>QXEO01000752.1:212243-809743 GCA_007115705.1 Dactylis glomerata
AAATAGTTTCAAGGGAAAACTTAGGCTTGGGTTGAGAAGTTGGATAAATAATTTCTAAGTCATGAGGTCTAACACTATCATCTTCTTTCCTTGAGGCTCTCTTCTCTTGATCTTCTTCTTTTGACTTCAACTCCTTGTCTTCTCTTCAACTTCTTGTTTTGCCTTCAACTTCTTGTCTTCTCTTCAACTTCTTCTTCATGGTCTTGATATGGGAAAACTTCTATGCCATAGTGTTGGGGGGGTAGTCAAAGTACTTAGAAGAATTTTGGGTAAGAGGGAATTGATAGTTTTGCACTTGGGCAAGAATGAGAGTAGATTTTTACAAGTCATGGTAGGTTTTATGTGTTGATTAAGACTTAGGATTATTCACACCTTTGCAAGTGGAACAAAGTCAAATAGCACAAAGTGCATGATAGCAATTAGGAATTTGATATTTTCCAAGGTGCTTAAACTCAACTATAACTTGCAAAAAGATGAACTCGTGGTGTTGACATTTGGATAAGTGTGAAAAGTGTGTGAGAAGTATTCTGGTGGTTTTCTATTATCAAGTTAATAAATTTTGCAAAAGGATTATGTCTAAAATATTTCTAGAATTAAATCTAGGGACGAAATACTCAAATTCTCATTTGAATTTGAATACTTGAGAAAATTTGCCCAAATAATTTGTGCAGTAGTTCTACTGGATAGGGGACAACAATGTGATCTATTTGCAAAAAGAATCAACTGAAAAGGATTTATAGATTTTGAAATATACCAAAAACACTCAAACTCTCATATTTAAATTTGAATGTTTTCTAATAGTTGGAAACTGAGATTTTATTTCATAATTGTGTTCTACACATTTTTAGGAGTTCAGGGACATATTATTTGCAATTTTTGGATAAACAGAACAATAGATATGAATTTTCTAAGATTTAGGCATTTTCTATTTTTAAAACCTAATTCAAAATCCTATTTAATCGAGGGTTGCCACGTGGTGTGTTCTGGTTCGCCAATACCGGTTCGGGAGGATCACGAACTGAGGCCGTTGGATCTAAAGTAGATCTGATGGTCTAGATTAGTCCGTGCCGGTTCGTTAAGTGACGGGATCTGAGCCGTGTGATCTGGATCGGACGGTCGAGGAACAAAGGAAGAGAGAGGAGTTACCTGCTAGGGTTCCGGCGAGCAGCTCTAGCGAGGCTACGGCCAGGGAGTCGCTGTCGGCGACGCTCTGGTGACTTTCAGACGAAGGCGAGGGCACGACGAGGAGCGTCTGGTCGGGGTGAAGATGACGGTGTCCACGGCGCCGCCGATTGCATCCAGACGCGGCACGGAGAGGCGGCTGGAATCGTCGTAGGCGCCGGTGAGCTTCGGCCGCGGACGGGCTGCTTGATTTTTTGCAAGATTTTCAAATCGTGAGCAGAAGCGGGTGCGCTAGAGGATGGGAAAGCGATTGGGAGGAGGTGGGGAGGCTGATGATCACCGACGGCGTCGGAATTGGCCGGGGAAGCTTGCAGAGGCTGCGGACTCCGTCGACGAATTGCGTCGGTTTGAGGAGAAATTGGTGAGAGGGAAGAAAGGGGGTGAGAGAGGAGCGGCCGGGGGGTTTTATAGGCGCAGAGACTTGGGGAAAAAGCTAGGGTTTCATGGCGAGGAGAAGATCCGACGGCTCGGGAGAGAAGCCATGCGGGGGAGGAGTTCCTGGCGCGAGGTGGAAGATGACATGTGGGCCAGGGCGGTAAGTGGCTGGAGAGGGTGTCTGACGGGCGGGGCCCAGATGTCAGCGGGTGGAGGTGAGGAGTTCGGGTACCGGTTCGGGTCTGGCCATAGTTGGGCCTCGGGCCTCTTCTTCGGCTGGGCCGAACGGTTCGCCCGACTTTTTTTTTTGTTCTTTTCTTTTTCCTTTTTCTGAATTCTGTTTTATTTCATAACTTTTGCAAACATGCATCAATTCAATTCAAACCACTTTAAGGAATTTTCTAAAATTCTCAGCAATGTTTTAAACCAGTAATTAACAAGTTTTCAAAACAAAACATGATTTCCCTTGATAAATCTTAAATAAGCCAAATAGTTTTGCTTGCAAAAGAAATAGAATTAGGGTTTCTAATTGAATCTTTTTGAAAATAGGAGAATAGTATTTTATAAAATTAATAATTGAGATTCACACCCAATCATAGGTTTGCAAAACAATCTTTATAAACACTTTTGTAATTCATTTCTCTGCGAGCAAGCTTGCATAAGTTTGAATAAAAGAAGGAAAATAACATTTTTGAAATCTTTCATTTTCTCAAAGAGGTTCTTCAAGATTTATAGAAAGTTTAAAATAGTTTTCAAATAAAGCCCTTAAATAAACTCAAAAAGTTTTTAAATCCCTGTGGATTTTCAATCAACACAAGCAAAACAAAAACAAAACAAAAAAAATTCCCCAAAATTTGATAAAATCTTGGGATGTTACAACAGTTATACAGACATTGGGAGGTGGGGTGGTATAAAGCTCTTCCATCATCCAAGAAACTGCTATCTGGTAATCAAAATACCTAGAAAGAAACTAACGGAATGATCATTTCAAAATCATATATAAGAGCATGTGCATTAGTAGACACAAAATTGTACAACAACATGATTTCTTCAGTATTCTGAAAAGCAGTGCCCTTAAAGAACACACGATTTATACTAAGATTGAATGAAATTTTCTTATATTTTTGTGCAACAGCAATAACGAAGCATGTGTGGAGAAAACAGTGGCATACCTAGAGGAGTGCAGACTCGAGCTGAATCTGTAAAGCAGATGACTTTCATTGGTATCAGCACATAAATCATAGAGCCAAATCGTGGTTATTAAGTTACTATGCAAAAGGTAGGTATATGACATGTATGATGTATCCTCTGACGATATAATCATACAGGTCCTGCAGAAAACTTTCTCCCTATGTTTCTGGTCAAAGTGGGTTGTGATAAAATATGTGCATATAAAAAAATATGCTAAGTACTTAAGTAGCGCAACTGAACTCATATTCTACTCAGTTAGCACAATCGAGTTCAGAGGCCAATAATTTTACCTTGCTTCTTAATTAAACCTAAGTTGGTTGCATAGAAAATTGGGCAACAAAGACTATGCAATAACTGAAGAAACCATAGCATTGAGATGGTATATCTTAATGAGCCTTCCAGCCATGGATTTTAGCCTGGATATAAATACTTTTCTTGTGGTATTCATGGTCATTAGATGTACACACCAAGTTATGTACTTTGTCAATATTTAAAACAAAAGGGTTCTTTTGTGGTACCTCCAAATAAATAACAGCCATTTATTTCCGTATATCCAATGGCTCATAACATTTCATAATACTGATAAGAAGGTGAGTAGTACCATTCATACTACTGGGTAAAATCGGCACCGCGCAAAAAAAAAACACGTACACGGGCCTGACCCAAAAGCCCTCCAGGCCCAAAACAGACTACTTCGTAGCTATTTCTGGTTTGTGATACCGTCCCCGAAAACAAAGCCTGTTCCTAACCCTAAATCGAGCTCGTTGACGCCTCCTCTCCTCCCGATCCCGATGAACACCGCCTCAGTCGCCTTCCTCAGGTGTCCGCCATATCGCAGCCTAGTTCCGGTGGTCCTCATTGATGAGAGCACGTCTCTCGTCTCTTCTTCTGCGAGTGCACCTCAGTTGCGTAGATGCCGCCGCAACGTGGTCACCGGCCTCAATTCTGTCGGCGCGGCCGCGACGTGAGAGGGATATCAGCGACGGTGGGTGGAACTGCTGTGGATGGGGAGGAGGCCGGCAAGAGGGTGGTGCACGAGAGGGGAGGAGGTCGACAAAGTGATGGCCGGTACTGGGAGGGAGACGTGAAATAGAAGGAGTCCATGGGAGGATCCCCACGTGTGTTCTAGTGGTCTTCCGCGTCGCCGGTGCGTCGCGTGCTCCGCATCTCCATCCAGACCGTGGTCGATTGTTATCAGTCTTACGAGATGTATAATGTAATTGGACTAGCAATTCACGGCTTTGTACTTGGTTAGAAGCAATGGCGAGTGCTTGTCTAGTCTGTTGAGTTGCTATCTGCGTATTTGTTAATTGATGAACCTGTTTGAGTTGGCTTGGAACATTAAGAAGTATCCTCCTGTTGCCAAGTTTTTACAATGACCCACTGTCAGTCATGTAGTATTGTATGCACTCTGTTTATAGTTTCTCAAATAGTCACAATATCTATTGAGGCTTTATGTGCTGTCTCGACGAGTCTATGGTGAAGTCGGAGTCGTTGCTCGAGGGTTGGAGGTCGCCTCCTAGGGGAGCAGTGATGACGATGACGCTTATGTGTTGTCTCGACGAGACTCTTTTTGTAGAGGTGTGTGGGTTATCCTTTATGTGCCGCTCAGCGGTTGTGATGGTTTTTGCTCGATTTTCCACTAATTAACCGGACATTCTCTAATGCTTAATTAATAGATGAGGCAAATCTTTTGCCTCGGTCTTTAAAAAAAAGTGAGGCTTTATAGCAATTCTCTGCTTTGTACTTGGTGAGAAAGTTCCACTGTAACAGTTTTGTGCTACGCTGTTGTCGTTTGAACTGAAGGCTCTGTTTGGGTTTAAGCTTCACTCAAACTAAACAAGGCGATGCATGAAACCTATTTATTTCATACCCAGCTCTGTGACAAAGCATGGTTAGTTGGTTAGTTGCCAGGGTGATTTGTGGTAAGTTAGATTAGACCTTTGTTTATTTTTGTTCATGGAATTGTCACTGGCTCGTTACCAGTAACTATTCAGTACAGACTAGCAATCGGATCCCATAGTCACATTGCATGAAGAGTTATATGGTGGCTGCGACCTGGGGCCTATGGATCACCCTGATTTTATCGTTTTAATTGAAGCCGCTTTATCATAAGGCTAACATGCAACTAGTATTAATTCCACATACAAGAGACGGCCAAAGCTTAACATATTTTGCACTGATAAAAGAGCTCTGCTCTGTTAAACATTTGATATGATGCCCACTGTCCAAAAACCCACATCACAATAATAGTGTCATGCACGAAAGTCATTTGTTAGTCACGTCCCAAGTTTACCAAAGCATTTAGACACAAACTCTGCAAGAAACACATCTCAGGATACAACTCTTAAAAGAAACTTATGTGCACAAGATAAAAAAAACAGATTTCCCATTCCTCACAGAGCAATAGTCAGATTCAATAGTGCAGTTTCAACAATTAAAGAGCACCCTAACTGTTGGAATTGAGATATTTTTTCTCTACGGTATATCAATTAGAGTCGATACATAAAAGCAGCGCTCACAAGCTTTGGTGGATGGCTATTCGGCCAAGGTTACACCCAATGTAAATATGTAATATCATATCGCAGATTCACAGTTAACATTCTATGGTTCCCCTTTGTTTTCCTGTATTGCTTCCCCTGCTTGCTCCAGTTGCCTTTCTTTCTTGTGCTGCATTAGAGATGGGTTAAATGAGGCAGAGCAGAATGAAATGAAGTTGATTGCCTTACGTCTAAGATGCCAAAGACGGAAAAGTGAACAAAAAAAGCAGCATGGGCACGAATGAGAAATCAAACAACATATGTGGAGAAAGTAAGATTTGCTTGCCAAATCAGCAATTCTCTCTTGCAGAGTGAACACACATAAGTACACCGAGTTTTGCGATTAGCTCAACTTGAACTTAGAATGGCTTCTAACAAATAATACTTTTGTTTCAACAAGTGGAACAAAAGTTACATGAATCTCCTTTAGTCTTTTTTTAGATCAAAAGGACCCCTTACAGGGGAGCCCCGGTTCCATTAAAATGAAACCAAGCCTGTCACAAAGTCTTACAAACCGAAAATAAAAGCCAAAGGCTGTTCCAGGTTCAAACAACAAAGCAGGTAAAGAGAGAACTACTCAGGGAGGCACCCCATTTTAACGAATTATTACAATATTTTCCGGTAACCAGAAAGAAGCGAAGAAGCGAATCACCCCTCCTTTCGGTACTGGGAACAGATGTCGCGGAGTGCCATCCTTGTTTCCTCCACAGGGCGAAGCTCCGCCTCCAGCTTGTTCTGCGAGATGCTCACCCAGGAAGGAGTCAACGGCGTCGAAACCTCCCGCTAGGACAGAGTACTGGCTGGCGTCCTAGGCGGAAGAAGAGAACCGAGAGAAGGCTTGGCCTCCAGGAGACCATGCATCAACTCCACGGAAGGGCAGCTGGATCCTTTATCATCTTGGTCAGCAACAAGGAGAAGCGATCCACCTGCGGCAACATAATCTCAATGAAGATTAGTCTCCATTTTTTTAGCGTATTCAGTATCATGATCAGCACCTGCTTTAAAGAAATCCAAGTTTTTGAATCAAAAATTAAAGCATTCCTACTTTTCCATATGCTCCAAAGCGTTGCAGCACAAATGGTATTTAAGGCCATATGCTTTTTGTTAGCGATCCAAAACCTTGCTACTGACAGGTAGTCAAGACCAATACTAATACCAAAAAACTCAGAGACTAACTCCCAGATTTTAGTTGCCACAATGCAAGAAAAGAACAAATGATCTACAGATTCTTCTTCTGAACAGAAAATGCAATCCGTAGGTTTCCCAAGATTCCTTTTTAACATGTTGTCCCGAGTCATTAGCTTATTATTAGCAAATAACCACAAAAAAATGTGAACCCTGGGAGGAACTACAAGTGTCCAGATAGAAGGAATGAAAATAGGTGTGACCCCTCTGTAGCTAATGATATTATAGCAAGAACTTGAAGAGTAATTGCCAGACGTCGAGTATTCCCAAATCAAGGAATCACAATCATTAGAAAAGAAAATGCTGGAAGCTATCTGCTCTAATTCTCTCCATCTTTCCATGAGAGAGCTAGAGAAATTTCTTCTAAAAGAAAGCTTTAGCCTCTCACCATCCCAAACTTGGTTTAGAGTGGCCATCTGCTCATTACAAATAATGTAAATGTCCCAAAATTGCACAGAAAGTGGGGATGTGTCAAACCAGGTATCTTCCCAGAATCTAATCTTGGTACCATCACCCACTATCCATCTATAACCAAAACGTACAGATCTCAAAGCCCACATGAAACCTTGAAAGAATCTAGAGGCATTTGAGTCTTTGCAACAAAAAATGTTTGGATTTTTAGTATCATATTTTGCGTCAATGATATTCCTCCAAATCTTTTTATCCCCATTGTTATACCTCTGCAACCAGGAAGCTAGGAGACAAATATTGACATCCCTGAGATTAGGAATGCCCAGTCCACCTTGTGCTTTTGGCATGCAGACCATTTTCCAATTAGCCAAATGTAGTTTCCTTTTATCTTTGGTGTCATTCCAGAGGCAGTTAGCCATTTGAGAATTAATAAGATCTAAGGCCCATTTGGGAAACTTGAAAAATAAAGCAGGTAAATGGGGATACTGGCAAGACAAGTCTTAATCAACAACACTCTTGCTGCATAAGACAGCAGTTTCCCCCTCCAACCTGCAATTCTTTTCAGAATTTTATCTATTAATGGTTGAAGATCCTCCCTTCTAAGCTTTTCATAGTGGAGAGGGATCCCTAGGTACTTAATAGGAAAAGAACCTACTACACATTCCAAGATATCTCTGAATGAGTCAATTTCACTCGCATCTAAGTTAATCGGGACTAGCTCACTCTTATTATAGTTAATTTTCATCCCAGAGGCTTGTTCGAAACAGGTAAGAACCCATTTCAAGTTTCTGGCCCTTTCTATATCATTATCTACAAAAAGGATAGTGTCGTCAGCATATTGCAAGCTGACCACACCACCCGGGATTTCTTGAGTACACAAACCTCAGATCAGATTGTTATCCGACGCTTTGATCAACATGCGGGTGAACACATCCACCACACAGTTGAAAAGGATGGGAGACTAAGGGTCCCCCTGCCGGAGCCCCTACTAGTTGTGAAAAAATTGCCTTCTACTCCATTGAATTTTACTGCCACTGAGCCCCCACGGGTAGCCAGATGGATCGAATGAGAGATTTTCGGCCCAAAACCTCTTAAAGCTAAAAGCTCATCTAGAAAATCTAAGTTAACCTTGTCAAAAGCCTTCTCGTAATCTAATTTCAAAACAGCCCCTTTTGACCCAGATTTCATAACTGAATGTAACACCTCATGAGCCGTAACTACACTCTCTAGAATAAACCTTCCCTTGATGAAGGCAGTTTGGTTAGGAGAAATCAAAAAGTCAATCACACCTCCTAATCTAGTAGTGATGACTTCCGAAAAAAAATTAAAAATGCAATTGATAAGGCTTATAGGCCTAAATTTCTTCATAGTGGTAGCATCCGGGTCCTTTGGAATTAAAGAGAGAATAGCAAAATTCAATCTAAAAATGTCCAGTTTCCCTTCGTAAAAATCTTGAAACAAGGCCATAATATCATTTTTAACTATGTCCCAAATTTTTTTATAAAACATGAAAGAAATTCCATCCGAACCTGGGGCCCCATCTGAATAGGAATCAAAGACAGCTTTCTTCACTTCCTTTCCAGTAAAAGGAGCTTCTAAAGAATTGTTTTGAACACTGTCTAATTTTTCATCAGTTGAGAAAAAATTAGGGTCTAAACAAAAGCCTGACCTGGCCTCAGCGCAGAACAGGTTTTTGTAAAAACCAGTAGCAATATCTAACATCTCTGGAAGCTCAGAGGTGGGGCCATCAGGCCCCTCTAAAGAAGAAATAAAGGTTTTCCTTCTTCTCTGATTTGCCACAGCATGGAAGTAGGCCATAGTCCTATCGCCTTCTACAATATCTCTATCCCTAGACCTTTGTTTCACTTTGGTTTCTTCTTTCAGCCAAAGCTTTTGCATTTCTAAACTAATTTCTTTCATTCTCTGCTTCTCGGAGTCTGATAGTTCAGTAGCCTCAGATTTGATGTCAAGGAAATCAAATTCCTCCATCATTTCTTTTTTAAGTTGTCTGAGGTCCGCTTCTATATTCTTACTCCAACCCTTGGTAGTTTTCCTAAATCTCCTTATTTTTCCTGCCATCTATCAATAGCAGAAGTGCTTGTTGTGGGTGCTTGCCAGGATTTAATAACGAGATCATTGAAA
Source organism: Dactylis glomerata (assembly GCA_007115705.1). Classification (NCBI taxonomy): domain Eukaryota; kingdom Viridiplantae; phylum Streptophyta; class Magnoliopsida; order Poales; family Poaceae; genus Dactylis; species Dactylis glomerata. The sequence goes on from QXEO01000752.1 coordinate 221,270, forward strand.
TCTTCCCTCAATAGCCACCATTTCTCGAATTTATAGCTAGGAGGCTTGTGAACGTGATTGACTCCCGAATCCCACAGGATGGGAGTATGATCACTTCCAAGTCTAGTATAAGCTTGAGAAGAGGCCAAGGGAAAGAGAGCATCTAGCTCAGTATTGCAAAAAATCCTATCTATAGTAGACATAATGAGGTTTACTTGATTGTTGGCCCAGGTAAATTTCCTATTGGACATTTTAACTTCAAGCAAACCCCATAATTCTATCCAAGTATTGAATTTGTCACACCATTTCTGGTTGACAATTCCATTACTTTTGTCTTTTTGGAATCTAACTAGATTAAAGTCTCCACTAATCAAAGTAGGGAGACTATTATCTAAGAACAAAGAATAAAGTTGAGATAAACTCTTCTTTGACTTCTTCATAAGGAGATCCATAAACAGAAATGTGTCTCCAAACTTTATTATCAACTTTGTTTTTTAGGATACAAGAAACAGAGAAGTTCTTGATTTCCCAAGAAACAATTTCAAACAAATCAGAATCTACTCCTACCAAAATGCCACCAGCAGTACCTTTGGCAGGAAGAAAATTCCAGATAAAATTCCTATTCAAACTAATGGAGTCCAAATAGGAGGCAGAGAACTGCTCATTTTTTGTCTCTTGAAAGGAAACAATAGATGCATGAGTTTTAGCTAGAGTATCTAAGATGCATTTTTTCCTACCGGGAGCATCAATCCCTCTGATATTCCATCTTAAACTATTCATTTAAAATTCTTTTCTTAGGGTGCTTGCCCCGTCTATTCCTACAAACTTTTGTCCAAAGCAGCTCACTATCAAACTCCTCTCTGTTTGCCTCAGCATACAGTGGAGTTTTTGGTGATTCAGGCGCAATGTAAATATATTTTCCAGATGTTTGTCCCTCAGGATCAGAACACTAAATGTCTGAAAGAGTAAAATCTACATCTAAATTAGTAGGAAGAGAATCTACATCTATAACTGTATGGGGAACTGACTCATCAGTCCCTCCATCAACAATATCAGAGATCACAATTCCTATAGTTCTAGCTCTATCTTTCCAAGTATCTTGCTGCAGAATATTAAATGGATTGGAGGTGGTTATACCTTTGAAGCAGGAGGTAGCTGGGGCATCCAGGTTCTTCCTCTTCTTGTTTTCTTGAGCTAATTCCATCATGGTTTTACCAGCATTTCCTTGGGTTCTTGCACTCTGTCTAGTACCTGCTATAGGCCCCCAGTATTGCTTCTTCTTCATGTTGTCAGCAACTTTGATTTGTTCCTCAGCAAACTCGGGTTGTGAAGCTTCTGCCCCAATGGGGAGGTGATCCTCAGTAGCTTCCATCTGTTTTCCAGTGTCTTTCCCTTCATACATATAGAATCCATCTTCATCCACCAACTCCATGTCTCTCAACAAGTGAAAACATCTTTCCTCATCAGGGTTCTCAGCACCTAACCATTCCAACAAATTCTTTCTAGCCGAAGTCATATGTTCAGGAATGGAAGTAGAGGAGCTGCTATCTGGGTCAGCATCCACTACATCACAGGCTTTCTTGTGGGAGACATTAGTGCTGCCACCACTTTTACTCCCTTTTTCACTAGAAGCATTTGGGGGCTGCCCTTTGGAACTGTTATTCTCTGTGTCCATCTTGTCAGTTTTACTCTGACCATCATCCTCTTTGCCATCACTTGGGTCATCTCCCGGATTATCAGCACCATCAACATAATTTTCCCCAGACTCGACTTTGATGGAGATGGGGTAGTATTTCCCTTTTACTTCGAACAGACTGGAGGGAGGAATGTGAAGAGGGTCTCTGCACTGAATTTTGATTCTCACCACTTCACAAAGGTTTAGTGCCAGACCATCCCAGTCAACATCCATCAGTATCCCTAGTCCCGAGGTGAATTGAGACAATATTCCCCATTTGCACCATTTTGGTTTGAGGCCTCTCAGCTGCAGCCAGACTTCTTTGTTCTCCCCTCGCGACTCAAGTTCCCCATCCCAGACTTCTACATTAACTGTTACCTGACCAGGCCAAAACAGGGGTACCCAGCTACATCCTCCACAGGCAGGTGAGGAGGAAACTTCACAAGGAAAGACCAATCATCTAGTTGCCTAATTTGCCACGGCCAAGTAGTCTTGTAAATGACAGTAAACTCTCTTGATAGCTCTTCTTTCCTGATCTCACCAGCCTCTATATAGACAATCCCCACATTCTTGGAGAAATTGTCCTGTTCTTCATTATCTGGGGTTTCAATATGGAGGAAATCCAGACCAGGTTCAGCACTCCCATAAAGCACACAAGATGGCAATGGCTCTTTTCTGACTAGACAATTCACCTCCTTATGACCAAGGTAGTCAGAGTCGGGATTCAGAGTCGGATCGATTTTCCTTCGATAGAATCGAGTCGTTGAATCGAATCGTAGAATCCCGGATTCTACTAGATTTTTCATCCAATAGTTTATCCATGCAGAAATTTTGTATGCTAGTACATAAAAGGTGAAAAATACTAAGCATTGAAATTTCTAGCAATATGGTTTACACTAATATATCCAAAAAAATTAAAGAAAACTCACTAGTGCAAATTTTTCAATGAAAAGTTATGTATAATTAACCCTTCCATGTAATTACTATTGAGACCTTGGTGAGATCATACACAACGTATACTATGTATGGTATTGCATATTAATTATTTGACATATATTATATCACAAATATATGCCTACTACTTCTATAGAAAGTAATTTTCATTTTGTATATAATTATGGAGCATATATCAGAGAAAAAGTACATACCTTCATAGTCATCAAATTACAAATTTATTAAATAAAAACATTAAAGTATTGAAGTAGCATGCCACTTTCCAAGCCGATGTAGGTCTCTAGCAATCTACATTGATGGCTCCTTCTGATGAGGCGAACTTTAGACATCGATCAATCACATCATGTCTCCAAACTTTCTTGCAATCTTTACCTAATAATAAAGTACGTAAGGGTTCCATGGTTTGGTTTTTCCGTCGGACGTTTTGCAAAAAAATCCTTTCTAATTCGTACTTTATTATTAAGTAAAAAAAGGGTTCGGTTTTCTCGACCTATTCGTACCGTCGTACTTGGCCAGCTCCTTCCATCCTGTTCGTAACATGATCGGATCCTAGAGTCCTGACCAGCCCCGAGTCGACCTCTTCTTATGTTTTCTCATCCTTTAAATATGGGAGCAGCGTACGTTTTTTAATCTAGGCTAGCTAGCAATACGATGAGAGCCAACATGGCTGTGACCATGGCGGACCGATCGAAGCAAAGTTCCTCTGCTCCTGCCAAGCTACCGCCGGACGATTTCCTCCCGAGCCTGCCGGATGACCTCGTCCTGAGCACCGAGCTCGCCGCCGTCCACCTCCCTATGGTGACCGGCGCCATGGCTGTAGCAGCGAGGCGGCAGCGCCTCGACCTATGCATGCAGAGCATCGTCACGCCGGCGCGGCAGCGCGACTCGCGAGCACCGACGTCTAGGCCTGCCAAGGTCGTCGCTCGACCTATGCATGCAGAGCATCGTCACGCCGGCGTGGCAGCGTGACTTGCGAGCACCGACGTCTAGGCCGGCCAAGGTCGTTGCCTCGACCTATACATGCAGAGCATCACCACGCCGGCGTGAGGGTGCGACCGTGCGAGCACATGGCGTCTAAGCCGGTCGAGGTCATCGTCTCAAGCTATGGACGCGGAGCATCGTCACGCCGGGGCGGCGTAGCAAGGACGCGGCGTCCAGGCCAGGCCAGCAGAGGTTGTCGCCTCAAGCTATCCACGTGGAATATCGTCACGCCGGCACTGCTTCCAAGCCGGCCGAAGTGGTCACCTGAGCTACGCATGCAGAGCATCGTCACGGCTAAGGCGGCGCAAGCACGCGGCGATTCGGCCGAGGTCGTCGTGTCAAGATATACACGCGGAGAGAGCCCCACCTTCCAGCACACAGCGCCGGCACCAGCAGTCACGTCCCCTTCGGCGCCTGCTCCCTAGCTCATGAGGATTACTCCGTCGTCGTATTAATCTGTCCACCAACACAAAATAAAAGGAAACAAACGTCTCTCGCGAAACGCTGGCAGGGATAGAGGAGATGGACGGGACGGGTGGCTGCCTGGCCGGAGTTGGGCTTCTCCATGACCACTACTACATCCACAGCTGGCAACCAGATGGTCTTCATCAACCGCTCCACCAGCTCCGCTACTGCAGCCGGTTGGTCATGGACGCCAATCGGTTGCCGGGGCCGCATTCGATGGCAGATTGCTACTGATGCTACAGATTATTTATGCCGATGTTGGATTGGTTCTCGACAAGGCCGCAGCGGCATGATTACAGGCCGTTGTCGGTAGATGTACATCGCGAGGCAGCTCTCGGCACGGGGACAATGGGCAACACCTCGCCGCGATCTGGTCCGCTGAGAGCCTGATGCCAACATGTTTCTATTTCCATGGGGAGACGACGCTGGAGGACGTCGCCGTGCTCGGGAAGTCGCGGGGGCTGCACTTTCCTGGCCGGCCTATGGGAGCATCGCTCTAGGCCATCCACTCGGGCAGTGGCGGCTCAGGGGTCAAGTAGGCGATGCAAAGCTCCTTTGCAGGGGCGACACACCAGTGATTCGGCTGTCTCGAGCAGCAATGACGAGTCAGACCACTGCCTCGCCGCGCTTTGGGCATGAAGCGCATCCCTCCGTTCCGGTGACGATGGCAAGCGAGCAAAACAGGCAGATGGCAGCTGCAAGCGCCCGCGCGGCGCCGAGCTTCACCACCCAGCTCCATCTCGAGTCCTTTGTGCCGCCATGTTTACCTCGACGCCTTCCTGTCTTGCAGCCATGACAACGGCTACCGGATGCCATGGACGCCAAGACCCAAGCCATCCACGTCCGCATGGCGGGCAAGCACGGTTGCACAAGGCGCTTGCCTAAGGAGACCATGCAGAGCAGCGAGCACAACGCCGCGGAGTCCGCCCAGCTGTTCGACAGTCCCTCGCGCGTAGTCTCGTGGAGCGCCGCGATGTTCACATCGCCGGGGCAATTTCAATGGCCGGCCACTGCTCGCTGGCAAGATGCCATCGTTTGACCACAAGCTCAACCAGGAGATGCTGGGAATCTCACCTCTGTCCTTAGGATGGTCAATCGGTAGAGTAGGCATGTACAACTGCAAGTCTGCAACTAACGGACCGCTAAATGCCTGAAATTGGATCCATCGGCTCGGCACGGGTACTTTCGATTTTCCCTCTTCCAAATTTCCTGATGGATCAGTAAGTTATATCTATTTATTTGGTGCATCTAACTTCAGACACGGATGTTTTGCTTAATGCATTTGATGCATGTTTGTTTTTATGGGTACTGCAATGCCAATTTAGATGTTACAAATTTTTTTCAATATCAGGTTCACTTGGAATTTAGAAAACGTGTATCAGGTTCACTCCTAGGAAAAGTCCGTTTCAAAACAAACAAAAAACCTCCTAAGAAAAGCATCAGATTCAGTCCAATTTATTTCGAGGATTGGATTCACTTTAACTTAAAAAACTATTTCAGGTTCTAAAGTCCAATTTATTTTAAGGATTGGGTTTAGTTTAACTTAAATTTATTTTAAGGATTTTGGTGAAGACACATTCACTGGTCAAGGTATGCTCAATACAGTTTTAAATATATTTGCATATAATTATACTGCTACTTTACTGATCTTTTGATGCTGCAAACACCACCAGATTGCGAAAGAGAAGTGGAAATCGAAATAACAGAAGACGAGGATTGTCAAAAACCAGATCCTTATGATGAAGTATATAGAAACATACCGAAACACACACACATGCTCAAGACTGAAGAAAATTGCAGATTATGCGGTGCAAAGAAATTCCAATATGAAAGTGAGGGGTTATGCTGCAAGAAAGGAACAATAAAACTTGCAAATCCAGAGACACCGCCTGAACTCATGAGACTTTGGACAAGCAGCGACTCGGATGCAAGACATTTCAGGGACAACATAAGATTTTTCAACGGACACTTCTCATTTACTACTCTATACTGCCATCTTGACAGAGACACAACTGACGTATGAACAGCTGGTATTTACACCTTCAGAGCTCATGGTCAGATTTATCACAATCTACACTCATTTGCTAAAAGTCGCTCTGATCCAAAGCATCTGGAGCTATACTTCTATGACGATGATCCAAGCTTAGAACATCGGTACCGCCGTTGCCGGAAGGAAACATACGAGAAAGACAAACATGTAGTTGGCGTAATAACTGACATTTTGCGTGGCAATCCATACTCTGAACATTTTAGGAGTTTGGGGCAAGCCGAAAACCTTGATGACTACAGACTAATCTTAAACCTTGACCAAAGACTAGACCAAAGGACATACAATGCACCAATCACTTCGGAGGTAGCTGCTGTATGGGTCGAAGGAAATGAAAGAATAATTTTTTTTGACAAGAATGTTGTACTACATGGAAACAACAACGAAATACAGAGAATTAAATCATATTATGGATGCTATGATCCACGGTCGTATCCTCTGTTCTTTCCAAGAGGAGAACTTGGTTGGCATTCAAAAATCCCAAAGGAAAATATAAAAAACGCAGATGTGAGAAGAGGTCATGAAGAAGATAACAATGATGACGATGACGATGACCCAGGTAAGTTATTCAACATATTTCTATATTTGAAATTAATTCTGTATATACGATACACTACTACACATGCTACTAACTTTTTATGTCTCAATGCTTGGAACAGATGCACCAAGTAGCTTGTGGGTAACAATGAAAGAATACTATTGCTATAAACTACATACGCGACCAAACATATTCAACCCAATATTATACGGCGGACGGCTACTACAACAGTTTTTTGTTGATACATACATCAAGATTGAGAGCTCCAGATTGGACTACATATTTCATCATCAAAAAGAATTAAGGGCAGATCTATACCAAGGACTTGTCGATAGCATCCAAGCAGGAGAACAAGACGGAAATGCAGTAGGGAAACGAACAATTCTCTCCTCGTCATTTATTGGAGGTCCACGAGATAAACTGCGCAGGTATCTAGATGCAATGGCTTTAGTTAGAAAATACGGAAAGCCGGACATATTCCTCACAATGACATGTAACCCCAACTGGGAAGAGATTACACGTGAACTAGAGCATGGACAAACACCACAAGATCGCCCAGATATTGTTGTCCATGTTTTCAGGGCAAAGCTAGAAGAAATGAAGAAGCAGCTATTTAAGAAGGGCATTCTTTGAAAGGTGGCAGCATATACCTATGTTGTGGAGTTCCAAAAAAGGGGATTACCACATGCTCACTTCCTGCTGATCATGACCGGAAAATATAAGTATACGTGTCCAGAGCAATATGATAAAATCATATCCGCTGAGCTCCCTAACAAGCAAAAGTACCCAGAGCTATACAAAATGGTCATCAAGCATATGATGCATGGTCCTTGTGGTGCACTAAACAGAAACTGTCCGTGCACAAAGAATCGCGAAACATGCAAGAACAATTACCCAAAGACATTTAACGAAAAAACAATTCAAGGCAAGGACTCCTACCCGGTGTATAGGAGACGCAATGATGGCAGGACCGAAACAGTCCGACATTGCACGCTAGATAACAGGTGGGTGGTCCCTTACAACCCATATCTATAAAGGATGTTCAACTGCCACATAAATGTTGAGATATGCTCAAGCATTAAAGCCGTTAAGTACCTGTTCAAGTACATCTACAAAGGATATGACCGAGCATCTGTATCCGTGACTGAGAAAGTAAATGAAGCCGAAATCGACGAGATTAGACAGTACAGAGATGCACGGTGGGTGACACCTCCAGAAGCACTATGGAGAATATATGGCTTCGAACTAAGCAAAATACACCCATCTGTCCTGCAACTCCAGCTACATCTTGAAAATATGCACATGGTCTCTTATAATGGCAAACAAAATATCAGCAACGTCATCAGCCGTGATGGAACAGATAGGTCCATGTTGACAGCATACTTTGACAAAAACAACATAGATGAGAAAGCACGAGGCATACTATACAGGGACTTCCCAGAACATTATACCTGGCAAAGAACGGGGAAGTTTTGGCAAGAGAGGAAACGAAAAGGTATACTACAGGTTGGCAGGATAGTCGCAGCACATCCTGCTGAAGGAGAACGATACTATCTCCGAGTTCTCCTAAACCACGTGACAGGCGCCACAAGCTACGAAGACCTAAAAACGGTCGATGGACAAATAATGCCAAGCTTCCGTGAAGCTGCAGAAAAAAGGGGACTAATTGAGGCAGACAGTACACTAGATGACTCAATGACAGAAGCAGAGTTGGTTCGGATGCCATCATCACTATGAAGGCTATTCGCGACAATCCTGGTGTTTTGTGAACCTAGCGATGTCTGTGGACTCTGGAACAATCACCTAGAGGCAATGTCTGAACACTACAGCAGAAACTGCAAATGCAAATACACGGTCGAACAAATGGTACTAAAAAATATCAGGGACATGCTGCAATCAATGGGAAAAGACATTCGGTCGTTTCCTTTGCCAGAGATAGACGAACAGCATGACACGACAAACGACATACCTAGAGAGATGACCGAGGAATCGTCGATTGAGGTAAACCCTGGGGACAAGTCTTTACATGAGAACCTAAACAAGGAGCAAAGGGCGGCCTACAAAAAAATCCTAGCAACGATTGACAGCCAAAGAGGAGGCATATTCTTTGTTGATGGACCAGGAGGAACAGGAAAAACATACCTTTACAGGGCGCTCCTAGCCACAGTACGCGAACAAGGCAAGATTGCTCTTGCGACAGCCACTTCCGGTGTTGCCGTTTCAATAATGCCAGGAGGGAGGACAGCACACTCGAGGTTCAAGATTCCACTAAGAATAGATGATGGAGCTATTTGTGGATTTACAAAACAAAGCGGTACAGCCAAGCTACTCCAAGCGGCATCACTAATAATCTGGGATGAAGCATCCATGACTAAGAGGCAAGCAGTTGAGGCGCTAGACAGAAGCATGAGGGATATAATGGACAGACAAGATATACCATTCGGAGGGAAAACAGTCGTATTTGGAGGCGATTTTAGACAGGTGCTCCCCGTTGTCCGAAAGGGTACAAGAGCCCAGATAGTAGATGCTTCACTAACTAGGTCGGAGCTCTGGAACTGCATGACGCAACTAAAGCTTAAACGCAACATGAGAGCTCAAAAAGACCCGTGGTTCGCAGAATACCTACTGCGCATTGGAAACGGAACCGAGAAAACAAACGAAAATGGTGAAATACTTCTACCAGCAAGTATATGCGTGCCAAATAAGACGGATGATAATGGCCTGGATAGACTCATCGACGATATCTACAAAACGGGCGGCGCTTCCCTAGAAGATCCAAAATACATCACGTCAAGAGCAATTTTAGCCACAAAGAATGACTGCGTAGACAGAATAAATTTGAAAATGATAGATAGATTCAAAGGACAGGAGATGGTATACCACAGCTTTGATTCTGTAGAAGAAGACCCATATGGCTACTATCCACAAGAATTCCTAAACACACTTACCCCCAACGGACTGCCTCCACATATGCTAAAGCTAAAGATTAATTGTCCAATCATACTACTCAGGAATATCGACCCTGCTAATGGCCTATGCAACGGCACAAGGTTGGTTGTGCGCGGATTCCAGAAAAATATAATTGATGCAGAGATTGTGCTAGGACAGCATTCTGGAATGCGAGTTTTCTTGCCTCGAATACCATTATGCCCATCTGACGACGACATGTTCCCGTTCCATTTTAAGAGGAAACAATTCCCTGTGAGGCTGAGCTTCGCGATGACAATAAACAAATCACAAGGTCAGACAATACCAAATGTAGGTGTCTACCTACCGGAACCGGTTTTCTCACATGGCCAACTATACGTCGCGCTTTCTAGAGCAACCGCAACAAAGAATATCAAGGTACTAACAGGTGCAGGAGATGAGAAGGACGACAAGGATGACAAGAAGAAAAAGAAGAAGAATATAAGTACAACCGAGACATACACAAAGAATATTGTGTACACAGAAGTCCTAACTAAATAGTTGTATTTTATAGTATGTTTTACTGTTGCCACTTGATGCATATAATTATAAGCTACAGGAATTGCTTCAGATTTATGAACTCATATTTAGCCCTGTTCTAAAAATAACAACTGTCAAATCTAAAGGACAGAGCTTCACCAACATAAGTTTGAACTTCTACAGGCAGTGTTTACGTGGCTATATCTATGAAATTAAAAATATTCATGTTTTCAAAAAGATTTTAAGATCAAAGAAGCTAAAACAAACGAAAATGAAAATCAGTAGCAATTATGCAAATAAAAGAGACATTTAGGTGGCTCCGTGGCTGTATGATCTGATTAATATCATAGGTAACACCACGCGAGGAAATGAGAGAAAGCAATATATTTAGGGGAACAATTCTGCTTTGCTAAGAACAAGTCCAGTTAAGCTTTATTTGATGGGCTCCGAAAAATAGCATTCGTTAAATACTACTCCAATGGAAGAACTACAGGACACACAACTACGACAAACAGAAAAAAACTTGGTGTACGAATTCCTAAATTCAGTACCCACAATAGAACACCAAATAATTCTGAAAAAGCACTATCCAGATTTTGCAGAGCTTTAACACGTATGTGCCAATCTACCAATGTGAGCCTCCTGTAACTGTGTCCAAACATAAGAAATTTTTCGGTTCTTCCTCGCCATAATAGTAGCGCCTTTCATGGGATGCTTACTATAATTTTCAATGCAGTTGATTGTTGTGATCTCTGCTCAGAATATATAAGGGCTAAAGATCAATAGATGAAGGCACTGCACTGGCAAATCTCATTTGTATGGAAAAATCCTTTGGCCCCAGATCACCCACTCACACAGCTATGGATTCAAGAACAATATAACATTATAGTCCTGTGGCCTTAGCTCAAGACTGAACTAAATACCGGTGAACAAATGACTAATATCACTTCATCACATTGCACGGGAGAGAGCAGGGGAGAGCTGAGGAAATACCTGACCAAAGTAGTCGAAGCAGAGCACGATCCAGCTGAGCCTAGCACCGGTGCCGGAGGCCACAACCAGCCCAGGCAGCAGCATCACCACAGTACCATCACCACGCCACTGTAGGCCGAGGCAGCAGAGTCGAACTGGGGCTCGATCAGAGAGAACCTAGCCCGCCTTCCGTAGACGAGCTCGACGGACTCTCGCGCGGCTCGCCATCCCCAGACGAGCCCGCAGGCACTCGCGCGGCTTGCCCTCGCCGATGAGCCCGCCGCCCTCTGGCGTGGCTCGCCCTCTGCCGACGAGCCCGCCGCCCTCTCGTGCGGCTCGCGCTCTGCCGACGAGGTCGCCCTCCGTCGCCAAGCTCGGTGCCCTCTCGCCGATGGTGGCCTGAACGGAAGAATCGCCGGGGTGAATCGGGGGGAGCTTGTTGTTGTTGGAAATTAAATGGGGATTGAAGAATGGGGTGAGGAAGAGAGAGACCGGCTGACAAACACGTCCGTGTGGGGTCCCAGGAGAAAATTGTCGGGAGGGCTTACTCTCCGAGATGGAATTTTTGAGGAATCATGTGCCAACCATAGTTATAAGTTTATGGTTTATAAGCCAGTGAAACGAGAAGTATGATTATAATTCTTCTGATAAAGAGAAAACGTGACCATCTTCATAGATGATGCCGCCAAGAAGAGGTATAATCAAGGTTGACATAAATATTTACGTTCTTATTTTTTCAAGTGCAAAAAATCTGTTTTGAGAGGAAACAATTCCAAATGAGGCTGATTTATAAAAGCTAACTTTAACTTTGTATCAATTGCTTTTAATCATCAAGATCAAAAAAAGGGGTACAACATCATTAAAAAGTTTACAGTATACAAGTCGGTGAAGTGAGGAGTATGCTTATAATGCTTGTGACGATTAAAAAACTTAACAACATTTGTAAAGGGTGCAACAAAGAAAAAACTAATGATGAATAAAAAACTAGATTATTTGCGTTTCGATTTTCCCGGTGCAACGCACGGGCATTTTTACTAGTTCTAATAATAAAATACGCAAGGGTTCTATGGTTTGGTTCTTCCGTTTAGTCTCTCTCGTTGTTTTCATCCCGGTCAAAGCGTTAATTTTGGTTCGTCCGTTTGGTTTCGTGCGTTGTCCTAGCTTAGTACGTTGCGAACTCGTGTAATCAATCATTCACTTTCCAATACAACACGATCTTCTCTCCTCGCCGTACGCCACCCGGCCAACCCCTTCTCTTAAACACGCGCCCCTTGCGATCTATTCCCTGCGTTCTAATTCTTTGTTATCTCGTGATTCCGAAATTCGTCCTACACGATCTTGATTGGAATTTGTGCTGCGAGTTTTGATCAAAAATCATACTGCGCGATTAGCCAATGCAGTGAGATGGCCTCTAAGCAAATCCCGAAGACTGCCGTTGAGGTCCTGGTACAACGACTGGTTCATCATCGCCTCCCACCATGGCCTCGTGGATGACCGGCATATAACATGTGAGCTCTCAGCTTGCCCCGATCGACTTGGACGATGACGACCACCGGTGAGGCTGCGTCCACCACGAGTCAGGCTGCGTCCACCGGTGTTGTCCGTGGTTTAGGGCTTCTTGAGCTACGAGCAGTAGGCTTCCAAACCCAGCGTTTGGTGGTCAGCTCGCTCAGCGGCGACTGCCGGGTGCGGGTTGGCTTTGGCGAGTTTCTTCTTGGTGAAGTCGAGCGAGAGCAGCCCCCACACCTTGAGGAGCGCCACCTCCGGCGCTGATGGTCTTAGGCTCGTAGAATCTGGGAGCAGGAGTGCGGCGCCGCCGTGCTAAGATATTAATTCCGCTCTCGCACTTGAGATCACGGGTTTGACCGCGAGGCACACCATGGAGGCCCTTTATTTTCTGCAATCTTGCAGCAGCTTGACTGTGGCTTGGTCGAGTTCCAGTTCCAGATCATAGCCGACCCGTGAACTGCCAATTGAGGAGGCCCAGCTGGCTGCGCTCTTCTCTGTTTTCGTTTGAGGCACGGCTGAGTTGATTTTCTGGACCGGTGATAGTGGAAGCGATAAGTTTGTACGGGATAAGGCGCAGACTGCTCGAGCAGTGTTCAAGAGTACGTTCTTCAAGTGAATGATGTTCTGAACTCGATGCATAAGGATGTTGGTGACTGGTGAGCAGGAAAAGCTCAGATTTGCAGACGGGGAGATCTTGTTGTCTGTTGATGATGATACAATACATGCCGATCTAGCGTGGTGGTGAGTATGAGCAGAACCCGTTCAAGGCATGCGCGTGCATAGTTACAGAAAGATAGATAACATTAATTTGAGGTATGTATATGTGAGGCTACTTGGTGAAGTTTACTACGAAAATTTGAGTACCAACTAAATTTGATTAAACCAGGGAGTAACTCTTGCTTGCTGAATGTACTACCGTTTGCTGTACTGTATAGTTTAATAAAGAATCTTGACGCACATGAAACTGAGTTATATAGACTGCTGTAAATAGCACTTGTAAAAATAGCTATTGAATATTTTAAAATAAAGGAGAGATTATAGGGCATTAAATTTACACAACTTGCTAAAAATGCTAGATACAGAGGAGGAATCCTTTTAAAGGATAGTCTATAGGGAGGTCTCATGATTAAATTTAGACTTTCTGCTAGAAATACTAAGCTAATTAAATTTAGACTTTCTATTAGAAATATTAAGCTATAAAATATATCATTACTCTCCAGTTTCGATTGGTCAATGTCTACAACTCAGCGGTTGCTATAATTTTAGGTTTTATCATGTTCATTCAGGGCTATTTGGATGCATTTTTCTTTACCCACTTTTTTGTTGCCTCAGTGCATATGACATGTCAACCAAAACTAAATCTGTGTGTTTTGGAAATAGCAATTATTTCACTCCCGTTGCAACGCACGGGCACTTTTCCTAGTATGCTTTAAAACGATCAATTGACGGTTTGTAAGAGGAGTACATAGCTTTGATATTGTAAGGTTTTTTGTAAGGGAGATGAAACATCCTATGGCTAATCATTTGGGGCTAGGGAAGTAAATAAAGGGTTGTGAGGCAAGTGAAAATGGTTTGGGAGGTTGACATAGTATACTACTATAGTTAAGAGGATGACTCGACTAATCATTCAGAATTGGTAAAGTCCATAAAAAGGATCGAGATTTTGCAATATTGTATAGGATTCTATGATCTGGATCAGGACTCAGCATGGATTCTGCCAGGTTGGGATTCATAGTTGGGATTTGGATCGACATGATGTTGTAGGGTCGTAAAATCGTAGGATTTCAGGACTTGGATCGGGATTCTGACTACCTTGCTTATGACTCCCAGAACCACAAATGAAGCAGAAGGGATCCACCACACATTGAGACCTGATGTGACCAGGTTCCCTACAGTTGAAACAGACAGCATCAAGGTAGCTGTCTTTGATTTTGGCATTGTTTTTCTCCTTGTTCATGTTAACAGCCTCTGTATTCACAGCCCCAGCCTTTCCCTTTTTCTGATTCTTATTTTGCTTGTTGCTCTGTCCTTGGCCCTGCAGTTGTTGTGGTGGAAATTGCTGGAAATTTCCACCCACAATTTGCTGTTGAACTGGGGGAAACTGTTGCTGAGAAGAGCCAGCACCTGCCCAAGACCCCTGTGGATTCACCCACTGATTCGCAGGGAACTGGGGAGGGAATTGCCCTGGAAAACCCCAAATCTCCTTTAGTCTTAGACATGGATGCAAAACCTTTTGAACAACAGAAGATGCAAAGTTCAAAAAAAAGGTCTGGTAGCAATTCAAGTTAATAATTACTATCTTCAGCTATATCACTTAAATGTTAAATAACAATAGATTCTAATTTCTTTCCAATGACCTGTGTTTTTACCAAAGAATGTTATTCTTCTTGTTATTTTTCCAACTTAAGATAAAAAAGCTTAAGCAATATAGGAAAATAGTCTGAGCGGTATGGCAGGTTATTTCCTCCTATCATCACATTCCTCATTCTCTTACAATTTCTCATCTATTTTGTATAGCGTATATTTCAGTTATTAGTGAAATTTCAACTGTTGCCTAAGCCCTCTATTGTACTTTATATACATAATAGTAACAGTTTGTTTACTAGTAAATGATGCTAAGCTCATAGATCCAACAAAACAGTCCAAATTCAGAGCAATAGCATGAGCAATGTACCTTTGGAAGAAGCCCTTCCATAGATAGCAATTGATCACTTATATAACTTCCGCATGATATTCGAAACTTTATACTTCTGATGTCGTGATGTCCAAACTGAACTTGAGCTTTGTTTGTGCACTGCTTGAGCATATATATAAACCAAAAATACTAGTTTTTAAGAACTTTTGTTGTGAATGCAATGTCCCTGAAATTGAGTACTGAACTATGCAATGTCAAGCATATGAAAAAGTCATGAATATGCTATGTTCTCTGCAAGTCTCTCTGTAAGTACCGAACTATAGCATGTACTCTCTTCTGTCTTCTTTCTGAAATTAAGTGCAGATTGTCCCTTGTATGATTGTATGCATGTATCCCAGGAATGCAACCATCTAGTAGTCTCTTGCTTCGTTATATGGTTATACATCCAAAAACAGTAGCTATGCATGATACCGTTACCCATCAAGCATAATTTTTTATTTACAGACAGTGTTGTGAAGTTATGGGATTCAATTGGCCTTGTGCACTCAAAGTTTCATGCTACCGGGGATGAAGAGCTAGGACTGCTTCTGAAAGCGCAATGAAAATAGTTACTTTGTAATTTTTTAGAACTTATGTTCACTGATTCAGCATATATATAAACAAGTACAAGTTTTTAGAACTTTTGTTCTGAATGCAGTGTGTCACTCTTGAGAGCATTCAGCTAAGAGAATTACTTGAAGTGAGGAATAAGAAACAAGAATATTTTCTTCCCAAGGTATCCTTGGGTTTTTGGTGAAAACTTGATTAGTGGAAACAAGAATATTTTCTGCCCAAATTTGGAAATGTTAATAATTCCTTTGGTGACATGATACTGCAAGTCAATTAGGCCTTGACCCAAACAAAGGACTGAACATATCCTAACTGCAGAGAGCATCAAGCAACTTGGGAACTTAAACACTTTAGCAATTTGGGTGCTTGCTTTCAGTCCAGTTTGTATTTTAGCATTAAAAAGCTGTTTTCTTGGCGGACTGAGAATTTGCAGCAATCCTCTGACTATCAGAATTTAGTAACAAAATATGACATTACCTGATGCAACCGATCTGGATGCCGTGGAGGAGATCAGAACCGCGCCAAGGGGGTCGGGTTGCAGGCAGATTTGGAGAGCGGAGAGGGGGTTAGGCGGCGTCGTGCAGCATCGAGGGATACGGCCTCCGGTGTGGAGGAGGAGACGTCGCTCTCGTGCGTCCTCAACCATTGACGGAGGGGACGTGCGGGGTAGCGGTAGCGTGCTCGGGCGTGTGGGCGGTGGCCGCCTGCGATGTGGATGGAGCTGTCCGCGTGCGACCTGGGGGCAGCGGTGTCTGGAGGTAGCAGCCGCGGAGGTGGCGGCGTATGGAGGTGGCGGCGGCGTATGGAGGTGGGCAGGTGGCGGGACCGGGACGGCGGCGACGGCGATGGTGGCATCTGAAGGTGGCGTGATCCGTGTGATTTTTTGCTTCTTTTTTAATAGGAACGTGATTTGCTGAGCATATCTCCTAACAGCTTTATGGGCCTGCTGGGCCTAATCTTCACTGATGAATCTGAGACGTCCGTCTATTTCATACTACTATCTTTTCTATGAGTACGGGATGAGGTGGAAAGATTTGCAACCAACGGGCTCTCTCCACCTCATCCCGTAAAACATTTCCGTAACAAATTTTCCGTAAGTGTAGCATTTCCGGTATGATTTGTCAAAAGATACCGTAAAACTTGCCAAGCCGAACAGAACAAAAGGATTAGCTCTGTCTATGTAAGATATTTTTAATTCAGACAGGAAAGAGGAAAGCATACCTGCGTGAGCTCCAAGTCCCATCGGTTGCAGAGCCGAGCATGCATTGCTGGCCAATGCTGCGAGTCTGCATGCAATTTGTTCAAAAAATTTATCAAACTATTGATGTTCACGAATAATGGTAACTGAATTGGATATGTGGTAAAACTCTCTAGTAATCAAATTTCCAATCTGCACGTCATGAACTTGATATATGACATAACTTTTTTCCCTATTCGGTAGTTAATCGGTAGGCCTTCATACTCCAGCTTCAATAGGGTGCAGGATATAAGGCGTTGGATTAGAAACTGGACGTTGGCTTCCGGTGAAATTGGGATGAGCGAAGACAAAAACACCACATAATTAATCATAAGGCGGTGGAAAAACATAGGTTAGTATGCAGTAGTTCCTGGAGTGAGGAAATTATGGTGCCCGAAGTGAGGATAGTGTATGCTGGCTTAAAGAGGCGATATGCGGTAGAGCAAGTTTTGTCAGGACCTTAAAAAGGGCGGTAGTATTTTACTCAGATAAAAGAGGCGGCGGACGATGGAAAATTTTATTTTAGAAGTTGCTACAAAAAAAGCAGTAGTAGTAGTGTCCTCGGCTGAAAGAGACGATTGAGTAAGTATATTATTCCGGCTTTTCTAGAGGAGAAGACAGTAATATTTTCTCATGTAAAAGAGAAAACAGTCGGTGAAGCTTGTATATTTTTCTGAGGGTAAGGAAGTAGTAGTTTTTCACGGTCAAAGAGACGACTAATGTTAGAATACTCCTTGGTATGAACCAGGCGTTCTATTAGACTGCTCTTTAGTGTTGTTTTGACCATCATATTGAAATCCAACGCTCTAAAGACAATGTGGCACTATTTATACTAGAAGGATAGGCCGACTTTACTCGGCCCGCCTACAATACGTTCTAACTTTAGGTGTGTGGCGGGTTTTCACATGGAGACACCAAAGCTGTTATGGGCCATGCAACATTTTTATATATTTTTTTAATAAAATAAAAGCGCTAGCCACATGAACAGCTGATTAGCGTCAGTGATAAGTAATTATCAAGAGAATGCCTATTTTAGTTAAGACTAATTATTTAATATTTATTTAATATACAATTCTAGTTAAAACAGACTGTATGCATGAATCATGTTTTTAACCCAAAAATACAAAAAAGAACTTAAACCAACACACAAACCTACATTGAACGACATGAAGAGCAAATAAATCAACACGATTTTTGCCACCATCTTTATCACAAAGAATGCAAATCCAGAGTCTACCAAAAATAGATAAGAATCAATACGTAGAGAATGCAATACTGATGTTTGACAACTCTTTAGTTGAAGCTTAAGTGAATTATATCAAGATAGCATCCGGTGCAGGTGTGGGTATTTCTAGAGTAGCAGTGTGAGAAAGGAATTAACATCCATCTATCTTGAATATTCATTCTTTGTACATTCTTATACATAAAACCATCTCTCATGCACAGTCAACCTTGCTTCCTCCAGCATTTGGCGATGACCACTGCCAAGGAAACGTGGAAGCAACTTGTCACAAGACATGGATTCTTTTACAAAATCCATAAAAACAACACCGCCTTTATGATAAATCTTTATAGTAAAATAGTCTGCTACCACCGGTGGTAGCTATATACCTACCATCTACCGTTGGATCCACTATAGGAAGCATGAAATTTTCTTGCGGGATCACAAAAACTCACAGACGAAAGCAACGCCGTTTGCATATTCACCATCTCAACACAGCCACCGAACACACCATATCATGCTTCCTATCGTCTTCTCCAACCAAGATAACCTGATACACACGCCTACTACACCATCCATCTCATCCGATCAATACCACCACACCATGCAACCATATAACCTTTTTTTTTTTAGATCTGCAACCATACAACCTAACCACACCATCTTACCGCCCCATGCATTTGTACACACAGCTGCTCTCTTTACGTATTAATATTGTAGCATTCAAAGTACATCATCGTCAAACCCCGCATAGCCCAAACAAATACTCCTCTCACCTCCCGACTGAAACAACGCCGGCTGTGTTCATCCTCGCGCGACTACTTGGCCGCACCTGCCGGTCCTTCAACGCAGCCATTGTGGCGCTCCTCTACGGCCCCCTACGTATGTCTCCGAGCGAGGTCTAGCACCGCGAGAAGGACCTCCGTGGCGACGATGGCTCGCACGAGCCTAGGTGTCCACCGCCACCACACGGGGCGCATGCGTGCAGCTATCTAATGACCACGCATATCCATCCATCTGCCTTCTTCCTTGTCGTGCTTCTCGACGTGCCTCCGTGCTTTATGTGCTACCGGTGACTTCTTGTTTGATGTGCATGGCAAGGGCCTCTAGTAATCAAGTCATGTTTTCGCGTGGGTGTGATATACTATCGATTGATCGAGCATGCTTTCTGAATGTATGCATCTTGGCGAAATTGCAGACTGTAGTACGTTCGTGTCTCCGCGAAATCATGGCCGGAATGCACAAGTTTTGTGAACGACAAGGCGGTCGATCGTGATCGATCTGTGGCCGCCGGCAACCGCGAGCCGATAAGAAGTGGAGATGGCCGCCAGAAATCACCAGCGAGATGTGGGGGAAAGCAGAAAGTGGGATCGCTGCGGCCGGAATACTGTATGAAATAGGAGTTTGGATATAGGCTTCAGCCTTCAGGCGGGCCAAGTTAATTAAATCCATTTAATCAAATAATTATTTTTTGTGAAAGCATTTAATCAAATAATTAATAGCCAAAGACTGTATTACCCATGTGAGTTTGGGTAATACACACACAGACAAGCGCTATGAATAAGAGAATAGCGTATCGATAGCATGTCGGTCTTCATCTGCTTACGAACCAGGACGTCTAGATCTGGTGCCAACTTAATAGATCCCGCCAAAAAATCATCAAATTTTGTTGTCACCAGCTTAGCAACATGGTAACAGTTTGTGGCATGTCTAGCAGGTCAGTTCGTTAGGTTGGTATAGAAGGTCATTCAGCGCACCACCACGCACTCTAGCCGCTCCAGGTTGCCTGCCGAAGTAACCTAGTAGAAGCACCACAACATTGCAACAAATGGAGCTTCTTCATCTGTTAGAACCAGCCTAGTGCATGCTCCCTACATCACCCGCGGTACAAAATGCATGATCCTACAATCCAAGGACGATGCATGCATGCACAGCTACCACCGGTGATAGCAAATCCGCGTCGAATCTTTATAACTTCAAAAAAAATGTCATCTAAAATAATAGCATTATGCGACACGATATTATGATATCCACAACATATGACTTCATCTTCTAGCCACAATGCTTTTGCCTCTCAAGCACTACGATTACAAACCAAAAAGTCGACACGCTACTAAGGCAACCAAAACTCACAACATGACACTACAAATATGATTGCATACTTCTATGATTAGTTACTTACTATATCAACAATTGATTGAATTCCCATATAAAAGAAGTCAGTAGTTATAGCTGAGTCTAAAGAGGATAATTTATCAATAGCAGATTGCATATGCTTGTTAGTTTTCCTTACTTCATTGAATACCTCTATGCAGCAAAAACTGAAAAAAAAAACATGAGGGCAAGGATTCTCAACAAAGATGATGCAACACCACATATAGGTCAAAATTTGGTTTTACTGTACTTTAAATACCTTTGAAAACTAAATAAGCTCTAGAGCATGTACCAATAGGTTATTGGCAAAGGATTTTGTAGAGAGGAAAGAAAAAATAATTTAACTTAGACCTTAATCCCTCAAAGCATGGTCAGTGTAATAAGTATAGTATTCACCCTGATTTTTGGGGAAATTGTATCTACGTAGCCTTTTTTTAATCATCTAAGTAGCCTTATTGACACAAAAGATTTAAGTAATTAGGAGGTAGAAGTTCTCCATATTTGATCCGAGTTAGGAGCAAACATGGCTGATAAGCCTCTACATTTAAAGAAGTTGTATTGCATGCATTTTTTTCATAGGTAAGGTGCTGAAAAGTTAAAATTTAGTCTGATACTTAGAGAACCAAAGCAAATAGCATAGATGTAGCAGGAGGGCGAACTTGCAGTAGAAATTGCTAGTCCAAGAAAGAAACCGAACAACGCCTCCCAAGAATTAAACTAATCAGGCAGATAATAACAACATAGAGAGCACATTGACCGTAAAGCTCACTTAGCCTCCAATTGCGGCTAAATAATAGTGTAAATTAAGAGATAAATAAAATGGATCCAAGGTACTATTTGTTAAACATATGCAACTAATGTATTCAAACTTTCAAACTAAAGGAGTCATGTCAGCCGTGCAAACAGTTTCTGATACAACCTCTGCCATGGGCCGGAGTTCAAGTCGAACTCCAAAAATATCTTATAGTTAGGGACGTAGGATGTACAAAAGAATGAGAGGAAGCATATATATCAGGGGAGCTAAATGACAATGAATCAGTTGATTGTCATCATATAGAAGATACTTCGTCCTGCTAGAAACAGGTTTAAACTCACTATGGATGCTCTGCAAGTTGGTGCTCCAAGTCTTGCTTGAGTGCCTCATCGCGGGAACCTATAAGCCAGACTTGCTTGAGTGACTTCTGATTCGCTAGCCTAGAAATCTGTGACCTAATAGTGCAGTGAACTTTCAACAGCTCAAGGTTCTCCTCCTCCCATTCTATTATCTTCCCTACCAACCTAGAACTGCAATCAATCTCGAGGATCTGGGCATTGTAAAAGTCCAAGTAAAAACCTTGGGGGCGCCCAATCTCTTGTAGCATGTTTATTCATGTAACCTGGAGCTGCAATCAAATCTTCATTCTATTCAATAAAAGGCATTGAAGAACATGCTTAAATATAGAGGCACGATACTACAACTAACAGTAAAGATTCTGAAAAAAAAAAGGAAAATCTATGGAAGATGAATAAAAACAGAGTAAGGTTAATTCATAGTGTTCCTTATAACCATTCAGTGATACAATGAGAAATGCATTGGTTATTTCTAGAAATAGTTGATGCCTTAAGATTGCAAGTTCAGAAATAATACACCAACATAGATTCACAATGGAACAATTTTTTTTGAATATTAGATAAAGCCAAATAGGTGGCTGTCATGTATGAGCTGGTGTCACAACCATGGTTTTAAAGGCGTCTAGGCGTCCCAATGCGCTGGGGGCGCCTCAACGCCTAGGCGCGTTGCAAGACGACGCCTTTGAGAGGGCTGAAAGGCGCGCTAGAGGAGAAGCGGTACCTTGTTCCCCCTCTGGAAGAGCGCTGCGCCAGGGGAAGCTCCCTCCTCTCTCTCTTCTCTCCCAATCAATTCCCTTGGTCTGTTCCCCTCTCTCTCTTCCCTCTCTTTCCCTTATCCTTGGCCCCTAATTTCCCTCCCAGACCGCCAATTTCTCTCTCAATCAGTCGATTACTGTGAGTAATTGGTTCCCTGTCTTCTCTCTCTTTTCCCTTCACTTCCCATGCCAATTTGGGATTCCCGCTCGGGCTGTTGTGTTTCCCGCTAGATCAGGCCATGGCGTCCAAAATCGCCCCGAACGACGCCTTCCTCGCCTAAGCGACGACCTGGACGCCTAGGCGGTCCAATTTGGACGCCTTCGATAGGAGTCCAAGGCGAGCATGATGCCTCGACGTTCCCGGGTGATCAGACGGTGATCAGACACTGAGGTGTCGCCTAAGCAATGCCTAGGCGACGCCTTTAAAACCATGGTCACAACATTTGCTTTTTCTATGAAATAGAAATAAGCATATTCATGGTAATGAGGAATGTCCTCGTAAGCAAATATAAATCCATAACTAACATGTTGGATCGTCCGCCCATGTCCTCAACTACAGGCATAGTTATCCCAAACTATAATGCCCAAGTAGTTGCACATCTTCCGTGAAATCAGACTTCAATTAATTTATGGATATGACCCTACTGACTTGAGCATCCTAGTATATTCAAATGTAAGATGATTAATATCAAGCCATTGCTTGAGTGTCAAGGAGAGTAGCATTGTGCATGTCATGTAGGAGACTGCACTGTGAAGTGAGGTTTTCTGACACTATATTGTGAAGCAAAATAGTGGGCTACCACCGGTGGTAGCTATGCACCCCCATCTAACCGTTAGATCATCTATAGAGAGCACGAAATTACTCACCGGGAGCACAAGAAATATAACGGAAGGATCACACGCCGGCTCTTCATTTACCACACTCCCCTACCTGCCAACACAACCACAAATACACACCACCTCACACCCGCCATGGCTTCGACCACCTGAGTCATCCGTCAAGCACAACCTGCTCTAACAGCCAGATCAGTCGCCCATGTTACTCGTCCTCACAGATCACTATTTTTCTGCTTGTTTTCTGCTTACTCACTTTCATAGGATTCAAATCTAAGTGCCAGTTTCCACAAGTATACACACCAAAACCGTTGCCATCAATTTTACGATTCGTGTTGATAGTATCAGCACCAACCGTCAATCCCCCAGGCGAGAAGCAGGTGAGTTCATCATCAAATCCACCCTAACCCCCGGTGGTAGCAATGATCAGCTCTATGTAATCCCTTTCTCACCCAATCCATTCTTCATTGGCATTTTTGCAGGTACAAGCACCATGAGCAGCGGCAACGCTGCGTGGGCATGCCGGAGGGGTCGCACCCTGAAGGACTCGATGCCAAGCTCTTTAGAAGCGCGCAAGCTCAACAAGCAGGGCCCCTACGCGCGAACTCACACCTGTTTGGCGAGCTCAACAGCATTGTCGAACTTTTTACTCAGCAACATAAATCTACAGGTTTCCGATCGTTTGCCAAGCTTGTTCACGCACTGTAGTATAAATTCCGACAGTTTAATTGTGTCGGCATATCAATTACAGTGGGATTCATCCTCCGTTTTTATCTGCAGGGCTTCGTCTACGGAGGAATCTCGGCAGGCAAGCTGACGACCTGCAGTCGGGGTCGCACAACCAAAACATGCTGCCTATCGGCCGTCCACACCTACCGCCGCCGGCTGGGCCGGAACCGGGGCGTGGTCGAGAAGGTGGTGCAGCTCGTGCGTACGGGCCCGCGAGCACAAGGAAGGACGTGCTGGCGGCGCTACTGTGCCTATCCGCGGAGCGGGAGAACATCGGCAAGCTTTTGGGAGCGGGCGCGGCCGAGGCGGCATTGTCCGCGATCGACGAGGAGGAGACCGCGGCCGCGGTGCTGGCGTCGCTAGAGAAGCGCGGCAGCGCCGAGGCGATCGTCAAGATCGACGGCGCCGTGGCGCGGCGCGGAGTGGTCGAGGGAGTGCTCTATAGCGGCGCTGGTGCTGCTGTGCCGGCGCTCGAGATCCCCGCGGTGACGCAGATCCTGGCGGTCTCCGGGGTGGAGTGAGCGATCTGGGAGCTAAACAAAACCTCTAATGAACACCTAAACAGAAATTAATTTTTCGAAATGGCGCATGCCGGTACAAGACGCACCGTAGTTGTCCAATGCAACATATTTTTTTATACTGATTTCAGTGTAACAATCCATAGGGAACTCCCCAGAATGTCTTTCACCTCGGTGCCAATTTTTTGTCAACGATTATACTAGAAAATCGACCAAACAACACGAATGCCTTGTTTCCATCCTTTCTACTAGCTCGAAATAAAAACATCCACGCCTTTAACTGCTGAAATTACAGTATTACTCGACTCACCCGGGCCAATAAAAATCCCACTAACCATGTCACCACACATAGCGACCTGCCATATGAAACAACCACACGTAGTGACCGTGTTGCAAGACCATGCACAGCGTCCAACGGTATTGCCCACGCGCAAAAGCTCTAGGTGACGTTGTGTGGCATGTTTGGCAGGCATGTCTAGCAGCTGGGATACAAGGCCATTTCAAAGCACCACTTGCACTAGCCATACAAGGTTGACTGCCAATCTAGCCTAGTAGAAGGACCATAGTATTGCAATAAACGGAGGTTCTTTATCCGTTGGAACTAGTATAATGCTCTCTACATCATCCGCGGTACAAAAAGCATGATTCTACAATCTAAGGATGATGCATGCATGCATAGCTACTATCGGTGGTAGCAAATCCACGTTGATATTGTGAATGCGCCGGTTGGAGGTACACATGATATTTATGAAACCATCATATGATCCGGTAACCTCTTTAAGTTGCTTGTCCCTTTCTCTGATCTTTTGGTCCTTCTATTTTAAGTGTCGGTGAAGAAGTTCCTTTTCTTTGTTCTTTTCCATCTCATTGTAGTTGAAGTCTTTTACCACCTTCTTCTGGACCGTGTCCATGTATTTGATCGCTTGGACTGCGGCATCATTCCTGTCTCTAAAGAGTTCGGTTGCTGGCTCTGATACTTAGGGCACAAAAGGTTTAGCTTCTTCAGAATGGCCTCTAACATGAGGGTAGCTGGGATCTCGACAATCTCCATCGAATTTCTAGCATGGAGCAGAGAAAGTAGTATTCTGGTAGTTTCAACTGAAGGAAATACAATAGTCCAACAAAATACTGACATATGAGTTGATCGATGCAGCATGTATTAGTGTTTCTTACGCTCTTTTTGTAGGTCTGCATATATGGTTATTCCAAGGACAGTTCTATCCCAATGAAAATAAGGACAGCAGTCTAATGAAAAGCAGGTAAAAGAATTACCCGCAAAGGAAAGATGCCTATGATAAATAAAGACTCGATGCTTACAAATAAATCATCAACTAATGGGTATGGACATTGGTTTGAAATTATGGTGAATCCATCAGATCTATTGGCATTATAGAATAAAGGGCACATCAATAGGACCCTTGATGATGCAATACACGGATCACTGAAAAAAAAGGTTCTCTACATTTCTAGAACTTTAACTAAGAAAAAAGGTATTATTGATTAGGAGTTTACGGCATATAATCTCAATAGTTAGATTTCCTAAACTATGTTAGGAAATATTAACAATACTTTATCTTCTTAAGTGCCATCAAGCTTGCTCACAGCAGAGTAATTTAGGAAAAAAAACGCATTCATTTAGAACCAACACCTAGTGTACTGACCATAAAAACATAGATAATGCAAACTGGTTGCAAAGACTGGGTGTTAGGACGAAAATCAAGAAATGCAAGTCATTTGCTTTCCTGCTTCTACTAGTAAGTCTGCACGTGCAATGCACGTCTCAACTCTCAACTGAGAGAGAAACCAGAATATAGAAAATAAAATTCAAAGAAAAACCAGACTGGGGTAATAAGGATGCTTAAGTGCATTTTTTTTACAATTTAGAACTATGTCTTCGACATTGCATAACATCAACAGGTAAACTTATATGTATATACGGGTTGTTGAAAGGGTGATTTCAACACATGCTTTTGCACACAACCAAACTGTTGAAGGATTGTTTCAAACAATTGTATGTCTTGGTTGGACAAACACTTAGTTACAAGGTTGTCAGATCATGAAAACTTCAAAAACTTCAATCTTATGCCGTCTCTCAAGTAATCTCGTCACCAAGCAAGAAACTTGCTATAAAAAACTCACTTTGAATGTTGGAAAATCCTCAAGACAATGAACACACATAAGTACACAACCAAACAATGTCTGTTCTTGCAACCAACTATGTTTATTCTTCATTCAGTGGGCAAAGTCATTAGTAAATTATTAAATCAGGAGCAGCACATGTTCTTACAAATGGCAAACATTTCCATACATACATGGGCATAACTCATAAGGACATATGTGAATTGTTATATTCTACCGTGTATTCGCACTGATCAGTACTCTTATGCCAACAACATACAAAACAACACGCTACGTCCCGCACACCTGGATGATCAGTATTTATTGTCAGTAGAATCTTACTCTCCACATTACCAGTGACTCCCACAGAGGCATTGACACCAGACCCTCTGGTGTTCTACGTTGTGACCTAGTGCCACCAGGGGTCACCGATGTGATTGTGTCCACATGCAACAAATCTCCATTGGTGCGTCCTCATACTGTTTTGTTAATCTGCAGTCTCTGGTACGGCTAGTGTTTTTTCTGCTGATGGCTAAGCATGGCTCGTTGACATCTCCTGGACCTTGTAGATGCCTGGAATTTTTTAAGTATAAAAGTGCTCAGCATTAGTAGTCTGTCGGGCTGGGGCGAAGGCATGATTCATTCATTCCCTATAAGAATTCAGCAAGAAAATTATAGATTTCTCTAAACCAATGTAGCGGTGTGACAGCATGATTAACCTGGTAGCTCTTTTAATTCCTGACACCGATTGATGTAAGGATCGTTT
Organism: Dactylis glomerata; assembly: GCA_007115705.1. NCBI lineage: Eukaryota > Viridiplantae > Streptophyta > Magnoliopsida > Poales > Poaceae > Dactylis > Dactylis glomerata. The sequence continues at coordinate 248,524 of QXEO01000752.1, forward strand.
TTAACTTGAGAAATTATGGGACAAAAATCTCTGATCTGAGATTTGAATCTAAATAACTACATCATTGAAACACCAACACATTTGCTAGCATGAGTATTTCATCGCACCTGAAGGACCTATCAAATTTCAAGGAGGAAGATTGAGAAGGTGAAGCACACACATAGTGGCGCAACTTAAATTTTAGCCGGATCATATTTGGGATATACAACATGGTAGAAGAAACAATTGGCTCCGCACTGAAGATTTACCAGTATATACTTGTAGGATATTTAGAACACTGAAACCAAGATACTTTGTGTAAGGCCCGTCTCCTTTCTGTACCCTAACAGGTAATTGCCAGTGAGCAAAAAATACCAGAAGGACTTCAATCATAAATCTCACTGATTCAGCAGAAAACCGATCTGTGACTTTGTTTGTTTCATCATTGAATGGGTAAACTCTCCTCACAGAGATAAAGATGCATACGTGTTAAGAAAACAAGTGAACTTCCAGGTAGTAGCACTGAATAAAAAAAAAGCACAAGGCTTGCTGGTGGCGTTCTGAAGTACAAAATGTGTTTCTAGCAGGTAAGGATTGTCATGCTGATAACCCACATCTCTATTCCATCTCCCGACTCACATTTTTTTAGAATACGTTTGCTTTCGAACATCAAATATGAAGAATTAATGAGAAGATTATTTATGTGTTAAAAATGCTTTAAAGCATCTTACAGTAGGAGGCTTACTTTGAATTCCACAAGTGTTAAACTGATAATAATTGGCCAATGAAATCAAAGTAAAGCAGCCCTAACAAGGAATAATACGTGCACATCTGCATGTAAATTACATTACCTTCGGATCTCGGGACCATCATCTGATGCACCAAATCCTGAATCAGGCCAATCTGGACATCACAAGTGAGCTGTTATAAGATTTTGCACTGAAAGAATAGATGTACTTAAAAAAAGTAAGTCCTGAATCCAATGGATGGTCCTATATGCTTGGTTCCCATAATTTTTACGGAATAATAATAACTAATACTTCCATACATCAATTTGAGTTTCACCTTAGGTGGGAAAATCCTTTTAAATTGCTTACACGCCATACCAGATCAAGTTCATTCAGTGGTTGGTCCTCTGAGTCAGCTCCTGATCTCTCGCTCAGTACTAAATTTACTGTAACACAAACGCATCCACAAGATCTGCATAATTACAAACCGAATATCTCAACAAAGATCGTTGTGCAGCTGAATGGTTGATTAAAATTGTCAATGGATGGTACTAATATTAAAATTTATATAGCAAATAAACCCTGTCATTGATCACCTAAATTCCAAATGAATGGCACTAATATGAAGAGGTATATGAGACAGGAACACTGTCAAGGGCTTATAAACAAAAAGCATAAGTTCTTTTTTGCAGAGAACAAAAAGTAGAACTTAAGTTGCAAGGATAACATGATCGTTTGATCTCAATTTTTTAACTCTAGAATAAAAGGAAACAACCTGAAATGGAACCATATCAAGTATCGTAACAATGAAATCAAAAGACATCACAATCACATTTTCACAATTCCTTACTTCCCAAATAGCACTCCATTAGTATTTATCTGTCGGATTGAACAAAAAATTGCATCGCTCACACTTGGATCATGAAACTGTGGAACGCCTGAAATCCAACTTAGGCACCATCCTTCATCGTCAGAGTACGGGTCAAGCGCCGCCCTTCGTCGAGATGCACGGAGCATAGCATCGTGGGAGTCTGGAATATGTGGGGAGACGGCATCGGCAGGCAGGCGACGGTGATGGCTAGGTGGAGTAGCCGCTCGGGTTAAGCCCGCGAGCACCATGGTGGTAAGGTGCCATCACGTGTTAAGGCCGCTGTTGGGGAAGACGCCATAGATGCGGATGGGAGACGACGTCTTTCGTGGAGGACATCGGCCCTCAAGGAAGCGCCTGAAGGGGCAGGTCAAGCACCATGGCATGGAACGGTGGCGTCGCTCAGGGGAGGTACCGTAGCAGGTCAGGCGGCGGCGCATGGAGAGGAGGCGGCGGGGCAGGGGAGTCGCTGGATGGGTGATCACGACCTAGATCATGCGAGGCAGTTTTTTTTTTTTTTTGGTGTTTTTTTTTCTTTTCTTTTAATCGTGGGAGGTGGTGGGTGGAGAGAACAAATGTATCTCAACCATTAGATCGGTGTCTCTGGACGGTTGAGATCTAATTTTCCTGCACAAGTTTGTGCCTTTATAAGTAGTAGAGATTAGTGAATAATGTGCTTCTCATTTCCCTTGAAGCAATAACGCTAATAATTTAAGCCACGTGACCCTGTAAATATCAGTGCATCTCCTTCATCGGTGTTTGCAAAGGTAATCTGTGAGCATTTTGAGCAGATCATCCCCTTTCTAGATTTGTAAAATGCCAGGGACAAAAACTACAATGTGATGTGCTCAATAATGACAATCTACTTAGGCAACCAAAACGCAAAGTTCAAAGTAGGGGTTCCTACTTTTAACAACTGCCTACAGGCTAAGTTACATATCAACAAATTTTAGCAAATTTTAGATTAATGTATTATGCTACAATCTACAACCTACAGACCCATGTAAATATCAATTCACAAAATGGATTTCAAAAATATTGAAACTGACATCTAGAGGTTGTAGCATAATACATTAATCTAAAATTTGCTAAGATTAGTTGATATACTGCTATTGTTAACCGAAACACAAAGTTCAAAGTAAGGATTGCTACTTTTAACAACCGTCTACAGGCTAAGTTACATATCAACAAATTTTAGCAAATTTTACATTAATGTAATATGCTACAACCTACAACCTACGGACCCATGTAAATATCAATTCACAAAATAGATTTCTAAAACATGAAAACTGACATCCATCTATACAAAATAAAATAGGCATGCTGATATATATACATCCATCTTTCAGGCCTTTTATAGTACAATATGCATAGAATAGAGATCTTCTTGCTAGCTTTGCACAAAACTCAAATTGCTTGCAATTTGAGAACTCGGTTTTTCACAAATCACGAAAAATATATTACCATCAACCAAGCAACAGGGAATGCAATGTGGTTACTATAATGCACTAATACAGCTAGAACTTAGCAAAATCCACATGATATGTAAATTCTCATTGCAAAATATCTAAATAAGGTCACAAACAAACTTGACAGAGATGGAAAACCATAAACCAGTAGTGCAATATACCATATGAAGCTCCATCGATACTCGCTATGATATTCAGTACAACCACCCTATTTGAAAGGCATGTCCTCCCTACTGCATTGTCTCCAGCTGATGCCTTATTAAGATGTCAGACTATCAGACTCACCACTGAACATGACGAAGCAACAAAGTGAATAGAGAAATATTTAAAGAAAAAAACATGTGTTTCAGAAAAATAACTATGTGATAAATTGGTTGTTAACTGCAACACAAAACAGAGAAGTGTACCAGAACATTAAACTGATAAATTAGAAACAACTAGGTGAATGCCCGTGCGTTGCTACGGGATCCTTAAATTTATTTTCTTGAGAAATAAAATTGAAGTGTGTATGAAAGATCTATGTGCATTGCTATGAAACAAATTTAAAGTAGTTCCAAAATTTCTTTCAGTTGCATCAATCAATTATACAACAATTAATTACCCTTAGTTGCAAGATAAGCAAATAAAACTTTCCATATCATAACAATATGCTACTTAATTAGAAAACATTTCAAAATACATGCATAACAACATAAATCGATTCTCTGTGTAATGTCAACATCAGCACATGGCAAAAATATGCTATCCGTACATATAGGGGCATTTCCTATAAAATCCTCATCTAAATTTTTGCTCTGACTCAAGTAGTTCCCCTAAATGAAGCAACATATATGGGTATGTTCCACTCACTTATATGTTGATAATATTAAGTAGTTAAAAATTATGGCAAGCTCTACCAAAATGATTGGGCTGTTACTTTTTACGTAATGATGCAGCGGTTTCAGTCAATCCCTCGGTGTGCATATCTATCGATGGACCAATTCATGAATTATGACAATATAATTATCTCATTGATATCACAGTGATACTTGACAACAGCAAATCACAATTATTTTCCATGAATTTACAATATCATGAAGACATACTAACCCAAGGACATATTATAATTAAAAGACCGATAAAGACTTCCATGTAAATAATACGTTGGCATTATGACAAACAATATATATGTGCATCTTGTCATAATAAATATATATGTGCAGTTTCAATACCCAGACTCTTGATAATTGCAAACAATCTGCTGAGTTTACGAAATCAAACTTGGTACCATGACAAAGTGATTGTTTTCCAACCAGGGCATACATTTTCTTCAATGAATCAGCTGGACCATATAAAAATTGGCAATGGCACCTGTAATTTTTCTACTGCTCTTGAACCTTTTTTTCTCATAGAGCCATATAAACTATAGTATATAGTTTGTGGCAACAAGAAACAGTTGACAACAAAAGAACCGTACAAAGACATGCTAGAAAAAAGGTTTGACTGATGCTTGAAATTCTAATTAAATAACTTTCTAAAAGTATGGCAGAAAAAATTGGTTTAGAGCTCAACACCTGATTAACAAAAAGAGTGATCCATCACCCGATCATACTCGTAATTTTTGTCATCTTTTGGATCGAACCAGTCATCATACTCCAGTAGTATCATGAAGATACAAATATCTAAAAAGAGAAGTGCAGAAAGATCGGATCGTGAACTGTTTTTCATGTGCATTGTAGATAAACAATCCATGAAGCATCCAATGTTAAGGAATAAAAATTGAGAAATAGTAAGAGGTCCTACCTTGTTCTTTCTTCTAACGAGAAACAATTCAGTCAACTGCGGGAACCTTGTCGAAGCCACAGTCGGCCCCTGCTGTTGTAATGGTGCATGCACCAGCTACTTCAGGCATGTTAACACGCCTAACCTTGATGAGGCCATAAAAACAGTGATCTGTACCAAATTTAGCACTACATAAATTAGAACTACGGCAAGTCTAAGCATTTGTAAGGAATAAGTTGAAGTATGCTTCATAATGAGGTGTCCAAGTTTCTCTTGAAAACTGAAGAAAAAATGTACCAGAAACCTACTGCCATTCTGCCAAGCTTCATCTGCTATGGTCACTGACGAACGATGAAAATATGCAGCCGATACCTTCAGGCACAACACCATCAGAACAAGAACCAATAGGTAGCCAGATGAGAGCCGCTCGAACTTGTCCAACAGGGTACCTGACATGGTCCTCGCCGGGCTCCGGGAGGCTGCCCATGGCCTTCTGGAGCGTCATGCCCCATGCCGCCCTCTTCCGCGAGGCATGCCCAGGTTCCTCCACCGCCGCTTCGTTGAATCTCACCCGAACCTTCTTCTCGTACAGCTCATCGAGAGCCCTCTTCCCTGAGGCATGTCCAGGTTTCTCGGCCGCTGCGTCGTTGCCTCTCGCCCGAACCTTCTTCTCGCAGAGCTCATCGAGAAGTCCCACAACGGCACGCGCGGCGCGTCGTACGCCGCCGCTGAGGGTTCAGCCGAGACCTTCCGGCGTCTTCCTGCTCGCCGTCCTCGGAATCCTCGACGTCGTCGGCTTCCTTGCCTCCGACGCGAAAGGCGGGCTTCGTCGCCGCCGCAGCTGGTGCATCTCAAGCGGACCGCTTGGACAGGTGGCGATGAGGACGCCGTCGCTGATGGTGTAGGCGGCGCGGTGGATGAGGGCGCCGGAGCCGTGGGCCGCATGCCGATGTCATCTTTATCCACAATATCTTGATTCTAATTTTGATTCTTACTTATTCTCGATTTCAGGTAGAAATTAAGATCTTCGTGGTCATGCTGATCGTGCATCATGTAGTCGGATCCTCAAGCCCACTCTCCACCAAATCGACGGTATCTCCATCTCATCGAAAGATCAGAACAAGGCCTTAGGGATCTTTTGGACTCGGTCAGGGAGTATATTCTACGAAAATTATGAGCCAGCAACAGCATTAGGACAGCACACTACGTGTGTCCAAAACTAGATAAAAAGGATGAAAGAAAGCAACTGATTCCTATTACCTCTCTCCACATCATTAGTTCCATTAAAAAAAACACAGTACTGAGAAGCAATAGACAACGAAACAAGGTAACCAAAGGAAAATTTTATCTGATGTACTATATACTGTTTCCTGCACTGTATGCTAAACATAAACACAGGAGTCTAAAGAAGAGAGATAGGCAATAGAGTGCATTAACCATTAAGCAAGCGAGCGAGCCAGCAGCACACCAGCCAAGACTAAATCAGCCTCTGATAAATCTAAAGTCACTTTATGTACACATGAGCAGCTGGGTTTTATTTGGCCCGAGCCGAGCACCAATTAGTTAGAAAAGCAAAAACCCTCTCGCCTTGTAATCTTTTACCACGCCAAGCTTATATCTTCGTTGAGGTCAAACAACAGGTGCCCTTTCTCGTCGCGGCTGTTCTCCTCAATCTTTGGCACCTGCGAAGCAGGAAAGCAACAAGAAGATGTTGAGCCAGCTGGAAGTTCCAATAAAGATCGAACATGCAGCAGAAAATGAAACAAGAGTACTTCCTAAGCAAGGGGGTGACGCTGATCCAGTAAAGATTCTGCTGGATGCAGGAGCGGGGGAATCACGTGGAAACGCTGAAAAAGAAATTACAGTGGAATAAAATAAACAGTCGTGCTCGCTAATGCTATCAGACAGCACACATGCCATGCCATCATCTACACCGCAAAAGCGTTTTCTTCAAGGAATCTGCTAGTTGGCAAAATACTAATAGTCCCGTAGTTACAAAGTTGATCTGAAATTCATTTTGACTAATTCGCGATTTGAACGAAACAGCTCGCATCCCTCGTGGCATCCTACATAGACTCCAGTGTGCATCGGTCGGTTGAACAAAAGGACGGGCCCACGTTTCCAGACTGACACGTAGCCGATTCCATTTTTTTTGGCGCCACGATTCCACTTTTTTTTTTGCGCCACGATTCCACTTTACAACAACCCTGCGGCACGCCGAGACAGCCAGGAAAAGGTTTCTTTCCCAAATAAGAAATTCTCCATCGGTCGCATTTTGCGTCCCCTAAAATTAACCCACAAAATAAACTGAAACGAAATACCAACTGTAAAACTATTCCACCTTGGACCCACACATACCGCACGGGAAACAGCACCAGAAACCTCCCAGAAAGAGGAAGCCGGTCTATATCTTGCAAGGCAAGTCAGAAAGAAACGAAATTTACTACGCAAGGATAAAAACTAGTACTCCCTCCATACCAGATTATTGGGCAAATATGTATGTTAAGACAAACTTTAACCATTAATTTTAGTCAAAAAAATCTGAGATATTTGACATAAAAATTATACCATTGGAATGCTCTTTTGAATATGAATCCAATGGTATAAATTTTATATAATATATCTTATATTTTTTTGACTAAAATTAAAGATGAAAGTTTGTCTCGAAGTACATATTTGCCCTATAATCCGGCATGGAGGGAGTAGTACATAGTACTGTACAAGAAGGACGGCATCCCAGATTCTCTCGGAACGGGAAAGAATACTCGCAGCCCAGGAAAATTAAAATTAAGCACGAGGAAAATACGCGCCGGCTAGATGTCCATGGGGTCCACGCGCAGAGGAAAAAAAGCTCTCTCACACACATGATGGCGACGGGGATTCGTCTAAAGCACAGCGCACTCACGATATGGTTCCAAATCCGGAGCTAACGACACACAATAAGTAGACTTCAATTTCAAATCATGGCCGGGCTCCTCACCCTTCTGTAGTGGTATACAACAACAAAAAATTGTTTATTTCTTTTACTACTCCCTTCGATTCATATTATTTTTCATAAATACGAATGTATCTAGCACTAAAATATATCTAGCACTAAAATGTATCTACATCCATATTTGTGAAAGGTAATATGAGTCGGAGGGATATGGGATTTCGGTGCCAGCTGTGTTAGTTGGACGGAGCGAGGAACGCGGGAAACCGAACTGCCGCTGCGGTGGAGCTCGCTGAGGCGACGGCTTCCCTCTGCTTTCCCCCAGACCACACGAAAACCGGCCGGTCACAAAAACGACCCGGAGTCGGTGAAACGCCGCATGTATGGGGATAGTTTCCGGAAAGAAGTGTTTTTTGGGGGGTTTGTGTGTGTGTAACACAAGAACTTAATCTTCTAGATTCTATCGATATAGAACTGAACTTCAAGCTCGCATCTACGGAACAGCCATGAAGAAAGCATTCCACAATTGTAATAGTAATGAATCTAGAATCGTTGTATCATCAGAACTTGTAGCCACAAGAAATTGCCGACAGAAGGACAAATTAGCATAAGTTCCACTAATAGAACTGACAAGATTCAGACGGCGTAATCATGGATGTCGCGAAATTGTTGTGATGGATTCGCGAGCAGCGAACCGGAGAGACACAAAACCGAAAAAGAAACATACCGACGAAAAGACAAGATTGGCACCTAAGAAAAGAAAAAGGTAAGGCCTCAAGAATCCAAAAGCGAGACGACAGCGCCTTGCGAACCGCAAAGAATGGGGAAGATAGAACTCACCTCAACTTTGACGGCGGCCACCGCAGGCTGGGCAGCGCCGAGGACATCCACCCGCGTGCGCTTCGCCGGTGAGCTGCACCCCTCGTCGCCGCTGGACGGAGCTCCAGATCTGCTCGCCTTCCGCTTGGCCCCTTCATCCCCGCTCGACGACGCCCCAGATCGAGCGGCGTTGGTGTAGTCGAAAGGGGTCTCCGGGCTCGACGCCGCCATGAAGACCTCCTTCCCCGCAACCGCCTTGACGCTCACGCGCAGCCGCGCTGCCCGTTCCGCGCCGCTTGTGGAAGGGCCGGATCCGGACGCCGACCTCCGCGCGGACAGGGGCCCGCGGCTGGCCTTCCGAACGATAGGGGGTGACCACGCCCTCCTTTCCTCCTCGCTGGAAGACGCGCCGGATCTGGCGGGGGCGGGCCGCCACAGCAGCCGCGCGTAGAGCCCATCCAGGGACGGCGACCATCCGCTCTTCCGCGCGCGCAGCGCGTCCCGTGGCCGCTTCGGCCATCCCTCCGGCAGCGGCGGCAGCTCAGCCTCCGTCTCCACGGACGGCCGATCCTCCGGCGTGGAAGCGAGCTCCTTGGACGGCGGCGGCAGGATCCAGTCCGGCCACTGCGTCAGCGTCCTGGTGCGGAGGGTGAGTAGTATCTTGGCGGCCGCGACCGCCCTGCCGTCCTCGTGGTAGTCCGCCATGGAGAAAGAGGAACACACGCTCCTCACGCCGCCGCCCCGGAAGGTCCAAGAGATAGAGGTGTGTTTTCTGGCAGGAAATACAGGAAAAGAGGGAGGCGAGGAGAGGGGAGGTGGCTTTTATAACTGGAGGCCGAGGCGATTGGGAAGGGGGAGATGGAGACGGACTGCAGTGGCCGCCGCCTAGACCCGGTGTTAGTGGATCTCCCTCGCTGCCCGTAGGTCCCATGCCTTCAACTTGCAACTTGGTTCCGCCGGGTAGTCGGTAAACTAGGCTCTCGTGAGATCGACTCGCTGGCATGTGGGCCCTTTTCCATCTCTGAATGCTGGGTCTGGGTTGGATGCGGTTAGGTCTTCACGTGGGGCCGGGGCCGACGCGTCCTTGATTACGTGGGACTTTGTTTTACTTATACGGAGTACTATTTATTTATTTCTCTTGGTTCCGTGAGAGAAATTGTCTCTACGCGACCACGCTCTGCGGATTGGGAGGAGCGGAGGAGGAACAACTTCTTTCGTACTTTGCGATGTACCAACTACTGGATGCCATGTGGGCCCGATTGATCGTGATTAGAAGGGTACCAATGGATGTATTACGAGCGGTATTTGCGGAGATGTACAACTATTTCCCCACTCAAAGACATCTGATCCGAGTCGATTAGGACTAGATGTGATTTCGCTCCCTGACCTAGCCGCCAGAGGCGATCAGGGAGGCGCCGCCTTTTCCACCCGATCTCCATCGGCCGTGCTGGTCCCCTCTCCCTCCGCCTGCTCCGGCGGCGGTGGGGAGGGGGATCTGGTCTCTCCGCTCTGTAGTTAGGGTTTGGTTTTGCAGGTCGTGGAGCGCCGTTGGGGTGGTGGGAGCGGCGCCCGGACGAATAAATCTACCTCAGCTCCACTCCCACACCGGCGGTGTCCTTCATGGCGGCGTCTCGGAGTTGATGGCATCGTGTGTTTGCCGATTCCTCGGATCGGCGGCTTTCAGTTTCTTGGATGGTGTCGTCGAGACGGAGGCGGTGATCCCATCAGGTGTGTTCATCCTCCTGCTCTGTCCCCGTTACTATGGCGTTGGCTCCGACGTCATGGTGGAGCAGGGAGGATGTGTTGTCCAGGAGTACGTGCAGACGTTTGTCTGCGTATGTGACAGACGGAAGATGGTGTATCCTATGCTGGGTTTGTGGATGGAGGCCGGCAGTTCTGATTTCCTTCCCCGACGTTGTAGTCGTAAGGGGGTACCAGTTCTGGAGTTCGATCGCGTGTCCGAGGACATGTTGCCTCGGTCTGATTCTTTCAACGACAATGGTTTTGTCTCCGGCAAACTACTTTGGAGGTCCGAAAAGCTGCTGATCAGCGATGGAGCCGCGTCGAGCTCGGGTGTTGTGGTGATCTGTCTTCCGTCCCTTTGGTGTTCGCTTTGGTGGTGTCGAAGGAGGAGGATAGACGCTGGTTTTTTTGCATAGGTTTATCCTATCTTTTCAGTTCTGTTCGTTCATAACTTGTAACTTGTTTTTATCTTATGAATAAAGAGCGGATTACAGTGTCAAAAAAAAGAGTCGATTAGGACTGGCTGGATTGAGGATCTAGATGTGACTGCGTTTCGCTTTTTCGTAGCACGTGCTATCGCGTGACAACATTAGTTTGACGAGCACACCCCACCAGTTAGCTGTGGCATAGATAAATTGCTAAATGGGTCACAATGAAAATGGTACTATTCAATTGGGTAAAACACGGTTAAAGCTTTTTAACTTGTGCACTTTTTGTTCATTTTTTGGACATTTAAGGAGAAAAGTGGACTTTACTCTTCTTACAATTCAAGCTTTAAAGCAATAATTATCACAAAAATATATATTAAATGATAAAAATTATATGCAAAATAGCCTGCTACCACCGGTGGTAGCTACCCACTGTAACGCTGTTAAAACATCTGTTATCAATAAACATTGCCTTTCCCGGCCGGCCTAGGCGAAAAACCTGCCCCGCACCATCCCTACTCGCTCAAGCTTGACCCAACCCCCACACCACCTACCTCGACCAACCACGCCAGCGCGCCGCCGCCAGCGACCCACCCAGCTCTCCTCCCGGCCACCCACGGGAGGGCGCTGTCGCGGCCACCCACACCAGCGCCGCGTCCACAACCCACCAGCGCCGCCGCGGCCTCCTACACCAGCGCCGCGCCCGCAACCCATCAGCGTTGCCACGGACACCTTCGCGAGCGTGTCGCCCCGACAACCTACCACAGCGTCACCGCGGCCACCCTCCTGAGCGCACCCCTCCCCTACTTCCTGCAACTTCGGCGGGGCTACCTTGTCCCCTTCTCTGCCTCATGCGTGCTGCTGGTGGGCCATCGTGCCCTTTCCTGAAATCCAGCAACGCCGACGACCACCGCAGGTCCCTTCCCCCGCTTCTCATGGCGCTGGCCCCTCGATCTCAATGCCCCGCACCTCCTACTAGGCGGCCCCCCCAGCTCCAGCATGCCCTACCTCCACCACAGGCTCCGACCACCGGCGAACCCCACATCCTACCGAATTTGGTGGAGCGGCCATGGACGCCGCACTGATACACGTACGGTCGGGCGCGCGGTTGTTGACAGCTGACCTGGTGCTGTCCAGCGGCGACAGGAGTGGCTCAGAGGCCAGGAGCGGCGTGTTCAGTAGCAGGCCTGCCAACACCAACATCTCCATCAGCCACCAACACCATCATCTCCATCAGCCGCCGACACCACCGGTGCAACCCTTCGCTGCTTCCCCGCGTCTGCTGGCGATGTCCCACACTCTCATGCATCGCGGGGACTTGGATGCGGGCCAACACGCTACCTGAATTGCCGCTGATAGGGAAGATGCGCATGGATCCGGGGGAATACGGCGTCTCGGGGGAGGATTGTGGGCGAAGGAAAACTAGGCTAGGGCATCAAAGGATGCCCAATCGCTTAAGCATCGACGGAGGCCGGGGAGATCGGGCGACGAGCCGACGACAACCTAGGTTGATCTTGCCGGGATGGATTCCCTCCCAATCTCCATCTCCGTCGTGCGATGGGGCTCATATAAGGACGGCTCCACCCGTGCGACGTCGACCGACAGCTTCTCCGCCTCCATCGTGGTGGACCCGTTCGATTCTTGCGGCGAGGTGCTGCTCGGGATTTCGGGGTCAGTTGGTATGCGGTGGTGGGCAGGTGGGGATGGGAGCGTGGCCGGGTTAGAAGCAACGGCCATTTATGCTCGATTCCCTTCGTTAAGTAGCATGCGGTGCAGATTGTCTTATAAAGTTGATCCAACAGCTCTTTGAGGGTGCGTAGTTAGCACCGGCACCGGTGGTAGCAAATCTGTATTGAAATCATATATTTCCTTTTGTAAGGATTTTTGTGTGGGTAGGTGGGTGGGGGAGAGAGAGAATCATATGTTTCTACATACTTGGAAAAAGTACTTAAAAGTATACCTTCATTATCAAGTATAAACCTAAAAATTTACGCAAAACAAGTATAAACCTAAAATTAATTATAGACCTAAAAGTAATTAAGTGGCAATATATACAATTATGGGTTAATAAGTGTAAGTTATCGCACTACCTAAATGGATCATCGATTTGGATGGCTTAGATGAATGTTATCATTTTATAACGATGTGGTTAATATTGGAGTTGATACATCGATTTGTGACTTTAAAATATGCATATGGTTGTTGTATCAACTTATATGCAACGGAAGAAACATGGTTTCCACCTCCTATTTTTATCTTGGCTGCACATTTTCTTCATGAGTGTACATCTTCACCTTGAGCTAAAAAACGGTGAACCTTACATGTAATACTCACAATAAAGTACGCCATGGGGTATTATATTTTGTGACATCTACATGCTGGAATATTTAGTGCTCATTTCAAGGGTTTTTACATGGTGTACCCCTTGAACATCGTATTAGTTTATTACCCATAAATTTCAGAACAGAAAAGTACTTCATTTGTGCCCCTCTCTCTCTCTAGATAATACTTTTTTATGGCATTATTAGATTACTAGGTAGGAGAGCGCGGCTTCCCGCGCGCTTGAAAATAAAAGAGAAGTTTAAAAAAACATAATCTATATTACAATAAGAAGTGAATGGTTTACACATAATTGCATATAAAACATGAGGTGCGAAGCAGGGATACCACCATTTTCACAGTAGTATGATCACAAAGGCAAAGGTAGCAAAATAGGTTTAGGGAGCATAGAGCACATGACAAGGACTTGACCAAAAGACATGGTTGCTTGACTGCCTATGAAAATGTACCAGTAATTCTAAAATGATATAGCCAAATGACAGCTATATGTGGGCAGCAGTGGCAATCCATCCTATTTCCAGGAACTCTGGTGCTTGTCTGAAGATGGTGGGTTCTCGAAGTCATGGTAACTCTTTGCCATTTTTCTAATGCCTTTTTTACTTGTTGGCCAACCCGTTGAAGATCAAAAGCTACCATCGCCAAGAGCTCAAGTGTTGTATTGTGTTCTTCGGCTTCATCACCTTGAGAGTAGTTATTAGTTGCGAGATCAAAGATGTGGCGAGAAAATGAAACCATTGCTTTGATAGGAAGAACCAATTCCCTTTGCAATCAGTTTATCTATTTGCTCTGTCACTAATTTTGCATGAAGATCTATGTCATTTTACTGCAAATATGGTGGCCAACCGGTTATTAACAATATTTTTAAAAGAAGCTAAAGCTAAGATCAAAAACATCAAACTAAGGTGGTATATGCAAAAGAGAGGAGCGGCTTGAGGTACACATGTAGAAATGTAAAGTACAGATATAAAACTTAGCTAGCTGAGCGATGCTCTCATAAGCCGCATATAATTGGATATCAACAACAGTTTGACAATTGGATAACAACAGTAGTTTTGGAAGTGTACAGATTAAAGTGTACATGCACATACCATCTTAGTACACAAGTTGTCTTAGATCTTAGGCCATAGATAAAATGTTTGGACTACATAAGAATATGAAGTTGCATAGCAACATAAGAGCTTAAATATTTTAGGGAAAATACAAATGTAAAGCTAGTCAAATGGTACACTGGAGTACCAAACTCGTATATTAAGAGCCTCCAACTTACATGGATTTTTGCCTAGAAAGGAACTTCTGGAACTGTTCTAAGATCTTTTGAAGGTGCAGATTATCTCTATCAGCAGAAAATACTAAACATAATCAAATTTCTCGAGTGAATAATTTAATCTTGATACTGTGTTCTGGTACCTTTATATGTAACAAATTTCAAGGATCGAGGTCCATACTGTACAACGACATTATCCTAGTCGCTCGTTCCCACGGGATGATAGGACTACTGGATACAATATTAGGTTACCTATTGTTTTTGCACATAGCATGGTGAATTTGGAGAGCACACAATACTATTCAGATTTGGGTACTACCACTGAATAGTGATGTCAAATAGAAGATCTTGTTGTAGTTATATGTAAAAAATAAAACTTAGTTCCCTGACTTATGGTAGTACTAGTACTCTAATTTCTTGAGAAGTGCAAAATTCAATGTTGTGTGCTTGCTTTCACAATGGTGTTTTTAAGAGTGGGGCTCTAAGGGTCTTAGACTACTCATAGTGGGGAGTAACTGAAGGAAATATGCCCTAGAGGCAATAATAATATTGTTATTATCATATTTCTTGTTCATGATAATGTTTATACTCCATGATATAATTGTATTAAGCGGAAACATTAATACTTGTGTGGTTTATGAACAACACTGTGTCCCTAGTATGCCTCTACTAGACTAGCTCATTGATTAATGATGGTTAAGGTTTCCTAACCATAGACATGAGTTGTCAATTAATAATGAGGTCATGTCATTAGAAGAATGATATGATGGATAGACCCAAATAAAGCAGAGCAATTACATCGTGTCAATATGTTCATAATTGTGTAGCTTTTCCTATGTCAGTATCCTGTTCCTTAGACCATGAGATAATGCCACTCCCTGATATCGGAAGAGAGCTTTGAGGTCATCAAACGTCATCCTATGAGAGGGTGATCATAAAGGTGTCTCTTAGGTAATCGGAAAGTATTTGTTGGGTTGCATGTATCGAGATGGAATTTGTCCCTCCCATGTCGGAGAGATATACTCTGGGCCCACTCGGTAATCAATATCATACACCGTTTGCAAACACGTGGTTAATGAGTTTAATCACAGGGTGATATTGGATTACGGAACGAGTAAAGAGTACTTGCTGCGAACGAGATTGAACTAGGTATGGCGATACCGACGATCGAATTTCGGGCAAGTAAAATATCGTGAGACAAAGGAATTTGTATACGGGATTATTTGAATCCTGACATCGTGGTTCACCGATAATGATCTTCGTTGAATATGTGGGAGTCAATATGGATTTCCAGATCCCGCTATTGATTATTGATGGTGATCATGTCCACACATTCTCGAACCCGTAGGGTCACACACTTAACGCTCATCAACGCTAGGGTAGTTTCGGGATTTATGGAAATTGTTTCGGAGAGTTACGGAATTGTTCCGGGGAAGAGGATTAATGATTTATTAATTATTGAATTAATAAATATTAATACATATATTTATTTATTAGAAATAAATAGGGCTAAAAAGTAGTCCACGAAAAGTTTTACTAATGGGCTAATTTTGTAGCGCATCTAGACAAACTGCAAAAGGAAAAAGGCAAAAGAAAAAAAAAGGAGCGTTGGCTGGGCCGGCCGGCTGTGCAGCCTCGCGCCCTGTGCGCCGCTCACTGGCAGCCGCGCCTGGGCAGGCCAGCTGGGCCGGTTGGGCCAGCCGCTCGCCAGGCCGCTAGGCCGGCTAGGCCAGGCAGGCCGTGCCCGGGGAGGCCAACTCCCGTGTGAGGCTCACGCTCGCGTGCCTCGATCGCCTGATCGATCGCACGCCAGGGGCCAGGCCGTGGCTCGCCCCGCGCAGGAGGCCGCATCGTTCGTCGATGGGATCGATCCAGATCGATCGAAAGGCTGCGCAGCTGTCATTGCTTGATGAGGCGGAAAGGTTTTCGAAACCTGCCCCGTACTCCAAGTCAGATCCAGCGACTCGCCTATAAAATAGAGACGTTCAGCACGGGACAGATTTGATCGGCCGCCGCTGCTATGCCTCTTTTGCTGGTAGCCTCTAGCCCTAGTTTGACTAGTTCTTTTGCCCAATCTTCTTTCACCTCGCGCGCGTAGGCGAAGCCCTGCCCGCAGATTCTCTCCACCATAAGCACCACGCCGTCGTGCTGCTGATCCCATCTACCACTCCACCGCACCTTACTGGACCAAGGAGGAGGAGTCGTCGTTGCGCTGTATGTGTGCAACGCTCGGAGGCGCCGCCCGTTGTGGCGTTTAGATCGGATCGGATCGCGAGGAGGAGACGCTAGTACGACTACGCCGACCACGTTCATCTGAACGTTTCCGCTGTGCGATTTCTTCAAGGGTATGAAGATCCCATCTACCTCTCTCGTTGATTACATCTCCTAGATTAGATCTTGGCTGTTCTTGTTCGTACTCGTAGGAAAATTTTTGTTTTCTATGCTGCGAAACCCTTCAGTGGTATCAGAGCCAGGTTTATGCGTAGATGTGTTTCACGAGTAGAACGCAACATGCTTGTTGCGGGCGTTGATGTTTTCTGTTGCAAACCTCTTTATTTTGTACTTCTTATGGCGCGGCATATTGAGATCGAAGCGGTCCAGGCCAACTTTACGCGACCTCGTTCGCGAGACCGGCTCCGCACTTGACGTGTGGCTTGTTCCACACATGCGGCTGGTGGATGCCAGTTTCTCTCACTATAGTAGTCATGAGATTTACAACGGATGTTAGCAACCATAATATCACCGTTGTGGCTTTTCGTAGGTAAGAATCGTTCTTAGCTTGTTACTCCCATAAGCCACGTAAAACATGCAACAACAAAATAGAGGCGTCTAACTTGTTTTTGCAGGGAGTGTTTTGTGATATGGTATGGCCACAAGATGTGATGTGATATATGTGATGTATGCAATGATCATGTTTTGTAATCTTTCACGACTTGCATGTCGATGAGTTCACAACCGGCAGGAGCCATATGGTTGTCTTTATAATTGTGTATGACCTACGTGTCAACTTCTTATACGCCATGTAATAGCTTTACTTTATCGCTAAGTAGTTAGCAATAGTTGTAGTTGCTATTCGTGGTGGAGGGAATCATGATGGAGTGATGGAGATCATGTCGGCGCGCACAAGATGGAGATCATTGCGCGGAGATTGGCTATACCATGTCACATAAAATTATATGCATGTGATGTTTATCCTTTTATGTATCTTATTATGCTTAGATCGCGACGGTAGCATTTTAAGATGATTCCTCACTTAAAGATCAAGATAAAATTGTGTTCTCCCCTTGTATGCACCGTTGCGAAAGTTCGTCGTTTTGAAGCATCTCGTGATGATCGGGTGCTATAAACTCTACGTTCACATACAACGGGTGCAAGCCAGTTTTGCACACGCGGAAATACTTGGGTTTGACTTGACGAGCCTAGCATGTACAGACATGGCCTCGGAACACACGGACCGAAAGGTCAAGCATGAGTCATATGGATGATATGATCAACATGTTGATGTTCACCATTAAAGCTACATCATTCACGTGATGATCGGTCTCGGTGTAGTGAATTTGGATCATGCTTCACTAAACAACTTTGAGGGATGTTGAATTTAGTGGGAGTTCATTAGTAATTTGATTAACCTGAACTAATTATCATGAACTAAATCTTAGTGTATTTGCATAAGTCGTTGTAGTCTTTGGCAACCGTTTTCCTCCGACACTTAGTTTTAATTGAGTTAAAAGAATTATAGAATTCTGGATAGTCACTCTACGGACTAGTACCGTTTAGTAAGAATGTCAAGACTAAAGATTAAGTCCTATCGCAATTTTAGCAAACCTCACTTGCTCCATGCAATTTAATAAGTTGTATTAATCTAAGAGCAACGATTCAAGTTTAGCATATAAGATCATGTTTGCCTCCATGAGAAATTGATCTTCAAAATTGTTTGAGAATCAAAGTGATCATCGAGCTGAAAGAATTGTTTCAGAAACAAACAAGAAGTATAAGATATTTGATATCTAAAACTTTGATTGTTTGCAAAATGATGAAGTATAATTTAGTAAAAGAATATATGCTCATATTGTATGAATATATGTGAAGATTGAAGGCGCTGGGCGTCCAGATCACCCAACAGTTTGGGAAACTAATATTATACTTACATTCGTCCTTAAGAGCTATAGTAGTTTCATCATGAAAGTTGTCATGATAGGATGAATGAAAAAGGTATCGGCTAAATTGTTTTGCTATACCAAAAGAATGCTAAAGAATGGAATCTAGAAGAACACCAATTATATGATGATGGTGATCCACCTCAATGTGCAAATCCAAGACCATTAGTATTTGACTAAACATCCTTTGGACTATGTGTCAAATGCTTGACGCAATTGATGTTGATAGATTCTTCTAAATGGAGAGGAAATGCTAAATAGGATCTGCAAAATATTTGGTAGAAAAGGAAAAGTCTGGAAATGTCCAGCTCAGGTATATAAATGATATACATGTTATAGATGTGTTCTTTGCTCGTTAACAATGTAATTCTTGGGTATTCGATACTGGATTGTTGGTATGAAATGTCATACAAAGCAACACAATGCAAGAACTACAATGGCCTAAATAACTTGCAAAGAATGTGGTGACAACGCGCATCGAGAAACAAATAAAAGTGTTATTGTGTTTCCACCGGCATCAAACCTAGCCTTCAAGATTTGTTATGAACATATTAATTGTTATCTTGTTCTGGTATTATGAGAACAATGGTTGTTCAAATTATTACCGTCTTCCATAATCGATGGATAGATTATTATTATCTTGTTGGTGAAATAGACATTTATAACATTGATGCTAAAGGTCGCAAGACAAAACAAATTTCACTTATATGTGACACCGCCGTTTAAGTCATATTGGAAACAAAACATGAAAGAAATTCTATATTGATAGATTTTTGAGTCATTTGATTTTGAATTGATTGACGCTTGTGAGATTTTTCCTAAAGATGATTAAACTCTGTTTATGAGCCATGGACAGAACAAGCGACTAACTAAATGGAGATCATACATGTTGATGTATGTAGTTCATGGTGTGAAATCGATTGCGGTGTATTTTCTATTTCATCAATGATATATGGTATATCTACTTGATGAGAAAGAAGTATGAAATGATTGAAATTGTTCAATTTATGAAGTGAAAATTGTTGTAACAAGAAAATTCAAGTTTTTATGATTGGATCATAAAGAAGAATATATGAGTTACAAGTTCAGCAAACATCTAAGAGTTAAGTGAATTGTTTCATAAACTTGCATCTCGTGAAACACCACAGGAGTATGGAGTTTTCGATGGATGTAATCAAACCTTGTTTGACATGGTTAGATCAATGATGAAATAAACTACCAATATAATTTGTGGATTATGCTTTAGAGACTACTGCTTTTCACTGAATAGAGTGCCATCATAATCCGCTGAAATGACACCGTACAATTTATAGTTGTCTTTTCTTAAATTTTGGTATGCACGGCATAAGTAAAATGTTTACAACCAAAATCGGATTAGTAAGTCTTTGTAGGTTATCCCAAAGAATGTCGATGGGTATTCCTTCTACTATGAACCCAATTAAAAGTGATTGTCACTGAAAGAAGTGAACTTCTTATGAAGGAGTTTTTCACGAAAGGTTTAAGTGGGAGGAAGATAGAACTTGATGAGGTTGTTGAATCTGAGCAAGATGATCAGAGTAGCGCAGCACCAGAAAATGTTCTGGAAGCGGCAACTACATTCATAGCTCACGCGTCTACAATATGTTGTAGTCACGACATCGAAGTTCCTATTTAACCAAGTTGGTCATAATCAAATAGTAAGATTTGAGGACGAGATATTATTAGATAATAGTAACCAACAATATACAAAGAAGCGATGATGGGCCCTGACTTCGTCATATGAATTATTCTAGCAACAATTACATATTGAGATATGATAGTTGAATAAACGAAACAAACGTTCCTCTACCGGAATGCACACCAAGGACGTGTACCAGACACGACCCAATGGGTTTTGTTGATTCAAAGGTTGCTAGATGTGTATGCAAACTTCAATGGTAGAAGTAAGCATAGCGAAGTTGGAATCTTCAATGATGAAAATGTTAAAGGGTTTAATTTCATCAAGATATTGAAGATGCTTGTATTTACAAGAAAGTAAGTGGGAGCGCTAAGACATATTTCTAATGCTTTATGTAGACGACATATTGGTCATTGGAAATTATGTGTTTTTCTTGATATTATGAAGTTTTCATTAAAATTAGATTTCTAATGAAAGACTTGGGCAAAACCAGAATATTAAGCATCAATGTCTATGCAGATAGATTGAGGCACTAATATAGTTTTGTCAGAGTGCATAGATGAAATATTGAATTTGTTCAATATGGAAACAATAAGAACGGTTCTTGTTGCATGGAAGAGGTTGAAGCAAGAATCAACTATTTTGACACTTGATGATTGAAACCACAAGAATGATCTTATCAATCTTGTATACCATGATATGTATATCCAGATATGTCCGATGCTCTAAAAGGTTACGAGCATTCATATGATGATCGTTGGACAATAGTAAAAATATTCTTATGTACTTTTGAAGAAGTAAGAATATGTTCTGTATGCAGAAGTGACAAATGGCTCATTGCAATGTGTTACATTGGCTTTGTCACATATACAGATAAAATTTAATCTCAATTTTAGGCTATTTGTTTTGAGTTATAAGGTGGCACAATAAGATGGAAGAAAGTTCCATGATAACTTGAATGAGTTTCAAAGTTAGACATTGTGACGGATACTTCAACGAAGGCTTAGTATAATTGCAAGAGAACTAAGTGTAGTTCCAAGTGTGCTAGTACCATGTAGTTCTATTGTATGACAATAGTGACAACATAGTCTCGGCCAAGAAACAAAGGTCTCACCAGAAGACCAAGTTTATATGATGCTATCTCATACAAGATGAGTAATGCGTGCTGACGCAAAAGAATATGCAAATACAAACGGACCTGAAAGTGTCAGACCCGTAGATAAGGTTTACCACGTGCAACGCGTATGAAGAACACCGGAATGCCATAGGTGTTAAAGGCGCAAGTATGACTATATTATTGACTCTAGTGCAAGTGGGAGACTGAAGGAAATATGCCCTAGAGGCAATAATAATATTGTTATTATCATATTTCTTGTTCATGATAATGTTTATACTCCATGATATAATTGTATTAAGCAGAAACATTAATACTTGTGTGGTTTATGAACAACACCGTGTCCCTAGTATGCCTCTACTAGACTAGCTCATTGATTAATGATGGTTAAGGTTTCCCAACCATAGACATGAGTTGTCAATTAATAATGAGGTCATGTCATTAGAAGAATGATATGATGGATAGACCCAAATAAAGCAGAGCAATTACATCGTGTCAATATGTTCATAATTGTGTAGCTTTTCCTATGTCAGTATCCTATTCCTTAGACCATGAGATAATGCCACTCCCTGATATCGGAAGAGAGCTTTGAGGTCATCAAACGTCATCCTATGAGAGGGTGATCATAAAGGTGTCTCTTAGGTAATCGGAAAGTATTTGTTGGGTTGCATGTATCGAGATGGAATTTGTCCCTCCCATGTCGGAGAGATATACTCTGGGCCCACTCGGTAATCAATATCATACACCGTTTGCAAACACGTGGTTAATGAGTTTAATCACAGGGTGATATTGGATTACGGAACGAGTAAAGAGTACTTGCTGCGAACGAGATTGAACTAGGTATGGCGATACCGACGATCGAATCTCGGGCAAGTAAAATATCGTGAGACAAAGGAATTTGTATACGGGATTATTTGAATCCTGACATCGTGGTTCACCGATAATGATCTTCGTTGAATATGTGGGAGTCAATATGGATTTCCAAATCCCGCTATTGATTATTGATGGTGATCATGTCCACACATTCTCGAACCCATAGGGTCACACACTTAACGCTCATCAACGCTAGGGTAGTTTCGGGATTTATGGAAATTGTTTCGGAGAGTTACGGAATTGTTCTGGGGAAGAGGATCAATGATTTATTAATTATTGAATTAATAAATATTAATACATATATTTATTTATTGGAAATAAATAGGGTTAAAAAGTAGTCCACGAAAAGTTTTACTAATGGGCTAATTTTGTAGCGCATCTAGACAAACTGCAAAAGGAAAAAGGCAAAAGAAAAAAAAAAGAGGAGCGCTGGCTGGGCCGGCCGGCTGTGCAGC
Source organism: Dactylis glomerata (assembly GCA_007115705.1). Classification (NCBI taxonomy): domain Eukaryota; kingdom Viridiplantae; phylum Streptophyta; class Magnoliopsida; order Poales; family Poaceae; genus Dactylis; species Dactylis glomerata. Next base: position 271,111 of record QXEO01000752.1, read on the forward strand.
CTCGCGCCCTGTGCGCCGCTCACTGGCAGCCGCGCCTGGGCAGGCCAGCTGGGCCGGTTGGGCCAGCCGCTCGCCAGGCCGCTAGGCCGGTTGGGCCAGGCAGGCCGCGCCCGGGGAGGCCAACTCCCGTGCGAGGCTCACGCTCGCGTGCCTCGATCGCCTGATCGATCGCACGCCAGGGGCCAGGCCGTGGCTCGCCCCGCGCAGGAGGCCGCATCGTTCGTCGATGGGATCGATCCAGATCGATCGAAAGGCTGCGCAGCTGTCATTGCTTGACGAGGCGGAAAGGTTTTCGAAACCTGCCCCGTACTCCAAGTCAGATCCAGCGACTCGCCTATAAAATAGAGACGTTCAGCACGGGACGGATTTGATCGGCCGCCGCTGATACGTCTCAAACGTATCTATAATTTTTGATGCTCCATGCTGGTTTTTACACCATTTGCCTATTGTTTCGTTACACTTAGTGGCACTTTTATGCATTTTCCGGAACTAACCTATTAACAAGTTGCCACAGTGCCAGTTCCATGTTTTCTGCTGTTTTTGTGTTTCAGAAGTGATACACAGGAAATATTCTCGGAATTGGACGAAACAAGTTCCTGAAGTCTTATTTTACCCGGAAGCTTCCAGACATCCGAAGAGGTGTCAGAGGGGGGCCACCAGGGCCCCAGACACATGCCCGGCGTGGCCAGGGGTCTGGCTGCACGGGGCCCGCGTGTGGAGGCCCTGGCCCTCCTCTGACATCGCCCCTTCGCCTATAAGAAGCCTCGGGACGGAAAACCCTAGGGGATTCGGCAATTTTCCAGAAAGAAGTCCGCAGCTCCGCCGCCATCGCCGACGAATTTCGGGGGACAGAAGTCTCTGTTCCGGCACCCTGCCGGGACGGGGAAGTGCCCCCGGAGCCATCTCCATCGGTCTCCATCGCCGTCTCCGCCGTCTCCATCGACCTCACCGCCATCTCCATCAACCTTGCTGTCTCCTATGATGAGGAGGGAGTAGTTCATCCCCGGGGCTAAGGGCTCTACCGGTAGCTATGTGGTTCACCTATCTCTCCCATGATGTGATCTTTATGTGATCGTGAGCTTTGTATCATGTTGAACAAGTACATGTTATTATTCAGATATTTAGTGTACTCTAGTGGTGATTATTAAAGTAATCTATTCCTCCTGCCATGGTGTAACGGTGACAGTGCGTGGATCATGGTGGTACTTGGTTTAGGCTATGATTGTGATCTCTTGTGGATTATGAGAATAATTATTACTATGATAGTATTGAGTGATCTATTCCTCCTTTCATGGTGTAATGTTGACAGTGTGTGCACCGTGTTAGTACTTGGTTTAAGTTGCAATGATTTCTATCTTGAGTTGTGATCTGATTTGGGTATCGCTATGAGTGGTGTTTGTCAAGTACTTGATGAACTTTAAGGGGTGCTTCTGTAGCCACTACGCGATGATTAGTGATGTTCAATAGGAGAGTAATTCAGAGTACCTTAGCAAAGAGAAGTTACTTGTTCATTCATGTTATATTGTTGGGAGTGTGTCCACTAGTGAAAGTATGATCCCTAGGCCTTGTTTCCAAGCTTTGCATACCGTTTACTTGCTATTTTGTTACTTGTTTGCTCGCAGCGATATTTATTTCACATCACGTTTGCTACTTATAATCATCTATACCGCTTGTATTTTACTATCTCTTCGCCGAACTAGTGCACCTATACATCTGACAAGTGTATTGGGTGTGTTGGGGACACAAGAGACTTTCTGTATCGTAATTGCAGGGTTGCTTGAGAGGGATAGCTTTGACCTCTAACCTCCCTGAGTTCGATAAACCTTGGGTGATCCACTTAAGGGAAACTTGCTGCTGTTCTACAAACCTCTGCACTTGGAGGCCCAACAAGTGTCTACAAGAATAGAAGTGCGTAGACATCAAGCTCTTTTCTGGCGCCGTTGCCGGGGAGGTAAGGTAAAAGGTACTCTCATCCTCATGTGTGAGTGCTCGGAGTTATTTCCTTTAGATTCTGCAATTACATCTTTTTGTTTCTTGTTTTTATTTTCACTAGTTAGGCTTAATGGAAAACAATGAGTTCTCTAGTCTTTTTCCTGAGTTTAGATATGAAGTGTTTGAAGAGAAAGTTGAAAAATCTTTGGAGCTTAATTTGCATGCTAATAGTGATGTTAGTATGATTGCTTTGAACACTGTTGTTGCTAATGCTATAGAAAAGTCTAAGCTTGGGGAAGCTGGTTTTGTTAAGCATGATATTTTTAGTTCCCCAGCTTTAGTGGAGAAAGTTTGCTCTGATGATATTTTATCTCCCCTATATGATGTTCCTTCTTATGATGATATGTTTGAAGAATATGCTTTGCGACATAGTAGTTCTCCAGTTTATGATGATGAGTATAATATTTTCAGTTCACCTACTATTGAGGATAAAATTAGTTATGATTACAATATGCCTCCTATTTATGATGATTATGGTGATGAGAATAATTATTCTATTAAATTTGCTCCTACTACTATTGTTCCTGTGGTGAGTATTAATTCTTTTATGCATGTGGCTCATGATAGGGATGCTTTATGTGATAGTTATATTGTTAGTTCTATTCATGATGCTACTGAAAGTTATTATGAGAGAGGGAAACATGGTTTGATGGATCTCAACAATATTAAGTTTCCCATCTCTATATTGCAAATTTTGAAGTGGCACTTGTTTTATCTATCCATGCTTGCTACTATGTGCCTCGTTGATTTATTTTCTTACAAGATTCCTATGCATAGGAAGTGGTTCAGATATAAATGTCTTTCATATTTGCTTTTTGATGCTCTCTATTGCTTTAAGTTCCTATATGGCGCATTTGCCTCAAGCTCTTATATGGCGCCCACATGAGCATCTTTGCAAATTACTGCGCCTAGCTCAAAGGCGTTAAAGAAAAGCACTCTTGGGAGATAACCCATTGTTTTATTTTCAGTACTTTTTCTTTTATTTGAGTCTTGGAAGTTATTACTACTGTAATAACCGCTCCTTATCTTTTTTATTTTGGTTTTGTGCCAAGAGAAGCCTCTAATTTGAGTGAGGTAAAGATTTGGGGATATTGCTGTCCTGAAACTGTTTTCGGTGCTGCACCGTAAAAATTCGTGAAAATTCTCTGTTTATCTTTTGGACCTGCGATTTCTTATGCATATGCCCCAGGTTATATCCAAACTTTTCTTAGTTGAACACTTTTTGATTTGAGCAACAGAAAATCCCTCAAAAATTCGACCTTTGTCAGCTGTTCAGTTTTGACAGATTTCTGCCAATATTTGTGTTTGCCACTTTATCGCTTTCTTTTGAGTTCTTTTGATCATGGAACTTTTTGGGGGTGTTGCTACAGTAGTATTTGCTATATATGTGGTGGTTTTGAGTTGAAACCTGAAGCTAAAAGAGGTTGAATATATTTTATGCTTACACTAATGTTGCTAATAGAATTGTGTTTAGTTTTGTATGAAGGAAGTTTTCAAGTGTAGGGATTGGAGAATGATGAGATGAGTTGAAGAATGGACAAAAGCTCAAGCTTGGGGATGCCCATGCATCACCCCAAGAAATATCCAAGAAGTACAAGCGTCAAAGCTTGGGGATGCCCCCGAGGCACCCCTTCTTCATCGGCAAAAATCAGGTCACCTTTCAAGACACTATATTTTTATTGCTTCATGCACTATGTGTTTTTCTTGGAGCGTCAGTTGTTTTAGTTTTCTTAGTTAGTTTAGTTTTGTTTGCTGCAATAAATGGTTTGATCACATCATGTTGTTTTGGAGGGAGATGAACTCGCTTTTCATTTGCCAAGAACACTCAGTTTTTCACTCTTATCGTTCACCGAGTGTTCTTCTTTTTCTGCTACTGCTTTTGGTTTTCAATTTTCGCCTTGATTTGCATTCAGATCTTGTTATATCTTTTCATCAAGGTGTATTTTTGCCTCTGGTCTTTATTGGTTTTTATCAAAAGAGGTGTCTATAAAAAGTTCAAATGATGTTGGAAAAGAGAAAAAGCTTTATGCAAAAAAGTGGTACAAGAAGGAGCTTGTGTAGACTGCGGCTTAGGCTTTTTCATGTCATGCTTGATGTCTTTTTGATAGTATGCTTAGTGGTTTTGCTGTAGCATGACTTGTCTCAAATAACTGAGATTGCTTAATGAGCCTTTGAAAAAAATCATGCGTTGTTTTTATTGTATGGAAGCATTATTTTGGTTCTCTCCTTGATGCTTTATTTGGGTTGACTTGGCGCATGCTCACACATGTTAGACTCTTACAAAGTCGCCAATAGCCTTCATGATCATTTAGTTTTTGACTTTTGATGCCATCTTATGCTTCTTTTAATGTCGCTTTGTCGCTTTGCATGATTATGGCCATTATTGCTCTCTTAGTTGGTTGCTCCCAGTCTTTTGCTAGCCCTCGCCTTGTACTGAGTATGAGCTCTACTCGTGCATCCAACTCCTAAAGCCAAAGTTTTCCAAAGTGTCCACCATACATACCTACTAGCAACTTGCTATTCAAAGTAAATTTGACTTGCTTTTATATTCTCTTCAAATTAAACTCTTACCAGTGTTATGCGAAATTCGGTCAGTAAAGCTCTCACGAACCGGAAGGCACACTTTACTTTTTCCTGTTCTTAAAAATTTGACATTGTGGTCTTTTATGTTGAGTTGTTATGCTTGCAAGTTGTAAGTTGGATTCTAGCCCAGCCATGCTGTCATGGGGCAAGCTTTCAACATTGCACTTCTTTTTGAGTTGATATCGTGATCTTTTGTTTATGGATGCCCGCTGTGTGAAATGAATTGGGAATCTTGTGAGGATCATGGAGTTTTTATATGTGTTAGGGAAACGCCGGGCCGCCAATCTAAGCCATGCATAATTCATGGTGGAAATTTGCAGCATACCCATGGTGAACATTCGACGACGCATCTCACAATAAAAAGCTAAACAATATAGCAAATAAAAGAGATGTCGAGGTGTTCATTGTCTGCTTGTCCTGTCATTTTGGTGTGGGCTTGTTCCATGTCATCGGGCACGGAGGTACCCCATTGGCGGTTCTCAATGATATGCATATACTTACAATGACAAGAGCCTTGCTTGGGACTCTAAGTAAATTAGCATGGTTTGGGTACTCGTATTCACGGGACACGAGGTTTTCAACTTATGATTTGTCAAGCATATGCATCATAACTGTTCTCGCATTAACTTTAACCATTCAAGATGCTTATGATGGGGGCAATGAGAGCTCAAAGCCGGTAAGTACCATAATTTTTGAAGGTTATAAAACTTGCAATCACTGCTTCCCTCCGCGAAGGGCCTTTCTTTTACTTTTATGTTGAGTCACCACCTTCTTCCTTTATGCACCATTAAGAGAGCATAGTTGTCATTCTTAGTGTGATATGCATTGTCCCAAAGTTCATTGATTGATTCATATTGTTGGTTTCACTTGTTCTCAAATTATTTGTATCTAGTCGCACTCTTAAACTTGAAGGTGTCCTATGCATTTATGTTTTGCTCTCTTTGAAGGACAAGCTGAAAACCATTTGTATGTTTTTCCTTATGATTTGAACACACGTTTGACTTTCATTGTTTCATTATCATGATCTTTTGTTTGTGTTCACTTACATGTTTACAACATGGTTGCTAAGTTCTTATTGTCATGATTATATCTTTCATGCCCATGTTTTAAGTTCTATTGATCCCAGCTCTCCAATGCTTGCATATATGATCAAGATTGTGTAGGTGCATGTCACCTCAAAAATTATTCTTTGTTATCACTTACCTACTCGAGGACGAGCAGGAGTTAAGCTTGGGGATGCTTGATACGTCTCAAACGTATCTATAATTTTTGATGCTCCATGATGGTTTTTACACCATTTGCCTATTGTTTCGTTACACTTAGTGGCACTTTTATGCATTTTCCGGAACTAACCTATTAACAAGTTGCCACAGTGCCAGTTCCCTGTTTTCTGCTGTTTTTGTGTTTCAGAAGTGATACACAGGAAATATTCTCGGAATTGGACGAAACAAGTTCCTGAAGTCTTATTTTACCCGGAAGCTTCCAAACATCCGAAGAGGTGTCAGAGGGGGGCCACCAGGGCCCCAGACACATGCCCGGCGCGGCCAGGGGTCTGGCCACGCGGGGCCCGCGTGTGGAGGCCCTGGCCCTCCTCTGACATCGCCCCTTCGCCTATAAGAAGCCTCGGGACGGAAAACCCTAGGGGATTCGGCAATTTTCCAGAAAGAAGTCCGCAGCTCCGCCGCCATCGCCGACGAATTTTGGGGGACAGAAGTCTCTGTTCCGGCACCCTGCCGGGACGGGGAAGTGCCCCCGGAGCCATCTCCATCGGTCTCCATCGCCGTCTCCGCCGTCTCCATCGACCTCACCGCCATCTCCATCAACCTTGCTGTCTCCTATGATGAGGAGGGAGTAGTTCATCCCCGGGGCTAAGGGCTCTACCGGTAGCTATGTGGTTCACCTCTCTCTCCCATGATGTGATCTTTATGTGATCGTGAGCTTTGTATCATGTTGAACAAGTACATGTTATTATTCAGATATTTAGTGTACTCTAGTGGTGATTATTAAAGTAATCTATTCCTCCTGCCATGGTGTAACGGTGACAGTGCGTGGATCATGGTGGTACTTGGTTTAGGCTATGATTGTGATCTCTTGTGGATTATGAGAATAATTATTACTATGATAGTATTGAGTGATCTATTCCTCCTTTCATGGTGTAATGTTGACAGTGTGTGCACCGTGTTAGTACTTGGTTTAAGTTGCAATGATTTCTATCTTGAGTTGTGATCTGATTTGGGTATCGCTATGAGTGGTGTTTGTCAAGTACTTGATGAACTTTAAGGGGTGCTTCTGTAGCCACTACGCGATGATTAGTGATGTTCAATAGGAGAGTAATTCAGAGTACCTTAGCAAAGAGAAGTTACTTGTTCATTCATGTTATATTGTTGGGAGTGTGTCCACTAGTGAAAGTATGATCCCTAGGCCTTGTTTCCAAGCTTTGCATACCGTTTACTTGCTATTTTGTTACTTGTTTGCTCGCAGCGATATTTATTTCACATCACGTTTGCTACTTATAATCATCTATACCGCTTGTATTTTACTATCTCTTCGCCGAACTAGTGCACCTATACATCTGACAAGTGTATTGGGTGTGTTGGGGACACAAGAGACTTTCTGTATCGTAATTGCAGGGTTGCTTGAGAGGGATAGCTTTGACCTCTAACCTCCCTGAGTTCGATAAACCTTGGGTGATCCACTTAAGGGAAACTTGCTGCTGTTCTACAAACCTCTGCACTTGGAGGCCCAACAAGTGTCTACAAGAATAGAAGTGCGTAGACATCAGCCGCTGCTATGCCTCTTTTGCTGGTAGCCTCTAGCCCTAGTTTGACTAGTTCTTTTGCCCAATCTTCTTTCACCTCGCGCGCGTAGGCGAAGCCCTGCCCGCAGATTCTCTCCACCATAAGCACCACGCCGTCGTGCTGCTGATCCCATCTACCACTCCACCGCACCTTACTGGACCAAGGAGGAGGAGTCGTCGTTGCGCTGTACGTGTGCAACGCTCGGAGGCGCCGCCCGTTGTGGCGCTTAGATCGGATCGGATCGCGAGGAGGAGACGCTAGTACGACTACGCCGACCACGTTCATCTGAACGTTTCCGCTGTGCGATTTCTTCAAGGGTATGAAGATCTCATCTACCTCTCTCATTGATTACATCTCCTAGATTAGATCTTGGCTGTTCTTGTTCGTACTCGTAGGAAAATTTTTGTTTTCTATGCTACGAAACCCTTCAGTAACATAGGTAGTAACATCAACAACATGCAATGCCAACTAAGCATTTTGATGATATGGCATGTTATTAATTGAAGAAAGAGAGTCTAGTGGTAACTAGCTATGTTACCATCACATCACACATTTCAATGCAAAATGTCTCTACAAAGTAATAAATATGGTATTCTATGTTACTAAAATTGTGATACTCCCCACTATGAAGTTAGTAACATAGAGTAGTAACATGTGCATGTTACTACCTTATGTTACTCCCCACTATGACTAGCCTAACTCTGTTTCACTAAACGGTATTGGGAATACAACCCAGCGTTCACAATTAATGATAGAAAAAGAAGATATACATTCCAGTTCTTGAGCAGATAATTCCAACATGTTTCATCAAATGGTGTAATGTAATCTGGTGTTGTTATGCCAGTATTTCTTTCACGCCACAAACGCATCAATTAACTTCAAAGAAGGTTCGACAACACATGGATTGTTTCCGCCCTGAGAAAGCAAATTGGTACCCGAATTTCAAAAATTATGTGTACACCATTGACCTGCTAATAGCTGGTAGACTAAATGTATATCTGAAACATAAGAAATCTTTAAATATGCATATTATATAGACTCTGTATAAATCTAAAAGAGGTACATGCAAGCTATAACTCAATGGATGTTCCGGTTCCGATACAAATATGCTAGGTCACTGATGTATAAAGATAAATATCTGCATATTATTTTTGTCTGAAAGAAGAAAAAGGACGTAGCTAGGCTATATATGTGGTCAGGGCAAATGCAATTTGTGGTAAGGTTTGTTATAATAAGAAAACTAAGAAATCCTAGAATCCAATAGGTTGCAAGAAATATCTAAATGTATAGGGTGTAAATAAAAAAAAGCCAATTCTGAACCGAGGATTATGCTGACAAGCAACCTTTTCGGCAATTATAAAATACTTCCATGAAGTAAGGAGAAAATGCAGCGTAGAAACAACCACAAGTAACTTACTGATATTGAATCAAAGGGCTGCCTAATCAGGCACCAAGCTAGTGTGCATCTAACATGTTAATTAGAGAAGGAAAGAAAAGAGAAACTTAGCAAATATAAATCTTGTTTCTTCTTTTATATCAGAATCTCAATTTTATATTAAAATAATGTAAAAACAATTTTAAGTAAGATAAAAAGATATAAGATTCACATTTTTGGAAATATGCTCCGAGTGACCATTTCTAGTGGTACACCAACTTAGACATTAGATCAATTCTAATCCAAGTATTTTACATTATATATATAGTAGAAGGCTCACATTACTGGAATAGGAAGGGAACATACTATGAACATGTATCAGGCAGTGAGTAAACAGAAGTCAGGTCTCGGTATGGCCATGACTTCACTAACCTTGTAATGTTTAACCAGAGTGCATCACCCAAGTCTCTCGGTATGGCCATGACTTCACTAACCTTTGTAATTTTTAACCAGAGTGCATCACCCAGGTCTCAAAAATCTGGGTGACCAGCACTAGAAGAAAAGTGTCCATCTACCATAACTGGCACTTTCGGTCGTTGCTGAAGACCCCCCTTCTACCACGATTTTAGGCGGTTTCGTGGTAGATTGAAAATCTTCCTTTTTCTCGTTTCGAAGGTCCTCTGCTGCCACGGATTAGGGAAAATTGTGGTAGATGGTCGTTCGGAGCGTGGTAGATGTCGATTTTTCGATTTCGCGTTCGATTTTGGACTCTGACCGACCTTTTCAGGTTGTGGGGCCGCGATGTCAGTGTCTCTAGCAGACTTATTTTTTTCGTTCCCACGACCTAGCTCACGTTGCTTGATGCAACAGTCTATGGTCTGGACCATGGGTCCCCGATATCAGCCTCTCCGTTCGATTATCTGTTCCACACCATTGCTGGCTAATTGCTTTTATTTTTCGAAATCGCTTGCTCTGATAATGTTCATGGACGCTGCAGTCTGGTGGGACCTCGATGTCAGCCTCTCTGAATAAGAAACTTCTGCTATGTTGATACTGTTCATGGACGCTGTTGTCAGGTGGGTCCTCGATGTCAGCCTCTCTGAACAACAAACATGTTCTACGTTGATAATATTCATGGACGCTGCAGTCGGGTGGGTCCTTGATGTCAGCCTCTCTGAACAACAAACGTGTGCTATGTTTTTACTGTTCATGGACGCTGCTGGCTGGTGGGTTCTTGATGTCAGTCTCTCTGAACAATAAACGGGTGCTACATTGATAATGTTCATGAACGCTACAGTCGGGTGGTTCCTTGATGTTAGCCTATCTGAACAACAAATGTGTGCTATGTTATTACTATTCATCGACGCTGCTGGCCGGTGGGTCCTTGATGTCAGCCTCTCTGAACAACAAACCGGTGCTACATTGATAATGTTCATGAACGCTGCAGTCGGGTGGATCCTCGATGTCAGCCTCTCTGAACAACAAACGTGTGCTATGTTGATAATGTTCATGGACGCTGCTGGTCGGTGGGTCCTCGATGTCAGCCTATCTAGACAAGAAACGTGTGCTAAGTTAAGTTATTTTCTTCCATGTGATTGATGGCTACTTTGCTTATTTTTGAACCCGCCCATGAAATTTGAATCTGTTAAGGTTGAAGACGCTGCTGACATTGTGGGTCCCAATGTCAGACTCTCTAAACAATAAATGTGTGCTATCTAGATTTTTTCTTCCCCGTGATTGCTGGCTAACCCGTCACTGAAATTCTAACTTGATAAGGTTGAGGGACGCTGCGGACGGGTGGGTACAGGATGTCAGATTATCAGAAAAGGAAACATGTGTACTCTGTTTGATTTATTTTGTTCCCCGTGATTGCTGCATACTTGACTTTTATTTTTGAACCCGCCCATGAAATTCGAACATGATATTTGATAAGGTTGATGGAAGCTGCTGACGGGTGGGTCCAGGATATCAGGTTATCGGAAAAAGAAACATATGTGCTATCTGGATTTATTGTGTTCCACGTGATTGCTCTTGTCTTTCATTTTCAAAGCCACCCCTGAAATCTGAATCTGAACTTCATATGGTCGAGAGTCGATGCTGATGGGTGGGTCCTTGATGTCAGCATCTATATATATCAGCGATGTTGTTCCATTAAATTAGTAGTGTCTGCTTATAAGATTGTTGTATTACCCGGCTTCGTTCGGTATAAAAAAATCAGCATGTCTGACTGATGAGGGCTAACTCGACAAATATCCAAGATGAAGGACTTAGGATCGGGGGAATAGGCGTCGGATGAACTCGAAGGTAAAGATCAATCAAACAAGGCGTGTGTCGAGAATAAATGTGATGACCAACTTGGCTTACTCTCAATCTGTCCCTGACCGGCCTCTCCTGACCCCTATATATAGGTGGCCAGGTCTCAAGGAACCGATCGGGTCCGATACATATTACAATATCTGTATATGACATGGACTCGTACTTTGACTATGAATATTCTTGGACCTAGCTTAACGGGCCTCAGGGGTACACAAGTAATGGGCTCTATTAGCTATACCCTTATCAGTAGTCCCCGAGATTCTACCAGAATTGTAGATTTTGGTTGAATCTCAAATCTTTATATCTTCGACTTGATCAATCTTCGACTTCTTCTTCTCCCTGTACTCAATTAAACAACTTTCATTATATTATCTTGCAAGGGGTTTTTGGTAAACAAGCCTGACAGCTCTGATGGATCAAGAGGCCAGTTAACTGCCGGAGCAGATACTTGTCACCTACTTCAAACTCAATCCCCTTGGACTTGAGTCTGGGATCTGGTCTAACCCATTCTTTTGCCGCATTTAGGACTTACAAAGAAAGAGTTCCAGTAGTTCTCAGGGTACCCAGTGCGTCCACCAGGATTTTCTTCGCATCGTAGACACGGAAAGTTACTAGCAGAGCGCATTCAGGTGCGTATACTAGGCCACACAGGATGGATCCTGGGGTCTTACCTTCATGATCTTTTATGACCACGGCATTCAAGCTTTGTCGCGATGACTTAGCCTAAGAATCATTAATTTCCTTTGCAAGCCTTGTTTGACTGTTGAAGTACGCAAAATCTTTGAGTTGTTCTTCTTTCAAATAATCGCGAATAACTCTCGATGGGAGTAATCGATGTTAATTTGTCAATAATATAGTCGAAGATTGTTGTCGACAAAGTAGTCAATGATAGTTTAATCATTACTCAACGTTGTCCGTTGCCATCGGGTGCACGACCAGTGCTCCTGATGGGAGTAGCCCCCGAGGCTATAGACAAAAAAAAAATCGGGTATAGGCTCAAATATATTGTCTTCCCATCTTCCATCTGTAGTTTTCTTGTATTGATTCATCAGGTGCGCGTCAACCGCTTCCGATGGTAGTAGCCCCCGAGGCTATAAGGGGGTGCGCTGCAACCTTCTACATACTCAAATATTTTTTGTCTGCATCACCTTTTTATCTTTGGAGAATTGCACGTATCATCTTTTCTTCCTTTATACATGTTTCCGGTGTTCTTTTCTCTGCTCTGAATGAAATGTCCAAGCCCGTAACTTTTAATTGGACCTGTAATTCATGAAGGCCCACAAAAGGTTTACTTATAAATAAAGTACGCCAGCTTGCCAGGGGAAAACCCTAATCCCTTCATTGTGAGCTCTCTCCGCCGCATCGTCTTCTCCATCCAAATCTCATCTAGGGTTTTATTTCCACCAAACACATCCTTCCAATGACGGACGCTGGTGCTATCAATCTTGACACCGATGCGCCGATGGAGAAGCGGGGGCGTGGCCGTCCCCGCGGCAGTAAGAACAGACCGAAGGACGCCTCCCTGGTGGCTTCGTCGTCCGCATCTACAAAGCGGCACCCCGGCCGCCCCTTGGGAAGTAAGAACAAACCCAAGGCCTCTGTCGTTGTTACCCCAGGTGCCTGCGCTGCTCCTTGCAACGCCTCTCCTCCTCCTCCTGTCAAGATTTACTCTTTTTTCTGTATCGCTTGTGCTCAATGCCGTGTGCAGCAGCGTGTCCCGCTGAAATTTACCAAGTTCATGGACGGGCGCGAGCTTCAGGAGGCCATCCTCCGTGAACAATATGGAGGAGGAACTCCATATGAAGTGGAGGTGTACTACGACGGGCGCGGTGAGATGTACTTTAGGGGCGGCTGACCACAATTTGCAAAAGACCATGATATTCATCAAGGGTTTTTCATGCTCTTCGACTACCATTGCGGTACGTCGAAGTTTGACATGAAGATCTACGACTGCACTCAGTGCTAGAAGATTTATGAAGCTGAAGTGCACTTCCAGTAGATTTCTCTTTTCTCGTGATGTAATCCTCTTATCTGTGCTCCTTTAGCCCGTTTTATGTAATAAGTGGATGTAACGAACTTTTGCTTTATGCTATTGTTGTCAGTAATAGACCAGGGGAACTATCATTGTTGCGAGGTATATTCTCTCTCTTTCACGTTTTTTCATAGCCGTGCACTACAAGAAATGTGTTGACTAGTGACGTTTTCATCATGACCCTAGAGAAAAGTGTCATAAAGTAGTGACAATTTTGTACCAGATCGTCATGGTCTAATTGGGGAGGCCACCAGCCCTAAAAATTACGACGATTTGAACCAGAAACGTCATAACCCAGTGGGCACAAAATCGTCATAACCTATCTCATGCAGCTTCAAACCTTATCCGGAGCCGCTTACGACGAAAATAGATCGTCATAATCGCTAATTTAAAATAAATTTGAAATGGTTGGACTGCCACCTCAGCGGTTTTGCCAACGTGTCGTCTATGTGTATATTTACGCCTATGTGTAATATCCACGTGTCAATTTTTCTTATGTGGAGTGTAGGACCCATTTTTCTTACGTGGAGTGTAGGACCCATCCGTCATACACTTGAATTTAGACAGACCCATCTGACACACGGGTCCCACGCGTCAGTCTGACCTGACACGCGGGTCCCACACGTCGGTCCGATCTGAAAACGGGTCCCACTGGCGGGTCCAATGGACCTGACAGGCGAGTCCCATTAGCTGACAGGCGGGTCCCAGAACCAACCCTGACAACATGTCCTACGGGCGGGTCCCATGAGCAGACTGACAACTGGACCTCCACAACGTGTGCATAGTGGCAAAATAAATATACGTCGCGCGCGGTGGCCGGGGATCGAACCCAGGACCTCCACCCGGAGCTCTCCCTTAACCACCGGGGTAGAGCAACCCTTTTGATTGTATCACCCACTACACCCTTTTAATATAAGCTTTCGGACACTTGGGCCTGGGCCGCAGCAGTGGACAAGACATGGGCCGCTGGGCAGAAAGGCGTTCAGTGATGTTTTTTTCCTCTTTGTCTTTTCCATTTCCTTTAAGATTTTAACACAAAAGATTTAAAGAAGATTCAAAAACAAGGCCGATTGAATTCAAACAAAGTTTGTAAATTATGTTTATTACATATGTAATAACATTAAATCTTTTCTCTGCAAAATAAATTTAGAAAACAAAATTTAATTACTAGAATGCAATTATGGTGTATTTAAAATGCGACCAAAACATCCAACATGACCCTTCTTAGCTAGGTGTTGAATCTTGCTAAACTCTTACTAGATCAATGATAAAATAGCTACTTTTGTATCTTAAAAGTATTTTTTCAAAATTTTATGAGCAAAATATGAAGTACCTGTAGTTCAAATTTGGACCGCTTCCAACTGAATCGGCAGATATTTGTCAATTTCTTGATGGGTGGCTATAAAACTTTTTCCATTCAAAAAACTTGTCAATTGTGCATAGAATATGGTATAATATGATTTAAATTTGTGGTGGTCCATTTTTGAAACTTATTTTTGGTAGATGCTTCACAAAATAACCCATTTTTTGTATTAAGAAAATGAAAAATGAATTTTTTGTGCAAAGAAAATTAATACTCCCCAAAGCAACTTTGTTTGCAATACCAAGATGCACACATGTGCACAAAATGGGGTCATTTGAACAAACTATGCCATGGTTATGGCCATAACTAGCTCATCTAGCTTGAAAGCCATGAAACTTCATACGAGATAGCTCTTTTTTGTGAACACTTTTTCAAAATGTTTCCAATATTCCAAGTTTGTTATTTTTCCTAGAAACTAGGTCACATAACATGACACAACGCGAAGGTTTTGTATTTTTTTTTGAATTTGTTATGCACATTTCAAAATGCGAGCAAAACGGCGGGCGTGACCACTCCTAGGTCGGGATCGAATCCTGCGAAACTCTTGATGGATCTCTGATGAAATAGATAGTTCTGTATCTAAAAATGATTTTTATAAAAAAATATGAGCAAACTATGAAGCACCTGTAGTTCAAATTTGACCCGCTTCCAACTGAATCGGCAAAATTTTGTCAATTTCTTGAGGGGTATCCAAAAAACTTTTTCCATGCAAACAAATGGTTAATTCTGCATAAAATATGGTATAATATGATTTAAATTTGTGGTGGTATATTTTTGAAACTTATTTTTGGTAGATGCTTCACAAAATAACCCATTTTTTGCATTAAGAAAATGAAAAATGAATTTTTTGTGATAAGAAAATTAATACTCCCCAAAGCAACTTTGTTTGCCATACCAAGATGCACACATGTGCACAAAATGGGGTCATTTGAACAAACTATGCCATGGTTATGGCCATAACTAGCTCATCTAGCTTGAAAGCCATGAAACTTCATACGAGATAGCTCTTTTTTGTGAACACTTTTTCAAAATGTTTCCAATATTCCAAGTTTGTTATTTTTCCTAGAAACTAGGTCACATAACATGACACAACGCGAAGGTTTCGTATTTTTTGATTTCTTTTTTGAATTTGTTATGCACATTTCAAAATGCGAGCAAAACGGTGGGCGTGACCACTCCTAGGTCGGGATCGAATCCTGCCAAACTCTTTATGGATCTCTGATGAAATAGATAGTTGTGTATCTAAAATTGATTTTTATAAAAAAAATATGAGCAAACTATGAAGCACCTGTAGTTCAAATTTGACCCGTTTCCAGCTGAATTGATAGATATTTGTCTTTTTTTGATGAGTGGCTATATAACTTTTTCCATGCAAACAATTGGTGTATTGTGGATAAAATATGATATAATATCATTTAAAATTTGGTTGTTCTATTTTTGCAACATATTTTTGGTAGACGCTTCACAAAAAAACCCATTTTTTGTACTAAGAAAATGAAAAATGAACTTTTTGTGCAACAAAAATTAAAACTCCCCAAATCAATATTGTTTGTCATCCCAAGATGCACACATGTGCACAATATGGGGTTGTTTGAACAAACTATGCCATGGTTGTGGCCATAATTATCTCATTTGGCTTGAAAGCCATGAAACTTTGTATGAGATAGCTCCTTTTTGTGAACACTTTTTCACAATAGTTGTAATATTCCAAGTTTATTATTTTTACTAGAAACTAGGTCACATAACATGACACAACGCGAAGGATTGGTATTGTTTTGATTATTTTTGAATTTCTTATGCCCATTTCAAAATGCGGCCAAAACGGTGGGCGTGACCACTCCTAGGTCGGGATCGAATCCTGCCAAACTCTTTATGGATCTCTGATGAAATAGATAGTTGTGTACCTAAAATTGATTTTTATAAAAAAATATGAGCAAACTATGAAGCACCTGTAGTTCAAATTTGACCCGTTTCCAGCTGAATTGATAGATATTTGTCTTTTTTGATGAGTGGCTATATAACTTTTTCCATGCAAACAATTGGTGTATTGTGGATAAAATATGATATAATATCATTTAAAATTTGGTTGTTCTATTTTTGCAACATATTTTTGGTAGACGCTTCACAAAAAAACATATTTTTTGCAACATATTTTTGGTATACGCTTCACAAAAGTTTATTATTTTTCATGACAACAATTATTGGACCTATTATTTTATAAAACTCTTATGGTACAATTAAACATCCAATTTTTGAACAAACTATACCATTTTGCAACCTATTTTTGGTAGGTAACTAAAAAAAGATGCATTTTTGTTGCTACCTTCTTTCCAGCCAATCAAATGACCAGAATAAGCCTCCCACGGATCAGCCAATCAGACCATCTGAACCGTCGAACGACACCATCCGACGCCCCTCGTTTCTCTGAGAAAACACAAAGGAGAGCATCCCGATCAAAACCCTAGCCCACCGCATGTGCATCCCGATCCAAACCCTAGCCCAGTATTCCCCTCCCCTCTCCCAACTCTCCACCCTCCCATTCCCCCACCGTCGCCACCTCCTCTCTTCCCTTCAGCACGTCAGATCCCGAGCCACCCCGCGCCAGATCCTGCTACTGCCCTCGTCCGGGAGAAGGACGGCCACCTGCTCCGGCTCTCATCCGGGAGAAGGATGGCCACAACGGCGGGCGCACGGCGCCGGAGCTGTCGGGCCACTTGGGATGGGAACATCGCCACCTTCCTTCCTCCCGACCCGACTCACTCGCAGCCAATGGCGGACCAGCTCACCGATGACCAGATCGCCAAGTTCAAGGAGGCCTTCAGCCTCTTCGACAAGGATGGGGACGGTACTCCCTCCTCCCCTCTCTCACCCTACCATGTTGTTAGGCGAGGAGATCATCTGTTGCGATTTTTCTTGAGATCCGTTTGGAGTCAACCTGCGTGCCTGAAATGCTTGGATGCTTGCGGCTTTCGGATCTTTGAGAGTGGCCTTCCTCTACTGCGAGTAAACGATAACTAATCGCGTGATCTATCGTCAGTTTGCGTCGACGATTAGGTCGTGATTTCTTCTAATGGCTATGAATACCACTACTGAATATACATCATGCCTATGTTAGAAATATAGCGGTTCGGACCACACATTTTCTTGCTGCTATACTGCCATGGAGCATGTGTGTCCATATGATTCATGGTTTAAATATGTCCTGGTAATGTTTAATTGGTCCTTTTTTACTTGGTTTGACCCGCACCTGCAGCATCCTTGATGCTTGCTGATACCTACCTTGCTTGTTATTTCTCACAGACCTGATGGTAGAATGTGGTTATAGGAGGATACATATTTCATACTGTTGTGTTTATCATTGTTGTACCTGTGGTTTAGGTACTTCAGTTTGTATATTATGTTAGGTCATGCGAATTCATACTAAGAATTGTAGGCTTGTTTTTTCCCTGAGTGTTTGTTTCTCATTTAGAGAGAACATGACCACATTTTATTTGATGTGGTTCTTATACAAGTCTAAAGTGATGTATTCTTGACTTGAGTTGCTTTTGAGTCCAATTTCTCTGAACATATCTGCTGGAAGCATCACAGAGCTTACTAGTTTGTTACGAATAAGCATGCTTGGATTTTTTATGATTAGAACTATATGTAACTTTATGTTTTCTGTTCCATGTATATTCTTATGTAACTTCCTGAGCCGATGCCTAATTCTTCAGTTCTCATGGCGGCCCTAGGCAACGAGGACGCGGTGCGATGCAAGGTGGTGGCGCACATCAAGTCCGACACGACGGACAAGGAGCTCACGGCCATCTGCGCCGCTGAGCGCCTCCCCATCAATCTCAGCTACTATAAGGTAACTCACGTTGATCCTTCCACCATTGGTTGTTGCTTAACTGTCATGACATGTAATTACCAGAATCTTGTTGGTTGCTTTATTCTGTAATGTGTTGCTTGCACAATGGACATACTGTCATTTCAATGATGCAATACTAGAAGAACTGTGATGATATCTTTCTCCCATGCTTGGTTATCTCTCATTTTGTGGTCATATACTTGCTCTCTTGCTACTGTTGGAACTGAATATACTAGCAGAATACTGCTAGTATACTGCTGATGTGTCTATACTGCCATTCTCCATGTATACTGTTGCATTATATGCTGCCATCTTATAGATGCATTATATACTGTCATCTTATTATGAATGCATTATATGCTGCCATTTTCTTATAGATGCATTGTATGCTGCCATCTTATAGATGCTTGTGACATGATTCCGGTGCGTGACCTTCAAGCACAACGACTTCTGCTCGATCCGGATCCCGCTGCCGCGATTCTTCAAGCACAACGACTTCTCTAGCTTCGTACGGCACGTCCACACCTGCGTGAGTTTCTGCTCCTGGCCTCTCCATCGTTGTACGCCACAGTACATATTTATTCATGCGATTTCTTATTCTATATGTTTTCTGGAGTAAAAGCAAATAGCTTGAGAGGAAGGATAATTTTAGAGTATGAATAAGTTACTGAGATATATTTAGGTGGCATGAAATTCAGTCCATTACATGTTCCAGTTGTGTTCACTATTCTGAAACTTCACCGCACTATGTTTTTTATGATAAGTGCAGCTGGTAGCTCTTCATATCGGTATAGTATCTGTTGCATGCTGTGCATGCAGGCTTCCAGTCCTTGAAAGCAGGCTTCCAGTCATTGAAAGCTCAGATAGTCTACTTATGATATTTGTCTTTCTATTGAATCATCTGCATGTTGTGGCCTTATATCGATTAGCTCATCAGGTTTCATCTATCTTATAGTACATCTGCACATGGTTTATTCTTATTATACCATAAGCCTTTCTAATAATTAAGTGTTATGCGATTTTCACTTGTTTTACTGTCATATTCTTATTACACCATGAGCCTTTCTCATATCATGCCCAATGAAGCATTTTTAGCATGATTGCTTGGCATAACTGTAAATGTTTTAATGGTATCTGTGTGAAGTTCTAGTTATTGGACAATGTACTGTGTTATGGACCATGTGTTATCGAGCAGTTAACTATCTGAGTGTTTTCCCATAGTTGTTTTCCAGTTACCTTGAGGCAAGGAAGGATGCACACGGGGGAGAAGTTGGCAGGTTGCTGTGGCATTGCTATAGGGGAGAGGTCCTGATGCTGTAGCGTAGCAGCACTGCAGCAAGAATGGGACCTGTATATTGGGTGCTGGCCGGCTGGCTGGATTGCCTGTTGTAGTTTACATATTATGCTAGATTCTGTTGCAGCCTGGTCGTTCTTGTATATACGTGATTTGTGGAAATATTGTAACAGAATTATGGCTCTTATGAAAAGAATTTCATCTATTTAGTGCGTCTTATAAATTATCTGATGTTTATTTACTGTCAAAATGTTGGAAAATAATTCCTGACAAGTGGAACATGTAGGAAATTGGAAACTGACAAGTGGGTCCTAATTAGTTGAATGGTCTGACAAGTAGGATCTATCTGACAGGTGGGGCCAAGCCCAAGAAGAAATGGACCGTGAAAGGCTAAAACACAAAATACAAAAAGGTTGTAAAAAAGGCCAAGGCCCAAAACAGAATGGACCAAAAAAATATCTAGGCCTAGGAAATAATTCTGGAATTAATGGGCTTGGCCCATATAGATCACTGAAATGGACTGGGCTGATTTCGATTTACATGTCTGCCACGTGTATGCCACCTGTATTCCACGTCGAATTGCTGATGTGGCCTCCTGCCACGCGTATGCCATGTCGGATTGCTGATGTGGCCTCCTCAAATTGCCCATGACGATAATGAATCGTCATAAGCGTTATGATGGTCCAATATTGTCATAGACGGTTATGACGATCTCAGAGAATTCGTCATGTTCGATCATCAACGACGCCCCGTTTTTGACGATGATTTTTTCGTCATAAAATCGTCATAAATCAACCATTATGACGATTTTATGACGAATTTTGAGCGTCAGTAGTCAACACATTTCTTGTAGTGGTGTTTTCTCTTATCAAATATAGGGTTGTGAGCAACCTCGTAGGAATTCTTGCAAAGACATGAATATACGATCTCAATAACTTTTGTATTTCTTTATACGACTTGAGGGTCGGAGCCCCCGAGCGGAAAATCATGACATATTATACATATCGTCGAGTTGTCCCAAGGAACCCGACTTGTGGCCTCATGTTTTGGGTTCAAAGGCTCAGAACTCGCAGTTTTCTGTTATCATGCTTCTTCTACGCGTAGAAACGCCGGAGCTGTTCTGCATTCCACGGGTTGCTCTCATCTTTACCTGTCTTCTTGTCTTGTAGTCGATAAGCTCCTCCTAGGATGACTTCTGTAACGATGTAAGGTCCTACCCATGGGGACTCTAATTTGCCATGGCCAGCCTGCTTGAGTTGTAAGACTAGGTCCCCTACTACGAAAGATCGGGGGCAAACTCGACTACTGTGGTAGTTCCGTGGACTTTGCTGGTACTGCGTAGCTCTGGCTAGTGCTATGTCTCTTGCTTCTTCAAGTGCATCGACATCACCTTAAGGAAGCGCGATCCTGCAGAAGAACAACGGCGCTGCGACGCCGCGGATCAACCCATAAAGTATTGGTATCCTTCAACGCCCTTTCCAGAGCTGCAATTCGCTCGGAAACCCAACGATCCTCATCAGTAGGATGCAAGCAAGTACCTGGAAGACGCAAATCCATCAGAGTACGAAGTCAAGAAAATCAGCAGGAAATTCAAAAGGGTCTAAAAGAAAACTCACATTTCAGCTGCTCGCACGCTGATTCGATAATCTCAATAAGATAAGAATCACATTCCTTAAGGTGCATAACCTCAGCCACCAAACCAGACACTTTATCTTCAAGCGTAGATACCTGCCTCATCAAACTATAAGATTTCCCAGCCTGGTCCAAAGAAGACTTTGCTTGACGCTTCAGCAATGACAAGCGACCTTCGAGGTCCGAAATCCTCGACAGGTACTTGATGGCGTAAGATTACACCCGTTGGGAACCCCAAGAGGAAGGTATGATGAGCACAGCAGCAAGTCTTCCCTCAGTTGTGAAACCAAGGTTTATCGAACCAGTAGGAGAAAGCCAAACTTCAGAAGGTGATGCCTGCTAGCTTCACGACAACTCCGGACAATTTATAAGGCGCCTCGTCCAGGGCTTTGCTTTGCACCAGCAGCAACATGGAACCTGCACACAACACAACCAAGAACTTTGCTCCCAACTTACGATGAGGTTGTCAATCTCACCGGTTTGCTGTAAACAAAGGATTGAGCATATCGAGTGGTAAAAGGTAATAGTATGCAAGTAAAAGTAAACAGTGCGAGTAAAAGTAAACGGTATAGCAATGTAAAGGAAATTAGACCGGGGTCCACAGTTCACTAGTGGTGTCTCTCCATAAGATAAATAACAACATGCTAGGTAAACAAATTACAGTTGGGCAATTGATAGAGTAAAGATAACATACATATGTCACAAGGATCACTATGAGATTCACTCTGGGCATTATGACAAAATACATAGACCGTAATCCAACTGCATCTATGACTAATAGCAAAATAGCCTGCTACCACCGGTGGTAGCTACACACCTAGCATCCACCATTAGATTTGCTATAGCGAGCATGAGATTTCCTACCGGGAGCACAAGAATTAACAGACGGAAGCAACGGCATTTTCGCATGGCATGGCTATTAGGTGACTTCAGTAGGCCAACTCGGTTTCACTTGGCATGTCTACTAGGTTACTTGAGTAGGCAACTTGGCATGGCATGTCCAAGATCACCATGCGCACTAGGTTACTTGGGTAGGCAACTTGGCAGCAATGCGACAGACTAGATAATAGGGAAAAACAATCGGATCATTTTTGTGTGTGTGCTGGGTCAGCGTTTAGGGTAGGCAACTTGGCATGGCATGTCTACTAGGTTACTTGGGTAGGCAACTTAGTATGGCAACTTGGCATGGCATGTCTACTAGGTTACTTGGGTAGGCAACTTGGCATGGCAACTTGGTATGGCATGTCCGAGATCACCACGCGCACTAGGTTACCTGGGTAGGCAACTTGGCATGGCATGTTCGAGATCACCACGTGCACTAGCCATCCGCGGTTGCCTTTCCAAGTATCCTTTCTAAAGCAACATATGCATGCAACAAACAGAAACTTTTCATCCGTTATCACCAACATGATCATGCTCTCTACATCGTATGTGATAGGAATAGTATGCTCCCACAATCCAAGGATGATACATGCATGCATAGCTACCACCGGTGGTAGCAAATCCGCGTTGATGACTAATAATCCAACTATGTGATTACTAGAGGCATGAACCCAACTATCGAGCATAAATACTCCCTCTTGGAGTCACTAGCATCTACTCGACCAAGATATCTACTAGCAATGGAGAGCATGCAAGATCATAAATAACATAGATATAACATAAGATAATATTTAGCACATCAACTTAACATAGTACCAATACTCATCGGATCCCAGCAAACACAACATGAAGTATTACATAAAGATGATCTTGATCATGTAGGGCAGCTCACAAGATCTAAACATGAAGCACATGGCGGAGGAGACGACCATCTAGCTACTGCTATGGACCCGTAGTCCAAGGTAGACTGCTCACACATCACTCCGGAAGCGACCATGGTGGTGGAGAAGGCCTCCGGCAGGGATTTCCCTCTTCGGCAGGGTGCCGGGAAGAGCTCCTGGATCCTCCCGATCTCGCATCGACAACGGCGGCGGCTTGCAGTATGTTTCAAGGAAAAGCGACCCATCCTTTAGGTTTTTCCCGTCGAGGGGAATATATAGGCGAAAGGGCAGCGTCAGGAGGTGGGCCAGCTGGCCTCACCCCCTGGTGGCGGGGGCCAGGGGTAGGCTGCGCCACCCTAGGGTGAGCCTGGCTCCTGCCCCCCCGTCTCATCTTCGGACTTCGTGATGCTTCGGGAAAAATAGAAGGTTTGGCTTTTGTTTCGTCCAATTCCGAGAATATTTCCTGTGTAGCTTTTCTGAAACACAAAAATAGCAGAAAACAGGGAACTGGCAATGTGGCATCTCGTTAGTAGGTTAGTTCTGGAAAATGCATAAAAACAACACAAAGTGTAACAAAACACAAAGAAAATGGTGTGTAAACAAGCATGGAGCATCAAAAATTATAGATACGTTTGAGACATATCAAGCATCCCCAAGCTTAACTCCTGCTCATCCTCGAGTAGGTAAGTGATAACAAAAGAATAATTTTTGAGGTGACATGCACCATCACAATCTTGATCAACTATGTAAAGCATTGAGTGCTGGATCAAAGAACTTAAAACATGGGCATAAAAGACATAATCTTGACAATAAAACTTAGCAACCATGTTATAACATGAAAAGGAACACAAACGAAAGATCATGAATAATGAAACAATGAAAGTCAAACGTGTGTTCAAATCATATGGAAAAACATATCAAGTGGTTTTTAGCTTGTCCTTCATGGAATAGCAAAACATAAATGCATAGGACACCTTCAAGTTTAAGAGGGCGACTAGATACAAATAATTTAAGAACAAGCAAAACCATAATCATGAATCAATCAATGATAAACTTTGGGACTATGCACATTATACTCAGAATGGCAACTATGCTCTCTTAGATGGTGCATAAAGGTAGAAGGTGGAGACTCAACATAAAAGTAAAAGAAAGGCCCTTCACAGAGGGAAGCAGGGATTAAACATGTGCTAGAGCTTTTTATTTGTAAAACAGAGAGATAAAAATTGGTTTTGAGAGGTGGTTGTCTTTGTCAACGACTGGCAATGGGGTTCTTCCTATCTTCCATACAAAAATATGGAGAGAGAGATTGGCACTTTGGTGCTCTTTTATAAAGCTTGGCACTCCTCCCCACCTTTTTCCTTCACAAACCATGGCTAACCGATTCCATCGGGTGCCCACCAACATTCACATACCATGGAGGAGTGCCTTTTTTCCTTTTATTTTTTTTCTATTTGGAATAAAATAGTATGGAAGATAGCAAATCCGACCACTACGTCCCCATGAGCTGAAAATAGTGTCACAAAACGAGAAGTGTTTTGAAGTTTTTTTTTGAAAGGTAGCACATGAAATTTACTTGGAATGGCTTAGTAATACCATGCATAGGAATTTATAGAGGACACATTGGAATAACTTGGTTTTTGGGAGTTGGATGCACGAGTAGAGCTTATACTCAGTACAAAATGAAGGCTAGCAAAAGACTGGGAGCGACCAACTAAGAGAGCAATAACGGCCATAATCATGCATAGCGACAAAACATCATTAAAAGAAGCATAAAATGGCATCACAAGTCAAAAACCAAATGATCATAGAGGCTTATGATGACTTGTTAGAGTCAAACATGTTGTAAGCATGCGCCAAGTCAACCCAAATAAAGCATCAAGGAGAAAACCAAATAAATGCTTCCATATAATAAAAACAATGCATGATTTTTTTCAAAGGCTCATTAAGCAATCTCAGTCATTTGAGACAAGTCATGCTACAGCAAAAATCACTAAGCATACTATCAAAACGACATCAAGCATGGCATGCAAAAGTCTAAGCCGCAGTCTAAACAAGCTCCTTTTTGTACCACTTTTTTGCATGAAACTTTTTTTTCTCTTTTCCAACACCATTCAAACCTTTTTGAGACAATTCTTTTGATGAAAACAAACATAGACCAGAGGTCTAAATACACCTTGATGCAAAGATATAACAAGATCTGAACAAAAATCAAGCTGAAAAAGAAAGCCAAATGCAGTTCTAGAAAAAAAGAACACTCGTTGAACGATAAGAGTGAAAATAGAGTGTTCTTGGCAAATGAAAAACGGAGTGCGTCTCCTCCAAAAGAAATTTGTTGGGTTCTAACCATTTATTGTAGCAAACAAAACAAAATAAAACTGAAAGCAAAAAGTAAAGATGCTCCAAGAAAACACATAGTGCATGAAGCAATAAAAATATAGTATGTTGAAAGGTGACCTGATTTTTGCCAATGAAGAAGGGGTGCCTTGGGGGCTTCCCCAAGCTTTGACGCTTGTACCTCTTGGATATTTATTGGGGTGACATGGGCATCCCCAAGCTTGAGCTTTTGTCCATACTTCATCTTATCTCATCACTCTCCAATCCCTACACTTGAGAACTTCCTTCATACAAAACTTCACACAATTCTATTAGCAACGTTAGTATAAACATGATAGTAGATCAACCTTTTTGGTTCAGGTTTCAATTCAAAAACACCACATATAAAGCATATACTACTGTAGCAACTTCCTCAAAAGTTCCGTGATCAAAAGAACTAAAAAAGAAAGCGATCGAGAGGCAAACACAAATAGTGGCAGAAATCTGTCAAAACAGAACAACTGATAAAGGTCGATTTTTTTGAGGACCTTCTGTTGCTCAAATCGAAAAGTGCAAAACTAACTAAAGTTTGGATATAACCTGGGGCATATGCACAAGAAATCACATATCAAAAAGTATTCTGAGAATTTTCACAAATTTTTACGGTGCAGCGCAGAAATCTTTTTCTGGACAGCAACTTCCCCAAATCTTACCTCCCTCAAATTAGAGGTTCTTCTTGGCATAAAAACGAAATAAAAATAATAAGGAGAGGTCATTACAGTAGTAATAACTTCCAAGACTCAAATAAAAGAAAAAGTAATGGAAAGAAAACATTGGGTTATCTCCCAAGAGTGCTTTTCTTTAACGCCTTTGAGCTAGGCGCAAAAAGGTGGAAATCAAGTTATATCAAATGAGGCATTAAGATCAATTGCAGAAGTATTTTCAACAAGGCATTGAATTGTATCCAAATGAGTTTTCGAAGATCCCTTGTGAACACTCTTTGGTTCACTACTTTCATCAAAAGGGTTTTCAGGACAAATCCAATCAAAATTCTTTTCCAAAGCTTCATGCAATCCTACAAGTTTGCAAGGTATTGGTACTTTGATGTCTTCTTTGGTTGTACCAACAACCTCTACACGTGAGCCAAGCATATTAAAATGCTCAAAAACTTTCCTAGCTTCTATAGCAACATCTCTAAATTCTCTACGTAAAGTCTCCAAAATAAAGTCTTTCTTTTCGAAGTCTTCAATATCATGAAGCTTAAGAAACATTTGTTGCATAAAAGGAATAAGGTTAACAAACCTAGCCTCCAACATGTGAACTAAATAAGCAACAGCAACTTTATAACTAGGAGCAAGCTCAGCCAAAGATCTATCCTCAACATCTTTATGCATACTAACATGATTAAAGAACTCCTCGATGTTGCCTTTCCCAATTATAGAACCACTACCTACTGAGAGGTCCTCCAAAACATACATAAGGAACAACATAATGAACTAAAAGTAAAAGTAACGGAATGCAAACTATCAAAGGAACTATTTTTTATTTTATTTTTGATAAAACGATGCGAGTAAAAATAAAATAAAGCAAAACAAAAATAAAGTAAACGATTGAGCATGAGAGACTCCCCTTGCAGAAATCTTCTTTCTCCCCGGCAATGGCGCCAGAAAAATTGCTTGATGGCGTAAGATTACACCCGTTGGGAACCCCAAGAGGAAGGTATGATAAGTACAACAGCAAGTCTTCCCTCAGTTGTGAAACCAAGGTTTATCAAACCAGTAGGAGAAAGCCAAACTTTAGAAGGTGATGCCTGCTTGCTTCGCGACAACTTTGGACAATTTATAAGGTGCCTCGTCTAGGGCTTTGCTTTGCACCAGCAGCAACGTGGAACCTGCACACAACACAACGAAGAACTTTGCTCCCAACTTATGATGAGGTTGTCAATCTCACCGGTTTGCTGTAAACAAAGGATTGAGCGTATCGAGTGGTAAAAGGTAATAGTATGCAAGTAAAAGTAAACAGTGCAAGTAAAAGTAAACGGTATAGCAATGTAAAGGAAATTGGACCGGGATCCACAGTTCACTAGTGGTGTCTCTCCATAAGATAAATAACAACATGCCGGGTAAACAAATTACAGTTGGGTAATTGATAGAGTAAAGATAACGTCCATATGTCACGAGGATCACTATGAGATTCACTCTGGGCATTACGACAAAATACATAGACAGTAATCCAACAACATCTATGACTAATAATCCACCCTCCGAATGTTGTCTGAGCAAACATTGGGTATTAAGTTGTGAACAATGAATAATTGCATTAAGCAAAGTGCGTAAAGTAAACAAAGCAAATGTCCTTGGACACAAGAATGTTGTTTTCTCCCTAGTGGCAACAGCACATCTACAACCTTAGAGGTTTCTGTCACTCCCCCAGATTACTAGAGGCATGAACCCAACTATCGAGCATAAATACTCCCTCTTGGAGTCACTAGCATCTACTCTGCCAAGATATCTACTAGCAACAGAGAGGATGCAAGATCATAAATAACATAGAGATAACATAAGATAATTTTCAGCACATCAACTTAACATAGTACCAATACTCATTGGATCCCAACAAACACAACATGAAGTATTACATAAAGATGATATTGATCATGTAGGGAAGCTCACAAGATCTAAACATGAAGCACATGGCGGAGGAGACGACCATCTAGCTATTGCTATGGACCCGTAGTCCAAGGTAGACTGCTCACACGTCACTCCGGAAGCGACCATGGTGGTGGAGAAGGCCTCCGACAGGGATTTCCCTCTCCGGCAGGGTGCCGGAAAGAGCTCCTAGATCCTCCCAATCTCGCGTCGACAATGGCGGCGGCTTGCAGTATGTTTCGAGGAAAAGCAATCCGTCCTTTAGGTTTTTCCCGTTGAGGGGAATATATAGGCGAAAGGGCAGCGTCAGGAGGTGGGCCAGCTGGCCTCACCCCCTGGTGGCGTGGGCTAGGGGTAGGCCATGCCACCCTAGGGTGAGCCTGGCTCCTGGCCCCCCTCCATCTCATCTTCAGACTTCGTGATGCTTCATGAAAAATAGAAGGTTTGGCTTTTGTTTCGTCCAATTCCGAGAATATTTCCTATGTAGCTTTTCTGAAACACAAAAACAGTAGAAAACAGGGAACTGGCACTGTGGCATCTCGTTAGTAGGTTAGTTCTGGAAAATGCATAAAAATGCCACAAAGTGTAACAAAACACAAAGCAAATGGTGTGTAAACAAGCATGGAGCATAAAAAATTATAGATACATTTGAGACGTACCAGTACTCAGCACATCGGCAAGGAGAACGAGGAGGAGATGAAACCCCCGAGTTAGACATATTGGCGGGTGGCGAGTCGCAATCACGAGTCGATGATCCACCAGCATACACAGACTGGAAGGCAAAAGAATGAAAGGAAAAACGACTCAGAAATACATCGAGGGACCAAGCGCAACACTTCATAAAGCAAAAATATTTACAGGAAATACAAAGTTCCCCGATAGATCATCAGGCGAAGGATGGAAGTTCTACTACATTAACTCAAAAGAAAAGAAATTACAAGAGAATGCTAAATTCTACGCCACCTCAGCAGCAGGCTCCGTGGTGGTAGAAGGCGCAGAAGAATCAGCATCGGCACTTGGCGGAGGCATCGAGGTACTTGGCATAGGAGTCAAAGAGCTAGGCACAGGAGTCGAAGAAGCCGCCGAAGGATTGATAATAGACACAATGCCTGGCGCGTACTTCTTTGCCTTCTTGAAGAACCCCAGCAGCTCTGGAAGAGGACGAGCACGGGAAGAGATAACCTTCTCCCAATCCACTTCTTCGCCATGCGATTGAGCAAGTGCAATTGCCCCTTCAACACACCGTTTTACTGACCTGCCCTTCATTGTAAGAATAGGATCTTTGAGGGTGTCAAAGGGCACGACAAGCTTCTTGAGGTTGTCGACCGACATCTCCTCCTTCTTCTTCAGCCTCAACCCGACAAACATCCGCATCAGCACGCGGTGAGTCAGCTAAAGAACTTCCTGGACTAATTTCCAGTTTGATTCCAGCAAATCCACCGCAGCCAGCAAAGGGTGTTCAGTATCTAGCTACCGAAGTTTCCAAGATACTCCAATTTTCTCTGCTACACCATGCTTGTTGCGGCACGGTGTTGATGTAAATCACCATCCAGTTGGGAACCCCAAGAGGAAGGTATGATGAGCACAGTAGCAAATTTCCCTCAGTAAGAAACCAAGGTTTGTCAATCCAGTAGGAAAAAGCCAAACTCCAGAAGGTGATGCTTGCTAGCTTAGTGACACTCCAACAAGGGCGCCGTTTACGACACTTGTTAGCGTGTCTTCAACTAGTAGCAACGCGGAACCTGCACACAACACAACCAAGAACTTTGCTCCCAACTTACGATGAGGTTGTCAATCTCACCGGTTTGCTGTAAACAAAGGAATGAGCGTATCGAGTGGAAAGCAATAGTAGTATGCAAGAAAGTAAATAGTGCGAGTAAAGTAAACAGGTGATAGCAATGTAAAGGAAATTGGACCGGGGTCCACAGTTCACTAGTGGTGTCTCTCCATAAGATAAATAACAACATGCTGGGTAAACAAATTACAGTTGGGCAATTGATAGAATAAATATAACGTGCATATGTCAAGAGGATCACTATGAGATTTACTCTGGGCATTACAACAAAATACATAGACCGCCATCCAACTGCATCTATGACTAATAATCCACTCGTGGGGATATCGTCCGAACACCCCTCGAGTATTAAGTTGCGAACAACAGATAATTGCATTAAGCAAAGTGTGTAATGTAAACAAATCGAATATCCTTAGACACAAGAATGTTGTTTTCTCCCTAGTGGCAACATCACATCTACAACCTTAGAGGTTTCTGTCACTCCCCCAGATTAAATAGAGGCATGAACCCAACTATCGAGCATAAATACCCCCTCTTGGAGTCACTATTATCTACTTGGCCAAGATAGCTACTAACAATGGAGAGCATGCAAGATCATAAACAACATAGAGATAACATAAGATAATATTCAGCACATCAACTTAATCATAACACCAATATTCATCGAATCCCAACAAACAGAACATGTAGAATTATATAACGGTGATCTCGACATGTAAGGAAGCTCACGAGATCTAAACATGAAGCACATGGTGGAGAAGACAACCATCTAGCTACTGCTATGGACCCATAGTCCAAGGTAGACTACTCACTCATCGCGCCGGAGGCAAGCATGGCGATGAAGAAGACCTCCGGTGGCGATTCCCCTCTCCGGCAGGGTGTCGAGAAGAGCTTCTGGACCCTCCCGATCTCGGGTCGACGACGGCGGCGGATCACGATGTGTTTCTGGAAAATTGATCAGGTCTTTAGGTTTTTCCCGTCGGGGGGTCTTTATAGGCGAAGGGGCAGCGTCAGAGGTGGACCAGGGCGGTCTCACACCTAGGGGGCGCGGCCAGGGGCTGGGCCATGCCGCCCTGCTGTGTGACCGGCCCGTGGCCCCACTCTATCTCCTCTTCCATCTTCTGGAAGCTTCGTTAAATAATAGGAGGTTCAGCTTTTGTTTCGTCCAATTCCGAGAATATTTCCTGTGTAACTTTTTTGAAACACAAAAAATAGCAGAAAATAGGAACTGGCACTATGGCATCTTATTAATAGGTTAGTTCCAGAAAATGCATAAAAATGCCACGAAGTGTAACAAAACACTAAGCAAATGGTGTAAGAACAAGCATGGGGCATCAAAAATTATAGATACGTTTGAGACGTATCAAGCATCCCCAAGCTTAACTCCTGCTCGTCCTCAAGTAGGTAAGTGATAACAAAGAATAATTTTTGAGGTGACATGCACCTACACAATCTTGATCATCTATGTAAGCATTGAGTGCTGGGATCAAAAGAACTTAAAACATGGGCATGAAAGACATAATCTTGATAGAAGAAACTTAGCAACCATGTTATAACATGAAAAAGAACACAAATGAAAGATCATGAAAAATGAAACAATGAAAGTCAAACGTGTGTTCAAATCATATGGAAAAACATGGCAAATGGTTTTCAGCTTGTCCTTCATGGAATAGCAAAACATAAATGCATAGGACACCTTCAAGTTTAAGAGGGCGACTAGATACAAATAATTTAAGAACAAGTGAAACCAAAATCATGAATCAATCAATGATAACTTTGGGACAATGCACATTATACTAAGAATGACAACTATGCTCTCTTAGACGGTGCATAAAGGTAGAAGGTGGTGACTCAACATGAAAGTAAAAGAAAGGCCCGTCGCAGAGGGAAGCAGTGATTGATAAACCTTAAAAAATTATGGTACTTACTAGCTTTGAGCTCTCATTGCCCCCATCATAGGCATCTTGAATGGTTAAAGTTAATGCGAGTACAATTATGAAGCATATGCTTGACAAATCATAAGTTGAAAACCTCGTGTCCCGTGAAGTACGAATACCCAAACCTCATGCTACTCGACTTAGAGTCCCAATCAAGCTCTTGTCATTGTAAATATATGCGTATCATCGAGAACTGCCAACGGGGTACCTCCTGCCCGATGACATGGAACAAGCCCACATCAAAATGACAAGACAAACAGACAATGAACACCTCAACATCTCTTTTATTTACCATTGGTATAGCTTTTTATTTTGAGATGCGTCATCGAATGTCCACTATGGGCATGCTGTAAATTTCCACCATGAATTATGCATGGCTTAGATTAGCGGCCCAGGCGTTTCCCTAACACATATAAAAACTCCATGATCCCGCAAGATTCCCAACTTGTTTCACATTGTGAGTATCCATAAACAAAAGATCATGATATCAACTCAAATAAGAAGTGCAATGTTGAAAGCTTACCCCATGACGGCATGGTTTGGCCAATTTCCAACTTACAACTTGCAAGCATAACAACTCAGCATAAGAGAGCCACAATGTCAAAATTTTAAGAACGAGAAAAGTAAAGTGTGCCATCAGGTTCATGAGAGCTTTACTGACCAATTTTCGCATAACACCAAAAAGAGTTTAATTTGAAGGATAGATAAAAGCCATTCAAATGTACTTTGGAATAGCAAATTGCTAATAGGTATGTATGGTGGACACATTGGAACAACTTGGTTTTTAGGAGTTGGATGCACAAGTAGAGCTCATACTCAGTACAAAGTGAGGGCTAGCAAAAGACTAGGAGCGACCAACTAAGAGAGCAATAACTGCCATAATCATGCAAAGCGACAAAGCAACATTAAAAGAAGCATAAGATGGCATCAACAGTCAAAAACTAAATGATCATAGAGGCTTATGGTGACTTTGTATGAGTCAAACATGTGTAAGCATGCGCCAAGTCAACCCAAATAAAGCATCAAGGAGAAAACCAAATTAATGCTTCCAAATAATAAAAACAACGCATGATTTTTTCAAAGGCTCATTAAGCAATCTCAGTCATTTGAGACAAGTCATGCTACAGCAAACCACTAAGCATATACTATCAAAACGATATCAAGCACGACATGGAAAAGCCTAAGCCGCAGTCTACACAAGCTCCTTTTTGTACCACTTTTTGCATGAAACTTTTTCTCTTTTCCAACACCATTCGAACCTTTTTGAAATAACTCTTTTGATGAAAACCAACATGGACCAGAGGTCAAAATACACCTTGATGCATAGATATAAGAAGATATGAACAAAAATCAAGGTGAAACACGAAAGCTAAACGCAGTTCTAGAAAAAGAGAACACTCGTTGAACGATAATAGTGAAAACTAGAGTGTTCTTGGCAAATCAAAAGCAAGGCAATTTCTCCAAAAAAAAATTATTGGAGTCCAACCATTTATTGCAGCAAACAAAACTAAACAAAACTGAAAACTAAAGCAACTGACGCTCCAAGAAAAACACATAATGCATGAAGCAATAAAAATATAGTGTGTTGAAAGGTGACCTGATTTTTGCCGATGAAGAAGGGGTGCCTCGGGGGCATCCCCAAGCTTTGACGCTTGTACCTCTTGGATATTTCTTGGGGTGCGTGGGCATCCCCAAGCTTGAGCTTTTGTCCATTCTTCAACTCATCTCATCATTCTCCAATCCCTACACTTGAAAACTTCCTTCATACAAAACTCAACACAATTCTATTAGCAACATTAGTGTAAGAATAATAATGAATCAACCCCTTTTTGCTTCAGGTTTCAACTCAAAACCACCACATATAAAGCATATACTACTTTAGCAACTTCCCTAAAAGTTCCGTGATCAAAAGAACTAAAAAAGAAAGCGATCGAGAGGCAAACACAAATAGTAGCAGAAATCTGTCAAAACAGAACAGCTGACAAATGTCAAATTTTTAGAGGGTTTTCTATTGCTCAAATCAAAAAGTGTTTAACTAATGAAAGTTTGGATATAACCTGGGGCATATGCACAAGAAATCGCAGGTCAAAAATATATTCAGAGAATTTTCACGAATTTGTACGGTGCAGCACCAAAATCTGTTTCAGGACAGCAACATCCCTAAATCTTACCTCACTCAAATTAGAGGCTTCTCTTGGCACAACAACAAAATAAAAAGGATAAGGAGCAGTTATTATAGTAGTAATAACTTCCAAGACTCAAATAAAAGAAAAATAACTGAAAGTAAAATAATGGGTTATCTCCCAAGAGTGCTTTTCTTTAACGCCTTTGAGCTAGGCGCAGAAAGTGCGAATCAAGTAATATCAAATGAAGCATTAAGATCAATTGCAGAAGTCTTTTCAATAATGAATATAATTGTGTCCAAATGAGTTTTTGAAGATCCTTTATGATCACACTTTGGTACACTACTTTCATCAAAAAGATTTTTAGGACAAATCCAATTGAAATTCTTTTCCAAAGCATCATGAATTCCTACAAGTTTACAAGGTATTGGTACTTTGAAATCTTCTTTGGTTGTACCAACGACCTCTACATGCGAGCCAAGCTTATTAAAACGCTTGAAAACTTTCCTAGCTTCAATGGCAACATCTCTAAATTCTCTATGCATGTTTCCAATATAAAAGCTTTCTTTTCGGAGTCTTCAATATCATGAAGCTTAAGAAACATGTGTTGCATAAAAGGATTAAGGCTAGCAAACCCAGCTTCCAACATGTGAACGAAATAAGCAGAAGCAACTTCATAACTAGGAGCAAGCTCAGCCAAAGACTTTTCCTCAACATCTTTATGCATACTAATATGATTAAAGAACTCCTCAATGTTATTTTTCCCAATAATTGAACCACTACCTACTGAGAGGTCCTCCAAAACGTACTTAGGGAACAACATAATGAACTAAAAGTAAAGAAATAACAACTACTAAAGAAGCTAATTTTTTTGTGTTTTTGATAAAACGATGCAAGCAAAAATAAAGTAAAGCAAAACTTAAAACAAAGTAAAGCATGTGCGTGTGAAACTCCCTTGGCAGAAGTCTTCTTTTTCCCCGGCAATGGCGCCAGAAAATTGTTGCTTGTTGCGGCATGGTGTTGATGTAATTCACCGTCCAGTTGGGAACCCCAAGAGGAAGGTATG
The DNA here is from genome assembly GCA_007115705.1 of Dactylis glomerata. Taxonomy (NCBI): domain Eukaryota; kingdom Viridiplantae; phylum Streptophyta; class Magnoliopsida; order Poales; family Poaceae; genus Dactylis; species Dactylis glomerata. Next base: position 305,991 of record QXEO01000752.1, read on the forward strand.
ATGAGCACAGCAGCAAATTTCCCTCAGTAAGAAACCAAGGTTTGTCAGTCCAGTAGGAAAAAGCCAAACTCCAGAAGGTGATGCTTGCTAGCTTAGTGACACTCCAACAAGGGCGCCGTTTACGACACTTGTTAGCGTGTCTTCAACTAGTAGCAACGTGGAACCTGCACACAACACAACCAAGAACTTTGCTCGCAACTTACGATGAGGTTGTCAATCTCACCGGTTTGATGTAAACAAAGGAATGAGCATATCGAGTGGAAAGCAATAGTAGTATGCAAGAAAGTAAACAGTGTGAGTAAAGTAAACAGGTGATAGCAATGTAAAGGAAATTGGACTGGGGTCCACAGTTCACTAGTGGTGTCTCTCCATAAGATAAATAACGACATGCTGGGTAAACAAATTACAGTTGGGCAATTGATAGAATAAAGATAACGTGCATATGTCAAGAGGATCACTATGAGATTTACTCTGGGCATTACAACAAAATACATAGACCGCCATCCAACTGCATCTATGACTAATAATCCACTCGTGGGGATATCGTCCGAACACCCCTCGAGTATTGAGTTGCGAACAACAGATAACTGCATTAAGCAAAGTGTGTAATGTAAACAAAACGAATGTCCTTAGACACAAGAATGTTGTTTTCTCCCTAGTGGCAATAACACATCTACAACCTTAGAGGTTTTTGCCACTCCCCCAGATTAAGTAGAGGCATGAACCCAACTATCGAGCATAAATACCCCCTCTTGGAGTCACTAGTATCTACTTGGCCAATATAGCTACTAACAATGGAGAGCATGCAAGATCATAAACAACATAGAGATAACATAAGATAATATTCAGCACATCAACTTAATCATAACACCAATATTCATTGGATCCCAACAAACACAACATGTAGAATTACATAACGGTGATCTCGATCATGTAAGGCAGCTCACGAGATCTAAACATGAAGCACATGGTGGAGAAGACAACCATCTAGCTACTGCTATGGACCCATAGTCCAAGGTAGACTACTCACTCATCGCACCGGAGGCAAACATGGCGATGAAGAAGACCTCCGGTGGCGATTCCCCTCTCCGGCAGGGTGCCGGGAAGAGCTTCTAGACCCTCCCGATCTCGGGTCGACGACGGCGGCGGATCGCGATGTGTTTCTGGAAAATTGATTGGGTCTTTAGGATTTTCCCGTCGGGGGATCTTTATAGGCGAAGGGGCAGCGTCAGAGGTGGACCAGGGCGGCCTCACACATAGGGGGCGTGACCAGGGGCTGGGCCGCGCCGCCCTGCTGTGTGGCCGGCCCATGGCCCCTCTCCGTCTCCTCTTCGGTCTTCTGGAAGCTTCGTTAAATAATAGGAGGTTCAGCTTTTGTTTTGTCCAATTCTGAGAATATTTCCTGTGTAACTTTTCTGAAACACAAAAATAGCAGAAAACAGGGAATTGGCACTATGGCATCTTGTTAATAGGTTAGTTCCGGAAAATGCATAAAAATGCCACGAAGTGTAACAAAACACTAAGCAAATGGCGTAAGAACAAGCATGAAACATCAAAAATTATAGATACGTTTGAGACGTATCACACCACAGAGAAACAAGCCAAAGAAAGAAAACAAAATGTCAGCAATACAAATTTGAGCGAGGAGCAAAAAAAGACAAATACAACACTTACTGCCAACAAGAACTGAAATCTTGTCAAGCCGCTCGGTTATAGTCTGCTCTCGCTGGACTCGCTTTTGACCAGCATCGGAAAGTGCCTTCTCAGCTTTCTTTGCCTTGGTCTCTGCTGACTTAGCGACCTTCTCAGCAGCAACCTTCATGGCATTTGCACCTTCCCAAGCTTCTCTAGCAGCATGAAGTTCGGCTTCCAGAGCCGATATGTGAGCATTGGCCGCGGCCAAAGCGACTACAATTCAGAAAAGGAACAATAGTAAGAAATCAGGGGAAGACACAAGGACACGTAGGAGCGACGCGAACAAAAATAGACATACCTTGAGAGGCGTGAGCAGTCTCCTGAAACCCGACACACTCAGCACCAAGGGAAAGAAATTTTTGCATCAAAGTCTGCAGAACAAAAGTATGTCAGGGAAATTCAAGCAACGAAAAAGTGGGTATAGGAAGCATTACTCACGTTTTCCGAAGAAGCTGCGGGTCGAGGAACCTCAAGAGAAGTACTCGCTGCCACCGCCTTCTTTAGACGCTTAGAAGCGCGAACAGGAGTACTCTTCTTAGTGGGGACTTCTGGTGACTTAACCACCACAGCCTCCTCTTGAGAGGGCGCCTTGGTGATAATCAAAATGTCCAAGATAGGAGCAGCTGCAGCATCCCTCTTTGGATCATCATTGTCACTGAGAAGGGAACAAAAAGCAAAACTTAGCATCAACAAAAAGATCAAGAACTAAAGATATAAAGATTCAAGTCAGCAAAACTCACGAGTCCAAAGCATCAAAAATCTCAACTTCAGAGGTATTGGGAGCAGAGGGCTCCCCTGGCGCATCCTTTGGAGCAGAGGTACTCAAAGAAAGCAGTTCGTCAAGATGCTTCCTTTTCTTATCCAGGCTTGGCTCTTTAGAATTAGCAGGGGGAGGCGACGAAGTGGAGCCGCTTTCTTCTCGAGAAACTTCGGCATCATCTCCGTCCTGGCCTTTGTCAGCCTCGGGGGCTTCAGAAACAGCAGAGGCAGGATCCGCCTGAATTGGCCCCTCCTCTGGAATAGGAGGACGCGAAACCAAAAATTGGTGGCCTACAAATGAATCAGTCGCAAAACTATTAGTTGACAAAAGCAAACCACAAGAAGGCGAAGTAATAAGAAGTCGACATAGACAAGTTACAAAGCACATACCTCGGGTAAAGGATGAGTGGAGTCAAATAAATTAGCTGTCAAAGCTGGAATCTCGTTCTCCTTTGTGAGAGTAGTCAAAGCTCTCACTCGTTTGTCGAGACCCTTTTTCTCTAGATCCTCCTTGGACACTCGAGAAGGATCTTCCAAGACAGAATAGGACCACAACTTGGAGACACGAGCATGGAGAGGCTGAATGCGCCTCTGCAGGAAGAACGCCATGAGTTGTGTCCCTGTTAGTGCGCCTCCAGCTGCGCTCTTTAGACTCTGAATGCGAGTCAGCAAAGGCTTGATGCCCTCGATCTCAGCTTCCGTGGGAGGGGAATCCCATGATGTCAGCTTCGTCAGACTCTTGTTGGCATCAAAGGGGGCAATCCCAAATTTGTCAGAGGAAGCAGTCTTTTGGTCCTTGATGTAGAACCATTTCTTCTTCCAACCTTGAACTGAGGCAGCCATGCTAAATTCGAGATAATGTGTCTCGGCGCGCACAGATACAACAACCCCGCCCAGATCAGGGTTCTTAGATAAAGACACACTGGGGCGGAGGCGGAAAAGGAATTTCCAAAGAATCCAATGGGGCTCGACCCCCAGGAAGGATTCGCAGAGAGTGATAAAATAGGCGATGTGCAAGATAGAATTTGGCGTGAGCTGGTGAAGCTGCACGCCATAAACAAAGAGAAGCCCACGGAGAAATTCATGGGCGGGAAGAGAAAGACCACGTAGAAGGAAAGCAAGAAACATCACCCGATAACCGCTCGGGGGCTTGGGGATGCATTCAGTGCTGGGGAAGACGACCTGCTCCCCTCCGACGAGGAACCCTTCCCTCTGAGCCTTGGTCAGGTCAAATTCTTCGAATTTAGAGGGCACCCAGCTGGTCGCCGCGTTCCTGGTCTTCTTCTTTGCCATTTGTTCCTTGTGCGCAACTCTCTTTATGGGCATTCGGAGGAGGTGCGCTCGGGGGCTGCAAGGAAGCTGAGGAGCGCAAGGAAGATGTAGCAATGGTGGCGGCGGAAGAATAAAGGGCTGGTAAGTAGTAAAAACCAAAGTCTCCCCCTTAGAAAGCTTCTTGTGAAAGGAACGTGGGCTGAGACATGGCGCATGAAGCGGAAGCGGTAAGCCACTAACGGGCAGAAAACTGCAAAAATTACTGCGGTGCCCACGTGCAACGGTCAGCGTCCAGTCAAATTGCACAGAGAGTAACTCTCTCAATGACGTCACAAGCGCTAAGTCACTAAAAAAATAAGAAATCAAGATATGATTCAAAGATCATGGCTACCCACAGGAAATTTAGTAATAGCCTCGAGTGCTACTCTAATCATCGGTGCTGATCAAAGTACTCGACGAACATCCAAACGAGAAATACAAGGCAGCAGTAAAGGAAAATTTATCTTTGAGTCTATACCCGAAAAAAAATCCTTCAACTATAGCCTCGGGGGCTACTACCATCGGGAGCACTGGGCGCGCACCTGATGATACTATTGAGCAAAACAAGCAGCTACGTGAAGAATGCAAGGAAAAAAGTTTACTTGAGCCTATACTCAAAACATTTTTGACTATAGCCTCGGGGGCTACTACCATCGGGAGCGCTGGTCGCGCACCCGACGAAATTTCAGTTTCAAAGAATAATAAAGAAGGCGAAAGAAAACTTGTTTATTGATGTTACTACCATCGGGAGGGAATTCATATTTGTCAAAAGTTGGACAACCCGGAGATTTTCAGCATTGTAACAGTCAAACAAGGCTGAAACGATTGCAAGATATGATTCTCGAGTTGCGTCATCGCGACAAGACTTGAATGCCATGATTGAAACAGATCGTGAAGGTAAGACCCCAGGATCTGTCCTGTGTGACCTAGTATACGCACCTAGATGCGCTCTGCTAGTAATTTTCTGTGTCTACGACGCGAAGAAAATCCCGGTGGACGCACTGGGTACCCTAAGAATCACTGGAATCCTTTCTTTGTAAGTCCTAAATGTAGCAAAAGATTGGGTTAGACCAGATCCCAGATTCAAGTCCAAGGGGATTGAGTTTGAAGTAGGTAACAAGTATCTGCTCCGGCAGTTAACTGGCCTCGTGATCCATCAGAGTTGCAAGCTTGTTAACCAAAAACCCCTAGCGAAATAATATAATGAAAGTTGTTTAATTTGAGTACAGAGAGAAGAAGAAGTCGAAGATTGATCAAATCGAAGATATGAAGACTTGAGATTCAACCCGAATCTACAATTCTGGTAGAATCTCGGGGGCTACTGACAAAGGTATAAGTAATAGAGCCCATTACTTGTGTAACCCTGAGGCCCGTTAAGCTAGGCCCATGAATATTCGTAGTCAAAGTACGAGTCCATGTCGTATATAGCCATTGTAATATGTATCGGACCTGACCGATTCCTTAAGACCTGGCCACCTATATATAGGGGCCAGGAGAGGCCGGCCAGGGACAGATTGAGAGTAAGCCAAGTTGACCACCATGTTTATTCTCAATACACGCCTTGTTTGACTGATCTTTACCTTCGAGTTCATCCGACGCCCTATTCCCCCGATCCTAAGTCCTTTATCTAGGACATTTGTCGAGTTAACCCTCGTCAGTCGCAATTCTTGGAGCTTCATGAGTAATTTCGACTAGAAGCACGGCTTCTGCGCCATGGACCAGGAAGAAATGTGTTTCTTGGGTAGTCGCATTAGGCGTAGTTCTTAGACTCCAGAGCACGGAGGGTAGCTCATCTACCCAAGCGTGTTTGGCTTTCTCCAGGGGCGCTAATATCCTCTTTTTTTCCATTGCATATTAAGCCATTTGCTTTCTCGACTTGTCCATTTTTTTTTGGATGTGCGACGGATGCGAATTTTAATTTGATTCCCATACTCTTGCAGTAGCTTTTGAACTCCTTGGATGTGAAATTTGTCCCATTGTCTATGATGATGCTATGTGGTACTCCAAAGCGAAATACTATGGATTTGATGAAGTTGATTGCTGTTGTGGAATCTTGAGTTGTTACTGGGGCTGCTTCTACCCACTTGGTAAATTTGTCTACTACCACCAACATGTAGACGTGCCCTCCTGGCCAAGATTTGTGCAGTTTCCCTACCGTGTCCAGACCCCATTATGCAAAGGGCCAGGACAGTGGTATTGGCTGTAGTTCTGATGCTGGTGCGTGTGGTCTGGATGCGAATCATTGATAGGCCTCACACCTTCGGACTATATCTTTTTGCGTCTTCGATGGCCGTTAACTAGTAGAATCCTGCACGAAAAGCTTTGGCTGCGATAGCTCTGCTATTAGCATGATGCCCGCAAACTCCTGCATTGATGTCTTTTAATATATTTTGTCCTTCTTAAGGGGTGACGCATCGCTGTAAGACGCCAGTTATGCTTTTCTTGTACAACTTTCCCTGTAATATGACAAAAGCCTTGGATCGTCGTATTATCCTTCTTTCTTCGACTGTATCTTCGGGTAGTGTCTTGTTTATCATATACGCCAAGTATGGCAGCATCCAAGTTTCTTCGATCATCATGACTTCCTCTAGTTCTACTATGCTTCCTATTCCTGACTTGCCAGCCCCCGAGCCTGTCACCGGATGCTGACTTGGTTCCCCTGGAGTCGAACTTTTGCTACTTTTTACTGACCTCTCTATGATTTCCTCCCAAAAGACTCCTGATGGTACATGAAGGCATTGGGACCCGATGTTTGCTAGATTGTCGACTTCCTCGTTGCTGGCTCTGCTGACGTGTGAAACTTCGCATCCATCGAAAGTTCCTTCTAGGTAGTAATACAAGTTTCTGTACGCTGTCATGTTGTCGCTAAGGGCATCTCACCGATTCATCACTTGCTGGACGACGAGATTAGAGTCCCCGAATATTTTCAGTCGGGTTGCTTCACATGCTTTGTCCATTTTCATTCCATGAAGCAAGGCCTCATATTCGGCTTCATTGTTGGAAGCTTGTGGAAAACTCATCCTTAACACATACTTTAGTTTGTCCCCTTGTGGTGATATTAAGACTACACCTGCTCCTACGCCTTGGACCCTTTTTGACCAGTCGAAGTACATTGTCCACACACTCGACATGTCAGGTGGTCCTGTGTTTTGTAGTTCGAGCCACTATGCTGTGAAATCTGGTAGTACCTGAGATTTAATTGCTTTCCGTTTCTCGTACATGATGTCCAGGGGAGATAGTTCGATTCCCCATAAGGAGACACGTCCCGTTGCTGTAGGGTTGTTCAATATATTTGATAGTGGCGCTTCATTGACCACTATGATTGGGTGCACCGTGAAATATTTCCATAGTTTCCGTGCTGTTGTGAACACGTTGTATGCAAGCTTCTGGTAGTGTGGGTACGTTTGCTTTGTTGGTGATAGGACTTCGCTAAGGAAATATACCGGCCGCTGGACTCCGTACGCCTTTCCTTCTTCACTTCGCTCGACTACTAGTACTGTGCTTACCACTTGATGCGTGGCTGCGATATATAGTAGTAGTGGTTCTTTTTCTTTCGGTGCGACCAACACTGGTGGTGTAAAAAGCACTTTTTCAGCTACCCGAAAGCTGTATGTGCCTCTTCTGTCGACTCGAACTTGTCATCTAACTTTTTCATGAGTGCGTAAAAGGGGAGAGCTTTTTCTCCTAATCGTGCGACAAATCGACTGAATGCCGCCACGCGTCCTGCGAGTTTCTGTACGTCGTGTAGCTTTGCCGGTTTCCCCATTGTTATTATTGCTTGGATTTTCTCTAGTTTGCCCCTATGCCTCTTGCTGACGCCAGGAATCCCAGTAGTTGCCCTGCTGACACGCCGAAAGAGCATTTTGTCGAGTTGAGCTTAAGCTTGTACCTATTGAGGTTGTCGAAAGTTTCCTGTAGGTCGCTGATTAAAGGCTCCTCTTTTCTTGTTGTGATGACTTCGTCATCGATGTACACCTGGATGTTGCGGCCTATTTGACTTCCGAGACAATTTTGCATCATCTGTTGGTAAGTTGCTCCTGCATTTTTGAGACCGAAGGGCATGACTTGATAGCAAAAAACGCCATATGGTGTGATAAAAGCTGTTTTTTCTTCATCTTCTTTCTTCAGCTTAATCTGGTTGTAGCCGGAATACGCGTCCAGAAAGGAAAGCCTTGCGCACCCCGCTGTTGAGTGGATTATCTGATCAATGCGAGGTAGCAGAAAGGGATCCTTGGGGCAATGTTTATTGAGAGACGTGTAGTCAACATATACTCTTTATTCGTCCGTATTAACTGGGTTAGATACCCAAGTCGATGCTTTGATTTCTCTGATGAATCCTGCATTTTCTAGCCTGTGTAGCTCAGCTGCTATTGCTTTTCTTTTGGGTTCATCAAACCATCGTAGAGGTTGCTTGACTGGCTTTGCTTTTGGATCCACATTTAGTGCGTGCTCGACGAGTTCCCTAGGAACCCCTGGCATGTCTAAAGGACACCAGGCGAAGATTTCCCAGCGCTCAAGGAGGAACTCGATGAGCGCGCTTTCCTATGCAAGGTCCAAGTTTACCGCTATTGAAGTAGTTTTGTTCGGGTCCGTAGGGTGAACCTGGATTTTCTTGGAGTCTTGTGTTGCGTCGAAAGCCTAGTCTAGCAGGGATCGATCGACGTTGGGTAGCACATTGTGATCAGTTTCGCCCTTGAGTCTTGCATATCCAGCTATCATGCCAAAGGTTTGAGCCATCTTATTGAATTCTTTGTCGCAAGTGTTAGATACTTCAAAGCTGCCTTGTACTGTGATGGTCCCCTTAGGTCCTGGAATTTTGAGCGTTAGGTATGCATAATGAGGGACTGCCATGAACTTTGCAAATGCTGGTCGCCCTAGGATTGCATGGTACTGTGAGGGCCAGTCCATCACTTTGAACTCCAGCTTCTCTCTGCGGTAATTGCCACTATCGCCGAAGCAAACGTCGAGTTCGATTTTCCCGAGGGGGTAATTTGCGCTCCCTGGTACTATTCCATGGAAAGAGCAGTCTGTCGGCTTCAGGCTTTCCAGCAAGATGCTCATTGCTTTTAGAGTCCTTGCGTATATCAGGTTTATTCCACTGCCTGCGTCCATGAATACTCGCCCTATGTCATATCCTCCTATTTGTGCCTTTAACACCATTGGCGCGTGCCCTGGTGACAAGGGTATAGATAATAGAGCCCGTTACTTGAGTACCCCTTAGGCCCATTAAGCTAGGCCCAAGTGTAATCCTAGTCGAAATACGAGTTCGTGTCGTATACCGATGTTGTAATTTGTATCGGACCCCTCCCGATCCTTGAGACCGAGCCACCTATATATAGGGGCCAGGAGAGGACGGTGAGGGACAGATTGAAAGCAAGCCAAGTTCATCACCATGTTTACTTTCGATACACACCTTGTTTGACTAATTTACCTTCGAGTTCATCTGACGCCCTACTTCCCCGATCCTAAGTCCTTCATCTAGGACATTTGTTGAGTTAACCCTCGTCAATGGCGCCGACCGTGGGGACTCTGGGCGTTGGAATCATGAATTCGATGACTTTTTCACTTTTAGCCAACAGCAATCCAGAAGTCAACGAAAACCAGATATCTTTTGGGACCGTCAATTTTCAACCTCACCAGTCAAACTTCACGCCAATATTTGAGAGCATGGATCAAGATATGGACCTGACGATCGGAAGTCTAAACTTTCGCGATGGATCTCTAGGTTCGATTTGCCTTTCAGATCCGGCGAAACCGGGTCCGTCGGCGAGTGAGTCCAAGACAGTGGCAATGTCGGAATCATCAGAAGGCTCCTCTAGCGAGGTAAACTCACCGGTCAGCTTCGCAGCAACAGAAACAGAAGAAGGAAAAATCGCAGAAGGTGACGAAACCATGGAGAATTTCGACTTAGAAGTTTAGCTCGAAGACCTCATGATCTACCATGACGATACTTCAGACAAATCAACAGACACCTGGAAGACATGATTAGAGCTTCATGAAGATGACAATTCAATCTTCTCAAGCTTCAACAGTAAGCCCGACAATTGGTACCAAGTACTCGCCATTATAGGAGACAACTCAGAAGAGCTCGACGAAAACAACAATCCAGTGCTCAATCCAGCAAACGTAAACAGAGGGGCAAATCACCTAGCAGAAGGAGAAACTGCAGATTCCCTTGCGACCAGGGAGAAAGTTCGACTATGAGTCGATGAGTGGAGAATAATCAAAACAGCCGTGGAACATGGCACGCCAATACCAACAAACGCTAGCAAGAATATGCTTTTGGGGTATCATTACGCCTTAAGATAGCTGTCGAAGCAATTAGCAAAAGAGAGGATCGAAATATAGAAAAGAAGAGACTCAGCCATTGCAGCAAGCGAAGCTTATCACAAAGCACGCAGCGATGCATCATACACAAACAGCAGAAGGCATCATCGACATGGATCAAGGTTCGAAAACCTCGAGTACTCAGAAAGGCAAAGCCTCTCCAAAAACCTCGACTCGTCCTTCCTATCGGTCGACGAGCAAGGGAACATTATACCAAAGACACCTGAAGCAGCACTGGTAGCAGCTCAAGCATACCTGCACACAACACGGCCAAATCCAGGAGACCCAAGGGAACATATGCACTAGGCAGCACTACAAGGATTGAAGATGGTAGGCAACAAATTGTCAGCAAAAGAAGAGGAGGCATACCGCAACAAAGGAACACATAAACCAAGATCACCACGCCGTCACGATAGTCCTCGGCACAGAAGCGGTAGCCGACGATCTAGAACACCATCACCAAGGCGACACAAAAGCCTGAAGCGTGGAGGAACCCGAAGATCCAGGACTCCCACCAAAGCATATGACTACGAAGATGATGAAAAGGAGATGGGGGGCATCGTGCTTTACTCATAGAGTTTGCACCACGCTAGTACCCAAGGGTTTTAAACTACCCCATGATCAGCAAAAATACGATGGATCTCAGGAGCCATAGTCATGGCTCTCGGATTATCTACAAGCAGTTAAAATATTGGGAGGAACAAAAGAAACAGAAATGCAAAGTTTGCAATTACACCTCACCAGCGCAGCAAGGTCATGGTTGAGCAAGCTAGAAAAAGGAACAATTGGAAGCTGGGAGGAACTCATGAAGCAGTTCACAAGTAACTTCAAGTCGACATACAAGCGGCCATCATCGATAGAAGAAGTCAAAGCCTGCGTGCAGCAACACAATGAGACACTAAGGGCATATATTCAAAGGTGGAGTATTATCAAAAATTCAGCAGTCGAAGTCTCAGACAAAAGAGCAATAGACGCTTTCACGCTCGGGTTGCGACGAGGAGACCTAGTCGAAGAGATGGGCAAAATCAAGCTGAAGACAGTATTAGATTTAATGGCAAACGAACACGGTCACCAGAGATGATAGAGGAAACAGATACGATGGCCAAAGGAGGAGATCACGCAATTACGACAACTACGACTCCCACAAGCAAGTAGCCGCAGGGTACAAAGACAATAATTATCAAGGAAACAACTGCAGAAGCTCGGGATACCGTAGCTACGGAAAAGAAGACTATGGGAGCAGCAAAAAATTTCAGACAAAAGAACCCAGAGAATCACCAGAGGATATGTTAAATGGACCATGCCACATACATTCCGCGTTCGTTGATGGAAAACGAGTGTCTAGACACGCGATGAAAGATTGCACGACGTTCTTGAAACTCCAGGAGGCGGCACTGAATAAACAAGCCGAAGCAAAAAGGCAAGAATACGAAGGGAACGCAAACAACGCGCCTGCAAGTCAACAAGGAAACAACGGAGCTCCTCAAGGCCAAGACCAGCCAAACCAGGGACACGACAATGACAGAGGATATGTCCCATCTAAAGGGCACATCATAGTAATGATACAACCAGTGCCAAAGTCAAACAAAGAAGAAAAAAGCATAACTCACCAAGTTAACTTAGCAGTAACGTCGCCTCTAGCAATAACGGAATACCTGCACTGGTTGGAACAACCCATAGAATTCAACAGGGATGATCACCCCATAACAGTACCTCGGCCAGGAAACGCGCCTCTGGTACTCAAAGCCCAAATTGGGACATACGGCATCGATAGAGTATTTATGGATGCAGGGAGCAGAATAAATCTTATATACGCAAAGACTCTACGGGCAATGCACATTTCATTAGAGTTCCTGAAACCAACTGACGGTTCCTTCCACAAAATCGTCCCAGGGAGTGCTAACTATCCACTAGGTCGAATAGCACTCAATGTTTGCTTCGGGAATCAACAAAACTACAGAAGAGAGAAGCTCAACTTCGAAGTCATGGACTGGCCATCATAATATCACGTGATCCTCAGGTGACCCGCATTTTCGCGATTCATGGCAGTGCCTCACTATACTTACCTGGTACTCAAAATGCCAGGACCCAACGGAATTATCACAGTAAAGGGAAGCTTCGAACTCTTGGATCTATGCAACAAGGAATTTCACAAGATGGCCCAAAATTTCGGCATGATGGCAAGCTACGGAGAACCCAAAGATAAGGCAAAAAGCGCGACTATAGGAGTCGCACAACAACTCGAAGGGCATCCAGCAGAGCCAGAGGTGAAGAAACTACGGGTACAGCCGTCGGACCCAGGGGAAGCTACAAAAGAAGAAAGAAGGACATCGGCGACATAGGCAGCAAGTACGAAAAGTAGAGTAGAAAAATAAGGCTGTAAAAGCCACAAGCTATCCTAGGGCAATGCCCTCTAGATCCAGAACACGGATCACTGGCCGAATCTCTTGGGACACCCCATGTATCTTACATTATAAGCATAAATAAAGATAAAGTTCCTCCTATTCGAGTTTACGTGTCTTCAATATCTCAAACAAAGTTGCGGCAAACGCACCAAACGCAAATGTTCTGAGAACAAAAACTTCTGGCAAAAGACCCAGAAGGGAAAACTCTCACGTTTTACACGAGACGCATATATACAATAAGAGCATTACAACATTGGTTGATCTGAATCATCTACTCCAAGAGGATTCAAGTAATGATGCTCGCGGAAAAACCCGGCATCCTCTTGAAGCAACCTAGCTATGATCCTCCTCGCCGGTTGAAGCGTAGCATCCATATGAACCTGCAGCCTCACACCCCCGGGGGATAACTCAGCGACATAGAACTATAATTCAGCCTCGGATGCCACTTGCGTATCCATCCAAGAGCAAAATTGGCTCCGACCACTAAGTTAAGCTCTATTAGCCGATGAATCTGCTGGCTCAATCTGAAAACATCAAGTAGCTGCTTAAAGCTTCCTGGCAAAGGATTGCGGGGAAGCATAACAGAGTACATGGTCGTCAAGGCTCGTTGGCAACCATCAACAGCCTCCCCAATGTGCTGAGCGCGATCTTGCAGGAGAACAACAGCACTGCGGTGCCGCGGGTCCGCCCACAAAGAAGAAGCACCTTCCGATACTTTCTCCAAAGCTGCGATTTGCTCGACAACTCGACGGTTCTCATCAGTAGGATGTAAGCAAGTACCTGGAAGGCGCAAATTCATCAGAACATGAAAGGCAAAAACAACAGCAAGAATTTTGAGATGGCCTGCAGGAAACTTACATTTCAGCTGTTCACAAGCTGATTCGATGGAATCAACAAGAAAAGAGTCACACTCCTCCAGATGCATAACTTGGGCAACCAAACCCGACACCTTATCCTCAAGAACGGATACCTGCTTCATCAGACCATAAGATTTAGGGATTTCTATTTTCGTGCCCTCGGGTCCTTAGTTGTGCTCAGTTTTCCCCAGCCGCTTAACTTTTCCTCAGTTTCCCCCTCGCTCTAGTTTGAAACCCCTCGCAGACGCTCGAACGGGAGGGTTGCGGTCTGGTCAGAGGCCTTGACTGTTACCGGTGACGGCTAGGGAGCCGCGGTGGTTGTGAATTGACCGATGCTTTTGAATGGTGCTGACGGGTAGGGTCAGGAGACAGGTCAGAGCAGCCATCCATCTATCGCTGACGTGTGGGCCGTTTTATTTCCTAATTGTATACGCGGTGCTGCCAATGACAAATGGGGCCGCTCTATAGGGCTGCCGCAGCCAATGACCAGTGGGGTCGTGTAATTTTCAGGAAAAGACATATATTGCCGCTCTGTGGGGCTGCCGCAGCCAATGACCAGTGGGGTCATCAATTTATTTAGAGAAAATCATATATTGCCGCTCTGTGGGGCCTCCGCAGCCAATGACCACTGGGGTCGTCTATTTATTTAGAGAAAATCATATAGAGCCACTCTGTGGGGCCGCCTCAGCCAATGACCGCTGGGGTCGCCCTTAGTGAAAAGGCATATATCCATGCTTTTAGTTAGAGAGAAGCAACAAGTTCGCTAATTAATTTTTCTTAAGCTAGACCCAGCAGGTGACTATTTTCGCAGCTTAATCTAAAGTGAATCTTATGCTAAACATGGCTGGAACCTAGTGTTGTGCATCTCATTAGTCATCGGAGAATTGCTGGCAGCTCGTTCCCCACCCTCAGACGGAGCAGCCATCGCCGGCGCCTCGTCGCGCCGCCGGCTCTGTTCCCCAGCGGCGTCGGACGGACTGCGGTGCTGCACGTCAACCACGGCTCTAGCACTTGTTTTGTCCGCATGCATTGTACCCACCGCAGGAAAGTCCGCCGCAAGAAGATCCGCCGCCCACGACGACCGGGATTTGCTCCGCCGCAAGCAGATCTGCCACCCACGACGACCTCCGCTTCCGCCTCCCCCGCCCCCTAATCGATTCGGTTCCCGTAATTTATTTGGAGTTTGCAGGTGCAAAATAGTCCTCAATGTCTGGTCGTAGCGGGTACACCGGCGAGGGTGGGGATTCGATCATGTCATGGCCACGTTCTACTTCTCCTACCTCGTCGGAAGTGCAGGTATCTAGCTTCTGCTCTCTGTACTACCGTTGAATTTGAAGTGCCGCCATGGCCTGTTGGAGTGATTTCAGTTGTTCTTTTTTCATTATTGTTACAGTTCGCCAGGCAAGCCGATGATCCATGGTACATTGCATACCAAGATGAATCAACCCAGTGGTGTAGCCTGAGGATGGATTTGGAGGAGAAGGTGGCCAATTTAGGTGATGAATTGGCCCATAAAAACCTGATGATATTCGAGTTGAAGCGTACTGTGGAGGAAGAAAAGAAGAATTCAGAGCTTATTCGCAAGGAGAAGTTGATACTTAAGACAGATCTTGCCGTATTTGATCAAGTGGTAGAAAATCTAGAACATGAACTTCAAGTGATGGGAGAGGCGAAAAGTAGATTCACCTGGGCAGTTTTATTAGGTGTCATCCCTGTCCTAGCAGTTATGTGGTTGTGGTAGATGATTTAGATAGTATAGAATTGTTATTCAGTAGATGGCTCTAACCACTGTATTTTGGTGTGGCTCTAACCACTGTATTTTGTCGTACAATTTCCTAGTTGTGCTAAGTAATGCGCGCGATAATTTTCATGCATGAACATCTTATAAAAGTGAAGGGATCCCAAAAGTGAAAGCATGTACTAGCCTCTCGGATCAAATACATATCAATCTTCCTAATCAAGTTGGGATAGAATTCAAATCATACATTCAGATGTACAGGGACACATCGAGAAAGTGGAGAAGCTTTTTTTGAGATGGAGGTAGTAGTTTGAACAATTTTATCCCAAATTGAAATTGAAAAATACAAATTTATCATAATTTATCCCAATTTGCGGCGTCGAACACGGCCGCGCACCGATGGGCTAGAAGGGCCTGGACGACGGGCAGCTGAGGGGGCTGGATCTGCGCCATCTGCAAACTCGGACATGGAGGAGGGCTGGATCTGCGCCTTCACAACGATGTTGTGGATGATGGCTTCAATCGTCTTGTCATCGATGACCACTGTCGACACGGCCGCCGTCTTGGTGTCCATCAGCAACAGATCTGAGGAGGGCAACCGAAGTGAGACATCGGCAGACTCCGACATTGAAGGCTAGATCTGCGCCGTCGCAGCGATGTTGTAGGTCGCAGCAATGTTGTAGGCGATGGCTTCAAGACGATCGATGAGCACTGTCGACATGGCCGCCGTCTTGGTGTCCATCAGCAACAGATCTGAGGAGGGTAACGGAAGCTAGATCTGCGCCGTCGCAGCGATGTTGTAGGCGATGGCTTCAATCGTCTTGGCATCGGTGAGCACTGTCGGCACGGCCACCGTCTTGGTGTTCTTCATCATCAACAGATCTGAGAAGATAAACAAAAGTGAGATAGAGAGAGACATTTCAACTATTTCTGAGGGTTAGATCCTCACCGGCACTCTTAGATCCATGCCGCCGCACGGTTAGATCCGCGCCACCGCACGCACGGTTAGATCCGCGCCGCCGCACGCACGGTTAGATCCACGCCGCCGCACGCACGGTTAGATCCGCGCCGCTGCACGCACGCACGCACGCTGCAGATCCGCGTCGCCGCGACCGCCAGAGTAAGAGAGGAAGATGCGACTGGAATATGCGACTGCCAGGGTTGGTAGGTATGTGCTCTGCAGATCCGCGCCACCGCGACCGCCAGGGTTGACAGGCCGTCCGATCATAAATGATCCAACAGTGCAAGCGTGCGTTGAGCTATCAACCAACCAAGATTCGTGTGACATACATCTCGACCAATCAGAGATCAGCTAGTGAGTACAAGGGAGGAAAACTGAGTAGAACTAAGAGGGGGAAAAGTGAGGAAATGTTTCTCAGAAGGGCAAAACTGAGTAGGACTGAATAAAACAAGTGGACTCGGAGGGGGAAAACTGAGTAAAACTAAGTAAAACAGGGGCACCCAAATAATAAAGGGAGTAAGGGAAATTGAAGCTTTTGGCATAAAAATTGTTAGATTATGTTATTTGAACAATATAGTACATTTTGGCCGACGTGATATTGTTTGCAATTCAAAGATACACAAGTGTGACGAATTTGGACTCATTTGGACAAAGTTTGTAAGCATTGTGGGCATTTGGGAGGTGTGTTGAGTAGAAAGCCTTGCATCTTCATAACTAGTAGCTTATGGACTAGGAAGTGGTTTTGGGAAAGGGAAACTTCATATCTCTATATTTCCTTTTCCATTATTATTTCTCTAGGTTGTATGTAACATAACAAGACTCCATGGGAAGGTTCCACCATGTTTTGAATTATTATGAATTAAAATAAACCCAAAACTATATTTTTTGAGTTTAGTCACTAAGAGGTGGAAAAGTGAGGAAACCTCAAGCGATGAACTATAGCTAGTAGCTCAAGGACTAGGAACTTATTCAAGCAAATAACACATACATTATTGTGATTATTCAACATACAAACTTGGGAACGTCACACTAGTTCGAATTCAATACAAAGGGATCCCCAATACAAATTGTTCATACAAATTCTAATTAATTGTTCAAAATAAAATCTTTCTCTTGCTCCTGGTGTGACTCGCTGGGTCCACCACCTTACTCCGGGTAACCCTACCAGGGATATTACCGGTGTCTACCTTCCTTTTGCCATCTTTCTTGTTCTTGTTCTTCTTCTCTTCAGGTTGTGCCAAGACCGAGACAACCATATCATACGAAGCTTGTGCTCTTTCTTCTAATGCATTTTCTTCAAATGCTTCAAGCAGCTCTCGATCCATTGCTTCAAAGGCCTCTCGATCCATCTGTTCCCTCTGCTCTCGATCCATCAGTTCAAGCAGCTCTCGATCCATCTGTTCCCTCTGCTCTCGATCCATCAGTTCAAGCAGCTCTTGATCCATCGGTTCAAGCAGCTCTCGATCCATCGGTTCAAGCAGCTCATGATCCATTGCTTCAATCTCCTCATAATCCATTGCTTCAATCTCCTCATGTTGAATTGCTGCTTCATTCTCCTCTGCATTTGCTGCTCCCGCCTGATCTTCCATTCCAAAAGCTGGGTCAACTGGATTTTTACAAAGCCTAGCAATGTGTCTAGGGATTCCACAACGTTTGCACTTACGTCGTTGAATCGGTGGACCACCCTCTGTACTAGCTCTGATCCTATTCTTCCTCGGCCTACCTGCCGGTCTAGTCAAAACTGGAGAGTACAGTTTGAAGACTGGATCGACTTTCATCCATTGGTCTTTTCCCAACAAGGTAGGAACATTCATAGCATATGTAGCCCTAAATTTGGCAATAGAGAAATACTCTGACACATACTGATCAACTTCACCTTCTGCACCCGCTATAACAGTCATGAAAAACAATGCGTGTATGCAGGGTATCCCACGGATCTGCCATCGCCTACAATGGCATGTCCTATCAACCAAACTCACTAGATACCTCCACTACCTATTTTTACTGTCAGTGTAGGTTACCTCAGCCTCCATTCCTTTTCTGATGCATTTCATCTTCAATTATTTTGCCCTGGCATGCAAAGACTTAATCAAAGATGGGAGCATGAGATGGCCAACATATTTTGTGGCTGCAATTCTTTGACGCAGATCGATTTTTATCATGATCATCTGCCTAATCTTATCAAATATTTGCCACAGCATAAGCCCTTTCAATGACTTGACCTTTGCATTGAAACTCTCCGCAAGGTTACTTGTTACATAGTCTACCTTGCAAATTTCATTGAATTGGCTTCTTGACCACACCCTACCATGATGTTCATCCAAGTACTCCTTCACCCCAGTTTTTTGTTTATACAACACTTCCAAATGAAACAGATGCTTCCTAATGCTGCATGTGTATGCAGCTAGCCATAGGTTGTCAGTATAAACTTTACCCTTGAATTTCTTTGTAAAATTCTGTACCAAGTGTCGCATACATTCCCTATGCTCCACTCCAGGGAATACTGCTTCTACTGCACTCTCCAAACCTTTGCAAGCGTCTGTGTGGATAGTAAGTCCTGGTGGATGACCTATAAGGTCGCACAAATTCTGCAGAAACCAAGTCCAACTTTCCTCTGACTCAACCTCCAAAACTCCATAAGCAACAGGGAACATCCAATTGTGTCCATCAATTGCAGTAGGAGCAACTAGCTGTCCTTTAAACCTGCCATGAAGAGCTGTTGCATCCACGGCCAAATAAGGCCTGCAACCGTCTAGAAAGCCTTTCCAGCAAGCTTTGAAACAAACAAAAGCCCTTCTAAAACATTCCTTCTGCATCATCCTCCTGCTTTTCAATTTGTAGGGAACTGTATGCTTGTCTATTGCTACAACACTGCCTGGACTAGCCATCTCCACTTCAGCTTTGAAATGTAAAGCAACTGAAAGCTTGCATTCCATGGACCATTTATCCTGTCAAGTGCCATTTCCTTTGCATAGAACATCCTCATGTAAGGTATGTTTATACTAAACTTATCAGATATCAATTTTATGAGTGCTGTTGGACCAAGTGTTGGAGTTTCTCTCAGCCAATCTATGATTGCATCTGCCAACCACCTAGTCTTCGCTAGCTTTGATTTCTCCTCTGGCGCTCCCGCTCGAGGTGGAAAAGTATGGTCGATCGAGTTCTTCTTTATCTGAAACATAATTATAAGGGATGTCAGTAACAGTTAACAAATTTTACACCGTGATCTAAAATACACAACTGGTTGGCGTAGTACCTAAACCATGGTGCTTCTGAGCATTGTGGATGCATGCAGCCTCCACCTACACCTCTTGTATGGGCACTTAACTGTGAACCTACCTGGCTCACTTTTAATAACCTCGTAATCATTCTTGGTGAGAATGCAATATGTAGTAATTGCATTACGACAGTCCATCATCGTTTGAAATACGGTGCCTTCTGCAAGCTGAGGTTCCTCCCTGTTCCACTCAATTGTTGGCAAGTCATCATCTTTGTAATCGGCTAAAACAAGGCTGTCATTGTTCTCATCCTTCTCTTCATCATCAGTGTCATCAAATCTGGCACCTTGTGCAATATCTTCCATGTATTGATCCTCCATTGCCTGCTTACTGCATCGATCTACCAATTCAGGAAACATCAACTCATCCTCATCATCTTGAGGAGACGGATCCTCAATCTCTGCATCGTCCTCCACATCGACCGCAGGAACAATCTGGCTACCACTAGCACTGGGGACAGATGGTGCTGCTGTGGACCTACAAGGAGCGGGGCGGCGCACACGATTAGCAGAGGCAGCAACACTAGAGAGACATGATGCCCGACCACCTGATGATGCCCCAACACCAGATGATGCCTGGACCCTGTCCACATGGATTTGAATTTTACCGACACGGCAAGAATCATTTAAAGCAAAAAGAATTCCCAGATCGTCGTCGGAAATTAGTGGAACAAATCTTCCCTCCGTGCTGTTGAAATATTGGAAATCAACTGAATCGCCAGCGCCCCAGGGGTACCGAGCGCAGATGTTATCTTTTAAATCCCTCAATGATATGGTAGTTGCAACCACCGCTGGGATGTAAAATCCGCTCACATTGCGTTCAGAATCATGCAAAAAGCTAGTATCCAGCCTAACCACCAGACAAAAAGCTAGCGCTGGATCAATCCTATTCGAAAAGCAATGCAGTTAGTTGAGCAACAACGATTTGCGCTCAAAAACTGCGTACTCTTAATTCACATAGGCAGACGATGCTTACCCAGATGGAATCCATGCGTTAGATCCCTCCGATTCCCAATCTTCTCCGCTGTTGAGGGGCATAATCGGCACATTAGACGGATGTACAAACTCTACCGCCATAGGGGTAGATCTAGTGGAGGTGGAGCCCTCTCCGCCTCCCGGGGGTGGTGGTGGGGGCGGGGCGGCTCGGTGGCGGACGACGCCATAAGGTAGGAGGGCAAGACGGCGTGGCGGCGGAGGGGTGGTGTGTGAGCTCTTCCAGTCTCGGGCGGAGGGGAAAGCTTTGGGTGAGTGACAGACCGCCAGTCCGACGTGTCTCATTGGGTCAACAGTCAACACAATTCAAAAGCAACGGTCCATTCACAACCACCGCGGCTCCCTAGCCGTCACCGGTAACGGTCTAAGGCCTCTGACCAGACCGCAACCCTCCCGTCCGAGCATCTGCGAGGGGTTTCAAACTAGAGCGAGGGGAAAACTGAGGAAAAGTTAAGCGGCTGGGGAAAACTGAGTACAACTAACGAACCAGGGGCACGAAAATAGAAATCCCTAAGATTTACTGGCCTGGTTCATAGCAGTCTTCGCCTGACGCTTCATTAAGGACAAACGACCTTCGAGGTCCGAAATCCTCAACAAGTACTCAGTGCAGCAGCAAGAGGAACAAGGAGTAGGAGGAATCGCAGCATGAGACGCATCGACAGGAGGCGACCCACAACCAAGATCCATCGATCCACCAGCACAATCACGCTGGAAGAAATAAAGAAGGACACAAAGAAACAACTCAGAAACTCAATCAAGCACAACATCTCATAAAGGAAAAGTATTTACAAAGAGTACAAGTTCCCTGACTGGTTCTTGGGCAAAACATGAATGAGTTCACTACACCAAAAGAAAGGAAGACTACAAGAGAAGGCTAAATTTACGCCACCTCAGCAGCAGGCTCCGTGGCAGAAGTAGGTGCGGAAGAGGTAGCACCAGCGCTTGGCGGAGGCATCGACGCACTTGTTGCAGGAGTTGAAGAAGCCAGTGTGGAAGTCAAAGAAGCCGCCGAAGGAGTGATAATCGACACAATGCCCGTCACATACTTCTTCGCCTTCTCAAAGAAACCCAGTAGCTCTGAAAGAGGTCAACCACAAGAAGAGCTAACCTTCTCCCAATCAACCTCCTCGCCGTGCGAATAGGCAAGTGCAATAGCCCCTTCGGCACCTCGCTTCACCGAGCGGCTCTTCATCAACAGGATAGGATCTTCGACGGTGTCAAAGGCTGCGGCAAGCTTCTTGAGATCATCAGCGGGCATAACGACTCTTTTCTTCGGCCACAACCTGACAAAGATCCGCGTTAGCATGCGGCGAGTCAGCTCGAGGACTTCCTGGACAGATATCCAGTTTAACTCAAGCAAATTCACCGCTGCCATGAGAGGATCTTCATCATCTGGCTGCAACGGCGCCAAAGGTACCCCAATTTTCTCTGCGGAAACACAAAAAGCAGAAACAAGGGATAATGAGTGAACATCAGCAAGTCGAAAAGTGAGCAAGTAGACAAGAAAAGAGCAGAAAGATATTTACCACCAGCAAGAGCCGAAACTTGGTTGAGGCGCTTAGTTATGGTTTGCTCTCTCTGAATGCGCCCCTCATGAGCATCAGCAAGTGCCTTTTCTGTTTTCTTCGCCTTGGTTGCTACTGCCTTAGCAGACTTCTCAGCAGCGGCCTTGGTGGCAGTGGCAATGTCCCAGGCTCTTTGGGAGGCTTCAAGTTTGGCTTCTAGGGACGCTATGCGAGCATTGGCCGTCGACAAAGCATCTGCAGTACGGAAAAGGGAAAAGAAAGTCAAATAAAGGATCAAAGAAAGACAAACGAGATAGTCAGAAGACACAACATAGCAAATAAGCTTACCCTGAGAAGCTCGAGCAGCTTTCAAGAACTCGACACATTCAGTGCCCAAAGAGATGAATTTCTTCATCAAAATCTGTCAAAAGGAAGCCATGAGTAGGGAAGTTCAAGCAATAAACAGAGCAAATCACAAGAAGTAATACTTACGTCATCATCAGAAACCATCGGTCAATGGGTGTCAAGGGAAGTGCTGGCCATAGCCGCCTTCTTCAGATGCTTGGAGGCATGGGAGTTACCCTTCTTAACAGGGGCCTCTGGCGGCTTCACCACCGCACCAGCCTCTTGAGAAGGCGGTTCATTGGAAGCAGGAGTATCGACATTGGGAGCAGTGGCAGTATCCCCTTTTGGGTTCTCGTTGTCACTGCAAAAGGAACAAAAAGCAAAGACTTTGCATAAGTCGAAAGAAAGGAAGCGAATAAAAGATAAAATTTTGAGTCAGCAAAAACTCACGAGTCTAAGAGGTCAAAAATTTCAATATCATCATTGGGAGCAGAGGGCTCCCCGACAGCAGCTTTGGAAGCAGAAGTACTCGAAGAAATGAGATCCTCGACACGCTTCCTCTTCCTATCGAGACTAGGATATTCTGAATGCGCAGGAGGAGGCGACGTAGTCGAGCTAGTTCCCTCCAGTGAATCTTTGGCATCATCTCCATCCCGGCTTTCCTCAGCCTCGGGGGCTTCGGATGCAGCAGAAATAGGATCAGCCTGAATAGGTCCTCCCTCTGGAAGAGGAGGACGAGAAACAAGGGATTGGTGGCCCTGCACAAACGTAAGTCGCAAAGCTGTTAGGCAAGTAGTAACAAAGGGAAAGAAGGCGAATAAATTGGAAGTTGGCAAATAAAAAGCATGTACCGCAGGCAAGGGATGCTCGGAGTCGAAGAAATCAGTGGTTAATGCTGGAATGTCATGATCCTTTGTGAGAGTAGTCAGAGCTCTCACTCGCTTGTCGAGATCCTTCTTATCTATGTCCTCTTCAGACACTCGAGAAGAATCTTCCAAGCCAGAGTATGACCAAAGTTTGGAAACGCGATGCTGAAGAGGCTGGACTCGCCGCTACAGAAAGAATGACATCAGCTGAGTCCCTGACAGCGCACCTCCACTCCCACTCTTCAGAGCCTGGATGCGGGCTAGCAGTGGTTTGATATCTTCCATCTCAGCTTCCGTGGGAGGAGAATCCCACGATGACAACTTCTTCAGATCTTTATTGGCATCAAAAGGGGCAATGCCGTATTGGTCAGAGGAGGAGTTTTTCTGATCTTTGATGTAAAACGACTTTTTCCTCCAACCTTGCACTGAGGCAGCCATGTTAAATTCCAAGTAATGAACCTCAGCATGGACGGAAACAACAGCCCCGCCTAGCTCAGGCTTCTTCGACAAAGCGACACTAGGGCGGAGGTGGAAGAGAAATTTCCAGAGAATCCAATGGGTTTCGATCCCC
Source organism: Dactylis glomerata (assembly GCA_007115705.1). Taxonomy (NCBI): domain Eukaryota; kingdom Viridiplantae; phylum Streptophyta; class Magnoliopsida; order Poales; family Poaceae; genus Dactylis; species Dactylis glomerata. Next base: position 329,601 of record QXEO01000752.1, read on the forward strand.
AAGAAAGACTCGCAAAGAGTGACAAAGCAAGCAATGTGTAAAATCGAGTTTGGCGTGAGCTGGTGAAGCTGCACGCCGTAAACAAAGAGAAGCCTGCAGAGAAACTCGTGGGCAGGAAAGGATAAGCCGCGCAAGAGGAAGGTGAGGCACATCACCCGATAGCCGCTCGGGGGCTTGGGGATGCGCTCGGTGCTAGGGAAGATGACCTGGTCCCCTTTGGCGATGAGACCCTCTTTCTGGGCCTTGGTGAGATCGGATTGCGAAAACTCCGATGGCACCCAGCTGGTCGACGAGTTGGTGGTGTTCTTCTTCCCCATCTGGTTCTTGTGGGAGAGGCTCTTTACGCGCATCTACAAAAGCTACGCCAAGGGGGTTGTGAAGGAGCTCGGAAGCGCAAAGAAGATGCAGCAATGGTGGCGACGGAAGGGCAATGAACTAGTAAACAGTAACAGCCCCACTATCCCCCTTATAAAGCGCCCTGGTGAAGGAACGTGGGCTGCGACGTGGCACAAGAAGCGGAAGCGGTAGCCCACTAACGGGTAGGAAAAATTGTGAAATTACCACACTGCCCATGAGTAACGGTCAGCGCCCAGTCAAATGACATACAGAGTAATTCTACTAATGATGTCACGAGCGTTCAAATAAACGGGAAATAAAAACATTACAGTACAATATGACAGTTATGGATACTCATCAAAAATTCAGTCACAAGTCTAGCATGACATTCTGCGTATTGGTGTTGATCAAGGAACCCGACGAAATCTGTTATGGGAGATACAGAGGCATTAGGGAAGAAAACTAATTTTTTGAGGCTATACCCGAAAAAATTCGACTATAGCCTCGGGGGCTACTACCATCAGGAGCGCTGGGCGCGCACCCGACGATATTATCAAAAAAGCTATTATCTGGTGATTAAAGAAGCGACAATTTATTTGAGGCTATACTCGAAACACGTTTTCGACTATAGCCTCGGGGGCTACTCCCATCGGGAGCGTTGGCCGCGCACCCGACGATATTTCTACATGCATAAAGAGAGCAGAGAAGGCGAAAGACGACTTGGATAGCGTCATTACTCCCATCGGGAGGGAATTTATATTAATTAAGGTTGAACAACCCGAAGATTTTCAGAACTGAAACAGTCAAACAAGGCTGCGACATATGATTCTCGAGTTGTGTCATCGCGACAAAATTCGAATGCCATGATTGAAACATATCATGAAGGTAAGACCCCAGGATCCGTCCTGTGTGGCCTGGTATACGCACATGGATGCGCTCTGCTAGTAATTATCCATGTCTACGACGTGAAGAAAATCCTGGTGGACGCACTGGGTACCCTGAGAACCACTGAGACTCGTTCTTTGTAAGTCCTAAATGCGGCAAAAGAATGGGTTTGACCAGTTTCCCAAGTTCAAGTCCAAGGGGATTGAATTTGAAGTAGGTGACAAGTATCAGCTCCGGCAGTTAACTGGCCTTTTGATCCATCAGAGTTATCAGGCTTGTTCATCAAAACCCCTTGCGAGATAATATAATGAAAAATGTTTATTTCTGAATATAGGAAGAAGAAGTCGAAAAGATTGATCAAGTCGAAGATATGAAGACTTGAGATTCAACCCAAATCTACAATTCTGGTAGAATCTCGTTGGCTACTGACAAGGGTATAGATAATAGAGCCCATTACTTGAGTACCCCTGAGGCCCGTTAAGCTAGGTCTAAGTGTAATCCTAGTCGAAATACGAGTTCATATCGTATACCGATGTTGTAATTTGTATCGGACCCCTCCCGATCCTTGAGACCTGGCCACCTATATATAGGGGCCAAGAGAGGACGGTGAGGGACAGATTGAAAGCAAGCCAAGTTCATCACCACGTTTACTTTTGATACACACCTTGTTTGACTGATTTACCTTCGAGTTCATCCGACGCCCTACTTCCCCGATCGTAAGTCCTTCATCTAGGACATTTGTCGAGTTAACCCTCGTCACCTGGCCTGGGTACTTTCCATGTGTGGTTTGTTTTGCTGAACCTGATTGGCTAGTTGGACCACCTTAAGTATTCTATGGTAGCTGGTGGTGACGATATTGCTAGGTTTACTTGCCTTGATATGCTCTTCTGCTCTTTTTGGACTTCGGGACAGGTTGGATCATTGCAGATATGTACACTTTTGACTCTAGACGTCTTGCTTTATTTTGGACTTGATATCCTTGACTTGTGTTCTTGCCTCCTTGATGTGCTCCTTGTTTTAACTCCAGAGCGTCTTGTAACCTTAGGAATGTTCTGCAGTCTTTCATCTGGTGATTGGAAACTCTCTTCCCATCTAAGTACGTGTAGTGGATGCGGCAAGGTCCATGGAGCATGTCTTCCGCCGATGGGCCGGAATACTTCGGCTTTTCTCTTTCCCGATAGTTTTTGTGTCGGTACTCCCTGGTTCCGTTGCCTTCCTCGTTCCTTCTTTCGTATCCTCCCGCTACTTGGTTGTGTCTTATGCGGCTATCCTCATTGCGGGATTTGCGCCTTTACCTGCTTACTCTGTTGACTTCTGGCGAACGTGCCCTTTTGTTGTTGTAAGCATCTTCTCCATCGGCGAATCTGCTTGCTATCTCCATTAGTTCCGATACTGTCCTTGGCCTAGTTCTTCCTAATTATTTCATGAACTCTTTCTTAACACTTCAGAATTAAGTGTTTAGTTTAATGTACTTGAAACCATGTAGTAGTGGAATTTGCAGAAATTAGACAAAGCGAACTTCATTTGTCAAGATTCATACAGCTACCTGCTTACTGACCAATAGAAGTGCAGCCAAAGGATTCGAAATAGAGAACTTATGGAAGCTTGGTGGTATTTGTAGATAGCTTGGGTAGATTCAAATCTGCCCAATTTTTTCAACTAATGTATTCGAAACCATGAAACAGAGGAAGTTTTAGACAAACAGACAGATAGTATTTGATTTGCCCAGATTCAGACAGCTCGGGTAAGCCAAACTTCCTGCTTGCAATGATCAATTAATGGAGGTGCAGCCCAGGATTCGAAACAGAGAACTTACGGAAGGGAGACATATATATATATATTTATTTGGTACAATCAAACATGTCCAAGGGGCGGCCTACTTCCTACCCCAATGTCATATATAGCTAGGTCGACCAAAAGCTTGTCACAAGCTACTACCCATATAATTAATCAGTGCATGTGCATATATATATATATATATATATATATATAAGACAACAACAGAATGAACTTATTTACAAAAGCATACCACCATATAGTAGCTAGCTAGGCAATCAACATGAACTTCAGGAGCAGAACATTGCAGTCACAACAACGAGATATGTTGACCTTGATTGCCGCTCCAGCGTGAAGTTTGCTTCCTTGCACATATTTTAACCACCTGGAAGTAACCGCCAAGCGGCCATCCTTTGGATTAATAGCATACCGTCCCTGGACTGTCAGACCTTCACTTTGCATGATGAGGCATATCTCGCCCTTTCGACCGGCTTGAAGATCTTTGGCAATACATTTAGCCAATTTTTGAAAGAGAAACCCCACAAAATTAGCAAGAACAATGCACTAGGAACATAAAAACAGAGCAATTATGTCATATACTCACAAACATTGCCTTCATATGACTGCTGGTGACGACGTGGGTGAATCTTGCCATGCCATCATTCCTGGTGCCAAGCCTGGTGCAATGAACTGGTCGGGGTGTCGATGCGGGAGCTGGTGTAGGAACCGGTGATAGTGTTGGTGTAGGAGTTGTAGCAAGCAGCTGAAGAGGAGCCGAGGATGGTGGTGCAGGATCTGGTGCAAGGAGCTGAAGAGGAACTGAGGCTGCTGAAGGAACTAGTTACGGTGTCAGTGCAGGAGCTGGTGCAAGGAGCTGAAGACAAGCCGAGGGTGGTGAGGGAACTGGTAGTGCCAGCATCGAGGGGACTACAGTTGTAGGACTGGTCGTCAACATCCCCCCATCTAGAACATCAAACAGAAAGGTTTAGCACAATTACTTCCAAAACAGTAAATAGGATATAGGAAGAATACAAGCAAATTTACATGTACTGCGATCTCTCATGTGGTTCTTATGTTTGTAAGCAACTGCAACTATGTCCCTATTGATACGTTGCAAACGTATCTATAATTTTTGATGCTCCATGCTTGTTTTTACACCAATTGCTTTATGTTTTGTTTACACTTCATGGCATTTTTATGCATTTTCCGAAATTAACCTATTAACAAGATGCCACAGTGTCAGTTCCTGTTTTCTGCTGTTTTTGCATTTCAGAAAAGTTACACAGGAAATATTCTTGAAATTGGACGAAAGGAAAGCCAAATTTCCTATTTACCTGACACGAAGATGGAGTCCAAAGGAGAGATGGAGAGCAGCCAGGAGACAGCCGCACCATAGGGTGGCGCGGGCCACCCCCTGGCCGCGCCACCAGGTGGTGTGGGCCCCTGGTCCACCCTCTGACATCGTCCTTCCGCCTATAAATTCCCTTCGTCGCGAAAACCCTAAAGGAGAGAACACTTTTCCACGAAACATACTGCAAGCCACCGCCGTTGTCGACCCGAGATTGGGAGGGTCCAAAAGCTCTTCCCAGCACCCTGCCGGAGAGGGGAATCATCGCCGGAGGCCTTCTTCATCACCATGCCAGCCTCCGGAGTGATGCGTGAGTAGTCCACCACTGGACCATGGGTCCATAGCAATAGCTAGATGGTTGTCTTCTCCTCATGCGCATCATGTCTAAATCTTGTGAGCTGCCTATCATGATCAAGATCATCTTTATGTAATTCTACATGTTGTGTTTGTTGGGATCCAATGAATATTGAGTACTATGACAAGTAGATTGTTGATTTATCATGTCTATGTTATTTGTGATCTTGCATGCTCTCCGTTGCTAGTAGATACTTTGGGAAAGTAGATGCTTGTGACTCCAAGAGGGAGTATTTATGCTCGATAGTGGGTTCATGTCTCTAGTAATCTGGGAGAGTGACAATAACTTCTAAGGTTGTAGATGTGCTGTTGCTACTAGGGAGAAAACAACAATCTTTTGTTCAAGGATAATTGTATTGTTTACATTAAACAATTTACTTAAGGCGATAATCTGTTGCTTGCAACTTAATACCCAAGGGTTGTTCGGATGATATCCTGCGGGTGGATTATTAGTCATAGATGCAATTGGATTATTGACGAGTGTTAACTCGACAAATGTCCAAGATGAAGGACTTAGGATCAGGGAAATAGGGCGTCATAAGAACTCGAAGGTAAAGATCAGTCAAACAAGGCGTGTATCGAGAATAAACGTGGTGATCAACTTGGCTTACTCTCAATCTGTCCCTGAACGGCCTCTCCTGGCCCCTATATATAGGTGGCCAGGTCTCAAGGAACCGGTCGGGTCCAATACATATTATAATATCTGTATATGACATGGACTCGTACTTTGACTATGAATATTCTTGGGCCTAGCTTAACGGGCCTCAGGGGTACACAAGTAACAGGCTCTATTAGCTATACCCTTGTCAGTAGCCCCCGAGATTCTACCAGAATTGTAGATTCGGCTTGAATCTCAAATCTTCATATCTTTGACTTGATCAATCTTTGACTTCTTCTTCTCCCTGTACTTAATTAAACAACTTTCATTACATTATCTCGCAAGGTGTTTTTGGTTAACAAGTCTGACAGCTCTGACGGATCAAGAGGCCAGTTTAACTGCCAAAACAGATACTTGTCACCTACTTCAAACTCAATCCACTTGGACTTGAGTCTGGGACCTGGTCTAACCCATTCTTTTGCCGCATTTAGGACTTACAAAGAAAGAGTTCTAGTAGTTCGCACGGTACCCAGTGCGTCCACCAGGATTTTCTTCATGTCGTAGACACGGAAAGTTACTAGCAGAGCGCATCCAGGTGTGTATACTAGGCCACACAGGATGGATCCTAGGGTCTTACCTTCACGATCTGTTTCAATCATGGCATTCGAGTTTAGTCGCGATGACGCAACTCGAGAATCATAGCTTGCAATCGTTTCAGCCTTGTTTGACTATTTCAGTACATCTTTGGGTTGTCCAACTTTTGACTAATATGAATTCCCTCCCGATGGGAGAAACATCAATAAACAAGTCTTCTTTCGCTTTCTTTATTTTTCTTGGAAACTTGAAATTTCGTCGGGTGCGCGACCAGCGCTCCCAATGGGAATAGCCCCCGAGGCTACAGTCAAAAGTTTTTCGAGTATAGGCTCAAGTAAACTTTTTTCCTTGCATGCTTCGCATAGTCGCTTTATTTTGCGTCATGATTTTGTCGGGTGCGCAACCAGCACTCCCGATGGTAGTAACCCCCGAGGCTATAGTTGAAAGTTTTTCGAATATAGGCTCAAAGATAAGTTCTCCTTAGTTTCAGCCTATTGAAACCTTACTTATTCGTCTGGTGTGTGATCAGCACCGAATGATTAGAGTAGCCCCCAAGGCTATTACTGTGTTTCTTATAGTTGACCATAACCTTCTAGTCGCACCCTAACTTCTGAATCTTTGGCGACTTTTCGCTTCTAATGTCATTGACAGAATCACTCTCTGTGCGAATTGACTGGACGCTGACCGTTGCCCATGGGCAGTGCAGTAATTTCGTAATTTGTGCCCGTTAGTGGGCTTGCTGTTTCCGCTTCGCGCGCCACGTCTCAGCCCACGTTCCTTTCTCAGGAAGCTTTATAAGGGGGAGACCTCTATTTTTTACTGTTTACCAGCTCTCTGCCTCTCCGCCGCCACCATTCCTTTATCTTCCTTGTGCTCCTTAGCTTCCTCGCAGCACCCGAGCACACTTCCTTCGAATGCCCACAAAGAAAGTTGCGCACAAAAAGATGACGAAGAAGAAGATCGGAGGTGTGGCGACCAGTTGGGTTCCCTCTAAATTCGAGGAATCTGATCTGACCAAAGCTCAGAGGGAGGGGTTCCTCATCAGAGGGGAGCAGATCGTCTTCTCCAGCACCGAACGCATCCCCAAGCCCCCGAGCGGTTATCGGGTGATGTTTCTTGCCTTTCTTCTCCATGGTCTTTCTCTTCCTACCCACGAATTTCTTCGTGGGCTCCTCTTTGTTTATGGCATGCAGCTTCACCAGCTCACGCCGAACTCCGTTTTACACATTGCCTGCTTCATCACCCTCTGTGAGTCCTTCCTGGGGGTTGATCCCCATTGGATTCTTTGGAAATTTCTTTTCCACCTCCGCCCCAGTGTCTTTATCTAAGAACCCTGAGATGGGCGGGGCTGTCGTATCTGTGCGCGCCGAGGCGAATTATCTTGAATTTAACATGGCTGCCTCAGTTCAAGGTTGGACGAAGAAGTGGTTCTACATCAAGGACCAAAAGACTACTTCCTCTGACAAATTTGGCATTGCCCCCTTTGATGCAAACAAGAGTCTGATGAAGCTGACATCGTGGGACTCTCCTCCCACGGAAGCTGAGATCGAGGATATCAAGCCCTTGCTGACTCACATTCAGAGTCTAAAGAGCGCAACTGGAGGCGCACTAACAGGGACGCAACTCATGGCGTTCTTCCTACAGAGGCGCATTCAGCCTCTCCAAGCTCGTGTCTCCAAACTATGGTCGTATTCAGGCTCTGAGGATCCTTCTCGAGTGTCCAAGGAGGACCTAGAGAAAAAGGGTCTCGACAAACGAGTGAGAGCTTTGACTACTCTCATGAAGGAGAAAGAGATCCTAGCTTTGACAGCTGATTTCTTCGACTCCACTCATCCTTTACCCGAGGTCTGTGCTCTATAACTCGTCAATGTCGACTTCTTTATTCTTTGCCTTTTTGTGTTTTGCTGTTGTTTGTTTGATATTTTTGTGATTGATTCTTTTGTAGGGCCACCAATTTTTGATTTCTCCGACTCCACTCATCCTTTACCCGAGGTCTGTGCTCTGTAACTCGTCAATGTTGACTTCTTTATTATTCATCTTTTTTGTGTTTTGCTGTTGTTTGTTTGATATTTTTGTGATTGATTCTTTTGTAGAGCCCTCTCAGGGGGAAACTATGGTGGTTAAGTCATTAACAGTTCCTCCTGCAAAAAGTACTCCTACTCGTGCTTCCAAGAGTTTGAAGAAAACGACGACAGTGAGTACTACTCTTGAAGCCCACCGACCAGCAGCTTCTTCTAATGATGTGAGTATTGCTTCTTGTACTTGATTTTTTCATTGCTTGATATTTTCTCACATACTTTCATTCTGCAAACTTTGATGCACAAATTTCTCTCCCTTGGCGCTGAGTGTGTCGGGTTTCGGGAGGCTGCTCGGGCCTCTCAAGGTATGTCTGTTTTGTGTTGTAGCTCCTACTTGTTTGTGCGTCTCCCTGTGGTTGCTTACTGCCTTTCCTTTTGCTGTTTTGGATTGTAGTCACTTTGACCGTGGCCAATGCTTGCATAGCGGCTCTGGAAGCCGAACTTAATGCTTCTAGAGAAGCTTGGGAAGGTGCAAATGCTGCCAAGGTTGCTGCTGAGAAGGCTGCTAAGTCAGTAGAAACCAAGGCTAAGAAAGCTGAAAAAGCACTTGCCGATGCTGATCAGAAGCGAATTCTGCGAGAACAAGCTATAGCCGAACGTCTTGACAAGATTTCAGTTCTTGTTGGTAGTAAGTGTCTTGTTATCCCTTTTGGTTGCTTATTTTAGGCTTGTACTTGCTGACATTCATTTGCTTTCTGTTGCTTGTTTCTCCGTGGTGCAGCAGAGAAAATTGGCGAGTCTTGGAAACTTCGACAGCCCAATACTGAAGATCCTTTGTTGGCTGCAGTGGATTTGCTGGAGTCGAACTGGAAATTAGTCGAGGTCATCCTTCAGCTGACTCGCCGCGTGCTGACCCGCACCTTCATTGTGTTGTGGCTGAACAAGAAAGAGGAGATGCCAGTCGACAATCTCCGGAAGCTTCTTGAAGCCTTTGACACCCTAGAAGACCCTATTCTTGCGATGAAACGCAGGTCGGTTAAACGGGGTGTCGAAGGGGCAATTGCCCTTGCTCAATTGCAAGGCGAAGAAGTAGACTGGGAAAAGATTGGCTCTTCCCGAGATCGTCCTGTTTCGGAGATGCTAAAGTTTTTTGAGAAGGTGAAGGAATACACGCCAAGGATTGTATCTCTTATCACTCCTTTGGCAGCTTCTTCAACTCCTGCGCCAAGTACCTCGACTCCTCCGCCTGGCGCTGCTGCTGACTCTTCTTCGCCTTCTACCGCCACGGAGCCTGCTGCTGAGGTGGTGTAGATTTTAGCCTTTTCTTTGTAATTTCTTTTCTTTCGAGTTGATGTAGTAGACCTTTCCACCTTTTGCCGATAATCTATCGGGGAACTCTGTATTTCTTGTAAATACTTTTGCTTTATGAAGTGTTGCGCTTGGTCACTTGATGTGTTTCTGAGTTGTATTTTTCACTCTTTTGCCTTCTAGCCTGTGTATGCTGGTGGATTGCCGAATCATGATCGCGACTCGCCACCCGCCAATATGTCCAACTCTGGGATTTCGTCTCCTCCTCGTTCTCCTTGTCGATGTACTGAGTAGTTGTCGAGGATTTCAGACCTCGAAGGTCGCTTGGCATTGCTGAAGCGTCAGGCAAAGTCTGCTTTGGACCAGGCTGGGAAGTCTTATAGTTTGATGAGGCAGGTATCTGTGCTTGAGGATAAAGTGTCTGGTTTGGTGGCCCAGGTTATGCACCTCAAGGAATGTGATTCTTATCTTGTTGAGATTATCGAGTCAGCGTGCGAGCAGCTGAAGTGTGAGTTTTCTTGAGACCCTTTTGAGTTTCCTGCTGATTTTCTTTGACTTTGTACTCTGATGAGTTTGCGTCTTCAAGGTACTTGCTTGCATCCCACTGATGAGGATCATCAGGTTTCTAAGCGAATTACGGCTCTGGAAAGGGCGTTGAGGGATACCAATACTTTGTGGGTTGATCCGCGGCGTCGTAGCGCCGTTGTTCTTCTACAGGATCACGCTCAACATATTGGGGTAGCGTTCGATGGTTGTCAAAGATCATTGACAACCATGTACTCTGTTATGCTTCCTCGCAATCCTCCGCCGGAAAGTTTTAAGCAGCTGCTCGACGCTTTTAGATCGAGCCAACGAATTCATCGTTTGATAGAGCTAAACTTAGTAGCTAGGTGCTAACTTTGCTCTTGGATGGATACGCAAGTGGCATCCAAGGCTGAGCTATAGTTCCATGTCTCTGAGTTTGCCTCTAGGGCGCGCGAAGCTGCAGGTCCATATGGATGCCACGCTTCAGCCGACGAGGAGAATCATAGCTAGGTTGCTTCAAGAGGATGCTAGATTTTTCTGCGAGCATCATTATTTGAAATCTCTCATGGTAGATGATTCGGACCAACCAATGTTGTAATGTTCTATTGTTTGTGTATACATACATTTTTTTAGGAAACGCAGGAGTTTTTGTTTTCTGGGGCTGTTTTGCCAGAAACTTTGTGCTCAAGGCGTTTATATATTTGTTCGTGCGTTTACCGCAATTCCGTAGTGTAGAGCTTGATATTTGTTTTGCAAAGACTTGTAGACTCGAAAGGGAGGAACTTGTCTTTTATTATGCTTGAATATAAGATACATGGGTTGTCCCAAGAGACCCGGCCAGTGACATGTGTTCTGGGTCTAGAGGGCATTGCCCTAGGATAACTCGTGGCTTAGCCTTATTTTTCATACTCTACTTTCCTAACCTTTTTCGTACACTTGTTGTCTATGTTGTGGAGATATTCTCTTCTTTCCCTGTAGCTTCCTTTGGGTCTGATGATTGTACCCGCAGTTTTTTTGCTTCTAGATCCGCTGGGTGTCCTTCGAGTTGTTTTGTGACGCCTGTAGTCGCGCTTGCTGCCTTACCCTTAGGTTCTCCATAGTTGGCTATCATGCCAAAGTTTTGCGCCATTTTGTGGAATTCTTTGTCGCATAGATCTGAGAGTTCGAAGCTTCCCTTTACTGTGATAATCCCGTTTGGTCCTAGCATCTTGAGTACCAGGTACGTATAGTGAGGTACCACCATGAATCGTGAAAATGCGGGTCGCCTGAGGATCGCGTGATATTGGGAGGGTCAGTCCATGACTTCGAAGTCGAGCTTTTCTCTTCTGTAGTTTTGGCGATTACCGAAGCAAACATTGAGTGCTATTTGACCCAATGGATAGTTGGCACTCCCTGGTATGATTCCGTGGAAGGAGCAGTCTGTCGGCTTCAGGAATTCTAGTGATATGTGCATTGCTCGGAGTGTCTTTGCGTATATCAGGTTTATTCCGCTCCCTGCATCCATGAACACTCTATCAACATCGTATGTCTTGATCTGAGCTTTGCTGAATTCCACAAAGGCGCGTTTCCCGGCCGAGGTACTGTTATAGGGTGATCTTCTCTACTGAATTCTATGGGTTGTTCGAACCAATGTAGATATTCCGTGGTTGCTGGAGGCGATGTTACTGCTAGGTTCACTTGTTGAGTTATACACTTTTCCTCTTTGTTCGACCTTGGGACTGGTTGTATCATTGCTGTGATGTGCCCTTTGGACGGGATATATCCTCCGTCATTGTCGTTTCCTTGGCTTGGCTGGTTTTGACCTTGCGAAACTCCATTGTTTGCCTGTTGAGTCGTTGTAGGTGCGTTGTTTGTGTTTCCTTCATACCCTTGCCTCTTTGCTTCGGCTTGTTTGTTGACTGCCGCCTCCTGAAGCTTCAAGAATGTTTTGCAATCTTTCATTGCGTGTCTAGACACCCTTTTCCCATCAACGAACGCGGAGTGTATATGGCATGGTCCGTTTAACATATCATCTGGTGACAGATTGTATTCTCGAAGTTCCCTTGATTGGAACCTTTTGCTATTGCTAAAGTCTTCTCTTCCGTAGCTATGGTATCCTAAATTTCTGCGGTCATCTCCTTGATAATTATTGTCTTTATATCCCGCAGTTACTTGACTGTGAGAACCGTAGTTGTTGTAGTTGCGGGATCTTCTCCTTTGGCCACTGTATCTATTTCCCCTGCCGTCTTCTGGTGATCGTGTCCGCTTGTTGTTGCATGCGTCTTCGCCATTTGCAAATCTGTTTGCTATATCCATTAGATCTGATACTGTCTTTGGCTTGATTCTACCCATCTCTTCGACTAAGTCTCCTCATCGCAACCCGAGTGTGAAGGCATCGATTGCTCTCTCATCTGAAACTTCGATCGTGGAGTTCTTGATAATGCTCCATCTTTGAATATACGACCTAAGTGTCTCATTGCATTGCTGTACATAGGCTTTGACTTCTTCTATCGATGTTGGCCGCTTGTATGTGGACTTTAAGTTACTCGTAAATTGCTTTGTTAGTTCCTCCCAGCTTCCGATTGTTCCTCTTTCTAATTTACCCAACCATGACCTAGCTGCGCCGGTGGGGTGTAATTGCAAACTTCGCATTGCTGTTTCCTTCGTTCCTCCTAGTATTTTTACTGCCTGCAAGTAATCTGAGAGCCATGACTGCGGCTCCTGGGATCCATCGTACTTTTGCTAGTCGTGGGGTAGTTTGAAACCCTTGGGTACTGGTGTGGTGCAAACTCTATGAGTAAAGCACGATGCCCCCATCTCTTTTTCATCATTTTCGTAGTCATATGCCTTGGTGGGACTCCTGGACCTTCGGGTTCCTCCATGCTTTGGGCTTTTGTGGTGTATTGGCGATGGTGATCTAGATCGTCGGCTACCACTCCGGTGTCGAGGACTGATGTGACGACGTGGTGACCTAGGCTTATGCGTTACTTTATTGCGATATGCCTCCTCTTCTTTTGCTATCAGCTTGTTGCCTATCATTCTTAATCCTTGCAGTGCTGCCTGGTGCATATGTTCCCTTGGGTCTCCTGGATTTGGCCGTGTTGTGTGCAGATACGTTTGTGCTGCCACAAGCGCTGCTTCTAGTGTCTTTGGTATGATATTGCCTTGCTCGTCGACCGATAGGAAGGATGAGTCGAGGTTTTTGGAGAGGCTTCGCCTTTCTGAGTATTCAAGGTTTTCAACCCTTGATCCGTGCCTACAGTGCCTTTTGCTGTTCGTGTACGATGCGTCGTTGCGTGCTTTATGAAGAGCTGCGCTTGCTGCAATGGCTGAATCTTTCCTTTTTTGTATTTCGCTTCTTTCTCTTGCTAGTTGCTTTGATTGCTGTCTTAAGGCATAATGGTACCCTAAAAGCATGTTTTTGCTTACATCTGTTGGTATGGGCACGCCGTGTTCTACGGCTATTTTGATTATCTTCCACTCCTCGACTGATAGTCGAACTTTTTCCCTGCTCGCCAGAGAATTTGCGGTTTTGCCTTCTGCTAACTGATTTGCTCCTCTGTTTACGTTTGCTGGGTTGAGTACTGGATTGTTGTTTTCGTCGAATTCTTCTGAGTTGTCTCCTACAACTGCGAGTACTTGATACCGGTTGTCGAACTTGCTGTTGAAGCTTGAGAAGATAGTTTCATCATCCTCATGAAGCTCTAGTCCTTTCTTCCATGTGTCTGTTGATTTGTCTGAAGCGTCATCGTAGCAGATCATGAGGTCTTCGAGTTGATCCTCTAGGTCGAGATTCTCCATGGTTTCTTCGAGTTCTTTGAGTTTTTTCTCCTACAATTTCTGCTATTGCAAAGCTGACTGACGAGTTTGCCTCGCTGGAAGAGCCCACCGATGATTCAGTCATTGCGATTGTCTTGGCTTCGCTTGCCGACGGATCCGGTTTTGCCGGATCTGAAAGGCGAATCGAACCCAAAGATCCGATGCGAAAGTTTAGGCTTCCGATCGTTGGGTCCATCTCTTGATCCAAGCTCTCGAATATTGGAATAAAATTTGGACCCAAAGATCCGATGTCAGTGTCTCTAGCAGACTTATTTTTTTCATTCCCGTGACCTAGCTCACGTTGCTCGATGCAACAGTCTATGGTCTGGACTGTGGGTCCCCAATGTCAGCCTCTCTGTTTGATTATCTGTTCCACACCATTGCTGGCTACTTGCTTTTATTTTTCAAAATCGCTTGCTCTGATAATGTTCATGGATGCTGCAGTCTGGTGGGACCTTGATGTCTGCCTTTCTGAATAAGAAACTTCTGCTATGTTGATACTGTTCATGGACGGTATTGTCAGGTGGGTCCTCGATGTTAGCCTCTCTGAACAACAAACCTGTTCTACATTGATAATATTCATGGACTCTGTAGTCGGGTGGGTCCTTGATGTTAGCCTCTCTGAACAACAAATGTGTGCTATGGTTTTACTGTTCATGGACGCTGCTGGCTGGTGGGTCCTTGATGTCAGTCTCTCTGAACAATAAACGGGTGCTATGTTGATAATGTTCATGAACGCTCCAGTCAGGTGGGTCCTTGATGTCAGCCTGTCTGAACAACAAACGTGTGCTATGTTATTACTGTTCATCGACGCTGCTGGCCGGTGGGTCGTCGATGTCAGCCTCTCTGAAGAACAAACCGGTGCTACGTTGATAATGTTCATGAACGCTGCAGTCGGGTGGGTCCTTGATGTCAGCCTCTCTGAACAACAAATGTGTGCTATGTTGATAATGTTCATGGACGCTGCTGGTGATAGCAGTGCTAGCCGCCCAGTTGGGAACCCCAAGAGGAAGGTATGATGAGCACATCGGCAAGTCTTCCCTCGGTACGAAACCAAGGTTTAATCAAACCAGTAGGAGAAAGAACCAACTTCTGAAGGTTGATGCTAGCTAGCTTGGCGATTGCTCTAGACAATTTATATATGGCGCCTTATCTGGGGCATAGCTTTGCACCAGCAGCAACGTGGAACCTGGGGTAAAAGATAGTTGTTTGCGAGAAAGTAAATAAAGCTTGTAAATAGTAAACGGTAATATGAATATAAAAGAATGCACCGGGGTCTACAGTTCACAAGAGGTGTCTCTCCATAAAGATAAATAACATGCTGGGTAAACAAATTACAGTTGGGCAATTGACAGAATAAAGAATAAAAGCAATGCATGTACATGTCATGAGGATCACTATGAGATTCACTTGGGCATTACAACATAATACATAGACCATAATCCAACTGCACCTATGACTAATAATCCACCCACCGGATATCATCCGAACAACCGTTGGGTATTAAGTTGCAAGCAACAAATTATTGCCTTAAGCAAAGTGTGCAAAGTAAACAATACAAATGTCCTTGGACACAAGATTGTTGTTTTCTCCCTAGTAGCAACAACACATCTACAACTTTAGAGGTTGTTGTCACTCCCCCAAGTTACCAGAGGCATGAACCCACTATCGAGCATAAATACTCTCTGTTGGAGTTACTAGCATCTACTCGGCCAAGATATCTACTAACAACGGAGAGCATGCAAGATCATAAACAACATAGAGATGATAAATCACAAATCAACTTGACATAGTACTGAATATTCATTGGATCTCAACAAACACAACATGTAGAATTACATAACGATGATCTTGATCATCATAGGCAGCTCACAAGATCATGGAGGAGAAGACATCCATCTAGCTACTGCTATGGACCCGTAGTCCAAGGTAGACTACTCACACATCACTCCGGAGGCAGGCATGGTGATGAAGAAGGCCTCCGGTGGTGATTCCCCTCTCTGTCATTGTGCCAGGAAGAGCTTCTGGATCCTCCCGATCTTGCATCGACAATGACGACGGCTTGTAGTATGTTTTCTGGAAAAGAGTTTGGGCCCTTAGGCTTTTCTCGTCGAGGAGAATATATAGGCGGAAGGGCAATGTCAGGGGATGGACCAGGGGTCCACACCACCTGTTGGCGTGGGATAGGGCTAGGGCGCGCCACCCTATGGTGCGGCTGCCCTCTGGCCCCCCTCTGTCTCAGATTTGGACTCTGTCTTGTGTCAAGAAAAATAGGAACTTCAGCTTTTGTTTTTTCCAATTCTGAGAATATTTCCTGTGTAACTTTTCTGAAACACAAAAACAACAGAAAACAGGGAACTAGCACTGTGACATCTCGTTAATAGGTTAGTTTCGGAAAATGCATAAAAATGCCACGAAGTGTAACAAAACACAAAAAATGAGACCAATGGGGGAGGAACCCCATAGGCATATTAATTAAGGCAGAGCTGAGGCTCGAACCCTGGCTGGCTACCTCACCATCCCATGTGCTAGCCACTAATCCCCAAGGCCTTTCTTGTAACAAAACACAAAACAAATGGTGCATAAACAAGCATGGAGCATCAAAAATTATAGATACGTTTGAGAGGTATCAAGCATCCCCAAGCTTAACTCCTGCTCGTCCTCAAGTAGGTAAGTGATAACAAAACAATGATTTTTGAGGTGACATGCACCAACACAATCTTGATCAAACGATGTAAAGCATTGAATGCAGAGATCAAAGTACTCTAAACATGGGCATAAAAGACATAACCTTGACAATAAAACTTAGCAACCATGTTATAACATGAAAAGTAGCACAAACAAAAGATCATGAGTAATAATGCATTGAAAGTCAAGTGTGTGTTTCAAGCATATAGAAAAACATAGAAAAGTGGTATTCAGCTTGTCCCTCATGGAGTAGCAAAACATAAATGCATAGGACACCTTCAAGTTTAAGAGGGTGACTAGATACAAATAATTTAAGAACAAGCAAAACCATAATCATGAATCAATCAATAATAAATTTTGGGACTATGCACATTATACTCGGAATGACAACTATGCTCTCTTAGACGGTGCATAAAGGTAGAAGGTGAAGACTCAACATAAAAGTAAAAGAAAGGCCCTTCGCAGAGGGAAGCAGAGATTTAGCATGTGCTAGAGCTTTTCATTTGTAAAACCGAGATAAAAATTGTTTTGAGAGGTGGTTGTTCTTGTCAACCCAAATAAAGCATCAAAGGAGAAAACCACAATAATATGCTCCCATATAATAAAAACAACACATGATTCTTTCAAAGGCACATTAAGCAAACTCAGTCATTTGAACAAGTCATGCTACAACAAAAACTACTAAGCATATAATCAAAATAACATGAAGCATGACATGCAAAAGTCTAAGCCACAGTTTAAACAAGCTCCCATTTATACCACTATAGGCATGAAACTTTTTTCTCTTTTCCAACACCAATCAACCTTTTTTAATCAACTCTAAAAGATGAAAACCAACATAGACCAGAGGTCTAAACACACCTTGCTTCAAAGAAATAACAAGTTCTGAGCAAAAAACAAGGTGAAAAACAAAAGCTAAACGCAGTACTAGAAAAAGAGAACACTCGTTAAACGAAAAGATTGAAAACTAGAGTGTTCTTGGTAATGAAAAACAGAGTCTGTCTTCTCCAAGATAAATATGTTGGGGTCCAACCATTTATTGCAGCAAGCAAAACAAAAGAAAACTGAAAGTGAAAGTAGAGACGCTCTAAGAAAAACGCATAGAATATGAAGCAATAAAAATATAGTGTCCTGAAAGGTGACCTGATATTTGTCGATGAAGAAGGGGTGCCTCGGGGCATCCCCAAGCTTTGACGCTTGTACTTCTTGGATATTTCTTGGGGTGACATGGACATCCCCAAGCTTGAGCTTTTGTCCATACTTCATCTCATCTCATCATTCTCCTTTCCCTACACTTGAAAACTTCCTTCATACAAAACTTCACACAATTCTTATTAGCAACATTAGTGTAAGCACGATAGTAAATCTACTCTTTTGGTTCAGTTTCTACTCAATCATAACACCCATTAAAGCATAAGCTACTGTAGCAACTCTCTCAAAAGTTCCATGATCAAAAGAACTAAAAAAAGAAAGCGATCAAGAGGCTGATACGTCTCAAACATATCTATAATTTTTGATGCTCCATGCTTGTTTTTACACCATTTGCCTACTGTTTCGTTACACTTAGTGGCACTTTTATGCATTTTCCGGAACTAACCTATTAACAAGTTGCCACAGTGCCAGTTCCCTGTTTTCTGCTGTTTTTGTGTTTCAGAAGTGATACACAGGAAATATTCTCGGAATTGAACGAAACAAGTTCCTAAAGTCTTATTTTTCCCGGAAGCTTCCCGAAGACCGAAAGAGAGCCGGAGGGGGGCCAGAGGCCGCCCTCACACATAGGTGGCGCGACCAAGGCCCTGGCCGCGCCACCCTGGTGTGAGGAGCCCTTGGCTACCCCCTGACGACGCCCCTTCGCCTATAAGAAGCCTCGGGACGGAAATCCCTAGGGAAGTCGACGAAATTTCCAGAACAGTTCCGCAGCGCCGCCGCCGTCGAAGCCAAATTTCGGGGGACAGAAGTCTCTGTTCCGGCACCCTGCCGGGATGGGGAAGTGCCCCCGGAGCCATCTCCATCGGTCTCCATCGCCGTCTCCGCCGTCTCCATCGACCTCACCGCCGTCTCCATCGACCTCACCGCCATCTCCATCAACCTTGCTGTCTCCTATGATGAGGAGGGAGTAGTTCATCCCCGGGGCTGAGGGCTCTACTGGTAGCTATGTGGTTCACCTCTCTCTCCCATGATGTGATCTTTATGTGATCGTGAGCTTTGTATCATGTTGAATAAGTAGATGTTACTCTTCTTTATTATGTGTACTCTAGTGGTATTATTAAAGTAATCTATTCCTCCTGCCATGGTGTAACGGTGACAGTGCGTGCATCATGGTGGTACTTGGTCTAGGCTACGATTGTGATCTTTTATGGATTATGAGAATAATTATCGCTATGATAGTATTGAAGTGATCTATTCCTCCTTTCATGGTGTAATGTTGACAGTGTGTGCACCGTGTTAGTACTTGGTCTAAGTTGCAATAATATCTATCTTGAGTTGTGATCTGATTTGAATATCTCTATGAGTGGTGTTTGTCAAGTACTTGATGAACTTTAAGGAGTGCTTCGTAGCCCTACGCAATGATTAGTGTTGTTCAATAGGAGAGTAATTCAGAGTACCATAGTGAAGAGAAGTTGTTTATTTGTTCAATCATGTTATATTTGTTGGGAGTGTGTCCACTAGTGAAAGTATGATCCCTAGGCCTTGTTTCCAAGCATTGCACACCGTTTACTTACTGTTTTGTTACATGTTTGCTCGCAGCGATATTTATTTCAAATCACATTTGTTACTTATAATCATCACAACTACTTGTATTTCACTATCTCTTCGCCGAACTAGTGCACCAATACATCTGACAAGTGTATTGGGTGTGTTGGGGACACAAGAGACTTTCTGTATCGTAATTGCAGGGTTGTTTGAGAGGGATAGCTTTGACCTCTTCCTCCCTGAGTTCGATAAACCTTGGGTGATCCACTTAAGGGAAACTTGCTGCTGCTCTACAAACCTCTGCACTTGGAGGCCCAACACTGTCTACAAGAACAGAAGCGTGTGTAGACATCAAGCTCTTTTCTGGCACCGTTGCCGGGGAGGTAAGGTAAAAGGTACTCGCATCCTCCTGTGTGAGTGCTCGAAGTTATTTCCTTTAGATTCTGCAATTATATCTTTTTGTTTCTTGTTTTTATTTTCACTAGTTAGGCTTAATGGAAAATAAAGAGTTCTTTAGTCTTTTTCCTGATTTTAGATTTGAAGAGAAAATTGAAAATCCTTTGGAGCTTATTTCGCATAGCAATGTTATTAGTACGAATGCTTTGAATACTGTTAATGCTAATGCTATAGAAAAGTCTAAGCTTGGGGAAGCTGGTTTGGTTAAGTATGATATTTTTAGTCCCCCAGCTTTAGTGGAGAAAGTTTGCTATGATGATATTTTATCTCCCATATGTGATGTTTCTAATGATGCTTGTGCTCCTCATCCTTTTAAAATACCTACGAAGATTGTTGAACGTGCCATGGATAACTGCTATTTAGGAGATGGAACTGTCCATCCTGGTGATCATTTGCTTTTTATACATGAATTATGCGAGTTGTTCCAGTGTGCAGGTATTTCAATGAACCAAGTTAAGAAGAAGCTATTCTCTTTCTCACTGAAAGGCAGAGCTGAGGAATGGTATGAAACACTGAAGGATGGTCGATCTATTGACTAGGAGGAAATTGTACCTCTCTTTTATTCTAAATTCTATCCTTCTAGTCAGGTTTATGAAGATAGAAACTACATTTATAATTTTCATCCGCATGAGGGAGAAAGCATTGCCCAAGCTTGGGGAAGATTGAAGTTACTAATGCATAAATGTCCTATTCATGATCTTCCCCGAAATATTGTTATTAATAATTTTTATGCAAGGCTTTCAGGATATTACAAGGACTATCTAGATGCATGCTTTGATGGGTCTTTCACAAGCAAGGATGTCGACACCAAGTGGGGTCTGCTTGAGACAATTCAAAACAATATTGAAGGTTGGGATAGCGACAAAGGTAAAGGATCAGGTATGAATTACGAGTTTGATTGCATTAAGTCTTTTGCTGAAACTGCTAATTTTCAAGAGCTTAGTGCTAAATATGGTCTTGATCCTCAAATTATGGTTGATTGCTTTAAAGCCTTTGCTTCCCATATGAATGTTCCTAAAGGAAATGGGGACGTGTATCATGAACCTTTTAAGGACACTTGCATAGAAAGTGATATTGTTATTGATGATTGCAATAAACATGCTCAAACTTCTAAAAGTCCTATTTCTTATAAGCATGTTAATTTTTGTGGAGTACATAGACTTTGTGAACAGAGTTACAACAAGGAAGATTATTGCATCACCCACGCAAATGAAGAAACCAGTATGTGGCTCAAGGATCTAGATGTGCTTGGTGAAAGGGTTTGTGAGCTTTATCCTTTTCTTTGTGAATTTTGCGATGAAAAGGGTCACTTTAATTTTCAATGCCCAATTAATCGAACGAGTACCACAAATTTGTATTGTGATGATAAGATTACTCTCAATCAGCATGATGAGCTTACCTTGTTTTTGAATTGTGAAGAGATATCTAGAAAGATTTCTTTGGTTGATATGAGAGATGCTAATATTAATAGTACCCTTCGTGGTTGTCGTCTCTATTGTGCTAAAGATTGCCTCGCAAATACTTACTTACAAGATCTTATAAAACATGATGTTTTGCCAAGCTATGACAGGACTAATAGATGTTTCAATCTTATTAATAGAGAGGAGGAATCCTCCAAAGTTTCTTCTGTTGTCCCTGTCAGCAAACCAGAATATGTGGAGAAGATGCCCTTCAAGTCTCTCCCTCCTAAAGGAGAGAGTAAGAAGAGTATGAAGAAGAAGAAGAGGAGTAAGAGGCGAGAGGACACGGTATCTTCCCCTAAGCGTTATGATCCTGCTATAGATTATGATAATTCTGATTGGGATGATGTTCCTATGCCTATTACTTATGTTAGTGATCATGATTGGGAAAAGCACTCTACTTTTGATATTGAAAATCTTTTTGGTACCAATTCTAAGGTTAATAATTGTTGTACCATTAGTGCTATCCATGTTCCTTCTTATGATGATATGTTTGATGAATATGCTTTGCGACATAGTAGTTCTCTATCTTGTGATGATACTAAACCTCTAGTTTATGATGGCTATGATGATGAGTATAATATTTTCAGTTCACCTACTATTGAGGATAAAATTAGTTATGATTACAATATGCCTCCTATTTTTGATGATTATGGTGATGAGAATAATTATTCTGTTGAATCTGCTCCTACTACTATTGTTCATGTGGGGAGTATTAATTCCTTTATGCATGTGGCTCATGATAGGGATGCTTTATGTGATAGTTATATTGTTAGTTCTATTCATGATGCTACTAAAAGTTACTATGAGAGAGGGAAACATGGTTTGATGGATCTCAACAATATTGAGTTTCCCCTCTTTATGTTGCAATTCTTGAAGTTGTACTTGTTTTGCCTTCCTATGCTTTTTGCTTTGCACTTTCATGACTTGTCTCTCTACAAGACTATTTTTCATAGGAAGTGCTTTAGATTTAAATGTGTTTCATACATGCTTTTTGATGCTCTCTATTGCTTCAAGTTCTTATATGGCGCCTTTGCCTCAAGCTCTTATATGGCGCCCACATGAGCATCTTTGCAAATTACTGCGCCTAGCTCAAAGGCGTTAAAGAAAAGCACTCTTGGGAGATAACCCAATGTTTTTACTTTCAGTACTTTTTCTTTTATTTGAGTCTTGGAAGTCATTACTACTGTAATGACCGCTCCTTATCTTGTTTATTTTGTTTTTGTGCCAAGAGAAGCCTCTAATTCGAGTGAGGTAAAGATTTGGGGATGTTGCTGTCCTGAAACTGTTTTCGGTGCTGCACCGTAAACATTCGTATAAATTCTCTGTATATCATTTGGACCTGCGATTTCTTGTGCATATGCCCCAGGTTATATCCAAAATTTCGTTAGTTGAACACTTTTTGATTTGAGCAACAGAATACCCCTAAAAAATTCGACCTTTGTCAGCTGTTCAGTTTTGACAGATTTCTGCCAATATTTGTGTTTGCCACTTTATCGCTTTCTTTTGAGTTCTTTTGATCACGGAACTTTTGGGGAGGTTGCTACAGTAGTATTTGCTATATATGTGGTGGTTTTGGGTTCAAACCTGAAGCAAAAAGAGGTTGATTATATGTTATGCTTGCACTAATGTTGCCAATAGATTTGTGTTTAGTTTTGTATGAAGGAAGTTTTCAAGTGTAGGGATTGGAGAATGATGAGATGAGTTGAAGAATGGACAAAAGCTCAAGCTTGGGGATGCCCATGCATCACCCCAAGAAATATCCAAGAAGTACAAGCGTCAAAGCTTGGGGATGCCCCCGGCACCCCTTCTTCATCGGCAAAAATCAGGCCACCTTTCAAAACACTATATTTTTATTGCTTCATGCACTATGTGTTTTTCTTGGAGCGTCAGTTGTTTTAGTTTTCTTAGTTGGATTAGTTTAGTTTAGTTTGCTGCAATAAATGGTTAGATCACATCATGTTTCTTTTGGAGGAGATGAACTCATTTTTCATTGCCAAGAACGCTCTAGTTTTCACTCTTATTAAAAATCGAGTGTTCTCCTTTTTCCGCTACTGCTTTTGGTTTTCGTTTTCGCCTTGATTTTTGTTCAGATCTTGTTTTATCTTTTCATCAAGGTGTATTTTTGCCTCTGATCTTTATTGGTTTTCATCAAAAGAGGTGTTTATAAAAAGTTTGAATGGTGTTGGAAAAGAGAAAAAGCTTTATGCAAAAAAGTGGTACAAGAAGGAGCTTGTGTAGACTGCGGCTTAGGCTTTTTCATGTCATGCTTGATGTCTTTTTGATAGTATGCTTAGTGGTTTTGCTGTAGCATGACTTGTCTCAAATAACTGAGATTGCTTAATGAGCCTTTGAAAAAATCATGCGTTGTTTTTATTGTATGGAAGCATTATTTTGGTTTTCTCCTTGATGCTTTATTTGGGTTGACTTGGCGCATGCTCACACATGTTAGACTCTTACAAAGTCGCCAATAGCCTCTATGATCATTTAGTTTTTGACTTTTGATGCCATCTTATGCTTCTTTTAATGTCGCTTTGTCGCTTTGCATGATTATGGCCATTATTGCTCTCTTAGTTGGTTGCTCCCAGTCTTTTGCTAGCCCTCGCCTTGTACTGAGTATGAGCTCTACTCGTGCATCCAACTCCTAAAAGCCAAAGTTTTCCAAAGTGTCCACCATACATACCTACTAGCAATTTGCTATTCCAAGTAAATTTGACTTGCTTTTATTTTCTCTTCAAATTAAACTCTTACCAGTGTTATGCGAAATTCGGTCAGTAAAGCTCTCACGAACCGGAAGGCACACTTTACTATTTCCTGTTCTTAAAAATTTGACATTATGGTCTCTTATGTTGAGTTGTAATGTTTGCAAGTTGTAAGTTGGAGACCAGCCCAGCCATGCAGTCATGGGCAAGCTTTCAACATTGCACTTCTTATTTGAGTTGATATCGTGATCTTTTGTTTATGGATACCCACGGTGTGAAATGAATTGGGAATCTTGTGGGGATCATGGAGTTTTTATATGTGTTAGGGAAACACCGGGCCGCTAATCTAAGCCATGCATAATTCATGGTGGAAATTTGCAGCATACCCATGGTGAACATTCGATGACGCATCTCACAATAAAAAGCTAAACAAATGGCAAATAAAAGAGATGTCGAGGTGTTCATTGTCTGCTTGTCCTGTCATTTTGATGTGGGCTTGTTCCATGTCATCGGGCACGGAGGTACCCCATTGGCGGTTCTCAATGATATGCATATACTTACAATGACAAGAGCCTTGCTTGGGACTCTAAGTAAAGTAGCATGAGGTTTGGGTACTCGTATTCACGGGACACGAGGTTTTCAACTTATGATTTGTCAAGCATATGCATCATAATTGTTCTCGCATTAACTTTAACCATTCAAGATGCTTATGATGGGGGCAATGAGAGCTCAAGGCCGGTAAGTACCATAATTTTTGAAGGTTATAAAACTTGCAATCACTGCTTCCCTCTGCGAAGGGCCTTTCTTCTACTTTTATGTTGAGTCACCACCTTCTTTCTTTATGCACCATTAAGAGAGCATAGTTGTCATTCTTAGTATAATGTGCATTGTCCCAAAGTTTTCATTGATTGATTCATATTATTGGTTTCACTTGTTCTTAAATTACTTGTATCTAGTCACCCTCTTAAACTTGAAGGTGTCCTATGCATTTATGTTTTGCTCTCTTTTAAGGACAAGCTGAAAACCATTTGTATGTTTTTCCTTATGATTTGAACACACGTTTGACTTTCATTGTTTCATTATTCATGATCTTTTGTTTGTGTTCATTTGCATGTTATAACATGGTTGCTAAGTTCTTATTGTCAAGATTTTATCTTTCATGCCATGTTTTAAGTTCTTATGATCCCAGCTCACAAATGCTTACATATATGATCAAGATTGTGTAGGTGCATGTCACCTCAAAAATTATTCTTTTGTTATCACTTACCTACTCGAGGACGAGCAGGAGTTAAGCTTGGGGATGCTGATACATCTCAAACGTATCTATAATTTTTGATGCTCCATGCTTGTTTTTACACCATTTGCCTACTGTTTCGTTACACTTAGTGGCACTTTTATGCATTTTCCGGAACTAACCTATTAACAAGTTGCCACAGTGCCAGTTCCCTGTTTTCTACTATTTTTGTGTTTCAGAAGTGATACACAGGAAATATTTTCGGAATTGGACGAAACAAGTTCCTGAAGTCTTATTTTTCCTGGAAGCTTCCCGAAGACCGAAAGAGAGCCGGAGGGGGGCCAGAGGCCGCCCTCACACATAGGTGGCGCAGCCCAGGCCCTGGCCGTGCCACCATGGTGTGAGGAGCCCCTGGCTGCCCCCTGATGACGCCCCTTCACCTATAAGAAGCCTCGGGACGGAAAACCCTAGGGAAGTCGACGAAATTTCCAGAACAGTTCCGCAGCGCCGCCGCCATTGAAGTCAAATTTCGGGGGACAGAAGTCTCTGTTCCGGCACCCTACCGGGACGGGGAAGTGCCCCCAGAGCCATCTCCATCGGTCTCCATCGCCGTCTCCGCCGTCTCCATCGACCTCACCGCCATCTCCATCAACCTTGCTGTCTCCTATGATGAGGAGGGAGTAGTTCATCCCCGGGGCTGAGGGCTCTACCGGTAGCTATGTGGTTCACCTCTCTCTCCCATGATGTGATCTTTATGTGATCGTGAGCTTTGTATCATGTTGAATAAGTAGATGTTACTCTTCTTTATTATATGTACTCTAGTGGTATTATTAAAGTAATCTATTCCTCCTGCCAAGGTGTAACGGTGACAGTGCGTGCATCATGGTGGTACTTGGTCTAGGCTACGATTGTGATCTTTTATGGATTATGAGAATAATTATCGCTATGATAGTGTTGAAGTGATCTATTCCTCCTTTCATGGTGTAATGTTGACAGTATACCTGGGCATGTTTTCGGGCCGGGCCGGGTCGGGCCGGGCCGGCAAAAAGCCCGACTCAAAAATCTGCTGCCCAGGCCCGGCCCGGCCCGACTGTCGGGCCGTGTTTTGCTACCCAAGCCTGGCCCGTCGGGCCAAAAAAACGTCGGGCTGTCGGGCCGTCGGGCCAGCCTTCCTAAAATCTGCCAAATCTTCTGCCCAAGCCCGGCCCGACTAGTCAATCGGGCCAAATTTCTCTGCCCAGGCCCGGCCCATCGGGCCAAAATAAGAGGTCGGGCCGGGCCATTTTCGGGCCGGGCCGGGTCGGGCCATCGGGCCGGGCTGCCCATGCTCAGGTATAGTTGACAGTGTGTGCACCGTGTTAGTACTTGGTCTAAGTTGGAATAATATCTATCTTGAGTTGTGATCTGATTTGAATATCTCTATGAGTGGTGTTTGTCAAGTACTTGATGAACTTTAAGGAGTACTTCGTAACCCTATGCAATGATTAGTGTTGTTCAATAGGAGAGTAATTCAGAGTACCATAGTGAAGAGAAGTTGTTTATTTGTTCAATCATGTTATATTTGTTGGGAGTGTGTCCACTAGTGAAAGTATGATCCCTAGGCCTTGTTTCCAAGCATTGCACACCGTTTACTTACTGTTTTGTTACATGTTTGCTCGCAGCGATATTTATTTCAAATCACATTTGTTACTTATAATCATCACAACTACTTTTATTTCACTATCTCTTCGCCGAACTAGTGCACCTATACATCTGACAAGTGTATTGGGTGTGTTGGGGACACAAGAGACTTTCTGTATCGTAATTGCAGGGTTGTTTGAGAGGGATAGCTTTGACCTCTTCCTCCCTGAGTTCGATAAACCTTGGGTGATCCACTTAAGGGAAACTTGCTGCTGCTCTACAAACCTCTGCACTTGGAGGCCCAACACTGTCTACAAGAACAGAAGCATGTGTAGACATCAGAGGCAAACACAAATAGTGGCAGAATCTGTCAAAACAGAACAGCTGGTAAAGATCAATTTTTTTTGAAAATCTTCTGTTGCTCAAATCGAAAAGTGCAAAACCAATGAAAGTTAGGCATCACGTGGGGCATGTGCACAAGAAATCGCAGATCAAAAAGACGTTCTGAGAATTTTCACAAATTTTTATGGTACAGCGCAGAAATCTATTTCAGGACAGCAACTTCCCCAAATCTTACCTTCCTCCAATTAGAGGTTATTCTTGGCACAAAAACGAAATAAAAATGATAAGGAGAGGTCATTACAGTAGTAATAACTTCCAAGACTCAACAAAAAGAAAAAGTACTGAAAAGAAAACATTGGGTTATCTCCCAAGAGTGCTTTTCTTTAACGCCTTTGAGCTAGGCGCAGAAAGTGGAAATCACGTAATTTCAAGCGATGAAGCATCAAGTTCGTAATTTGCTCTAAGAATAGAGTCAAACAGTAATTTCTTTCTCTTTCTAGGGAAGTGTTCCATACCTTTCTTGAGTGGGAATTGATATTTAATGGTGCCTTCCTTCATATCAATAATAACACCAACAGTTCTAAGAAAAGGTCTTTCCAAAATAATAGGACAAGAAGCATTGCATTCAATATCCAAAACAAGGAAATCAATGGGAACAAGGTTATTGTTAACCATAATAAGAACATCATTAATCCTTCCCAAAGGTTTCTTCTTAGCAACATCAGTAAGAGGAACATCAAAATAACAACTTTCAAGCGGTGGTAAACCAAGCATATCATAAATTTTTCTAGGCATAATAGAAATACTTGCACCAAGATCACATAAAGCATGACAATCAAAATCATTCACATTCATCTCAATGATGGGCTCCCAACCATCTTCTAACTTTTTGGGAATGGAAACCTTTTGTTTCACCTTTTCCTCCCTAATTTGCATGAGAGCATTCGTAATATGCTTAAACAAGCTTTTGCAAGAACAAAATTACTTCAGTGATATTACAACCATCAACATCAAAATCATTAACGGTAGTAGAGCTATTGTCTCCCATACTTCGAAAAATTTCAGCACTTTTATTAGAAATTTTTTTTTGCAGTTTTATGCTTTTTCGCACAAGGAGTAGGAGTTTTCTCTACACCAATAAAATTAAGAGGATTGCTAGCATTTGAAACAACATCACTAGTGGTGGTAATAGTACAAACCTTCATATTCCTAGCCATCTCATCTTCTCTTTCCCACCTAGCATGCAATTCTGCTAACATCCTGACATTATCATCAATTCTAACCTGAATGGCATTCAAAGTCTTGCTTTCTTTCACATCATGAGGAAAAACCTTTAGTTTCAGAAGTTCAACATCACGAGCAAGGTTATCAACTTTAGAAGCAAGACACATCAATTTTACCCAACTTTTCCTCAACAGACTTATTAAAAGTAGTTTGTTTACTAATGAAGTCTTTGAGCATGACTTCAAGATCAGAGGGCGCGCCCCTAATGTTGTTGGAGGAATTACCATAAGAGTTTCCATAACCATTACCATTGGTAGAAGGATACGGCCTATAATTGTTGCTAGCAAAATTGTCCCTATAAGCACTATTGTTGAAATTATTATTTCTAATGAAATTTACATCAACATGCTCTTCTTGAGCAACCAAAGAGGCCAAATGACGAGGGGTTAACTCAACAAATGTCCTAGATGAAGGACTTAGGATCGGGGAGATAGGGCGTCGGATGAACTCGAAGGTAAACTCAGTCAAACAAGGTGGCTATGAAAGTAAACATGGGTGTAAAACCTGGCTTGCTTTCAATCTGTCGCTTACCGTCCCCTCCTGGCCCCTATATATAGGTGGCCAGGTCTCGAGGATCGGGCAGGATCCGATACAGATTACAATATCGACATATGGTAAGAGCTCGTATTTCAACTAGTATTACAATTGGGCCTAG
Organism: Dactylis glomerata; assembly: GCA_007115705.1. Taxonomy (NCBI): domain Eukaryota; kingdom Viridiplantae; phylum Streptophyta; class Magnoliopsida; order Poales; family Poaceae; genus Dactylis; species Dactylis glomerata. The sequence continues at coordinate 358,276 of QXEO01000752.1, forward strand.
CTTAACGGGCCTCAGGGGTACTCAACTGATGGGCTCTATTATCTATACCCTTGTCAGTAGCCCCCGAGATTCCACCAGAATTGCAGATTCGGGTTGAATCTCAGATCTTCAATTCTTCGACTTGATCAATACTTGACTTCTTCAAATCTTGAAATCTTCAACTTGATCTTTTGACTTATCTTTTATTATAATATATCGCAAGGGGTTTTGATGAACAAGCCTGACTCTGACGGATCAAGAGGTCAGTTAACTGCCGGAACAGATACTTGCCACCTACTTCAAATTCAATCCCCTTGGACTTGAACTCGGGAAACCGGTCAAACCCATTCTTTTGCCGCATTTAGGACTTACAAAGAATGAGTCCTAGTGGTTCTCAGGGTACCCAGTGCGTCCACCAGGATTTTTCTTCGTGTCGTAGACACGGATACATACCAGCAGAGCGCATCCATGTGCGTATACCGGGCCACACAGGACGGATCCTGGGGTCTTACCTTCGTGATATATTTGAATCACGGCATTTGAGTTTTGTCGCGATGATGCAACTCGAGAATCATATGTCACAGCCTTGTTTAACTGTTCTAACGTGTCAGATATTCGGGTTATTCCACCTTAATTAATAAAACTCTCTCCCGATGGTAGTAGTGATATCCTCAAAGTCTCTTTGCATCCTTTCCTCCATTGTTCATTATAAAACATCATCGGGTGCGCGCCCAGCGCTCCCGATGGGAGTAGCCCCCGAGGCTATAGTCAAAAAACTTATTTCGAGTATAGGCTCAAAGACAATGTGCCGTCTTTCATGTCATGGGATCATAACATAACTCAATAAAATCGTCGGGTGCGCGCTCAGCGCTCCCGATGGTAGTAGCCCCCGAGGCTATAACTGAATATTTTTGGGTATAGACTCAAAGAATGATTTCTCCTTTACCAGACTCAATTTTTCGTCGGCTTCCTTGATCTTCCCTTATACAAATTTGTCATATCGAACCATCTTCGGAATGTTTATCTTACCAGTGTCCACTGCTAACATAGTCTTTATTTCTGGTTACTCGCACTTTTGTGACGTCATTAATACCATTAGGCTATTTGTAATTACCTCTTTATTTTGACCGTTACCCATGGCAATACGGTAATTCCGCAATTTATCTGCCCGTTAGTGGGCTACCGTTTCCGCCCCTTGCGCCACATCTCAGCCCACGTTTCCGTTACCAGGAAGCTATATAAGGGGAGAGTGGGGAAAATCACTGTTTACCAGTTCATTGCTTCCGCTGCCGCCGCCATTGCTGCAACCTCTGTGCACTTCTGACCTCCTGCACAGCCCACATGCGCAAATCTTAGATGCGTGTGAAGCATCTGGCGCAGAAGAACAAGATGACCAAGGGGAAGACTGGGAATGCCGCGACTAGCTGGGTGCCCTTGGAGTTCAAGCAGAAGGATCTGGAGAAGGCCCAAGCTGATGGCCTCATCTCCAATGACGATCAGGTTATCTTCCCTAGCACTGATCGCATCCCCAAGCCCCCGAGTGTCTTTTGGGTGATGTTCTTTGATTTTCTCCTACGCGGACTTTCTCTCCTTGCCCATGAATTCCTTCGTGGACTTCTTTTTGTCTACGGTGTGCAGCTTCACCAGCTCACACCAAATTCGATTCTCCACATTGCCTATTTCATAACTCTTTGCGAGTCCTTTCTGGGGACCGAGCCCCATTTTCTCCTCTGGAAGTATCTTTTTCGGCTCCGCCCGAGTGTTTCTTTAACAAAAAGGCCTGAACTGGGCGGGGCCGTAATTTCTATTCGTACTGAATCCCAGTATTTGGAATTTTCCATGGCTGCTTCAGTACAAGGCTGGAAAAAGAAATGGTTTTACATAAAGGACCAAAAATCTTCTCCCTCTGACTTATTCGGCATTGCCCCTTTCGATGCCGCAAATAATTTGGAAAAATTGGCCTCGTGGGATTCGCCTCCCACAGAGGCTGAGATGGAGGATGTTAAGCCGCTGCTAGCGCGCATCCAAGCTCTTAAGAGCGATGACGGTGGTGCTTTAACCCAAACTCAACTCATGGCGTTTTTCCTTCAACGTCGAGTTCAACCTCTTGAACACCGTCCTTCGAAGCTTTGGTCTTTTTCTGGTTTGGGCGATTCTTCGCAAGTTTCTGATGATCTCTTTGAAAAGAAGGATCTCGACAAGCGAGTAAGGGCTTTGACCATCCTCATGAAAGAAGATGATATTCCAGACTTGACTGCTAGCTATTTCGACACCAAGCACCCTTTGCTTGCGGTATGTTTTACTATCTTTTATTTGCCTTGTTTTTCTCTTATCATCATTTGCCCTGTAACACTCGGGTTATTTTCTTTTCAGGATCATCGACTTCTTGTTTCTCGTCCTCCCCTCCCAGAAGGGGGACCATTCCAAATGTCCCTGATTCTGCGGCCTCCAAAGCCCCCGAGGCTGAGGATAGCCAAGATGGGGACTGATATGTCTCCAACGTATCTATAATTTTTGATGCTCCATGCTTGTTTTTACACCATTTGCCTACTGTTTCGTTACACTTCGTGGCACTTTTATGCATTTTTCAAAACTAACCTACTAACAAGTCGCCACAGTGCCAGTTCCCTATTTTCTGCTGTTTTCGTGTTTCAGAAAAGCTACACAGGAAATATTCTCGGAATTGGACGAAACAAGTTCCTAAAGTCTTATTTTTCCCAGAAGCTTCCAGAGATCCGAAGAGGAGTAGGAGGGGGGCCACGAGGGCCCCACATACCAGGGCGGCGCGGCCCAGCCCCTGGCCGCACCCCCTATGTGTGAGGGTGCCTCGGGCCACCTCTGACGATGCCCCTTCGCCTATAAAGACCTCCCGACAGAAAAAACCTAAGTACCCGATCACTTTTCCAGAACACATCGCGATCCGCCGCCGCCGTTGACCCGAAGATCGGGAGGGTCTAGAAGCTCTTCCCGGCACCCTACCGGAGAGGGGAATCGCCACCGGAGGTCTTCTTCATCGCCATGCTTGCCTCCGGAGCGATGAGTGAGTAGTCTACCTTGGACTATGGGTCCATAGTAGTAGCTAGATGGTTGTCTCCTCCACCATGTGCTTCATGTTTAGATCTCATGAGCTGCCCTACATGATTGAGATCATCGTTATGTAATTCTACATGTTTGGTTTGTTGGGATCCGATAAATATTGGTGTTATGATTGAGTTGCTATACTGAAATTTATCTTATGTTATCTCTATGTTGTTTATGATCTTGCATGCTCTCCGTTGTTAGTAGCTATCTTGGCCGAGTAGTTGCTAGTGACTCCAAGAGGGGGTATTTATGCTCGATAGTGGGTTCATGCCTCTATTTAATCTGGGGGAGTGACAGAAACCCCTAAGGTTGTAGATGTGCTGTTGCTACTAGGGAGAAAACAACATTCATATGCTTGAGGGCATATGCTTTGTTTACATTACACACTTTGCTTAATGCAATTATCTGTTGTTCGCAACTTAATACTCATGGGGTGTTCGGATAATATCCCCGAGAGTGGATTATTAGTCATAGATGCAGTTGGATGGCGGTCTATGTATTTTGTTGTAATGCCCAGAGTAAATCGCATAGTGATCTTCTTGACATATCACGTTTATCTTTATTCTATCAATTGCCCAACTGTAATTTGTTTACCCAGCATGTGTTATTTATCTTATGGAGAGACACCACTAGTGAACTGTGGACCCGGTCCTATTTCCATCATATTGCTATCACCTGTTTACTTTACTCGCATACTATTATCACTTTCCACTCGATACGCTCATACCCTTTGTTTCAAGCAAACCGGTGAGATTGACAACCTCATCGCAAGTTGGGAACAAAGTATTTGGTTGTGTTGTCTGCAGGTTCCATGTTGCTGCTCGCAAAGCAAAGCTTGGACGAGGCACCACATATAAATTGTCCGAAGCTGTCGCTAAGCCAGTCCGCATCACCTTTAGTCGTATTGTCTGCTCTTCTCCTGATCGGCATACCTTGGTTTCTTAACTGAGGGAAAACTTGCTGCTATATTCATCAAAACCTTCTCTTGGGGTTTTCCAACTGGCCGGTCATTTAATTTCATACACCATCGACTTGGCCCCATCAAGTTTTCTGGCGCCGTTGCCGGGGAAGAAGTGGAAGACCTCTGCAAGGGGAGTTTTTCGCACACACATCCTTTACTTTGTTTTATTGTTTTGCTTTACTTTATTTTTACCTGCATCGTTTTATATCAAAAACACAAAAAAATTAGTTTACTTTATAGTTGCTTTTATCTACTTGCTTTTAGTTCATTATGCTGTTCCTTAAGCTTCATGAAATTGAGGATCCCGAAAAGAAAGCTTTTATCTTGGAAACTTTGCGCATAGAATTTAGAGATGTTGCAATTGAAGCTAGGAAAGTTTTTGAGAAGTTTAATAAGCTTGGCTCACCTGTAGCGGTTGTTGGCACACCCAATGAAGATTTTAGAGTGCCAATACCTTATAAACTTGTAGGAATTCATGATGCTTGGGATAAAAATTTTAGTTGGATTTGTCCTGAAAACTTTTTTGATGAAAGCAGTGTACCAAAAAGTGATCATAAAGGATCTTCAAAAACTCATTTGGACACATTTTCCTTCATTGTTGAAAAGATTCCTATAGTGGATCCGGATGCCTCTTTCATTATTACTTGATTCGCAATTTTCTGCGCCTAGCTCAAAGGCGTCAAAGAAAAGCACTCTTGGGAGATAACCCAATGTTTTACTTTCAGTACTTTTTCTTTTATTTGAGTCTTGAAAGTCATTACTACTGTAATGACCTCTCCTTATCCTTTTTATTTTGTTTTTGTGCCAAGAGAAGCCTCTAATTCGAGTGAGGTAAAGATTTGGGGATGTTGCTGTCCTGAAACTGTTTTCGGTGCTGCACCGTAAAAATTCGTGAAAATTCTCTGTATATCTTTTGGACCTGCGATTTCTTGTGCATATGCCCCAGGTTATATCCAAACTTTCGTTAGTTGAAAACTTTTTGATTTGAGAAACAGAAAACCCCTCAAAAATTCGGCCTTTGTCAGCTGTTCTGTTTTGACAGATTTCTGCCACTATTCGTTTTTGCCGCTTTATCGCTTTCTTTTGAGTTATTTTGATCATGAAACTTTTGGGGAAGTTGCTACAGTAGTATATTTTTTATATGTGGTGGTTTTGGGTTGAAACCTGAAGCAAAAGAGGTTGATTATATGTTATGCCTGCACTAATGTTGCTAATAGATTTGTGTTTAGTTTTGTATGAAGGAAGTTTTCAAGTGTAGGGATTGGAGAATGATGAGATGAGTTAAAGAATGGACAAAAGCTCAAGCTTGGGGATGCCCATGCATCACCCCAAGAAATATCGAAGAAGTACAAGCGTCAAAGCTTGGGGATGCCCCCAAGGCACCCCTTCTTCATCGGCAAAAATCGGGTCACCTTTCAAAACACTATATTTTTATTGCTTTATGCACTATGTGTTTTTCTTGGAGCGTCAGTTGTTTTAGTTTTCTTAGTTAGTTTAGTTTTGTTTGCTGCAATAAATGGTTGGACCCCAACAAATTTCCTTTGGAGAAGTTGCCTTGCTTTTCATTTGCCAAGAACGCTCTAGTTTTCATTCTTATAAAAAACCGAGTGTTTTTCTTTTTCTGCTACTGCTTTTGGTTTTCGTTTTCACCTTGATTTGCGTTCAGACCTTGTCATATCTCTTCATCAAGGTGTATTTTTGCCTCTGATCTTTATTGGTTTTCATCAAAAGAGGTGTCTTAAAAAATTTCAAATGGTGTTGGAAAAGAGAAAAAGCTCTATGCAAAAAAGTGGTACAAGAAGGAGCTTGTGTAGATTGCGGCTTAGGCTTTTTCATGTCATGCTTGATGTCTTTTTGATAGTATGCTTAGTGGTTTTGCTGTAGCATTACTTGTCTCAAATAACTGAGATTGCTTAATGAGCCTTTGAAAAAAAATCATGCGTTGTTTTTATTGTCTGGAAGCATTATTTTGGTTTTCTCCTTGATGCTTTATTTGGGTTGACTTGGCGCATGCTCACACATGTTAGACTCTTACAAAGTCACCAATAGCCTCTATGATCATTTAGTTTTTGACTTTTGATGCCATCTTATGCTTCTTTTAATGTCGCTTTGTCGCTTTGCATGATTATGGCCATTATTGCTCTCTTAGTTGGTCGCTCCCAGTCTTTTGCTAGCCCTCGCCTTGTACTGAGTATGAGCTCTACTTGTGCATCCAACTCCTAAAACCAAGTTTGCCAAAGTGTCCACCATACATACCTACTAGCAATTTGCTATTCCAAGTAAATTTGACTTGCTTTTATTTTCTCTTCAAATTAAACTCTTACCAGTGTTATGCGAAAATTGGTCAGTAAAGCTCTCACGAACCGGAAGGCACACTTTACTTTTTCTTGTTCTTAAAAATTTGACATTGTGGTCTCTTATGTTGAGTTGTTATGCTTGCAAGTTGTAAGTTGGATACTAGCCCAACCATGCCGTCATGGGGCAAGCTTTCCACATTGCACTTCTTATTTGAGTTGATATCGTGATCTTTTGTTTATGGATGCCCGCGGTGTGAAATGAATTGGAAATCTTGCGGGGATCATGGAGTTTGTATATGTGTTAGGGAAACGCCTGGGCCGCCAATCTAAGCCATGCATAATTCATGGTGGAAATTTGTAGCATACCCATAGTGGACATTCGACGACGCATCTCAAAATAAAAAGCTAAACAGATGGTAAATAAAAGAGATGTCAAGGTGTTCATTGTTTGCTTGTCCTGTCATTTTGATGTGGGCTTCTTCCATGTCATCAGGCACGGAGGTACCCCGTTGGCGGTTCTCAATGATACGCATATACCTACAATGACAAGAGCCTTGCTTGGGACTCTAAGTTGAGTAGCATGAGGTTTGGGTACTCGTATTCATGGGACACGAGGTTTTCAACTTACGATTTATCAAGCATATGCATCATAATTGTTCTCGCATTAACTCTAACCATTCAAGATGCTTATGATGGGGGCAATGAGAGCTCAAAGCCGGTAAGTACCATAATTTTTGAAGGTTATAAAACTTGCAATCACTGCTTCCCTCCGCGAAGGGCCTTTCTTTTACTTTCATGTTGAGTCACCACCTTCTATCTTTATGCACCATTAAGAGAGCAAAGTTGTCATTCTTAGTATAATGTGCACTGTCCCAAAGTTTTCATTGATTGATTCATATTGTTGGTTTCACTTGTTCTTAAATTATTTGTATCTAGTCGCCCTCTTAAACTTGAAGGTGTCCTATGCAGTTATGTTTTGCTCTCTATTAAGGACAAGCTGAAAACCATTTGTATGTTTTTCCTTATGATTTGAACACACGTTTGACTTTCATTGTTTCATTTTCATGATCTTTTGTTTGTGTTCATTTGCATGTTATAACATGGTTGCTAAGTTCTTATTGTCAAGATTATATCTTTCATGCCCATGTTTTAAGTTCTTATGATCCCAGCTCACAAATGCTTACATATATGATCAAGATTGTGTAGGTGCATGTCACCTCAAAAATTATTCTTTTGTTATCACTTACCTACTCGAGGACAAGCAGGAGTTAAGCTTGGGGATGCTTGATACGTATCCAACGTATCTATAATTTTTGATGCTCCATGCTTGCTTTTACACCATTTGCCTACTGTTTCGTTACACTTCGTGGCACTTTTATGCATTTTCCGGAACTAACCTACTAACAAGTCGCCACAGTGCCAGTTCCCTGTTTTCTGCTATTTTTATGTTTCAGAAAAGCTACACAGGAAATATTCTCGAAATTGGACGAAACAAGTTCCTAAAGTCTTATTTTTCCCGAAAGCTTTCGGAGATCCGAAGAGGAGTAGGAGGGGGGCCACGAGGGCCCCACACACCAGGGCGGCGCAGCCCAGCCCCTGGCCGCACCCCCTATGTGTGAGGGTGCCTCGGGCCACCTCTGACGATGCCCCTTCGCCTATAAAGACCCCCCGACGGAAAAAAACCTAAGTACCCGATCACTTTTCTAGAACACATCGCGATCCACTGCCGCCGTCGACCCGAAGATCGGGAGGGTCCAGAAGCTCTTCCCGGCACCCTGCCGGAGAGGGGAATCGCCACCGGATGTCTTCTTCATCGCCATGCTTGCCTCCGGAGCGATGAGTGAGTAGCCTACCTTGGACTATGGGTCCATAGCAGTAGCTAGATGGTTGTCTCCTCCACCATGTGCTTCATGTTTAGATCTCATGAGCTGCCCTACATGATTGAGATCACCGTTATGTAATTCTAGATGTTTGGTTTATTGGGATCCGATGAATATTGGTGTTATGATTGAGTTGCTATACTGAATTTTATCTTATGTTATCTCTATGTTGTTTATGATCTTGCATGCTCTCCGTTGTTAGTAGCTATCTTAGCCGAGTAGTTGCTAGTAACTCCAAGAGGGGGTATTTATGCTCGATAGTGGGTTCATGCCTCTATTTAATCTGGGGGAGTGACTGAAACCCCTAAGGTTGTAGATGTGCTGTTGCTACTAGGGAGAAAACAACATTCATATGCTCGAGGGCATATGCTTTGTTTACATTACACACTTTGCTTAATGCAATTATCTGTTGTTCGCAACTTAATACTCATGGGGTGTTCAGATGATATCCCCGAGAGTGGATTATTAGTCATAGATGCAGTTGGATGGTGGTCTATGTATTTTGTTGTAATGCCCAGAGTAAATCGCATAGTGATCTTCTTGACATATCACGTTTATCTTTATTCTATCAATTGCCCAACTGTAATTTGTTTACCCAGCATGTGTTATTTATCTTATGGAGAGACACCACTAGTGAACTGTGGACCCGGTCCTATTTCCATCATATTGCTATCACTTGTTTACTTTACTCGCACTGTTTACTTTACTCGCATACTATTATCACTTTCCACTCGATACGCTCATACCCTTTGTTTCAAGCAAACCGGTGAGATTGACAACCTCATCGCAAGTTGGGAACAAAGTATTTGGTTGTGTTGTGTGCAGGTTCCACGTTGCTGCTCGCAAAGCAAAGCTTGGACGAGGCGCCACATATAAATTGTCCGAAGCTGTCGCTAAGCCAGTCCGCATCACCTTCAGTCGTATTGTCTGCTCTTCTCCTGATCGACATACCTTGGTTTCTTAACTGAGGGAAAACTTGCTGCTATATTCATCAAAACCTTCTCTTGGGGTTTTCCAACTGGCCGGTCATTTAATTTCATACACCATCGACTTGGCCCCATCAGGGACGAAGGCGAAGATTCGCTGGAAAGGACTAGCTCAATGATGTCACCTCCTCCTGCACTTTCTGAAGATCTTGTTGTTGACAAGAAGAGGAAGCGCGTCGAAGATTTCGCTTCCTCGAGTGCCTCTGCTCATAAAGCCGTGGCCGGGGAAACCCCCGCGCCAGAGGACGACGTAGAGCTCTTCGACCTCATGGACTCGTGAGTGTCCACCTACTTATTTTCATATACTATCTTTTCTCTATTGACTTTGATAGTTGACTTTGCCTGTTGCTCTTTTTCTCAGTGACGAGGAGAACCCGAAGAAATTTACTGCTGCTGCCCCTATCACTGATACTCTTGTTGTCGATGAACCACCGTCACAAGAGGTTGATCCAGCAGCAAAATCTTCAAAGGCTCCGAGGAAGCCTATTAAGAAGGTAGTCGATGTTCGTACTTCGTAGTTCTAAACGCGTGAAGAAATCATCAGAGGCCGGTGCTTCTCTTGAGGCCCATCAGTCCATAAGCTCCTCCGACGATGTACGTGTATGTACTGGTATGCTTACTTCTACTTTTGCGTGTTAAAACTCACGTACTATTTCTGGACAGAACTTGATGAGGAAATTCGTCACCTTGGGCAATGAGTGTGTCGAGTATCTGAAGGCTGCTAAGGACTCCGAGGGTGAATTTCTTTTCCTTTTTTTTTGCTTATCATGTCTTCCTTTCTTTGCTTCTTTGCTTGACGTTTCCTTTCCTCCTTTTTGAACTGCAGATGCTCTAGCGACAGCTAATGCTTGCATTTTGTCGCTGGAAGCTGAACTCAATGCTTCCCGGAAGGCTTTTGATGCCGCTACTGCTGCCAAGGTCAGTGCTGAGAAGTCGACTAAATCAGCACTGGCTAAGGCAAACAAGCAGAAAAGGCCTTGACGGATGCTAACAAGGAGCACCTCCAGCGAGAACAGGCCATGACTGAGCGGCTGAATACGATGTCTGCTGCCGCTGGAGGTATGTAATATAACTTTCTTTCCTTTTGCTCATTCTCTTATGCTTGCTGATATATTCCTTCTCTGCTATTTTCTGTTTCCTTGGTTTTGCAGAATATACTGAGGTGTCCTCGTCGACTTTGCAACCAGATAACGATCCTCTCATGGCCGCAGTTAGCTTACTGGAAGCGAACTGGATATCTGTCCGGGAAATCTTCGAGTTAGTTAACCGCGTGCTTACATGGATTTTCGTCGGGTTGTGGCCCAAGCAAAAAGCGGAGGTGCCAGATAATGATGTGAAGAAACTCGCCCAGGCCTTCGACACCACTGACGACCCCATCCTTCATATGAAGGGCCCCTCTTTGAAGCGAGGTGCCGAGGGGGCCATTGCGCTTTCATATGCACATGGTGAGGAGATTGACTGGGAGAAGGTGAGTTCTTCCCACGGCCGCCCCCGTTCGGAGCTCAAGGCTTTCTTTGAGAAGGCGAAGAGGTTTACGCCAGGCATCATGGCAATGATTTCTCCTTCAGCGGCTTCTGCGGCTTCTTCTACGCTAATTTCTTCGACTCCGGCGACGAGCGGATCAGTGCCTCCTCCGAACGCTGGTGCTACTTCTGCTGTGGATTGTGAGGCTGAGGTGGCATAGACTTGGCCTCCTTTTGTAATTTTTAGTTTTGCTTTGATGTAGTGAACTCTTAGTCGTATGTAGCCCGAGAACTTTAGTAAGAGGGCTTGTACTTATGTAAATATTTCTTCTTTTGTGAAATATTGTGTTCTATCTGGCTTCTGAGATTCTTCTCTTTTCTTTTCTTTTGGCTTCCAGCCTATGCGTTCTAGTGGATTGTTGGGTCGTGATCAGGCTCCATCTCCCGCCGATGTTTTTGACTCCAAAGTTTCGTCGCCTTCCCATCATTCTTGCCAATGTGCTGAGTACTCCTTGAGGATTTTAGATCTTGAGAGCCGCTTGTCTTTGGCAAAACGCCAAGCACAGATGGCTATGGATAAAGCCAGCAAGTCTTGCGGGTTTATGAAACAGATATCCATTCTTGAGGATAAGGTGTCGGGTCTGATGGCAAAAATCGTGCATCTCGAGGAATGCGACTCCTTCCTTATCGGTATTGTCGAGTCTATTTGCGAGATGTTGCGATGTGAGATTCCTTGTTGCTTCTCTTGTTTCCTTTTATTCTACTACTACCGTTTGATATCTTCTGTTGTCTTAGGTACTTGTTTGGATTTTGCTGCTGAGGCACATCGGGTTGCTGAGCAAAATATGGCTCTGGAGAATGCATCAGAGGAGATTGACAGTTTGTGGTCCGATCCTCGACGCCGTCGTGCTATTGTGCTGCTTCAAGATCGTGCTCAGCATATTGGAGATGCAATTGATGGTTGTCGAAGATCTCTGATAACCATGCATTCTGTCATGCTTCCTCGCAATCCTCTGCCTGGAAGCTTTCCATTGCTACTCGATACTTTCAGATCGAGTCAATGAATTCATCGACTGATAGAGCTGAATTTGGTGGCTGGAGCCAATTTTGCTCTTGGGTGGATGCGTAAGTGGCATCCAAGGCTTAATTACAGTTCCATGTCACTGAGTTATCCTTTGGGTGGATCTAGTTTGCGAGTTCATCTGGAGAATACCCTGCAGCCTGCCAGAAGGATTATAGCTAGGCTGTTGCGCGAGGATGCCATGTTTTTCCGTGAGCATCACTACTTAGATCCCCTGGGGGTGGATGATTCTGATAACCCGATGTTGTGATATGATACTTGTATGTATTTTTATGTATAATGCAAGAGTTTTTGTTTTCTAACTTTTTATGTTAGAAATTTTATCCTCAAAGCATTTTTACTTTGTGCATATATTGATGCGCTTGCCGCGGCTTTTGAAGACATGTAAACTCAAATAAGAGGAACTTTTGTCTTTTATTTATGCATGTAATGTAAGATACATGGGATAACCCAAGAGATCCGGCCAGTGACCTGTGTTCTGGATCTAGAGGGCATTGCCCTGGAATAACTCGTGGCTTTTACAGCCTTATTTTCCTACTCGACTAATTTGTATGTCTTGTCGCCTATGTTGCTTGAGTCTTCTCTTCTTCTCCTGTAGCCTTCTCTTGTTCGGGTTGCTGTACCCGAGGTTTCTTTATGTCTAGTTCCTTGGGGTTTCCTTTGAGTTGCTGTGCCACTTCTGTAGTAGCGCTTTTTGGTTTGTAGTTGGGTTCTCCGTAGCTTGCCATCATGCCGAAATTTTGGGCCATCTTGTGAAACTCCTTGTCACATAGATCTGATAAATTGAAGCTTCCCTTTACTGTAATAATTCCTTTGGGTCCTGGCATTTTTAGTACCAGGTAAGTGTAGTGAGGTACTGCCATGAATCGCGAAAACGCGGGTCGCCCGAGGATCGCATGATATTGTGATGGCCAGTCCATGACTTCGAAGTCGAGTTTTTCCCTTCTGTAGTTTTGTCGATTCCCGAAACAGACGTTGAGTGCTATTCGACCAAGTGGATAGTTAGCGCTCCCTGGGACTATTCCATGAAAGGAGCAATCAGTTGGTTTTAGGAACTCCAATGTGATGTGCATTGCCCGCAGAGTTTTTGCGTAGATTAGGTTTATCCCACTTCCTGCATCCATGAATATTCTGTCGACATCATATATCCCTATTTGAGCATTGAGTACCAAGGGCGCGTTTCCTGGCCGAGGTACTGTTATTGGATGATCGTCTCTGCTGAATTCTATGGGTTGCTCTGACCAGTGTAGATATTCCGTTGTCGCTGGAGGTGAAATTATTGTGAGGTTAACTTGTCGAGTTATACTTTTCTCCTCTTTTTTCGACTTGGGCAATAGTTGTATCATTGCTGTAATGTGTCCTTTCGATGGAACATATCCTTCGTCGTCGTCGCGTCCCTAGTTTGATTGATCTTGACCCTTGGGAGCTCCACTATTTCCTTGTTGGGTTGCAGGTGCGTTGCTTGTGTTTCCTTCGTATCCTTGCCGTTTTGCCTCGGCTTGCTTGTTGAGTGCTGCTTCCTGTAATTTCAAAAACATAGTGCAATCTTTTATTGCATGTCTGGATACTCGTTTCTCATCGACAAACGCAGAGTGAATGTGACATGGTCTGTTGAGCATATCTCCTGGTGATGGGTTGTACTCTCTGGATTCCCTTGGCTGAAACTTTTTGTAGTCTTCTTTGCCGTAGCTATGGTATCCCGAACTTTTATGGTCGTTGCTTTGGTAGCTGTTATCTTTGTATCCTGCGGCTACTTGGCTGTGAGAGCCGTAGTTGTCGTAATTGCGGGATCTTCTCCGTTGACCTCCATATCTGTTTCCTCTATCATCCTCTGGCGATCGCGTGCATTTATTATTGCACGCATCTTCTTCATCTGCAAATCTGTTTGCCACATCTATTAGATTTGATACTATTTTCGGCTTGATCCTGCCCATCTCTTCGACTAGGTCTCCTCGTCGTAACCCGACTATGAATGCGTCTATTGCTCTTTCGTCCGAGACTTCGACTGCCAAATTTTTGATTATACTCCACCTTTGGATATATGCCCTTAATGTCTCTCCGCGTTGCTGCACGCAGGCTTTGACTTCTTCTATGGATGCTGGCCGCTTGTATGTCGACTTGAAGTTACTCGTAAATTGTTTTGTGAGCTCCTCCCAGCTTCCAATTGTTTCCTCTCCTAGTTTGCTTAACCATGACCTTGCTGCACCGGTGAGGTGTAATTGCAAACTTTGCATTGCTGTTTCTCTGGTTCCTTCTAATATTTTTACTGCTTGTAGGTAGTCTGAAAGCCATGACTGTGGCTCTTGAGACCCGTCGTACTTTTGCTGATCATGAGGTAATTTGAAACCTTTGGGTACTGGCGTGATGCAAACCCTACGGGTAAAACATGGCGCCCCCATCTCCTTTTCATCATCTTCGTAGTCATGTGTCTTGTTAGGACTTCTGGATCATCGGGTTCCTTTGTTCTTTGGACTGTTGTATCGTCCTGGTGACGGCGTCCTAGATCGTCGACTTCCACTTTTATGCGGAGGACTGTTGTGATGGCGTGGTGATCTTGGTTTATGGGTTTCTTTGTTGCGATACGCCTCCTCCTCTTTTGCTGATAATTTGTTGTCTACCATCTTCAATCCATTTAGTGTTGCGCGGTGCATATGTTCCCTTGGGTCTCCTAGATTTGGTCGTGTTGTATATAGGTATGCTTGAGCTTCCACCAGTGCTGCCTCGGGAGTTTTTGGTATGATGTTTCCTTGCTCGTCGACCGATAGAAAAGACGAGTCGAGGTTTTTGGAGATGCTTTGTCTTTCTGAGTACTCAAGATTTTCGTATCTTGATCCATGTCGATGATTCCTTCTGTTTGTGTATGACGCGTCACTGCGTGCCCTGCTAATGGCTGAGTCCTTCCTCTTCTGTATTTCAATCCTCTCCTTTGCTAATTGCTTCGCCTGCTGCCTTAGGGCGTAATGGTATCCCAAAAGCATGTTTTTGCTGGAATTTGTTGGTATTGGTGTGCCGTGCTCTATGGCTGTTTTGATTATTCTCCACTCATCGATTGATAGTCGAACTTTCTCCCTTGTTGCCAGGGAATCTGCGGTTTCTCCTTCTGCTAAGTGGTTTGCTCCTCTGTTTATATTTGCTGGATTAAGCACTGGATTGCTGTTTTCGTCGAGTTCTTCTGAGTTGTCTTCTGTGATGGCGAGTATCTGGCATCGATTGTCGAGTTTGCCGTTGTAACTTGAGAAGATCGAATTGTCATCTTCAGAAAGTTCTAATCCTGTCTTCCAGGTGTCTGTTGATTGATCTGAGGTGTCATCATGTTGGATCATGAGATTTTCGAGTTGCGCTTCTAGGTCGAGATTCTCCATGGTTTCGTCGCCTCCTGCGATTTTCCCTTCTTCTGCTTCTGCCAAGCTGACCGATGAGTTTACCTCGCTGGAAGAGCCTTCTGATGATTCTGACATTACTACTGTCTCGGGTTCACTTGCCGACGGATCCAGTTTCGTCGGATCTGAAAGGCGAATCGAACCTAGTGATCCGACATGAAAGTTTAGACTTCCGATCGTCAAATCCATATCTTGATCCATACTCTCGAATACTTGCACGAAACTTGACTGGTGAGTTTGAAAATCGACGGTTCCGAAGGGTATCTGAATTTTGTCGACTTGCGGATTGCTGTTGGCTAAAAGCGGAAAAGCCGTCGAATTCATGATACCAACGCCCAGAGTCCCCACGGTCGGCGCCAATTGACGAGGGGTTAACTCGACAAATGTCCTAGATGAAGGACTTAGGATCGGGGAGATAGGGCGTCAGATGAACTCGAAGGTAAACTCAGTCAAACAAGGTGGCTATGAAAGTAAATGTGGGTGTAAAACCTGGCTTGCTTTCAATCTGTCCCTTACCGTCCCTTCCTGGCCCCTATATATAGGTGGCCAGGTCTCGAGGATAGGGCAGGGATCCGATACAGATTATAATATCGACATACGGTAAGAGATCGTATTTTGACTAGTATTACAATTGGGCCTAGCTTAACGGGCCTCAGGGGTACTCAACTAACGGGCTCTATTATCTATACCCTTGTCACCAAAGGAACATTATTAGGATCAACATGAGCTCTATCCTTAGCAAGCATAGCCATAATGGTATCAATCTTATCACTCAAGGAAGAGGTTTTTTCAACAGAAATTACCTTCTTACCTTGTGGAGCTCTCTCGGTGTGCCACTCAGAATAATTTACCATCATATTATCAAGAAGCTTTGTTGCGACGCCCAAGGTGATGGACATAGTGGTACCTCCAGCAGCTAAATCCAAGAGATTTCTTGAAGAGAAATTTAGTCCTGCATAAAAGGTTTGGATAATCATCCAAGTAGTCAGTCCATGAGTGGGACAATTCTTTATCAAAGATTTCATTCTTTCCCAAGCTTGAGCAACATGTTCATTATCAAACTGTTTAAACCTCATAATATCACTTCTCAAAGATATAATCTTAGCAGGAGGATAATATTTTCCAATAAAAGCATCCTTACACTTAACCCAAGAATCAATACTATTTCTAGGCAAAGATAGCAACCAATCCTTAGCTCTTCCTCTTAAAGAGAAAGGAAACAACTTAAGCTTAATAATATCACCATCTACATCCTTATACTTTTGCATCTCACATAGCTCAACAAAATTGTTGAGATGAGCTGCATCATCATCAGTACTAGCACTAGAAAATTGCTCTTTCATAACAAGATTCAACAAAGCAGGTTTAATCTCATAAAAATTTGCCTCAGGAGCAGGTGGCACAATAGGAGTGTAGATGAAATCATTGTTGTTGGTGCTAGTAAAATCACACAACTTGGTGTTCTCAGGAGCACCGATTCTAGCAAGACTAAAAGCAGACAAGCAAAAATAACAACTATAAAGGAACTCATTTTTTGTATTTTTGATAAAAAGATGCAAGCAAAAATAAAGTAAAGAAAATAAGCAAAACAATAACAAAGTAAAAAGATTGAAAGCAAGAGACTCCCCTTGCAGAAATCCTCTTTCTCCCCGGCAACGGCGCCAGAAAATTGCTTGATAGCGGTGCTAGCCGCCTAGTTGGGAACCCCAAGAGGAATGTATGATGAGCACAACGACAAGTCTTCCCTCAGTACGAAACCATGGTTTAATCGAACCAGTAGGAGAAAGAACCAATGATGCGGCACAGTGTTGATGTAGATCACCGTCCAGTTGGGAACCCCAAGAGGAAGGTATGATGAGCACAGTAGCAAATTTTCCCTCAGTAAGAAACCAAGGTATGTCGAATCCAATAGGAAAAAGCCAAACTTCAGAAGGTGATGCTTGCTAGCTTCGTGACACTCCAGCAAGGGCGCCGTTTACGACACTTGTTGGCACGTCTTCAACTAACAGCAACGCGGAACCTGCACACAACACAACCAAGAGCTTTGCTCCCAACTTATGATGTGGTTGTCAATCTCACTGGTTTGCTATAAACAAAGCAATGAGCATATCAAGTGGAAATCAATAGTAGTATGCAAGAAAGTAAACAGTGCGAGTACAGTAAACAAGTGATAGCAATTTAAAGGAAATTGGAATGAGGTCCACAGTTCACTAGTGGTGTCTCTCCATAAGATAAATAACAACATGCTGGGTAAACAAATTACAATTGGGCAATTGATAGAATAAAGATAACGTGCATATGTCAAGAGGATCACTATGAGATTTACTCTGGGCATTACAACAAAATACATAGACCGCCATCCAACTGCATCTATGACTAATAATCCACCCACGGGGAATCATCTGAGGACCCCGTGAATATTAAGTTGCGAACAACAGATAATTGCATTAAGCAAAATGTGTAATATAAACAAAGCAAATGTCCTTAGACACAAGATTGTTGTTTTCTCCCTAATGGCAACATCACATCTACAACCTTAAGGTTTCTGTCACTTCCCCAGATTAAATAGAGGCATGAACCAAACTATCGAGCATAAATACACCCTCTTGGAGTCACTAGTATCTACTCGGCCAAGATAGCTACTAACAATGGAGAGCATGCAAGATCATAAACAACATAGAGATAACATAAGATAAAATTCAGAATATCAACTTAATCATAACACCAATATTCATCAGATCCCAACAAACACAACATGTAGAATTACATAACGGTGATCTCGATCATGTAAGGCAGCTCACGAGATCTAAACATGAAGCACATGGTGGAGAAGACAACCATCTAGCTACTGCTATGGACCCATAGTCCAAGGTAGACTACTCACTCATCACGCCGGAGGCAAGCATGGCGATGAAGAAGACCTCTGGTGGCGATTCCCCACTCCAGCAGGGTGCCGGGAAGAGCTTCTGGACCCTCCCGATCTCGGGTCAACGACGGCGGTGGATCGCGATGTGTTTCTAGAAAATTGATCGGGTCTTTAGGTTTTTCCTATCGGGGGGTCTTTATAGGCGAAGGGGCAGCGTCAGAGGTGGACCAGAGCGGTCTCACACATAGGGGGCGCAGGCCAGGGCCTGGCCGCGCTGCCCTACTATGTGGCCAGCCTGTGGCCCCCCCTCCGTCTCCTCTTCGGTCTTCTGGAAGCTTTGTTAAAAATTGGGAGGTTCGGCTTTTGTTTCGTCCAATTCCGAGAATATTTCCTATGTAACTTTTCTGAAACACAAAAACAGCAGAAAACAGGGAACTAGCATTGTGGCATCTTGTTAATAGGTTAGTTCTGGAAAATGCATAAAAACGCCACGAAGTGTAACAAAACACTAAGCAAATGGTGTAAGAACAAGCATGGAGCATCAAAAATTATAGATACATTTGAGACATATCAAGCATCCCCAAGCTTAACTCCTGCTCGTCCTTGAGTAGGTAAGTGATAATGAAAGAATAATTTTTGAGGTGACATGCACCTACACAATTTTGACCATTTATGTAAGCATTGAGTGTTGGGATCAAAAGAACTTAAAACATAGGCATGAAAGACATAATCTTGATAGAAGAAACTTAGCAACCATGTTATAACATGAAAAAGAACACAAATGAAAGATCATGAAAATGAAACAATGAAAGTCAAATGTGTGTTCAAATCATAAGGAAAAACATAGCAAATGGTTTTCAGCTTGTCCTTCATGAAATAGCAAAACATAAATGCATAGGACACCTTTAAGTTTAAGAGGGCGACAAGATACAAATAATTTAAGAACAAGTGAAACCAAAATCATGACTCAATCAATGATAACTTTGGGACAATGCACATTATACTAAGAATGACAACTATGCTCTCTTAGACAGTGCATAAAGATAGAAGGTGGAGACTCAACATAAAAGTAAAAGAAAGGCCCTTCGCAGAGGGAAGCAGTGATTGCAAGTTTTATAAACCTTCAAAAATTATGGTACTTACTAGCTTTGAGCTCTCATTGCCCCCATCATAGGCATCTTGAATGGTTAAAGTTAATGCGAGTACAATTATGAAGCATATGCTTGACAAATCATAAGTTGAAAACCTTGTGTCCCGTGAAGTATGAATACCCAAACCTCATGCTACTCGACTTAGAGTCCCAAGCAAGCTCTTGTCATTGTAAATATATGCGTATCATCGAGAACCGCCAATGGGGTACCTCCTGCCCGATGACATGGAACAAGCCCACATCAAAATGACAAGACAAACAGACAATGAACACCTCAACATCTCTTTTATTTACCATTTGTATAGCTTTTTATTTTGAGATGCGTCGTCGAATGTCCACTATGGGCATGCTGTAAATTTCCACCATGAATTATGCATGGCTTAGATTAGCGGCCCAGGCGTTTCTTTAACACATATAAAAACTCCATGATCCCGCAAGATTCCCAACTTATTTCACATTTTGAGTATCCATAAACAAAAGATCACAATATCAACTCAAATAAGAAGTGCAATGTTGAAAGCTTACCCCATGACGGCATGGTTTGGCTAATTTCCAACTTACAACTTGCAAGCATAACAACTCAACATAAGAGAGCCACAATGTCAAAATTTTAAAAGCGAGAAAAGTAAAGTGTGCCATCAGGTTTGTGAGAGCTTTACTGACCAATTTTCGCATAACACCAAAAAGAGTTTAATTTGAAGGATAGATAAAAGCAAGTCAAATGTACTTTGGAATAGCAAATTGCTAATAGGTATGTATGGTGGACACATTTGAATAACTTAGTTTTTAGAAGTTGGATGCACGAGTAGAGCTCATACTCAGTACAAAACGAGGGCTAGCAAAAGACTGGGAGTGACCAACTAAGGGAGCAATAACGGCCATAATCATGCAAAGTGACAAAGCAACATTAAGAGAAGCATAAGATGGCATCAAAAGTCAAAAACTAAATGATCATAGAGGCTTATGGCGACTTTGTATGAGTCTAACATGTGTAAGCATGCGCCAAGTCAACCCAAATAAAGCATCAAGGAGAAAACCAAATTAATGCTTCCAAATAATAAAAACAACGCATGATTTTTTCAAAGGCTCATTGAGCAATCTCAGTCATTTGAGACAAGTCATGCTACAGCAAAAATCACTAAGCATACTATCAAAATGAAATCAAGCACGACATGGAAAAGCCTAAGCCGCAGTCTACACAAGCTCCTTTTTGTACCACTTTTTTGCATGAAACTTTTTCTCTTTTCCAATACCATTCGAACCTTTTTAAAACAACTCTTTTGATGAATACCAACATGGACCAGAGGTCAAAATACACCTTGATGCAAAGATATAACAAGATCTAAACAAAAATCAAGGCAAAAAATGAAAGCTAAACGCAGTAGCAGAAAAAGAAAACACTCGTTGAATGATAAGAGTGAAAAACGGAGTGTTCTTGGCGAATGAAAAGCAAGGCAACTTCTCCAAAAGAAATTTGTTGGGTTCCAACCATTTATTGAAGCAAACAAAACAAAACTGAAAACTAAAGTAAAGACGCTCCAAGAAAAATGCATAGTGCATGAAGCAATAAAATATAGTATGTTGAAAGGTGACCTGATTTTTGCCGATAAAGACGGGGTGCCTCGGGGGCATCCCCAAGCTTTGATGCTTGTACCTCTTGGATATTTCTTGGGGTGCGTGGGTATCCCCAAGCTTGAGCTTTTGTCCATTCTTCAACTCATCTCATCATTCTCCAATCCCTACACTTGAAAACTTCATTCATACAAAACTCAACACAATTCTATTAGCAACATTAGTGTAAGAATAATATTGAATCAACCCCTTTTTGGTTTAGATTTCAACTCAAAACCACCACATATAAAGCATATACTACTGTAGCAACTTCCCCAAAAGTTCCGTGATCAAAAGAACTAAAAAAGAAAGCGATCGAGAGGCAAACACAAATAGTGGCAGAAATCTGTCAAAACAGAACAGCTGACAAAGGTCGAATTGTTAGAGGGTTTTCTGTTACTCAAATCAAAAAGTGTAAAACTAATGAAAGCTTGGATATAACCTGGGGCATATGCACAAGAAATTGCAGGTCAAAAAGTTATTCTGAGAATTTTCATGAATTTTTACGGTGCAGCACCGAAATCTGTTTCAGGACAGCAACATCCCCAAATCTTACCTCACTCAAATTAGAGGATTCTCTTGGCACAACAAGGAAATAAAAATGATAAGGAGAGGTTATTACAGTAGTAATAACTTCCAAGACTCAAATAAAAGAGAAAAAAAACTGAAAGTAAAACAATGGGTTATCTCCCAAGAGTGCTTTTCTTTAACGCCTTTGAGCTAGGCTCAGTAATTCGAGAAGATGCTCACATAAGAAATATGAATTGAAGCAAAAGAGAGCATCAAGGAGCAAATATGAAACACATTTAAGTCTAACCCACTTCCTATGCATAGGAATCTTGTAAGAAAATAAATCAAAGAAGCACATAGTAACAAGCATGGGTAGATAAAATAAGAGCAACTTCGGAACATTCAATATAAAGAGAGGTGTTTTAGTAACATGAAAATTCCAACAACCATATTTTCCTCTCTCATAATAATTTTCAGTAGCATCATGAACAAACTCAACAATATAAATATTGCGCTCACCCTCCTTTGTTAAGCATGGAGGGCGATCAAATAAGGTATTAGTTAAAGAGTTACTCTTATTGGGAGGTAGACATGGGTAGCTCCATTCTTCCTCCTCTTGATCATCACTCTCCTCTTCTTTTTCATCCAATGAGCTTCCATTTTCAGCAATTTCTTCTTCCATAGGCTCCTTCAAGGCATTAGTCTCTTCCGTTGGAGAGCATCTATTAAGATATTTAAGAATATAGCCATTTTCTTCCTTGTAATTATCAAAGCAAAATTTAAGTATATCATAAAACTCATATTTATATGGTGCATCATCAGTATTTTCAAGCAAATAAGCAAGTTCGAATGCACCCTTCCAAGCAATAAATTCTTCAATTTGTTCCACATCATAAAAGTCATAATTTCTATTAATATAAGAAGATATGGTAACATCATCATTATACTCACATTGAAAAGGGAGGTGTTTATACCTCCTACAGCAACAAGATTTATCAAAGCAATAAGTAACATTATAAGTAGAGCACACATTTCTAGCAATGATATACAATTTATCAATTTGTTCCCATAAGTGTTTCCCTTTTTGTGACAAGCGGTGTTCCTCGTAATATTTTTGTTGCTCTTCCGTGAACCCACCATGCCAAAAAGATTTAGTTTCAAAGAAACCAACCATTGATAGAAAGCATGATAAAGCAAGACAATAACAGACCAACAAAAATAACAACTATAGTAGGAACTAATTTTTTTGTATTTTTGATAAAACGATGCAAGCAAAAATAAAGTAAAGAAAAACTAAAACAAAGTAAAGGATGTGCGTGCGAAACTCCCCTTGCAGAAGTCTTCTTTTTCCCCGGCAACGGCGCCAGAAAATTAGCTTGATGCGGCACGGTGTTGATGTAGATCACCGTCCAGTTGGGAACCCCAAGAGGAAGGTATGATGAGCACAGTAGCAAATTTTCCCTCAGTAAGAAACCAAGGTATGTCGAATCCAATAGGAAAAAGCCAAACTTCAGAAGGTGATGCTTGCAAGCTTCGTGACACTCCAGCAAGGGCGCCGTTTACGACACTTGTTGGCGCATCTTCAACTAACAGCAACGCAGAACCTGCACACAACACAACCAAGAACTTTGCTCCCAACTTACGATGAGGTTGTCAATCTCACCGGTTTGCTGTAAACAAAGGAATGAGCGTATCGAGTGGAAAGCAATAGTAGTATGCAAGAAAGTAAACAATGCGAGTAAAGTAAACAGGTGATAGCAATGTAAAGGAAATTGGAACGGGGTCCACAGTTCACTAGTGGTGTCTCTCCATAAGATAAATAACAACATGCTGGGTAAACAAATTACAGTTGGGCAATTGATAGAATAAAGATAACGTGGATATATCAAGAGGATCACTATGAGATTTACTCTGGGCATTACAACAAAATACATAGACCGCCATCCAACTGCATCTATGACTAATAATCCACCCACGGGGAATCATCCGAGGACCCCGTGAATATTAAGTTGCAAACAACAGATAATTGCATTAAGCAAAGTGTGTAATGTAAACAAAGCAAATGTCCTTAGACACAAGATTGTTGTTTTCTCCCTAGTGGCAACAACACATCTACAACCTTAGAGGTTTCTGTCACTCCCCCAGATTAAATAGATGCATGAACCCAACTATCGAGCATAAATACCCCCTCTTGGAGTCACTAGTATCTACTCGGCCAAGATAGCTACTAACAACGGAGAGCATGCAAGATGATAAACAACATAGAGATAACATAACATAAAATTCAGAACATCAACTTAATCATAACACCAATATTCATCGGATCCCAACAAACACAACATGTAGAATTACATAACGGTGATCTCGGTCATGTAAGGCAGCTCACGAGATCTAAACATGAAGCACATGGTGGAGAAGACAACCATGTAGCTACTGCTATGGACCCATAGTCCAAGGTAGACTACTCACTCATCACGTCGGAGGCAAGCATGGCGATGAAGAAGACCTCCGGTGGCGATTCCCCTCTCCGGCAGGGTGCCGAAAAGAGCTACCGGACCCTCCCGATGTCAGGTCGACGATGGCGGCAGATCGCGATGTGTTTCTGCAAAATTGATCGGGTCTTTAGGTTTTTCCTGTCGGAGGCTCTTTATAGGCGAAGGGGCAGCGTCAGAGGTGGACCAGGGCGGCCTCACACATAGGGGGCGCAGGCCAGGGGCTGGCCGCGCCTCCCTACTGTGTGGCCGGCCCGTGGCCCCCCTCCGTCTCCTCTTTGGTCTTCTGGAAGCTTCGTTAAATATTGGGAGGTTCGGCTTTTGTTTCATCCAATTCCGAGAATATTTCCTGTGTAACTTTTCTAAAACACAAAAATAGCAGAAAATAGGGAACTGGCACTGTGGCATCTTGTTAATAGGTTAGTTCTGGAAAATGCATAAAAACGCCACGAAGTGTAACAAAACACTAAGCAAATGGTGTAAGAACAAGCATGGAGCATCAAAAATTATAGATACATTTGAGACGTATCAACCAACTTCCGAAGGTTGATGCTAGCTGTCTTGGCGATTGCTCCAGACAATTTATATATGAAGCCTTATCTGGGGCATAGCTTTGCACCAGCAACAATGTGGAACCTGCACACAACACAACAAAAGTACTTTGCCCCAACTTGCAGTGAGGTTGTCAATCTCACCTGTTTGTTGTAAACAAAGGATTAAACGTATCGTGTGGTAAATGATAGTTGTTTGCAAGAAAGTAAATAAAGCTTGTAAATAGTAAACGGTAATATGAATATAAAATAATGGACCGGGGTCCACAGATCACTAGAGGTGTCTCTCCATAAAGATAAATAACATGTTGGGTAAACAAATTACAGTTGGGCAATTGACAGAATAAAGAATAAAAGCAATGCATGTACATGTCATGAGGATCACTATGAGATTCACTTGGGCATTACAACATAATATATAGACCGTAATCCAACTGCATCTATGACTAATAATCCACCAGCCGGATATCATCCGAACAACTATTGGGTATTAAGTTGCAAGCAACAGATTACCGCCTTAAGCAAAGTGTGTAAAGTAAACAATACAAATATCCTTGGACACAAGATTGTTGTTTTATACCTAGTAGCAATAGCACATCTACAACTTTAGAGGTTGTTGTCACTCCCCCAAGTTACCAGAGGCATGAACCCACTATCGAGCATAAATACTCCCTCTTGGAGTTACTAGCATCTACTCGGCCAAGATATCTGCTAGCAACGGAGAGCATGCAAGATCGTAAACAGCATAGAGATGATAAATCACAAATCAACTTGACATAGTACTCAATATTCATCGGATCCCAACAAACACAACATGTAGAATTACATAACGATGATCTTGATCATGATAGGCAGCTCACAAGATTTAAACATGAAGCACATGGAGGAGAAAACATCCATCTAGCTACTGCTATGGACCCGTAGTCCAAAGTAGGCTACTCACACATCACTCCGGAGGCGGGCATGGTGATGAATAAGGCCTCCGGTGGTGATTCCCCTCTCCGACAGGGTGCCGGGAAGAGCTTCTGGACCCTCCCAATCTCGCATCGATGATGGCAGCGGCTTGCAGTATGTTTTCTGGAAAAGAGTTTGGGCCCTTAGGGTTTTCTCGTCGAGGAGAATATATAGGCAGAAGGACAATGTCAGGGGGTGGACCAGGGGTCCACACCACCTGGTGGCCCGGGCCAGGGCTAGGCCGCACCACTATATGGTGCGGCTGCCCTCTGGCCCCCCTCCGTCTCTGCTTTGGACTCCGTCTTGTGTCAGGAAAAATAGGAACTTCAGCTTTTGTTTCATCCAATTCCGAGAATATTTCCTGTGTAACTTTTCTGAAACACAAAAATAGCAGAAAATAGGGAACTGGCACTATGGTATCTCGTTAATAGGTTAGTTCTGGAAAATGCATAAAAATGCCACGAAGTGTAACAAAACACAAAGCAAATGGTGCATAAACAAGCACGAAGCATCAAAAATTATAGATACGTTTGAGACGTATCAGCTGGCCGGTGGGTCCTCGATGTCAGCCTATCTAGACAAGAAATGTGTGCTAAGTTGAGTTATTTTCTTCCACGTGATTGATGGCTACTTTGCTTGTTTTTGAAACCGCCGATGAAATTTGAATTTGTTAAGGTTGAAGACGCTGCTGACATTGTGGGTCCCAATGTCAGACTCTCAAAACAATAAACGTGTGCTATCTAGATTTTTTTCTTCCCCGTGATTGCTGGCTAACCCATCCCTGAAATTCCAACTTGATAAGGTTGAGGGACGCTACTGACGGGTGGGTCCAGGATGTCAGATTATCAGAAAAGGAAACGTGTGTACTCTGTTTGATTTATTTTGTTCCCCGTGATTGCTGCATACTTGACTTGTATTTTCGAACCCGCTCGTGAAATTCGAACTTGATATTTGATAAGGTTGATGGAAGCTGCTGACAGGTGGGTCCTGGATGTCAGGTTTTCGGAAAAAGAAACATGTGTACTATCTGGATTTATTTTGTTCCACGTGATTGCTCTTGTCTTTCATTTTCAAAGCCACCCCTGAAATCTGAATCTGAACTTCATATGGTCGAGAGTCGATGCTGACAGGTGGGTCCTTGATGTCAGCATCTATATATATCAGCTCTATTGTTCCATTAAATTAGTAGTGTCTGCTTATAAGATTTTTGTACTTCCATGTATTACCCGGCTTCCTTCGATATAAAAAATCAGCATGTCTGACAGACTCCCAAAAAAAAAGATGCTACAATACGTTAAAAATATGGGTAGGCTGAGGTTGGGCCAGGTTTCTCGAGGGAATAATATGGGCTGGAAAGGTTATATTTTGAAGGTTTTCGGTATAATTGGGGGAAACAAAGGACAAGAACGAGCGGAATCAATGTGTTCCAATTTGTGATGCAATTTCATGAACTCTTTCTTAACACTTCAGAATTAAGTGTTCAGTTTAATGTACTTGAAACCATGTAGTAGTGGAATTTGTAGAAATCATACAAAGCAAACTTCATTTGTCAAGATTCAGACAACTACCTGCTTACTGACCAATAGAAGTGCAACCAAAGGATTCGAAACAGAAAACTTATGGAAGCTTGGTGGTATTTGTAGATAGCTTGGCTAGATTCGAATCTGCCCAATTTTTTCAACTAATGTATTCGAAATCATGAAACAGAGGAAGTTTCAGACAAACAGACATATAGTCTGATTTGCCCAGATTCAGACAGCTCGGGTAAGCCAAACTTCCTGCTTGCAATGATCAATTAATGAGGTGCAGCCTAGGATTCGAAACAGTAAACTTACGGAAGGGAGACATATATATATATATTCAGTACAATCAAACATGTCCAAGGGGCGGCCTACTTCCTACCCCAATGTCATATATAGCTAGGTCGACCAAAAGCTTGTCACAAGCTACCAACCATATAATTAATCAGTGCATATGTATATATATATATATATACATGGAGACTATTCTGTCATCGATGACAGAATAATATTCTGTACATATTTTATACTTCTTACAACACATGTTTGTACTTCTTACGACACATGTTTATACTTCTATGTATGACAGAATCGTACTGCTCGTTTACAAATTTGAACTGCTAATTTGTATCTACGTAGCTATTTATTTGAATTTGTAAATCGTTTCTCTGAATTATGCAAGTGATATACTGTTGGAAAGCTACGGAAAATCCGCAACTTTTTCATGTTAAAACTTTTTTCTAATTTTCAATGGTTTAAGTTTAATTTTGAAAATCGGAAGCATTCAAAAACACGTCCGAAACGTATTTTTCACTTATTTTCCAAACCACAAATCAGAATAACGCATATGATATTCCATTGGAAAGCTATTGAAATTGCGCAACTTTGTTATCTCTGCAAGTATTTTCAAATTCGCCACGCTTTTTGAACAATTTTGAAAATATTGGAATTCGGATCTATTTGAAAACGGGCGGACTGTAATTAGAGCAGATTTTCTCAACGATTTGTCGGAATGATGCAAATAATATGGCGTTGGATAGATATGGAGCAGACGCAACTTTTTCATGTTTTAAGTTTTTTCAAATTCTGCACCATTTTTAAATAATTTTAAAAATAACGAATTCGGAGATATCCAAAAAAGATGTAGACTAATTTGACTATAGTTTTTTAACCGCTTATTGGAATGATGCAAATGATATACCGTTGGAAAGCTATGGAAAATGCGCAAATTTTTTGTTCACTGTATTTTCACAAATTCCTTATAGTTAAAGATTAATTTATATAGTTTTAACTTCATATTATTTGTGTTGTTCGCAAGTTAACGATTTGAAATTGATAAATTTTACTATTTGATTCATTATTGAAAGCAAAAAGTAATGAAATTAAAGTTTTGTTCTACCATGCAAATCATTTGTGCCTACTATAGAGGCGATCGGAGCTTAAAACAATATGATTTGCACAATATATGTCCGTCCCAAGAAAACAGAGTTTTCGTACTTCTTAGGATATGTATCTCGTACTACTTGGTTATACGCGCTTGTACTTCCCGGTGGTGTTTCAAGAATTTTTCAGTAAAACAACGGTAACTTCATTATACGGTGTCCTTTTGGTTCCACCGTCATAATATTGTACTTCCCTCCGTTATCATGTTGTACTTCCGCTGTTATCATATTGTACTTCCCTTCATCACAATATTGTACTTCCCTCCGTTATCATGTTGTATTATAGCACTTCTGCACTTCTGAAAACTGAATATTTGTACTTCTCGTCATCATCGTGCGTACTTCCTAGAATCAATTGTTGTACTTCATTAATTTTTTGAATGTTTTTTTAACATTTTTGCAATCCTTCGCTGGGACTTTGCACTTCCCAAAGTTGAAGCTATGTACTTCCCGTCAATAGTATGTGTACTTCCCATTGTCATCGTGTGTACTTCCCAAAGATGAACATTGTACTTCCTGTCATCATCAGGTATACTTCACATAGTCTGTGTGTGTGTACTTCCTAGGTATAAAGTCAAGGTATATCTAAGAAAAAATGAATTTTTTTTGGGTTAGTGTACTTCCCGAAATTTAACATGTGTACTTCCTTAACTAGAACCTTGCATTTCCTGTTGTCACTGTGTGTACTTCCTGCATTTTTACGGATGTTTCAATTATTTTTCTTGCAGTTTATGGGAGACTTTGCACTTCTTAAATTGAACATCTGTACTTCCTGCTCGCATATTTCTGTACTTTCCTCTCTATGATTTTTTCTTTTTGTAACACAATTTATGTGTTATCGTACTTCTCAAAATTTAACCCGTGTACTTCTAAAACTGAGACCTCACACTTCTCATTGTTACAGCGTATACTTCCTTTATTTTTTGTAGATGATTCCATTATTTTTTCTTGCAATTTACGAGAGAATCAAACTTCCAAAACTAAATATTTATACTTCCCGACATCAACACATATACTTCCCACTCTCATACATTTGTACTTCCCTCTAGTGGATTTTGTCATTTTTCCAGTACTTCACGTAGAACCTGTACTTTCCCGTTGTTATTGTGTGTACTTCCCGTCGTTGTTACGTGTACTTTCCTTAATCACTATGTATACTTCCCGTCAATATCGTATGTATTTCCCATAGTCTATGCGTGTACTTCTTGGGAAAGAAGTTTTGCACTTCTCAGCAAATAAATATACACTTCTCAGAAAATAAATATGTACTTCCTATGTGCTTACTAATACTTCATGTTTTCTTTTTTTCCAACATTTTTTGTGAAACGTGTACTTTCTAAACGAAACATGTATACTTCCCGAAGTTATTGTGTATGCTAATGTTGTCTACTTCTGAGGGTGCACTTGCATACTTTCTTAAAAACAATTGTTTATACATAAAATTACCGCAGGCACTTTTCTAAGAGCACTTCTCTAAACAAAGAATTATTTTTTTGTGGTATTTCTATTTGCAGAGCAGGGCGGCGGTGCTGGGGGTTGGTGGACGGGCGGCGCGTGGCACCCCAATCTCGGTGAGGCGGCGACAGGAGAACGAGGCTCGACGGCGAAGGGGAACGAGGCCAGGCGGCGCGTTGGTCGGGTCACTGCAGGAATCGACTGATCAAACCAAGGCGACGGCATCTTGAAAAATATCGGTGTGACCCTGGAGAACGACTACGAGCAACGTAGAAGTAGCAGGGAGGGGGCGCTTTGCCTCTGAAGGTGCGTCTGTGAGCTACCAGGAGGCCGGCGGCACTGGGTCGTTAGGCATGCCCCATCGGCGGGAGCACCTCCGCTGGCCAAGACGAAGCGTGTGTGGCTGGGTCACCGTCATCGGCATATGACCGACGAATTAGCGCGAGGCAAGGGAGAGAGCCTCAAGGGCGACTTTTTAAATTAGTCCTGAGACCCAGCCAAAAAAGCAGAGGCAACTAGTTTTGCAAGAGCCTCACGGGTTGCAACGAGCCGTCGCAGCGCTACTACTACTACCACGTACGTGCCTCTCTTAACTCCTGGGCATGCATATATGTTTAATCTGCCCCTCTTAACTCCTCCAGTGGGTTGGATAATCAACGGGCAGGGTGGGCAGCCATGCATGTTTAACTGGATGTCACGTCGTACGCATAGCATCGTTCCTTGGAAAATGTAAACGAGAACCACGTACGTACGGGTTTCTTAGCTAGCTAGCTAGCTGGATCGATCGTGTAAATGTCTAGGAAACAAAATTGAAATCGTAAACGTATACTCTGCGCGCGCGATCGACTTTAATTAGTACGTACAAAGGATGGAGGATCGATTCCATCGGAGGGCCAACTCCACGATCGAGAAGCGTGCATGCATGTTTACGATTCACGCCGCGTGCGCCGGGCTTCCAGCTGGCTGGAATGAATGCGTCCGGGAGAAGAAAAGAAAAAGAAGGCGACCGAGATCGACGACCGACCGAACGGCACGCGATAGAAAAATAAAGGAGGTTGCGCGGCGGCCGGGCTCGATCGGGCGTTTGCATGTACTGATGTACAGAATATTATTCTATACACGATGATAGAATAGTCTTGTCCTATATATCAACGCGGATTTGCTACCACCGGTGGTAGCTATGCATGCATGCATAGTCCTTGGATTATGTGAGCATGGTATTTCTCCGCATGCGATGTAGAGAGCAGGAGATGACGGTGATAACGGATGAAATTCCTCCGTTTGTTGCATGCACATGGTACTCTTGAATGGCTACCTAGCATGGCAACTGTGGATGGCTAGAGCATGTGGTGATTTTAGACATACCATGCCTAGTTGCCATGCGTAGTTGCCATGCACACTCTTGAATATCTACCTAGGATGGCAACCGTGTATGGCTAGAGGAGGTGGTGATTTAAAACATGCCATTCCTAGTTGCCATGCACACTTTACTAACCAAGTAACCTGTAGAGTTGCCTTGTATGATTTCCTAACCGATCAAGGTGGTGATTTTGGGAATGCCACACCTAGTTGCCATGCACACTCTCCAAACACACTAACCACCTAGACATGCCATGTGATGTAGCCGTCTTGCCTAGCCATACGTGTGGTTTTGGCAGGATTTTTTTGTTGGCGCGAATGTTATGGTCTTCCTTTTCCCTCCTAACACTGAAAAAACTAAAAGAACAAATAAAAATGCGCGGACCGTAATCATTCGGGAAAAAACTCTAACAGTGAAGAAGCTCAAAGAACAAACAAAAATGCGACGGAGGGTAAGAACTAATTAAAATAAGTTCATAAATCCTATCGAGAGAAAAAAGACATTTATGAAATGAGCTCTACTTGATTAAGTAGCGGCGCTCTCAAAATCAACAAATCAATTAACCGCTGATTTTTATGGATCAAGGTGTTCGTCCTAGTGAGCTATGGTATGAATCCGATTATGTATCAGGGAAATGCTAAATAGAAAAGGATACAGCAGCTATGAGTACACAATGTGAGTGGTGAGATGAGATGATTTGTTTGCATGGTTCCACGGTGTGGTGGCTTTGGATGGATAGGTTGAGTGGATGGTGTAGTAGGTGTGTGTGTGTGTGGTTAGTTGGGGTGGATAATCCAATAGGTTGCATGGTGTGGTGTGTTGGTGTGGTGTGTTGAGGTGGTGTGTTGAGGTGGTGAGAGATAGAAATATGCATGCAAACACCGTCGCTTCCGTCTGTTAACTCTTGTGCTCCTGGTAGAAAATCACATGCTCCCTATAGAGAATCTAATGGTGGATGATGGGTGCATAGCTACCACCGGTGGTAGCAGGCTATTTTGCATATATATATATATATATATATATATATATGTATATGTATATATAGGGTCCATCTATTTTAAAACCGGTTGTAGATTAACAATCTACAACCGGACCCCCTGTAAGGGCCCGAGTCCATTGGAAAGCCGACCCAAACAAAAATGGCCCCCTGGTTTCCACGCGCCATGGCCGCCCCTGGTTCCGTCGCGCCGCGGCCGGCAGCCCCAGTTCCCTCGCGCCGGCGGCTGGAAACCCAGCGACCCGCCGGTTCCCTCAGGCCGCCCCCGGCCATCCCGTCTCCCTCGAGCCGACCACCGGCCGCCGGTCCCTCGGTTCTTGACGTCGCTGTTGGTCCCCATCGACCCCACATCGGGAGCTCCCGCCTCCGGCTACAGGCCGCAGCGCTGCTCCACCTCCGGCTATGCGCCTCTGCTACGATGTTGCCTCCCACGTCACATGAAGCCTGTTTTATCCCCGACGCGGAAGTGGTCGCTGCTCGCAGACAAACAAAGGTTAAGGGCGCGGTGCTACCTCTGTATTTTCTTCCCTGATTATTCTGCTCGACAGTACAGCCTAATTTAGATGGGAAGTGCAAGTTACCTGTAGGCCTGCTGTGCCTCGGCTGGTGTTTGACCGCTTTTGCATCTATTTTTTATTTTTTTCTCCTCGTTGAATATGTGCAATATACTGTGGTTGTCACAGTATACAGTGTTGTGAATTTGGGTACCCTGCACGTGTTTGTTTAAATGCTTACGAGACTTGAAACAAAATGTTTTATGATTCTTTTTCCAAACATGCCTGCAAGATATAGGATACAGTATCTCCGGGCAGTTCAGTTAACCTTCGAAGGTTAACCATATGCAGTAGCACAAAATTTTCCGTTTTCACCTGGAGGGAAAATCAGAGATGCAATTCTTCGGTTGTAAAATGGTTTGAAGTGCACACGTCCAATAAAGACAGGACTATTTATATTAGAAAAGTGATAAATTAATAAGGAAGTATACTTAGGTACAAAAGCCTCCATTTCTCCAAGCACATGTTCAGAAAACATGACTTGCGGGCGCGACTATGGGCAGTTCAGCTACACGACTTCGGGCAGTTCAATTGCACCGACGCGACAGTTTAGAAAACTCGATCGCGGTACGCGACTCTGGGCAGTTCAGGTGTAGTAGCGCAGGAAGTTCAGGAATGCTACTGTGGGAAGTTCACCTCAAACATGCTAGAATTTATATTTAAATCGGATTTAATTTTTACCACCACGGGCAGTTCTGGAGCATGAGTGTGGCAAGTTCAGGCGCACCAAATGTGGCAGTTCACCTCAAACATGCTAGAATTTTTATTTAAATCCGATTTAGTTTTTACTACAATAGGCAGTTCAGGAGCGTGAGTGGGGGAAGTTCAGGCACACCAAACGCGACAGTTCACCTTGAACATGCTAGAATTTTTAATTTAAATCGGAATTATTTTTTACTACTACGAGCAGTTTAAGAGTGCTAACCAAAGCAGTTCCAGTGCGCTACTTGGGGCAGTTCAGGTGGGCTTACGAGGGAAGTGCAGGTGGTGGCTAGAGGTAGTTTAGGTGTAATAACAAGGCATTTTAGAAAACTCGACCGTGATACGCGACTCAAAGCAGTTTAGGTGCACCAGCGTGGTAAGTTCAGGAATGCTACTGTGGGAAGTTCAGGCGCACTAATGAGGGAAGTACAGGTGGGCGGAACTTTGGGAAGTTCAAGTGCACTAACGAGGCAGTTTAGAAAACTCGACCGCGGTATGTGTCTCCATGCAGTTCAGTTGCACTAGCTCAAAAAGTCCAGGACCGCAACTCCGAGAAGTTCAGGCGCACAAACAAGGGAAGTACAGGCTAGCGAAACTTCAAGAAGTTCAGGCGCACCAATGATGCAGTTTAGTAACTTGACTCGGCAGTTCAAGTGAACTAACACGGCAGTTCAGAGAAAGTGACCTATAGGCATGACTCAGGGCAGTTTAGGCGCACTGACGAGACAGTTCAGGAACGCAACTGTGAGAAGTTCAGATGCACTAAACGCATCAATTCACCTTGAACACGCTAGAATTTTCACTTTTGTCAGATTTCTTTTTTCCACTATGGAAATTTCTATTTATACTAAGCGAAAGTTTACTTTGAACAAGAGGAAAGTTTGATTGCAAGAAATTAAAATTTTAAATTTTGTCAACATTCAATTTAATCATAAAATAAGTTCAGTTACACATCTAGAGCAGTTTAGCTACATGTGAGAAGCAGTTCAAGTACTCTATTTTTTTCCGGGCAGAAATCCTATGCATTAAAATCATTTCTGTATGTTCCGGTTGCACAAGTAAACCACATAAATACTTAATATACAATGATATGATTCCATTTTCACTTGTATATGGCCTCATGCCCCCACTCAACCACCATAGCAATGCGAAATTCAAATCGCTCGCATATGAGCATCGTTCCTATTATTTACTATTCTTAAAAAATGATTCCTAAACCGTGCAAAATTTGAAAACACCACCTTGACAAAAAAGTTGTGAAATTTGAATATCTTTCAAACGGTATATCATTTACTTCATTCTGATTAGTCGTTTAGAAATAATTGCAGTGCATACAAAATCGAGAAATCTGGAAATCCAAATCACCTATATTCAAAATTGCTCATAAATGGTAAAAAATCCGCAAAAATGATCAACATGAAAAAGTTGTGCCTAATCTATAGGTTTCTAATGCCATATCATTTGTATCAATCGGATAAACGGTTTGAAAATGCCAAGCAAAATAGTGTCCAAAAATGAAAAATCCGCGAAATAGTTGTTTACCATATCTAAAATTACTTTTATATCATCCAAAATTTTGAAAAATACTTAAAATGAATGAGTTTCGCAATTTCCTTACGAATCCAACTATATATCATATGCATCATTCTGATGAACGATATGAAAACTGCGACAAAAATACTCTCCGAAAATACAAATAGACGCGAAAATCTGAATATTAATTTTTGAAATAACTTTAAAAATGTATATAATTTTGGAAAACTTCCAAAATAGAAAAGTTTCGAAATTTGATAAGCTTTCCAACGGTATATCATTTGCATAAATCCGATAAACAATTCAAAAACTATAATCAAAACACTTAGATTGCATGTACAGTAGCGAGAAGTTCAAGAGTGTTTAGCATCTACTATAGCGAAAAGTTCAAGCGCGTGTACAAGAAAGTTCAGAATCGGTTGTAGATCCTTAATCTACAACCGGTTGTAGAATAGCTGGACTATGTATATATATATAACACAACCACATAATGAACTTATTTACAAAAGCATGCCACCATATACTAGCTAGCTAGGCAATCAACATGAACTTCAGGAGAAGAACATTGGAGTCACAGCAACGAGATATGCTAACCTTGATTGCTGCTCCAACGTGAAGTTTGCTTCCTTTCACATATTTTAACCACCTGGAAGTAACCGCCAAGTGGACATCCTTTGGATTAATAGCATACCGTCCCTGGACTGTCAGACCTTCACTTCGCATGATGAGACATATCTCGCCCTTTCGACCGGCTTGAAGATCTTTGGCAATACATTTAGGCAGTTTCTGAAAGAGAAACCCCACAAAATTAGCAAGAGCAATGCACTAGGAACATAAAAACAGAGCAATTCTGTCATATACTCACAAACATTGCCTTCATATGACTGCTGGTGACGACGTGGGTGAATCTTGCCATGACATCATTCCTGGTGCCAAGCCTGGTTGTGGGACCCCTGATTACCCATCCGGAATACCCGATATGCATACAATTCATGATCCCATGATCAGTGTGTCGTGAATCCACATATCCGATTTGATAACAGAATTACATCATCCATTACAGTACCAAATAAAATACTTACAATTGGCCACATGACCAAGTATGATATTGTGACGCAGGGCAAGTCTACAACTAAGCAGCGGATACCAAGCAGCGTTGATGACCCACGTAGTGCCTACTACCCTACAGGCAACTGACTGGGAGACGTTCCTAGTTTGCACCGGCGTCGTCATTCCCACCATGATCTTCCTCATAGTCGTCTTCCAGGTTTGACCAAGTTAATAGCTAGGGACAAAGCCATGAGTACATTTTGAATTGTACTCACAAACCATCTAAAGGGAGAGAGTTTGACATGCAGTATGGCTGTAGCAAGGATAGGCTCTAGTCTAGTTTACTTTCCTTAAAAACACGGTTTTCTTGTGTCAATATAGCATGTCGAGAACCATGTTCTATGACATCTCTATATCCTTATTTAAAGCATTTATAAAACATTTTTAGTAAAATCTCTAGGAAGGGGAAACCCCTTTTTATTTCATAAACCTGGTCAATCACACATGACCATCTCCATTTCCTCGGCAGTACCCTACAAGTACTCCGAACCTTTCTCGTGCCACGATAGTACCCTCTGAGTACTTCATCCGGCACCTTTCTCCATTTTTACGAAAACCACTTTTAAAACCAAAACCGACATTGGGCAATGTAGTGATCTTTCCAACCGTCCATGACGGAGGACTCGACTATTCAAATAGGTTTACACTCTGCAGAGGTTGTACACTTTACCCGCACCATCCGAATAATCATTGTGTGGGCATCATCCCCGCATAACATCCTATGCCACGACAAGCACCCGATCAGAGCCTTTCGCTTATCTACCTTAGTACGGGAATCTACCCTATGGTGTATGTACCTCCCCGGCACACCCTGGCAGCCTACCTCCACGTTCGAGCGTAACTCCAGTGCCATGTCAGGAGACCCATAGTGTCTTCCAGCCGGATAAATCCCTCACTGGATCTCGATTCAGTATTGCCCATTTACTTGCGGCAATCCGAATTCCGAGGTACCACGTACCCTTATATAGTTATGAGACTCCCGTACTAAAATAAACAAACTACGAGCTAAGCCCCCCCCCATACCAGGGTAATGTGGTTGCACGGGTTAATTGTTCTGAGCGACTACAAAGAAACACCAATGCCTTTTTATAAAACCACCAACTCCTTCTTCCTCCATTTTCCATAACATATTTTCCTGAAAACATTTCAGAGGAATAGAGCACTATTCCAAGGTTTTCGAAATCATTTTTCAAAGTCCCATTTGAGTGCAAGCATACAAGGTGCACACACATCATAGCAGCATACAACTCACATCATAGCACTGATAAACAATAGCACACATAAGCATGCAAGCATACAAGGTGCACACACATCATAGCAGCATACAACTCACACAAACTAGTATCAGAAACAAGCAAAACATCATACTGAACACTTTCAGGCATTTCAATAACAATAGCTATTTATAGAAATAAGGCAAAGATTTAACGGTCAAAAAAACCCTAGTTATACTCTAAATAACAAGCATGCAATTTTTACTAGTTAAAAACATTCTACCATCATACCAACAGAAGGGCATATATTTTCTGAACCCAACAAAAGTGGATTCACCCCAGAAGAGTTTATAGTTATTCTTCTATGATTTTTCCAGTGAAATAGGTGGCTGTTTTGGAAATAAAACTCCCAGAAAATATCAGTAATTCACTAATTTTCGAAAACCTAGGATTGGTGAGATACATCAGTACATGTTCACTAAAAATTGATTCCAACTCATTTTCTCTTATAAACCTTGATAAATAAAAATGCTAAAGTCAAATAAGCTAATAACTTGCAGGAATTACTGTGGATAGAACACACATCAAACAGTACTACAACTAGGGGAACATGGCAGACACTTTAACAAGGATTCCAACAAAATTGGATTGATCATTTTCTGAGTTTTAGATTTCCAGATATGTATTTTTTAAGGAAAAGTACCTAGTGAACAAGATTAAATAGAAGTATATATACAAGAATTATTTTGGTATAGGACCATTTCCGTGTGATAGATATTTTAACAAGGAACTCACATAAATTTGAATCAATTCATTTTGATGCTCAGAGATATAAATATGAATTTATGAAGCTAGCAGATCTAGCAATTTGATTACCAGATTTCTGGAAAATAAAAATATAATGGACCGAATCTAACAGGCCAGCATAACACAGCGCCGGGCCGACCCAACTTACCTCGTCTGACGCGCGGGTGAGAGAAAAAAGGGTCTATCCAACATGCAGGGTCCAGTCAGCGACTACGACCGAAACAGCCATGTAGGCGGAGCGGCCGTTACCTAGCGACGGGAGAGGAGCAAGGGCTCACCGAGGGGGACTCGAGGACGATGGGGAAACGTTGCCGGGGTGGCGTGGAGGTGAAAGGCGGCCCGCCCTGGCTGCCTTGGACGCGCGCTGCAGCCGCAGCTAGCGACGATGGAGACACGCAGGGGATCACTGCGGAAAGCCGGGGATGAAGGGGCGATGAGGGAGTGGTGCGGTGTCACCAGGCGGCTCATCTCCACCGACTTGGACGAGATCAACAGCCTCTAGACGACCACGAAAATGAGAACGAGCCCTGCATTAACGACATGACTACCTCAGACGAGTTCGATGATGGAAATAGTCCGGCCAGCTCCTAGGACAGTAAAAATTTAGGAATTAGGTTGGACGGATCGAGGCCTATCCAAAGAACAAAGATAGGGAGAGTAGGGGATCCGTGGCGAGCTCCTCCTCGACTTCAACCACTCAGACACCGGGAGCGAGCGAGGGCTAGTTCTTAGAAAAAGGGGGTAGAGCCGGCGCCTTGGGTGTGTGTTGTAGGTGAACTAGGGGAAGTGAAGAGAGTAGGGGCTCGGGAGTGTCTTATATTGCCAAAAATCGGTGCACCGAGGACACGGTGCATGGGAGCTGGGGGCGAGGCGGCTATGCTATGATTGGCCGATGAGGGCGGTGAGTGGGACAGGAGGGAAACGACAAGAGGAGGAGACGAGACTGCGCCAGCGGGTATGGTAATGCGATGCAAGGTAGCTGGCGAGGTTTCAAGTCCGGAGGGGCTCGGTTGGCTCGGGAAGAGGTCGTCGACTGAACGCCCACCAGGTGTTCGTCAGAACGACGTTTATCAGAGCAAGGTCGGGGGAGGCTGACAAAAACTATACAAAGTCGGATGCTTGCCTGGGAAGGCTCAAGTATACATCGGGGAGTCCAGCAGCGAGATGGCTTGGTCAAATGATCAAGTTTAGAAAAATGGCCATGCCATGGCGTTCTAGGGCAAGAGAGAGGGACATGCATGGGGGTCGCCATGGAGGCTGAAGAGTGGGGCAGGGGAGTAGTATGGGTGTTGGTACTTGCAGTGATACTGGTTGGAGAGGGGAGGGAGACGCTGCAAGAAGATTTGCAAGATCTTGCCATTGAGTGGCATCGGCCACTCCTTCTCCCTCCAAGCACAAGCAGCCAAGGATACTACTGTAGCAGTGTAGATCGACTAGAGGGAGGCTAAGGTGCTGGAGAGGTAAAAGGAAGAGTTTGGTAAAGGTAAAATGAGAATAGAAGAGATAGAGATTGATATATGGACATTAACATGTGATCCTCCAAGTATGGCATGAGTTTGGTTGCAAACTTTTTCCAAAAACGCCCAAGTGATAAGGGATCAGGGGTGGTGTCGTCGTGGTGAAACAACATAAGCCATGTGATAAGGATCACGCCGGTGATCCTATGGAGTTTTGTCCCGATCTTTCACAGCGAGTCTACCTGGATATAAATCTTCCAATAACGCGAAGAACGTCACCTGAAGAAGAGGAACGAATCCAGCAAGCAACGCGATGAAGATCACCATGCCTCAAACCTGAGCCTGATAATTCTTGATGAACACAAGAACCCTCGCAGCAATCTCTATTTGATAACACGGCAGCGCCATTTCCCCGAGGGATGATACACGGTGGAGCACACGATAGTTTTCGACTAAACAACTGAACTCCCCTAAACACTAGACTGCTGGCCTCCTTATATAGATGGCCAGAAAACTGTTGGGCTTGGACAGGCCCAAACCCAAAACACAAATAAACCTAAGTGGCCCATAACATGACCTGACACACAAAATAACATAAACAGATATATATATATATATAGATTGCTGACACAACCTTAGACTAAATTATCTCATATCGTAGGTCGTCCTGGCGTGCCAATCTGCAATGAGCTTCCCTCATCTTGGTGGAGTCCTGAAATTGGGCTTCACCTCCTCCTTCGTGCCCATATCACCATGGGATGGCTAAAGTAGGGGCCGAACTAAGTACTGGAGGATTCCGGAGAGGGAAACGTGCTAAGGAGCATGACAGAAAGGAACACACGATCTACCCAGGTTCGGGGCTCTCGTAAGGAGATAACACCCCTACTCCTGCTCTACTGCCTGTATATATCTGGATCGATGGGGGTACAACAATGGTGACTTCCAAGATCTCTGCTAGAGGAGGAAGATGACCTATGAACTGAGAAGCTATCCAGTGTCCAACCCTTGGCTAGGGCTCCCTGTGCGACCTTATATAGTGGTGGCAAGGGTTACAATGGTAATGTGAGAGTAGATGACACCGACTACAGTCCAAGCAGGACAAGCTGACGATAACTGACACCCTTGACTTTCTCCCTGATTGCTCTTGATGGGACATGCCATCCCTGTACCTTGTACTTCCTTGACTGTGACCTTACCACTTTGGTGGCAAGGACTGTACTTTAGCACTGTGGTGGTTGGTAGACCACCACTATGCACTCTGTCATCATGATCTTCCTCCATGCTGGGAAGGTTCTCTCCTTGATTGTAGGGATATGACCCTTCGATTGACTTCTGTGTCCCGGATATAACCGTTGGTCATATCCCGGACCTATATGTTGGACCACCAACCCCTTATCAAGTAATCCGGCCAGCCCCTATTCTTGCATAATATACCAACTTGGTTAGGCCGACATACTATACATGCCGGCATATTACATATCGCATCCCAGCTAAGCCGACATTCCTGAGTACCAGCCGGGATAACGCTTATATGCCGGCCTAGCCGATACTTTCGTATGCCGGCTAGGCCCTATCTTGGTCAAACATGACAAATTCAATCTCTAATCTCATCTCCTTCTAGCCTCTTGAACCTACCGGGGGTCATCCCCCTGACATTAGTCCCCGAAGTTGTCGAGGTCCCCCAGTTTTAACTGAGGGGCCTTGGCAGGTTCAACATATTATTTCCTCTTTATGATATCCCGGCTCTTATATATATGTCGGAGATTATCTCATATGCCGGCCAGCTGTCTGTATGCCGGCACCTCTTCCTCCTCTAAAAGTTGTTCCGGCCGATCCCGAGGGTATTCCGGATGGGACATGTTTCTGGTTGCTTTTGCCAGTATTTAGCTGGATCTTCCTTGAGAAGCTAAGTCTGACATACTGCCTCGGAACTTGCAACTGCTCTGCCACTATGAACGGTCACATCAAGCGACGGTTTGCAAAGTGATCATTGCCATTGATAACCACAGCCATTACTGCCATAATGCGCCTAGTGGCGCGGTTATTCGAACCGCCGCCCCATGTCGCACTGCCACGTGGCTAACGCCTGCAGAAACGGTCGGGGTAGTGGAGAACTCCCACTGTACCGACGACCACTGTCCTGCAGTACAAATAGGGGAGCGGGGTAATTCCCCCCTTTTTACCCCACTCCATCTTCTTCCTCTCGCCCACTCTCCTCTCGAGTTTCTCACCACAGAACTACTATGAGCCTGCGCCTCCGCCGTTTTAGCCAACGCCAGCGTCACATCACATGATGCTCCGGCTTTTTCCTTACTGCCGCCGTGCCTCATCTTCCTCGACGGTGCATTGCTCGGTGAAGTCATCTCCTTCACTGCGAGCTTGCAACTGCACCGCCGCCGACGCCATTACTCCAGTGAGTTCTTCCTCTCCTAGTTCTTCTTTCTTGATCCTCTGTAGCCTTCATTGGTAACTAGTATACTTAGATCTGCTTGAGTTGCTTAGCTTGGTATCTCACTGATTCGGCCAGCATTGCTACTTATTCTTCTCAGTGAACTTCATAGCTGTTCTTCGTAGTAGGATTTTCCCCGAATTATTTTTGATTTAACTATGGCAGTAGATCTAACATTCCTGCTAACATGTGCGTGATCTGTTTCTCGGAGAGACTAACTTTCCCCCTTTATCTTCTTCTGTTAGGACTAAAACTATGGGACTTCGGCTCTCTCGCCCTGTCCCGGCCAAAACAATGTCCTCCTCAAGTATGACAGCCACCTCCGCGCCGGAATATAGTAACCCGGCTGCACCTCAGGGATGTTCTGGCTGGGAAGGGTCTGAAGTAACCCCGGCCGACATAGAGTGGATTACCAACACCCGGCGCGTCCCGGCCGAAATATCATGCCGGCTGCCCGCCGGCGAAGTAGTGCCGGCACCTGAGGCCACTGAGAGGGCGGTATTCACTACCCACTTCGAGCGAGGGTTCGCTCTCCTGGTGAGGACTTTTTCTGGGACTTCCTGGACTATTATGAGCTCCAACCCCACAATCTGCTGGCAAATACTGTCATGACTCTGTCGGCTTTCACTGCCTTTTGCGAGGGCTACGTCGGCATAGAGGCCTTCGTCCAGGGATGGTCAAAATATTTCCAGCTCCGGAAACAAAGTGCCCAAGAGCCCTGGGATAAGAATGCCCCTCCTGAAACTGCTAAGGAGAAGAAGGATCGCCCCATGACACAGTGTGGTGCTGCAACCATCATGTCTCGGAAGGGCTCCGACTTTCCGAAGATAGAGCTACTGGAATCATGCAAAAAGTGGCAGAAGACCTTCTTCTACATGAAGAACACTACCGAAGTGGATCTGATAAATCTGTCGGAATACGTTGATGTCCCGCCCAATGAAATGAAGAACCGGACATACAATCCCAGGAGCACAGTGGGCGCTGTCAATGCCCTCCACCGGGTTATGGGCGAGCTCTATAGTGCCGGCCTGACGCTGGAGGATATCATCGCCTGCTTCATAAGCCGGCGAGTTTCTCCTCTTCAGCGGCGATCTCACAAGATATGCAAGATGAGTGGGGCTATGGACCCCACACCCGACATTCCACGCACGAGCTGAGCCCCGCCGACATTCTCCGGCGGGTGAAGGATATATGTAAGACCACGCAAACTATTTTTGCGTGAGGACTTGAACCATACAGCCGGGACCGCCCTGCTCCGACGGTAAACCATTTAGCCTTAGCCGACACTCCTGTTTATAGCCGACATACTTACTTGGCCGATATATTTATGCTTTATTCGACATATCCTCTACACCAGTATATTTATTGCTTTTGCTCTGGTTTTTAACTAACTGTCTTTCTCCTTTGCAGAAATTCAGCTTCCAGGACTTAGAGAACTCCTGGATTACCATTGCTCCGGATCGCACCGCGCCGAATCTAGAGGATCCGGATCACGAAGACAAGATGCCCAAGAACACCCATGCCGCTTCTGCCGTGGGTAAGGCCTCCTCTTCCCGGCATTCCATTCAAGACTGGAGTGATGACAATTCTGACGGGGACTGTCGGATGTTCCTCAATCCGACACCCCTCGCATATGCTTTTCCCACTATGCCGTCACCAGCTATCCCGGACGATGAAGTAGTAGATGCTGCCCCTCTGAACTAGGGACCTCCCCCAGCACGCGTGCCAGCAGAAAGCATGGAGTCTGGCCTCAGCCGGAACCTGTTGAAAAGATGAAGAGGCAGAAGATTGGAGTGCCTCTCCCGAAGAAGCAGAGGCCTGTTGCCTCGGGGTAAGTTTCTTCCCCCTCTCATAATTTCCTGCACCTTTCTTCTTTTGCTTTCTAACTTGTTGTTTTCTTCCTCAGAGCTCCACTGGCTCTGGAGCATGCCTCCAGCACCAGTGCCAGCCCTCATACTGATAAACTGGCGTCTCCTGCGCGCACAGATATGCCGGCCATGAGCCTAGTTACCTCTCTGATGCGGGCATCTTCGCCTGCGCCTGAGAAGACTTCCACCCCGGTGAAGGACAACCCTCTGCCAAAACAAGACACTTCTACCCCCGATGTCCACATGGACACGGGGGCTCAACAGGATGTCCCTGATATCGGCGCTGATACCAGCAGCACCGAAACTGCTGATAATACCGGCGCTAGCAGCAAGAGCACCGTCATAGACAAAGGGAAGGGTCTTGAAGTGCCGGAGGTCCGGGCCGAGCCAGAACAAGCTGCTTCGGGACAGGCCACGCCAACCGCGCCGGAAAAACTAGCACCCCAGACTTCAGCTCTGGAGAAGACTGCTCCTGCCCCGACCAAGACCAGCATTCCTACCATGACTCCAGCGCCGGCACCTGCAAAGGCCGCGCCGACACCTCCTGCTCAAGCCAAGCCAACTACCTTCAAGATACTAGAGATACCGGCCAAGCCCAGAGCTATTGACAGCAAACTGTTCAGCATTCAGCAGAGGCTCTACCTTGTGGCCGATGCCACCACTGTAAGTTTCTAGGCTATATTCTTTTTATACTTAACCATATATCTCCCCAGTCCCCGAAAATGCCGGCTGTCTGGAATATGGACATTCGGGATTTGCCTGCAACTCTTTTAACTTGATAGAATTTCAAATTCAACATATAAGCTCTATTAGAGCTTCAAATCCTAGTCATCGAGGGCCGGGATAGGTGCGCAGCACCTGTGCCAGATCTTTAGAATAAAAACTTGACATAACTTTCAAATCCCCTTATCCAGCATATAAGCTCGATTAGAGCTTCAAATCCTAGTCACTGAGGGCCGGGATAGGTGCATAGCACCTGT
This sequence comes from Dactylis glomerata, assembly GCA_007115705.1. Taxonomy (NCBI): domain Eukaryota; kingdom Viridiplantae; phylum Streptophyta; class Magnoliopsida; order Poales; family Poaceae; genus Dactylis; species Dactylis glomerata. The sequence goes on from QXEO01000752.1 coordinate 402,966, forward strand.
GCTGGATCTTCAAAATAAAAACTTGACAAATTTCCAAATCCTCTGATATGCCGGATTTTTCTTATAGTACTTCAAATCCTAACACTTCTTTTTTGCAGCGCATGAATAATGAGCGCCGCATATGTATCATGACCTTGTGTGCGAGCATCGGAAGCTATCCAATGAGCATAGCTGGCTTTGCCTTGAAGTGAGCAAGAAAGGTATTTTGAGCCGACATAACTCTATATGCCAGATTATTTTCATCGCAACCTTTCACAACATTCTTTTCGCCGATATATTTCATTGTGTCGATACTTACTTCTTTGCCGACATTCTTTAGCTACAACTGAGGAGCAAGTCACCGAGTTGCTCAAGAGGGTGAAGGAGCTCACATGTATGCCGGATCCTATAAACTTTCAAATAACCACTTTGTACTTCAAATCCTTTTGCCTTTATCACTGTCTTTAACTTCAAATCCTTTCTTACCCTTTTAACTTCAAATCCTTTTAGATGAAAAAGCGGCACTTCAGGCTCGCTATCGGGACTGCGTGTGGCAAAACAGCTGGACGAGAGGGATGCCGGCCACAAGGCCGAGATTTCCAAGCTGCAGGGCCAAATTGCTGAGCTTCTGGATGAGAAGGAGCAGAGGGATGGCCAACTTAAGAAGACCCTAGGAGATGCTCGTAACTTCAGAGGCTGAGGCCTCTAGCACTAAGTCAGAGCTGCAGGGTGATACGTCTCCAACGTATCTATAATTTTTGATGCTCCATGCTTGTTTTTACACCATTTGCCTACTGTTTCGTTACACTTCGTGGCACTTTTATGCATTTTCCGGAACTAACCTACTAACAAGTCGCCACAGTGCCAGATTCCTGTTTTCTGCTGTTTTTGTGTTTCAGAAAAGCTCCACAGGAAATATTCTCGGAATTGGACGAACCAAGTTCCTGAAGTCTTATTTTTCCTAGAAGCTTCCAGAGATCCGAAGAAGAGTAGGAGGGGGGCCACGAGGGCCCCACACACTAGGGCGGCGCAGCCCAGGCCCTGGCCGCGCCCCCTGTGTGTGAGGGTGCCTCGGGCCACCTCTGACGATGCCCCTTCGCCTATAAAGACCCCCCAACGGAAAAAACCTAAGTACCCGATCACTTTTCTAGAACACATCGCAATCCGCCGTCGACCCGAAGATCGGGAGGGTCCAGAAGCTCTTCTTGGCACCCTGCCGGAGAGGGGAATCGCCACCGGAGGTCTTCTTCATCGCCGTGCTTGCCTCTAGAGCGATGAGTGAGTAGTCTACCTTGGACTATGGGTCCATAGCAGTAGCTAGATGGTTGTCTCCTCCACCATGTGCTTCATGTTTAGATCTCATGAGCTGCCCTACATGATTGAGATCACCGTTATGTAATTCTACATGTTTGGTTTGTTGGGATCCGATGAATATTGGTGTTATGATTGAGTTGCTATACTGAAATATATCTTATGTTATCTCTATGTTGTTTGTGATCTTGCATGCTCTCCGTTGTTAGTAGCTATCTTGGCCGAGTAGTTGCTAGTGACTCCAAGAGGGGGTATTTATGCTCGATAGTGGGTTCATGCCTCTATTTAATCTGGGGGAGTGACAGAAACCTCTAAGGTTGTAGATGTGCTATTGCTACTAGGGAGAAAACAACATTCATATGCTCGAGGGCATATGCTTTGTTTACATTACACACTTTGCTTAATGCAATTATCTGTTGTTCGCAACTTAATACTCATGGGGTGTTCGGATGATATCCCCGGGAGTGGATTATTAGTCATAGATGCAGTTGGATGGCGGTCTATGTATTTTGTTGTAATGCCCAGAGTAAATCGCATAGTGATCTTGTTGACATATCATGTTTATCGTTATTCTATCAATTGCGCAACTGTAATTTGTTTACCCAGCATGTGTTATTTATCTTATGGAGAGACACCACTAGTGAACTGTGGACCCCGGTCCTATTTCCATCATATTGCTATCACCTGTTTACTTTACTCGCACTGTTTACTTTACTCGCATACTATTATCACTTTCCACTCGATACGCTCATACCCTTTGTTTCAAGCAAACCGGTGAGATTGACAACCTCATCGCAAGTTGGGAACAAAGTATTTTGTTGTGTTGTGTGCAGGTTCCACGTTGCTGCTCGCAAAGCAAAGCTTGGACGAGGCGCCACATATAAATTGTCCGAAGCTGTTGCTAAGCCAGTCCGCATCACCTTCAGTCGTATTGTCTGCTCTTCTCCCGATGGACATACCTTGGTTTCTAACTGAGGGAAAACTTGCTGCTATATTCATCAAAACCTTCTCTTGGGGTTTTCCAACTGGCCGGTCATTTAATTTCATACACCATCGACTTGGCCCCATGAAGTTTTCTGGCGCCGTTGCCGGGGAAGAAGTGGAAAACCTCTGCAAGGGGAGTTTTTCGCACGCACATCCTTTACTTTGTTCTATTGTTTTGCTTTACTTTATTTTTACCTGCATCGTTTTATATCAAAAACACAAAAAAATTAGTTTACTTTATAGTTGCTTTTATCTACTTGCTTTTAGTTCATTATGCTGTTCCCTAAGTACGTTTTGGAGGACCTCTCAGTAGGTAGTGGTTCAATTATTGGGAAAGATAACATTGAGGAGTTCTTTAATCACATTAGTATGCATAAGGAAGTTGAGGAAAAGTCTTTGGTTGAGCTTGCTCCTAGCTATGAAGTTGCTTCTGCTTATTTAGTTCACATGTTGGAAGCTAGGTTTGCTAGCCTTAACCCTTTTATGCAATACATGTTCCTTAAGCTTCATGAAATTGAGGATCCCGAAAAGAAAGCTTTTATCTTGGAAACTTTGCGCATAGAATTTAGAGATGTTGCAATTAAAGGTAGGAAAGTTTTTGAGAAGTTTAATAAGCTTGGCTCACCTGTAGCGGTTGTTGGCACACCCAATGAAGATTTTAGAGTGCCAATACCTTATAAACTTGTAGGAATTCACGATGCTTGGGATAAAAAATTTAGTTGGATTTGTCCTGGAAACTTTTTTGATGAAAGCAGTGTACCAAAAAGTGACCATAAAGGATCTTCAAAAACTCATTTGGACACATTTTCCTTCATTGTTGAAAAGATTCCTATAGTGGATCCGGATGCCACTTTCATTATTACTTGATTCGCAATTTTCTGCGCCTAGCTCAAAGGCGTTAAAGAAAAGCACTCTTGGGAGATAACCCAATGTTTTATTTTCAGTACTTTTTCTTTTATTTGAGTCTTGGAAGTCATTACTACTGTAATGACCTCTCCTTATCCTTTTTATTTTATTGTTGTGCCAAGAGAAGCCTCTAATTCGAGTGAGGTAAAGATTTGGGGATGTTGCTGTCCTGAAACTGTTTTCGGTGCTGCACCGTAAAAAATCGTGAAAATTCTCTGTATATCTTTTGGACCTGCGATTTCTTGTGCATATGACCCAGGTTATATCCAAACTTTCATTAGTTGAACACTTTTTGATTTGAGCAACAGAAAACCCCTCAAAAATTCGACCTTTGTCAGCTATTCTATTTTGACAGATTTCTGCCAATATTTGTGTTTGCTGCTTTATCGCTTTCTTTTCGACTTCTTTTGATCACAGAACTTTTGGGGAAGTTGCTACAGTAGTATATTCTTTATATATGGTGGTTTTGGGTTGAAACCTGAAGCAAAAGAGGTTGATTATATGTTATGCCTACACTAATATTGCTAATAGATTTGTGTTTAGTTTTGTATGAAGGAAGTTTTCAAGTGTAGGGATTGGAGAATGATGAGATGAGTTGAAGAATGGACAAAAGCTCAAGCTTGGGGATGCCCATGCATCACCCCAAGAAATATCCAAGAAGTACAAGCGTCAAAGCTTGGGGATGCCCCCAAGGCACCCCTTCTTCATCGGCAAAAATCAGGTCACCTTTCAAAACACTATATTTTTATTGCTTCATGCACTATGTGTTTTTCTTGGAGCGTCAGTTGTTTTAGTTTTTTTTATTAGTTTAGTTTTGTTTGCTGCAATAAATGGTTGGACCCCAACAAATTTCCTTCGGAGAAGTTGCCTTGCTTTCATTTGCCAAGAACACTCTAGTTTTCATTCTTATCAAAAACCGAGTGTTCTTCTTTTTCTGCTACTGCTTTTGGTTTTCATTTTCACCTTGATTTGTGTTCAGACCTTGTCATATCTCTTCATCAAGGTGTATTTTTGCCTCTGATCTTTATTGGTTTTCAGCAAAAGAGGTGTCTTAAAAAATTTCAAATGGTGTTGGAAAAGAGAAAAAGCTCTATGCAAAAAAAGGGTGGTACAAGAAGGAGCTTGTGTAGACTGCGGCTTAGGCTTTTTCATGTCATGCTTGATGTCTTTTTGATAGTATGCTTACTGGTTTTGCTGTAGCATGACTTGTCTCAAATAACTGAGATTGCTTAATGAGCCTTTGAAAAAATCATGCGTTGTTTTTATTGTTTGGAAGCATTATTTTGGTTTCTCCTTGATGCTTTATTTGGGTTGACTTGGCGCATTCTCATACATGTTAGACTCTTACAAAGTCGCCAATAGCCTCTATGAGCATTTAGTTTTTGACTTTTGATGCCATCTTATGCTTCTTTTAATGTCGCTTTGTCGCTTTGCATGATTATGGCCATTATTGCTCTCTTAGTTGGTCGCTCCCAGTCTTTTGCTAGCCCTCGCCTTGTACTGAGTATGAGCTCTACTCGTGCATCCAACTCCTAAAAACCAAGTTTGCCAAAGTGTCCACCATACATACCTACTAGCAATTTGCTATTCCAAGTAAATTTGACTTGCTTTTATTTTCTCTTCAAATTAAACTCTTACCAGTGTTATGCGAAAATTGGTCAGTAAAGCTCTCACGAACCGGAAGGCGGACTTTACTTTTTCTTGTTCTTAAAATTTTGACAATGTGGTCTCTTATGTTGAGTTGTTATGCTTGCAAGTTGTAAGTTGGATACTAGCCCAACCATGCCGTCATGGGGCAAGCTTTCAACATTGCACTTCTTATTTGAGTTGATATCGTGATCTTTTATTTATGGATGCCCGCGGTGTGAAATGAATTGGAAATCTTGCGGGGATCATGGAGTTTGTATATGTGTTAGGGAAACGCCTGGGCCGCCAATCTAAGCCATGCATAATTCATGGTGGAAATTTGCAGAATACCCATAGTGGACATTCGACGACGCATCTCAAAATAAAAAGCTAAACAAATGGTAAATAAAAGAGATGTCGAGGTGTTCATTGTCTGCTTGTCCTATCATTTTGATGTGGGCTTGTTCCATGTCATCGGGCACGGAGGTACCCCGTTGGCGGTTCTCAATGATACATGTATACCTACAATGACAAGAGCCTTGCTTGGGACTCTAAGTTGAGTAGCATGAGGTTTGGGTACTCATATTCACGGGACACGAGGTTTTCAACTTATGATTTGTCAAGCATATGCATCATAATTGTTCTCGCATTAACCCTAACCATTCAAGATGCTTATGATGGGGGCAATGAGAGCTCAAAGCCAGTAAGTAATATAATTTTTGAAGGTTATAAAAGTTGCAATCACTGCTTCCCTCCGCGAAGGGCCTTTCTTTTACTTTTATGTTGAGTCACCACCTTTTATCTTTATGCACCATTAAGAGAGCATAGTTGTCATTCTTAGTATAATGTACATTGTCCCAAAGTTTTCATTGATTGATTCATATTATTGGTTTCACTTGTTCTTAAATTATTTGTATCTAGTCGCCCTCTTAAACTTGAAGGTGTCCTATGCAGTTATGTTTTGCTCTCTATTAAGGACAAGCTGAAAACCATTTGTATGTTTTTCCTTATGATTTGAACACATGTTTGACTTTCATTTTTTCATTTTCATGATCTTTTGTTTGTGTTCATTTGCATGTTATAACATGGTTGCTAAGTTCTTATTGTCAAGATTATATCTTTCATGCCCACATTTTAAGTTCTTATGATCCCAGCTCACAAATGCTTACATATATGATCAAGATTGTGTAGGTGCATGTCACCTTAAAAATTATTCTTTTGTTATCACTTACCTACTCGAGGACGAGCAGGAGTTAAGCTTGGGGATGCTTGATACGTCTCCAACGTATCTATAATTTTTTATGCTCCATGCTTGTTTTTACACCATTTGCCTACTGTTTCGTTACACTTCGTGGCACTTTTATGCATTTTACAGAACTAACCTACTAACAAGTCGCCACAGTGCCAGTTCCCTGTTTTTTGATGTTTTTGTGTTTCAGAAAAGCTACACAGGAAATATTCTTGGAATTGGACGAAACAAGTTCCTGAAGTCTTATTTTTCCCGGAAGCTTCCAGAGATCCGAAGAGGAGTAGGAGGGGGGCGACGAGGGCCCCACACACCAGGGCGGCGCGGCCTAGGCCCTGGCCGCGCCCCCTATGTGTGAGGGTGCCTCGGGCCACCTCTGACAATGCCCCTTCGCCTATAAAGACCCCCCGACGGAAAAAACCTAAGTACCCAATCATTTTTCCAGAACACATCGCGATCCGCCGCCGCCGTCGACCCGAAGATCAGGAGGGTCCAGAAGCTCTTCTCGGCACCCTGCCGGAGAGGGGAATCGCCACCGGAGGTCTTCTTCATCACCATGCTTGCCTCCAGAGCGATGAGTGAGTAGTCTACCTTGGACTATGGGTCCATAGCAGTAGCTAGATGGTTGTCTCCTCCACCATGTGCTTCATGTTTAGATCTCATGAGCTGCCCTACATGATTGAGATCACCGTTATGTAATTCTACATGTTTGGTTTGTTGGGATCCGATGAATATTGGTGTTATGATTGAGTTGCTATACTGAAATATATCTTATGTTATCTCTATGTTGTTTATGATCTTGCATGCTCTCCGTTGTTAGTAGCTATCTTGGCCGAGTAGTTGCTAGTGACTCCAAGAGGGGGTATTTATGCTCGATAGTGGGTTCATGCCTCTATTTAATCTGGGGGAGTGACAGAAACATCTAAGGTTATAGATGTGCTGTTGCTACTTGGGAGAAAACAACATTCATATGCTCGAGGGCATATGCTTTGTTTACATTACACACTTTGCTTAATGCAATTATCTGTTGTTCGCAACTTAATGCTCATGGGGTGTTCGTAACTTAATACTTGAGGAGTTCTCGGATTGATTCGCCACAAGTGGATTATTAGTCATAGATGCAGTTGGATGGCGGTCTATGTATTTTGTTGTAATGCCCAGAGTAAATCGCATAGTGATCTTGTTGACATATCACGTATATCTTTATTCTATCAATTGCCCAACTGTAATTTGTTTACCCAGCATGTGTTATTTTTCTTATGGAGAGACACCACTAGTGAACTGTGGACCCCGGTCCTATTTCCATCATATTGCTATCACCTGTTTACTTTACTCGCACTGTTTACTTTACTCGCATACTATTATCACTTTCCACTCGATACGCTCATACCCTTTGTTTCAAGCAAACCGGTGAGATTGACCACCTCATCGCAAGTTGGGAACAAAGTATTTGGTTGTGTTGTGTGCAGGTTCCACGTTGCTGCTCGCAAAGCAAAGCTTGGACGAGGCGCCACATATAAATTGTCCGAAGCTGTCGCTAAGCCAGTCCGCATCACCTTCAGTCGTATTGTCTGCTCTTCTCCTGATCGACATACCTTGGTTTCTAACTGAGGGAAAACTTGCTGTTATATTCATCAAAACCTTCTCTTGGGGTTTTCCAACTGGCCGGTCATTTAATTTCATACACCATCGACTTAGCCCCATCACAGGGCTTGAAGGAGCAGGCCACCAAGTGGGAAGTTGATATTGCCCGGCTCAATGCTGATCTCGCTAGTAAGCTTTCAAATCCTTTAATCTATATCTTGCCCGACATAATCTGTTCGACATATCATTACTTTCTCCGGCATAACAATTATGCCGACATATTCTCATGGTTTTGACACCTTCTTTCTTTCTTAGGCCTCTTCCCTGGATATGTTGAAGATGTTGAGAAAGCTCTCAGGTGGATTGGCTGAACAGGAATGTCCTGGTTGACTCTGCCAACTGGGACATGTCGAAACAGCTTGTTGCCCTGGAAGCCCGCAAGGCTGCTATGACCACATACAATGATGATCTCTATCTTGGTGCCCAGGAAGCACACCAAGCTCTCTGGCTGGGACAGACTACTCCTACAGATCCCGCGGACCTTGGCAATGACTTGCAGCTGTCCAAGGTTCGCGTTGGAGAATGGCGGGACTCCGGCGCATGGATTGGAGCCGATGAAGCCCTCACCTACTTCTTGTCTTGGTATGAAAAAGTTGATCTCGAGACTCTGTGCTCTGTTTGTAAAGGGTCCATGTGGACCACAGATTAGGAGCTTATCCGGCGGCGCTAGGAGTTGGCCCACAGCTATGTGGACTACGCCAATACTAAGGTCTTCGTCCGGGATATCCGCGAGCCAGAGAAAGGTGTAGACGCAGAAGATGCTGAAGGATGTGACTCCAGCCAAGACGAGGAAGAAACTGAAGATGCATGCGATGCTGACATTGAAGCTCCGGCACAGCGATCTGCGCCGACTGGAGGTGATGCATCTATCCCATCTGCTGGATCCGACACTCCCAATGCCGACGTTTCCACTGCTACTGCTCCACCTGCCGGTGGTTCAGCCTCCGCCCCTGCCTCTTAGACTTTGCGAAAAAACACTTAAGTTTTATCAGATCCCCGGTATGCCGGGTGTAGTTGTAAGATATACTCTATTTGCTTTGGTTTGCTACCTTAACAAGTTTTATTTTGGTTTGCTTGTTTATTAAAGCCGGATCATCTTTTGGCTAAGTCACCGAGTTTGTTTTCCTGTTTCCTTAACTCCACAACCTTGGCTACTTGTCTACCTTTTCCAGCTTTTGACGTATGAGTCTCAAGGTTTCTTTATTAAACATACAATACTTAAACTTTGAAACTTAGACTTCAAATCATCCGACACATCAAGTTTTAACTTTGGACAGAAACAAATGTCGGTCTGCTTGTTTTATCTTTCCTTAACCATTTTTCATATGTAGACAATCTCCAGCATCTACTCTTGCTATCCATGAAGCCGGGTTTTCGGACAGCAGCTGATGAGGACATCCCTACTACACAGCCATCTCCACCTACTGTTGATGATCCTATTGTTGCTGATCAAGATAAGTCCAATGATGAGATTCGGATTGGACCAATTACTCGAGCCCGTGCTAAGTTGTTACAACAGCAGGTGAACTCACTCCTTGCTGAATCTGATATTTATTGTAACGAGAATTTTATACTGCCTAAGTCTTTTTTCATATGTATGATCAGGTTCATTGGAGAAGAAGGGGTTCGAGGGAGCGAGGAGATGCAACACATGGAGCACGACGTGGTGATCAAGCAAGAGAGCGCGAGGGAGGAGAGGGAGGCCGGCGCCACAAGCATGGAGAACATCACCACATGAAGAAGATCAAGTCTGGATGAGCACGAGCACGTGATGGCGCACTAGGACTTCCTACGACACGATGTCTACACATCTAAGGCGCGCTACACACATGGCCTGCGTGCTAAAATTAGGCCGAACCCATATATGGGTCGGTATGTACCCGTTTGAGTCGAACCGAGTCAGTTTGGGCCCAAACCGGACATGTTTTGGGCCAGGTCTTTGCTGAGGTCGCCCGACCGCCTATAAGTAGCCCTGGGCGCCCCCTCAATTAGGGTTAGACCACGTTTAGACTAAAGAATACTTCGTTGAACTGCTGTAAGCATTCATCTGAATTCCTCCACACCAATTCATCTGGATTTGGTGTTATACTGCTGCAAGTTTAGTGTGATCTGTTGTTCCACTGGGAATCAGTAGATTGCAAACTACCGTTTCGTGGTCGATGGCTACGTGCGCAAGTGTGTGGAGTCGTGAATATCCTACAGGGTTTGAGAGCTGTTGCATTGGCATCAGGGTTCAAGCGAGGAGAGTTCATCGGTGACACCAATTTATCCCCGACAATCATCCGCTGCCATCATCACCATCGCATCGCTCACGAGAAGATCGGGCCACCCCATATCATCTTGGTATCAGATTTCCACGGTTTACTCGGTGAGCATCCACAAATCCACCCCCACAATTCGTTTTTGTTTTCAGTCCTATCCAGAAAAAGCCTAAAAAAAATTAGGGTTCATAGTCTGCCATAGCCTAGATTGCACCGTTCTTGAGTTTTAGTCGCTGATCGTTTTTCGCGTTTTCTTTCTTCCATCCGTAGGAGTCTAGGTCTAGCAATCTTTTCTGCATATTTGTTCCGAGTTTGGATCTCGTTTGGAGTCTCATCGATCGTCATCTTCTTCGTTGGGTTGGTGGCTGTTCTTCACGTACAGCAGCCAGATCCGATCGCAACAGGCAAAAAAAAAAACAAAAAACAAAAAAGGAGATCCGATCAGTCAAATAGGCTTGCCAGATACGATCACGTTCAGCCAGCAGTTCCTACTCCCATCGCTAGCTAGAAAAAAAAAATAGAAAACAAGCAGCGCTGCCGCACAGCACAGCCCGATCGGTTCTCAGCCAAAAAAAAAAGACAAACTACTTTGTCCGTTTCGCGTCGCCGTCGCGCTGCTGTGTGTTTCCGGCGTCGTACGTCTCTGCCGTTGACATATTTTTCGTCGGTTTCTCTGCCGCGACAGCGTGTTACCACTGTGTCCACATAGCGTCCTTTCTACACGATTTTGATCGCTTTAGCTACAGCCTGTCTACAGCATCGTGTTAGGAGCTTACCCATACGAGACTAGCTACTTCGTGCTCATCAGGCTGCTGCCGTGTGCGCAATCTTGTGCCTGTTCATCGAGCCAGTGCTAGCGTCTCTCTTGTGCATTGCAACACGAGCTATTGTGCGTTGTCACTTATATCTTTTGAGCTCTTTTTCAGAGTTGCTTTGCCTCGTTTATCTCCACCGTGTGCGTTTTGTGGGTCTTGTCATACGATCAGCACTAGGACATATTTGTGGTGTACTTAGGATACCATACCTACAGCTCCACCATATATTCCTGGTTTGTCGTGTGATCGCTCTTATACCCTCGGTATTCACTTCGTCACATCCGTGCACGAGCTTGATACTTCGTTCTGGTATGCACTACTATTCACTTTGGAACGGTAAGATTACCTTTTCTTGTCAGTTTTTGAGTGATTTGTGAGTGGCACCACACGTTTTTGATTTCGTGCACTAATCTACTAATCATGTCTACTAGTGGTTATGATGTGATGCAGGAAAAAGATGGGGATACACCTGTGGTTTGGACAGACTTTGTTGGATTGCGCACTCATCTGGAGGCGGTGTTGGATCGTTCTACTGCCGACGCTGTGACTGCACATCAGCAACTCCAGTTCAAAGTGCAAGGCACCGCAGATACTGTTCAAGCTATGCAAGCTCAGTTCACTACTTTCCAGCACAGCATTGATCAGTTGAACCAATCCCTAGCGGAGCTGCGTCGGCCCATTGTACCACCGGCTGTGCAGCCTGCTGCTGACTTTGCTGATGATGATAGTGTCCATGACAATGCCAATCTACTAGGCCCCAATGCTCGTGGGCGTGGTCTTGGACAACATGGTCGGCCACCACATGGCCTCGGTGCCCGACGTGTAATACCTGCTGAGGATGATTTTCTAGGGAAGCCAAAGTTCTCGATACCCAGATTTGATGGTGAAGGTGATGTGGAGGATTACCTCACTTGGGAGCTCAAGATCGACAACCTGTGGCGTTTGCATGCTTACACTGACGATAAGAAGATCAAACTTGCATCCTCAGAATTTGATGGTTATGCCCTGCGTTGGTGGGATAATATTTTGACACAACGACGAGCAGCTCAGGAGCTTCCTGTTTTGCGATGGACAGAGATGAAGGAAATCATGCAGGCTCGTTTTGTACCCACCAATTATTTGCGTTCAGTTTTTGATAGATTGACACAGCTGAAGCAAGGATTTTTGACAGTTGATGCTTATTACAAGGAGATGGAACTGTTGATGCAGCGATCACGAGTTCAAGAGTCTAGTCAGATGACTATGCAACGGTTTTTGCATGGACTCAGACTTCCTATCAAGAACATCGTCTGGCATCATGCTTACAATGATATGAATCAGTTGCTTCACCATGCTATGGAGGCTGAGGCACAGCTTACTGAAGAGGCGCAACAAAAATCTCGCTTTTCACCTGCCAGTCGATACACTGCCAGGGCGCCTTCTAGCCCTGCCCCAGCGCCACTTGAGGGGACTCCTACTCGCCCCTCCTCGTCCACTAGGCCAGCGACCTCTGGAGCTCAGTCCAGACGTCCCGCTACCACACCAGCTGCTAGTTCTGGTTCGAGTGCCTCCGTGACTCGTGCTACTGAGAAACTATGTCATACATGTGGAGGCAAGGGACATTTTAAAAGAGATTGTCCCAACAACAAAGTGATAGTGGTTACTGAGAACGGATATGAGACCGGAGAAGATGCTGATCCGTTTAGTTCTGATGATGAAGGTGAAGATGCTTATGCTGACTCTTCTCCTATTATTGTTGTCTCTCCACGTACGTTGAGTGTGCAGCCCAATATTGATTCTCAGCGCTGCAACCTGTTTCAAACCAAGGCACTAGTTGGTCCCAATAAAGCTTGCAAGGTGATCATTGATGGCGGAAGCTGTCGCAATCTCGCAAGTAAGGAGTTATGTGCCAAGCTGGGTTTGAAATATTTACCTCATCCTAACCCATATTATATTCAGTGGTTAAGTGACAATGGTGAGATGAAGGTAAACTACATGGTACGTGTGAACTTTGAGATAGGGCCATACAAGGATTCTATTGATTTTGATGTGGTTCCTATGACGGTTTGTCATCTCTTGTTGGGTCGGCCATGGCTCTATGATCGACATGTGCAACACAATGGTCGAGCCAATACTTATCACTTGGAGTTCAAGGGCAAGAAAATCAACCTACTGCCTATGTCACCGCAGCAAATTGTTAATGAATCTCGTCAGAAGACTGTAGTGAAACTCGAACAGCCACCTCCACGAGATAATGTAACAGCCGTGAGTGATATAACGAAAAGTGAGGGAGTGCCCAACTTGTTAGTTTTAGCCACCAAAGAAGACATGAGAGAATTTAGTGAGGATCCTACAGCCATGCCTCTTGTACTCATGTACAAGGGCGAGGTCTTAGTTTCTAACGATATGCAACCTGTTTCTCTTGGTGTCTCAACTGTTTTGCAAGATTTTGATGATGTTTTTCCGGCGGAGGTACCTGCTAGGCTGCCACCATTACGAGGCATCGAGCACCAGATCGACTTGATCCCTGGCGCCTCCTTGCCCAACCGCGCCCCCTACAGGACCAACCCCAACGAAACAAAGGAGATACAAGCACAAGTGCAAGCTCTTCTGGATAAAGGGTACATTCGTGTCTCTCTTAGTCCTTGTGCTGTTCCTGTGATTTTGGTGCCTAAGAAAGATGGTACATGGCGCATGTGCGTAGATTGTAGAGCTATAAACAACATTACTATTCGATATCGTCATCCTATTCCCCGTCTCGAGGATATGTTAGATGAATTGAGTGGTGCTGCTGTTTTCTCTAAAATTGATTTGCGTAGTGGTTACCATCAAATTCGCATGAAAGAAGGAGATGAATGGAAAACTGCTTTCAAAACTAAATTTGGCTTATATGAGTGGCTAGTCATGCCTTTTGGTCTTACTAATGCACCTAGTACATTCATGCGCTTAATGAATCATGTTTTGAGAGAGTTCATTGGTCGTTTTGTGGTTGTCTATTTTGATGACATACTTATTTACAGCCGCAATGAAACTGAACACTGTACTCATATTAGACAAGTTTTGCAAGTGCTGCGTGATAATAAATTGTATGCTAATCTTGAGAAGTGCACTTTTGCAAAAGATAAGGTCATATTTCTGGGTTATGTTGTTTCTAAGCATGGAGTAGAGGTAGATCAATCTAAAATTGCTGCTATTCAAGATTGGCCTACTCCCATGAATGTTAGTCAAGTACGAAGTTTTCACGGTCTTGCTGGTTTTTATCGCCGTTTTGTGAAAGACTTTAGTACTATTGCTGCACCATTAAATGAGTTAACGAAGAAAGGTGTTCCTTTTGTGTGGGGCGCAGCCCAAGATCATGCATTTGATGAATTGAAACGTTTGCTTACTTCTGCACCTTTACTTGCATTGCCTGATTTTTCAAAGCAATTTGAAGTTGAATGTGATGCTAGTGGTATAGGCATATGTGGCGTTTTGATGCAAGAGGGTCGTCCTATAGCTTATTTTTCTGAGAAATTATCTGGTGCTAGACTAAATTATCCTGTTTATGATAAAGAATTGTATGCACTTGTTAGAGTTCTTGAGGTTTGGCAACATTATTTGTGGCCAAAAGAATTTATCATACATTCTGATCATGAAGCTTTGAAATATTTGAAAGCACAATCCAACCTGCATAGGCGTCTCGCTAAGTGGGTTGAGTTTATTGAATCTTTTCCGTACATTATTAAACATCAGAAGGGAAAAGATAATGTGGTTGCTGATGCTCTCTCTAAGAAGAATATGTTATTGACACAACTTGATATTAATATTCCTGGTTTAGAGAGTATTTGTGAGCTTTATGCAACTGATCATGATTTTGCTGAACCATATCGTTTGTGTGCTTTGAAAAACGCTTGGGAGAAATATGACATACATGATGGGTTTCTATTTCGAGCTAACAAACTATGTGTTCCGGAGTCGTCTTTGCGTTTGCTCTTATTGCAGGAATCGCATGCTGGAGGTTTGATGGGTCACTTTGGGCGTGAGAAGACATTACTCATGCTAGCTGATCACTTCTTTTGGCCCAGGATGAGGCGTGATGTGGACAGGTATGTGCGGCGCTGCATTGTGTGCAACACATCCAAGTCCAAGCTGAAGCCTCACGGTTTGTATACACCACTACCTGCACCTATGACACCATGGGAAGATATTAGTATGGATTTTGTGCTAGGATTGCCAAAAACTAAACATGGTCATGATTCTATATTTGTGGTAGTGGATAGATTTTCTAAAATGGCACACTTTATTGCATGTCATAAGAGCGACGATGCGTCGCATGTGGCTAACCTGTTTTTCAGGGATATCATACGCTTGCATGGAGTGCCCAAGACTATTGTTTCTGACAGGGACGTCAAGTTCATGAGCTACTTCTGGAAGACCTTATGGGGAAAGCTAGGAACGAAGCTGCTGTTCAGCACTACATGTCATCCCCAAACTGACAGCCAGACCGAGGTGGTGAATCGAACTTTGTCACAGTTGCTGAGGACAATGATCAAGAAAAATCTGCGGGAGTGAGAAGATTGTTTGCCGCATGTGGAGTTTGCATACAACAGGGCGGTACATTCTACTACTCAGCTTTGTCCATTTGAGGTGGTGTATGGCTTCAAACCTGTTACACCACTAGATTTGTTGCCTCTTCCATTGCATGAGAGAGTTAATATGGAGGCATCAAAGAGAGCTGATTTTGTGAAGAAAATTCATGAGAAGACTCGAGAGGCTATTGAGAAGAAAGGGAAGAATACTGCTGCTGCTCACAACAAGTCACGAAAGCAGGTTCTTTTTCAGCCCGGCGATATGGTATGGGTGCACCTGCGCAAGGACAGATTTCCTTTGCTTAGGCGTTCCAAGTTGAGGCCCCGAGGTGCTGGTCCCTATAAAGTGCTTGCAAAGATCAATGATAATGCCTACTCGATTGATATTCCTATTGCTGAGTTTGGTGGTGTTAGCAACAGTTTCAACGTTGCTGATTTATCACCATATGATGGAGATGACCTTGGAGCGTCGAGGTCGACGCCTTTTGAAGGGGGGGGGGAGATGATGATGACATCCCTACTACACAGCCATCTCCACCTACTGTTGATGATCCTATTGTTGCTGATCAAGATAAGTCCAATGATGAGATTCGGATTGGACCAATTACTCGAGCCCGTGCTAAGTTGTTACAACAGCAGGTGAACTCACTCCTTGCTGAATCTGATATTTATTGTAACGAGAATTTTATACTGCCTAAGTCTTTTTTCATATGTATGATCAGGTTCATTGGAGAAGAAGGGGTTCGAGGGAGCGAGGAGATGCAACACATGGAGCACGACGTGGTGATCAAGCAAGAGAGCACGAGGGAGGAGAGGGAGGCCGGCGCCACAAGCATGGAGAACATCACCACGTGAAGAAGATCAAGTCTGGATGAGCACGAGCACGTGATGGCGCACTAGGACTGCCTACGACACGATGTCTACACGTCTAAGGCGCGCTACACACATGGCCTGCGTGCTAAAATTAGGCCGAACCCATATATGGGTCGGTATGTACCCGTTTGAGTCGAACCGAGTCAGTTTGGGCCCAAACCGGACATGTTTTGGGCCAGGTCTTTGCTGAGGTCGCCCGGCCGCCTATAAGTAGCCCTGGGCGCCCCCTCAATTAGGGTTAGACCACGTTTAGACTAAAGAATACTTCGTTGAACTGCTGTAAGCATTCATCTGAATTCCTCCACACCAATTCATCTGGATTTGGTGTTATACTGCTGCAAGTTTAGTGTGATCTGTTGTTCCACTGGGAATCAGTAGATTGCAAACTACCGTTTCGTGGTCGACGGCTACGTGCGCAAGTGTGTGGAGTCGTGAATATCCTATAGGGTTTGAGAGCTGTTGCATTGGCATCAGGGTTCAAGCGAGGAGAGTTCATCGGTGACACCAATTTATCCCCGACAATCATCCGCTGCCATCATCACCATCGCATCGCTCACGAGAAGATCGGGCCACCCCATATCAGCAGCTAAGTCAAAGAGTGGCCTTTGGTGCCGACACATTACTAGGCCGACATAGGAAACATTCGAATCAAGCCAGCCGGCATATAAATGAAAAATTGAAATAGACAAGGAAATATACAGGAGGAAGTGCCCAATCTCCTCGGGGTGCCGACATTTCATTCATTAGTCTTGTGCCAGCATACAGTGCCGGCACTGAAAGTAAAATGGAAATACATACATTAAGCTTCTCAGGAGTAAAAAGGATGGAGCAGAGCTATGTTCCATGGCCGCTTGGTTTCTTCTCCGGACCTGTCCACCTGATTCTTCTTGGGAGCCTGCGCATCTATAAGATAGTAGGCATCATTGTGCAAAGCCTTGATCACAATGAATGGCCCCTCCCATGGAGGTGTTAGCTTATGCCAGCCCTCTGTGCCTTGCCTTAGCCGGAGCACTAAATCTCCCTCTTGGAATCTCCTTGGATTCACCTTCTGCGCATGATAGCGTCTGAGGTTCTGCTGATATATTGCAGTTCTTGACAATGTTTGCTCTCTTGCTTCTTCCAGCAAATCAACATCATCTTCTCTGGCTTCTTTAGCCTCTTTGTCAGTATATAGCACCACTCTTGGTGCATCATGCATTATGTTGGTTGGAAGCACTGCTTCCGCCCCATACACAAGGAAGAACGGCGTATAGCCGGTGGATCGATTCGGAGTTGTTCTCAGACTCCAAAGTACTGCCGGCAATTCATCTAGCCAGCAGCCGGGACTTTTCTCTAGTGGCTCTATCAACCAGGGTTTTATGCCGGATAATACTAGTCCATTTGATCTTTCTACCTGGCCATTGGTACAAGGGTGAGCGACCGACGCAATGTCCAGCCGGATCCCCACCTCCTCACAATATCTGGCAAATGGCCCCTGGGCAAAGTTCGACCCATTGTCAGTGATTATGCTATGGGGAAATCCATATCTCAGGATTATGTCTTTCAAGAATTTCACTGCTGTGTGGCCATCGCATTTGCTTATTGGCTTCACCTCAATCCATTTGGTGAACTTATCCACCATGACCAGAATATGCGTCATCTTGCCTCTTGCCGGCCTAAATGCCCCGACCATGTGCAGGCCCCAAACAGCGAAGGGCCAGGTCAGCGGAATAGTCTTCAATGTTGATGCCGGCTGATGAATTTGGTGGGCATACCTCTAACATCCGTTGCACTTTCGGACCAAATCCTCTGCTTCTTGCAATGCCGGAGGCCAGTAAAACCCGTGCCGAAATGCCTTTGACACCAAGGCCCAGGATGAAGCGTGGTGTCCACACTCCCCCTGATGAATTTCTCGGAGCATCTCCTGGCCTTCAGCTGATTCGACACATCTCTGCAGTACTCCTGTGGCACTCCTCTTGTACATCTCATTGTTGATAATGGTGTATACTTTTGACCTTCTCTGAATGCGACGGGCTTCAGCTTCATCCACCGGCACTTCTCCTTTGACCATGAAGTCCATAATAGGACGTGCCCATGAGGGCACCTCCCTAACAGTAAACACTGCTTGATCTATCTCCATTACTTCGACCGACACATAATCGATCTCTATGGGCTGTGAAGTCCCCGGGACAGAAAGATCAGTCCTCGGGTATGCCGGAGCAGTCCCCCGGTATGCCGGAACAACCTCCTGATACATCTTGCCCTTGTCTTTGCTCTTGCTCCGGAATGTCGCAGTCACCGCGTATGTCGGCCCAGTCCCCGGGACACTGGAGAGAGTCCCCGGGTTATCTGAACTGGCGCTGACATCTATCTCCATTGGAACTTCTTCTTCTAGACTCGGCAAAACATAAATGGATGTTGACTCCGGTGAAGGCTTGATCGATGGCTTCCTCAGATGATCCAGCGAAATGCCGGGCGGAATTGATTCTCTGGAAGATCCCAGCTTGGACAACGTATCGGCTACATCATTTTGAGCCCGGGGAACATGCCGGAACTCACAACCTTCAAAGTAGCCACTTATCTATTGCACCAAGAAACGATAGGATGCCATATTTGCATCATGCGCATCCCATATGCCGGAGCACTGCTGGATCACCAGATCCGAATCACTGAAGCACATAATCCGGCGAATGCCTATATCCTTGGACACTTTCAGGCCATGCACAAGTGCCTCATATTTCGCCACATTGTTCGATGCTGCAAAGTGGATCTGCAGAACATATCTCAGCTGGTCATTCTTGGGTGAAGTAAGAACTATGCCGACACCCAAACCATGTATTATCTTGGACCCATCAAAATGCATTCTCCAATAATTTGCATCTGGCAAAGGTGGCTCATATTGTATCTCGGCCCAATCGATGAAGAAATCGGCCAGCACCTAGGACTTGATCATATGTCGCTTCTCATACTGAGGCGTATACGGTGACAACTCTATTGCCCACTTGGCTATCCAGCCACTGGCATCTTTGTTGCTTATGATCTCCGAGATAGGGGCCTCAGCCACTACTCGAATTGGATGCTCCTGGAAATAATGCTTGAGCTTCTTGGCCGCCATATAGACACCATATGTCATCTTTTGATAGTGAGGTAGTTTTGCTTGGAGGTAGAAAGGACTTCACTTAGATAATATACCGGCCTCTGCACGGATTTGCCTCCTTCCTCTCGCTCTACTACCACCACTGCACTGACAACTCTGTTGGTCGCCGCTATATAGAGCAACATCGGCTCCTTCCGCAACGGTGATGCCAATACAGGTGCTATTGACAACATCTACTTCAGTTCCTTGAAAGCTGCGTCGGCTTGCATCATCCAGACAAATGTGTCGGACTTCTTCATCAATTGGTACAATAGCAAAGCTTTCTCTCATAGCCGGCTTATGAAACGGCTTAGGGATGCAAGGCATCCAGTGAAGTTCTACACCTCCTTCAGATCTGTCGGTGGCTTCATTCTCTCTATAGCATGAATCTTGCTGGGGTTTACCTCGATACCCCGGCTAGAGACAAGGAAACCAAGTAACTTGCCCGCCGGCACACCAAAGGTGCACTTAGCCAGATTTAGCTTCATCCGGAACCTTCTCAAATTTGCAAAGGTTTCCTAGAGGTCATCTATGAGAGTCCGACTTTCCTTGGTCTTTATGACGACATCGTCGACATACACCTGCACATTTTGATCTATCTGATCATGCAAACTTTATTGCATACATCTCTGGTAAGTAGCACCGGCATTTCTCAAGCCGAACGGCATAGTGCGATAGCAATAAGCCCCGTACAGGGTAATAAAGGATGTTTTTATTTGATCCGGCTGATACAAAGGGATATGGTGGAAACCAGAATAGGCATCTACAAATGATAACAGTTCACATCTAGCTGTGGAATCAATCACTTGATCGATCTGAGGGAGTGGGAATGGATCTTTAGGACATGCCTTGTTCAAATTTGTGTAATCAACACACATCCGCCATATCTTGACTATGGCGGGCTCATCCTTCTTCTCTTCTACCATGACCGGATTAGACAGCAAATCCAGATGCAGCACTTCCATGATAAAGTCGGTAGCTAGGAGCCTGGCTACTTCCTCCCAAATCACTTTTCTTCTATCATCTGCAAACCGTCGGAGCGGCTGCTTCACCGGTTTTGCATCCGGCCTCACATGCAGTGCTTGCTCAGCCAACTCCCTCGGCACACCTTGCAGGTCCTGAGTAGACCATGCAAAGATATCCCGATTCTCACGGAGGAAGCTGGTGAGCTCGCTTTCCTATTTTGGGTCCAGGCTAGGACCTATGAGGGCATGACGCTCTGGGAAAACCTCGTCCAGAGCCACCTTCTTGACTTCTCTAGCTACTTGGAAGGAAGTGGTGCCATTTGGATTTGCCATGCCCGGCATAGATTTGCCGGCCACGACCGCTTCAGTGATCTCCACTGCTCGCTTGAGCTTCTTCTTCTCTTCTACTATGATCAGAGTCTCGGCCAGATTAGATCTGGCCAAGGCGCACACCATCGAGCGCTTGTAATCACCAATGATAGTATTCACTCCTCTGGGCCCCGGCATCTTCATCTTCAAATATGCCAGATGCGTAGAAGCCATGAATTTTGCCAATGTTGGCCTACCCAGCAATGCATGGTAAGGACTCTCCAGATCCACCACCTCGAACATGAGGTTCTCCAATTGCAGTTATCCCGGTTGCCAAACATGACATCTATCCAGATTTTGCCCATTGATGGCGCGGTGTTGAATATTGCCAGAGAACTTGTTGGCGTGTAGTTGATGAAGTAAATGACCGGCCAGTTGGAAACCCCAAGAGAAGGTTTGATGAATATAGCAGCAAGTTTTCCCTCAGTTATGAAACCAAGGTTATCAATCCAGTAGGAAAAAGCCAAACGACGGAAGGTGATGCCCGCTAGCTTCGCGACAGCTCCGGACAATTTATAGGGCGCCTCGTCCAAGCTTTGCTTTGCAAGCGGCAATGTGGAACCTGCACACAACACAACTAAATACTTTGTTCCCAACTTACGATGAGGCTGTCAATCTCACCGGTTTGCTGTAAACAAAGGGTATGAGCGTATCGAGTGGAAAGCAATAATAGTATGCGAGTAAAGTAAACAGTGCGAGTAAAGTAAACAGGTGATAGCAATATAAAGGAAATAGGACCGGGGTCCACAGTTCACTAGTGGTGTCTCTCCATAAGATAAAATAACACATGCTGGGTAAACAAATTACAGTTGGGCAATTGATAGCATAAATACAACGTGCATATGTCGAGAGGATCACTATGAGATTTACTCTGGGCATTACAACAAAATACATAGACCGCCATCCAACTGCATCTATGACTAATAATCCACTTGTGGCGAATCAATCCGAGAACTCCTCAAGTATTAAGTTGCGAACAATAGATAACTGCATTAACCAAAGTGTGTAATGTAAACAAAGCATATGCCCTTGGACATATGAATGTTGTTTTCTCCCTAGTGGCAACATCACATCTACAACCTTAGAGGTTTCTGTCACTCCCCCGGATTAAATAGAGGCATGAACCCACTATCGAGCATAAATTCCCCCTCTTGGAGTCACTAGCAACTACTCGGCCAAGGTAGCTACTAACAACGGAGAGCATGCAAGATCGTAAACAACATAGAGATAACATAAGATAAAATTCAGTACATCAACTCAATCATAACACCAATATTCATCGGATCCCAACAAACACAACATGTAGAATTACATATGTAACGACCCAAGCTTTTATCAAATTTTGGGGGAAAATTTTTGTTTTTATTTTGCTTGTGTTGATTGAAAATTCACAGGGATTTAAAACTTTTTGAGTTTATTTGAAAGCTTTGTTTGAAAACTATTTAAAATCCTCTATTTATTTCTTGAAGAATTTCCTTGGGAAAAATAAAAGAATTTGAAATACTATTTTCTCGCCCTTATTCAGCTTTATGCAAGCTTGCTTGCAAAAGATTATTTTACAAAATTGCTTTATTCATTATGGGTTGCCTTTCCAAACCATAATTGATTGTGTTTCTCAATCATTATTTTATAAACTATTATTTTACTATTTTAGAAAGAATCGAGTTCAAACTCTATTTCTATTATTTTATGCAAGCAAAGCCATTAGGCTCAATTAAGACCTTTTATTAAAAATCTGGTTTTGGTTCTTAAAACATGTTTGTTACTGTTCTGGAATGTTGCTTGGAATTTTAGAAAATTTTACATTTTGGTTTGAAGTCATTTGAGTAACAAATGCAAAAGCTATGAAGAAATAAAGAAAACAGAAAAAGAAAAGAAGAAAAGAAACAAACAAAAAAAATACGAAAAGGGCCTCGGGAACCCCTCGGCCCAGAGATGAAAAGAGACCCGCGGCCCACTTACCTTCACCCCAAACCGGTAACCCCTCTCCCTCGTTACCCCGCCGACAGGAGGGCCCCACCTGCCAGTCGTCTTCCTCCTCCGCCCGTTACTCCCGCCGGAGACCGACCCCTCCCCTGTTAACTCCCTCTCTTAATTTCTCCGTTACTCCCTGCCCTAATTGACGTCTACCCCGGCCTATAAAAGCCCCCTCCACCTCCTCCCCCGACCCCCTTTCCTATTCTCGCGCGGGACATCGCCAGGGCGACGGGATTTCTCGTCGGAGCACCGCAAACCTGCAGACGTCCCCGGTCGATTCCGACCTTACCAGTAAACCCCGCGCCTCCTCCTCTTCCCTATCTCCTCCCCCTATCTCTGGCGCCCCCTCTGACATTTTCCCTTTGATTTAACTCGCAGCAAATCCAACTCCCGGACGCCACCCGAGGTCGCCGTCGTCTCCGGCCACTTCTCCCCGTCGCAACTGGAAGCAATCGAGGGCGCTGTTCACATTCTCGAGACCGCCATCCTCCTCCGAACGTCGTCTGCGTATTCCCCGTCATCGCCGATCACAGGAAACTCGCCGTCGTCCGATTCCAGTGCCGGACCTCATCGCCGGCGATGGAAACCCTAGGTCCGTGGTGAGCTTCTCTCCCTCTTCTAATCCTACCATTCGATCCAGATCCGTCGCTCCAGAACACTTCACTTAAGTGAAGAGGTATCGGTTGATCTGGTGCATCCATCCATCTTTTAATCCGACGGCCGAAAACCCTGATCCGCACGAAGAGGTACCAGCCAATTAGAATAGACCACGTGGCGAGCCCCGGTTCAAACAGAGTTTTAAAACAGAAATTGAAATCAGATTTTGTTCCAATCTTGCAAAATTCATATCTTTTGATCTGTAACTCGAAAAATAGCAAATAATATACCGTTGGAATCCTTAGGACATCTAGAATCCAGTAGTACAATAATATCTTATATTTTATGGGTTCAATTTGAAACTATTTTAAAATTGGAATCAAACCTTCTGTTAGCTTGATTAATTCATATCTTTAGTTATGTTGATCCAAAAATTACAAATTTGTAGTCTTTGGAATCCCCTCAACTTGTAGAACATCATAGGATCAAGAAAATCCAAATTTGATACGTGCACACACTTTGTGCATTCAAATTTGTCCAAATCACTATTTTGGTGATAATTCAATTTCTAAAATTTATTTTAGAATGAAACCAATTGCAGTAGCTTTGTCTTACTGCAAGCTATCCAGTAGCATCACTCCCATAATTTCGTGAACCATGTCACAATTATTCGAATTCTAATATGAGAATTTGAGTATTCCTATATAGATTAATTCTAATTCTATTTCAATCATTGATTCCTTATACTTTAGAAAACCCTATGATCATACCTAGCTATCAAATATCATCTTGAGATCACTTTGATCCAATGTCCGATCTATCTAAACAACATCTTGATCAAGATCATATTCACTTAGACCTATCTTGTATAGTACCCACTTATTCAAATTACAAATGTGTCATTTGAGTAAAGTGTGATACTTTCAATCTTAGTTTCTACCTTGGCCACTATGGTATTGATCAAACCAACATCATAATACTCAACCCCATCCCATTTACTCATTAGGAACCTTAAGCCATGTTTTCGAACATCATCTATACATATCCTTACCTATAGCTATCTACTCATGTCTACTCAACCTTAGCCTTGCATTGAACTATTCAATTTGCATTTGAGTTAATTGAGTACTTCAATGTAATAAGAATCCTAGCCTAAGCTTAAGTGTAATATATACTATTTAAGAATAATTGTTGTCACAGTTATTCAATAGTATTGCTATTGCACTATCTTATCTCTTATGTGATTTACCCACATGAGATATTCCATGATTCAACATGCTTTGATAAAGCATAAAGACCTCACTCATCATATTTTGTCTAATTCATATATGTACTCAAATTGCAATTGTGCTACTTGAGTAGAATATGAATTCATCTCAAACTTAGGTTCTATTAATGTGGAGTTGTTATAATCCATACCATAGTATGTGTTATACACCCTGTTGATCAATGAACCATTTGAGCCATGTCCTCCAATATCAATCTTTTTCCAATCACTTGACCATCCCAATCCAATGCTTACTTAATCTTATCTCATGTATTGAACTATTCGATTTACAAATGAGTTGATTGAGTAACTCAATACTTCATGAATCTTTACCCAATGTCTAAGTGTTATACATACTATTTAAGAGTAATGGTTGTCACATTTACTCAATAGTGTTGTTGTTGCACAAATCGACTCTTGTGTAGTTTATTACACATGAGCTATTCCTAAAACTCTTATGTGCTTTAATAAAGCATAAAAACTTCATCAATTATTTTATGCCTAATCCAATTCTCTCTCAAATCATATCGATCTTCCCCAGCTAAGCTCTCAAATTCATATCTCACAAATCATGAATCCTTTGCCATATCTTTCTATCATAACATATCAATAAATCTAAATTGTTAAACAAACACTTTTCAATTGTTTGATTTGTTTGATTGTGTTTGTATGGTTTGTTTATGTTATGTTATTTCTGTGCTATAGTTTGTGCGAAGAGCTACGAGCTTAGTTGAGAGAAGTGGAAAGATCGTATTCTTCAAAAAGGCAAGTGACACACATGTCCCTCACCCATTTTATTTATGCATTAGTATATTCACCTCTTGTAGTATGCATGATAGGTGTTTTACTCAACTGGTTTATCAAATGCTTAGATCCTAGTAGTGTGTAGCAATCCCTCAAACCCCACCTGTTAGGATGCTAAATACTTTGAAAATTACTGATGCCATGCTAAGATCACTTGAAAAGTGTTTTGTGAACAAATTAAGAACTTCAACTAAAATGAAACACCTGGGTGGATTGGTTTGATGATGGAGGTGATGTTGAGTGGCGACCTGGGGCTACACCTTGTGTAGTTGCTGCCTGGGCGTATACTTGTGGTTGGCCACCCAGGAACAAAGAGATGGCTATGTCTTCCATGCTTAGTGTACTTCCAGTGCAGCCTTATGACATTATGGGCTCTGTCTTGACTGATTAGAATGTGGGAGTGCAACTTGTCGGCAAGAAGTGGTGGTAGTTGAATTGTAGGTTGGGAACGGTGCTTGCCAAGTTAGTTGTCCTCTCCTTCTAAAAGGTCTCGTTTCATTTTATGTATGGGCATAAAATGAATCATAAGGTGAAAGTGCACAACCCTTGCAAGGTGTATAAAACTAATCGATTAGCCGTGTCCTCGGTTATGGACAATTGAGTCTCTAGACATGGAATGTACGGAATAATCTCATCACTATTTCAGAATGATTAAAACTTGAATAGTGACTACTTAGGGCTACACACCTGACTATCAACTCAGGACTTGTGTAGTTGTCTTTGCCTAAGGGTCCTCACCAATCCCAAGACTAGCTACTCAGGGCTACACACCTGGCTATCAACCCAGGATTTGTGTGGTTGTCTTCGCCTGAGGGTTATCCTAGTCTTGTCGAGTAACTACTCAGGGCTACACACCTGGCTATCAACCCAGGATTTGTGTGGTTGTCTTCGCCTGGGGGTTATCTTGACCTTTAAAAATCTTGAATGCTTAATAAAAGTTTTAAAAAGGATTTTAGGATGAAAATTGGCTTTATGCAAATCAGCCTATGAGATCCACCAGCCAAATGTCATGTAGTATAGTTTTTCCACAAAATGCCACCAAATATGTGTCATTTGCCAGTACGTCATTGTACTGACCCCTCTGGGGCTGGATATTCAAACGTGCAGGTTTTATTTCAAGTAAAGAACCAGGAGTAGGATCTCGAGACTACATTCCAACATGTCTGCCTGTGGCACGTGATGAAGAATGGAGGCTCACTGCAACCGTGCTTTATGCTGTGTACTCGTAAGGTTGAAGACCTATGTAACTGGATTTACGTTGTAATATTGATGCTATTGCAATGATTACTTATTTTGTACTGTGGTGCTATCTACTGATCCAGGGAATGGCACAGATACACAGGAGTTCTGCCTTTAGTAAAAGGCGGGTCGTTACAAATGGTATCAGAGCATAGTGTTGCCTGTAGGATCGAGACCCTAGGTTTGGAATAGACTAGGAAGCCCTAGGATTCTTTCCTCTCTCTTTAAAAGGAAAATCAATTCGAGTTTCTAAATGAGATCAATCTATATACTTTTAGCTTGAAATTTTCTTGTAAGAACTTACCCCATTCATTTGTTTTACACTACTCTCCTTTTCAAATTTAGATGACCGACCCCACTGGTCCTTTCTTGATGGATTCGATGTCAACTACTACAGAACCAGTGATGATTATGACCCTGGAGTGTGAAACTGAGTTTCCCAAAGCCTTGAAGAACCTCATGTTAAGTATGGGAATGCAAGGAGAAGTTGTTTACAAAGGATTTCCCATGATAGATGAAGGTGAAGAATATTGGTTGGTGCAGCTTCACTTATACAAGAACAAGGAAGATGACCACAAGAAGATGGGACTTTGGATGTTCACCAACTCCGAGATGTATCCCTCATTCCTTGACTCAGCAAGATGTGCTGCTTGGTCTGCTATAAAGGAACTTGGAGAAAGACTCAAGTGGAGACTTCATAATACTCAGCAAGACCTCAAAGAAGAAAAGGAAGACACTACTACATTGAAGAAAACCATAAACCAACTTCAAGGTGACATGGAAAAGTTGGAATCTGAACTTAGTGTTCAAGGAGACCTCATCAAAACCAAGGATGAGCAAAATTACCAATCTACTGAAGCAGCTGGACCAGAACAATGGATCTGCTTAGAAGAGTACCAAGAAACCTTAGTTGGACTTCCATTTAGGAAATTTTAATAAGTAACGACGTGTAATAAACGTTATGGTCATACCGACTTGTGGATGATCGTACCTTCCCGTTTGTTTGAAAACTAGTTTGCTTGTTATGATGAATGTTTGTTAGATATTGCTTGTAGGATAAATTGCTTTGAACTATTGTGTTTTGGGTAGGAATCTTCTTTAGATCTCTTCTATCTAATTCTCATCTATGCTAAGACCTAAACTTGTCCTAAGACCCAAACCAAAGTATTCTCAACGACAGAACAACTACAATGACCCTCAGTTGGAAATAATGATACAAAGGACAACAACAAGGGCTAGTGTTTCAATTACAAGGGACTAGGACATTACTCATCCAAATGTCTGGAAGGAAACAACAAAGCAAACCCACAAGGAAGCATGAAGAAGGACCTCAGTATGATCACTTGTTTCAAGTACAATCAAAAGGACACTAGGCAAGAAGATGTCTAGGAAAGAGTACTACGAGATGGAATAACTGAAGGATACCACGCAAACAATAAGAAGACACCCCAAGGTGTAGCTAATGTGGAAGTAATACTATTCAACCCCCTCTTGCAAGAAAGGTGGAAAGGACAAACAGAACAATGGAAAGAGCAAACAGAGCAATGGAAAGGATGTTAATTCCTCTTAGATGGCAAACCAAAGGATCTACAGCTTAAGAATTATTGCCATGAGCTTTGTTGAAAACCTCTAGCTAGGAACGATAGATTTTGTTTTCAAGTTTCAAAATAGGATTTGGGAACTTGGTTCCAATTTCAACAAAACTTTTGTTTAAAAGCTAGTGAGGTTGACCAAGAGTTAGAATGCGAGATGCACCAAACCAAATACGAGGTAATGATTGAGTGCGACATGGATTCGTGCCCATGACGACTACTCATATTGTTCGCTCTTGTATGAGGAATGGTAAGTCTAGAGAGACATACCTACCTAAGAGACGATGTCGTTAAAACCATAACCTTAGAAGGATAATATGTTACATCCCTTATAGTGAGCCAGTGGCCAAAACGTAGGAATACGGTGAGAATTTGGTTTTTGAACGGCTACACGAATCAGTAACGTTTTTCTCAGTGGACTTGAAGACGGAGACTGTTCAGCTTCGGCTACTGCCTGTTCGATTTACCTTCCCGACCCTTCGTTTCGACTCCCTAAGCCTATAAAAGAGAGATCACTCCTCTCCAGAGAGTCACAACAAAGACAACCACCACTACCTATGTGATTGCCTCCTGATTCCAGAACCCTACGCCACCGAAGTCTACCCCATCCCGACCTACAATGTTTTGAGACAACTCTTCAAATCCCTGAAACTACTTTCCTGCCCATGAGAGCTTCGTTAGATCCCTCATTCTTGTGAAGAAGTTCATCTTCGAGATATGATCAAGTTGTTCAGCGCCTTTCAACAACTATGAAGACGGTTGCTAAAGGAATTCTTAAGGACCATCTGGTACCTGTGGCAAGTAACACAACTTGCTCCGGTAACTTGAATGGGTTCAACAATGTTGGTTATAAGGCGACCTTCCGTCCCTTAAAAGTGCAAGTACCTCTTACAGCGTCCACCTTGTTTACCCCTATGAAATGCATGAGAAGCCTGCAAAGAGATGCCATCCTAATTCATTGGGATGTGTGGTCTCATCATGTTCGTGGGGCAAGCATGCAGTACTTGGCACTGAGTTATCTTCGAGATTCTTGGAATGAAAATCAGCTAAAAAGCAACAAGGAGTATGGTGATAGCCTGTAAGCTGTCTTGGCCTTGGGGAGGACCGACCAAGAAAAGGCTAGATACACATTCTTGGAAGATGTACAACAACCAGGATGGTTACTAGAACAGAATAGTATCGTGGAAAAATTGAAGAGCAGAATGGCATAAGGAAGCAACCATAAGATGAAGAACCTCTAAGGATGATGATAAGAAAGTTGAGATGATGAGAGGATACCCTCTCAGCTTGGTCTTCTGAATGACCCAAAGAGGAGACAACTCAGCTTGGTCCTCCGATTGAACCAAAGAGTGACTCCTCAGTGTCCAAAGTAGTTCAACAACTACCCCGTTGGATAGAAAGCTCTACAATAGAGTAAGGTTACCTCAAGCAACCCCATAAGGAAGGTTGATGCCCGGATTTGTGAATAGACACCCACCGATTGTAAATGAAGATGTGGACTACCTTATTGGTGACAACGCGATGGATGATATCTGCTTATCACCAGAATTAGATGGAACCCTTGGTATGCCCACTTTTGAACATAGTTGTGGATATCAAAACTTCTGAGAAGAGCGATTCAAGGAAAATGGCCCAACGGTGAATACAAGCTGGGAACAAAATGCAAGTGCCCAAGGAAGCATCAAGACACCACCAAGAGGAATTTTCTTTTAAGGGTGGTAGCCACCCAGATACCTAAACCCAAATAACCTAATACCTACTTTCTTTCTAGCCTCTCCAATCTCGGGGATGAGATTTCTTTTAAGGGTGGTAGTCTGTAACGACCCAAGATTTTATCAAATTTTGGGGGAAAATTTTCGTTTTTATTTTGCTTGTGTTGATTGAAAATTCACAGGGATTTAAAACTTTTTGAGTTTATTTGAAAGCTTTGTTTGAAAACTATTTAAAATCCTCTATTTATTTCTTGAAGAATTTCCTTGGGAAAAATAAAAGAATTTGAAATACTATTTTCTCGCCCTTATTCAGCTTTATGCAAGCTTGCTTGCAAAAGATTATTTTACAAAATTGCTTTATTCATTATGGGTTGCCTTTCCAAACCATAATTGATTGTGTTTCTCAATCATTATTTTATAAACTATTATTTTACTATTTTAGAAAGAATCGAGTTCAAACTCTATTTCTATTATTTTATGCAAGCAAAGCCATTAGGCTCAATTAAGACCTTTTATTAAAAATCTGGTTTTGGTTCTTAAAACATGTTTGTTACTGTTCTGGAATGTTGCTTGGAATTTTAGAAAATTTTACATTTTGGTTTGAAGTCATTTGAGTAACAAATGCAAAAGCTATGAAGAAATAAAGAAAACAGAAAAAGAAAAGAAGAAAAGAAACAAAAAAAAATACGAAAAGGGCCTCAGGGAACCCCTCGGCCCAGAGATGAAAAGAGACCCGCGGCCCACTTACCTTCACCCCGAACCGGTAACCCCTCTCCCTCGTTACCCCGCCGACAGGAGGGCCCCACCTGCCAGTCGTCTTCCTCCTCCGCCCGTTACCCCCGCCGGAGACCGACCCCTCCCCTGTTAACTCCCTCTCTTAATTTCTCCGTTACTCCCTGCCCTAATTGACGTCTACCCCGGCCTATAAAAGCCCCCTCCACCTCCTCCCCTGACCCCCTTTCCTATTCTCGCGCGGGACATCGCCAGGGCGACGGGATTTCTCGTCGGAGCACCGCAAACCTGCAGAGGTCACCGGTCGATTCCGACCTTACCAGTAAACCCCGCGCCTCCTCCTCTTCCCTATCTCCTCCCCCTATCTCTGGCGCCCCCTCTGACGTTTTCCCTTTGATTTAACTCGCAGCAAATCCAACTCCCGGACGCCACCCGAGGTCACCGTCGTCTCCGGCCACTTCTCCCCGTCGCAACTGGAAGCAATCGAGGGCGCTGTTCACATTCTCGAGACCGCCGTCCTCCTCCGAACGTCGTCTGCGTATTCCCCGTCGTCGCCGATCACAGGAAACTCGCCGTCGTCCGATTCCAGTGCCGGACCTCATCGCCGGCGACGGAAACCCTAGGTCCGTGGTGAGCTCCTCTCCCTCTTCTAATCCTACCGTTCGATCCAGATCCGTCGCTCCAGAACACTTCACTTAAGTGAAGAGGTATCGGTTGATCTGGTGCATCCATCCATCTTTTAATCCGACGGCCGAAAACCCTGATCCGCACGAAGAGGTACCAGCCAATTAGAATAGACCACGTGGCGAGCCCCGGTTCAAACAGAGTTTTAAAACAGAAATTGAAATCAGATTTTGTTCCAATCTTGCAAAATTCATATCTTTTGATCTGTAACTCGAAAAATAGCAAATAATATACCGTTGGAATCCTTAGGACATCTAGAATCCAGTAGTACAATAATATCTTATATTTTATGGGTTCAATTTGAAACTATTTTAAAATTGGAATCAAACCTTCTGTTAGCTTGATTAATTCATATCTTTAGTTATGTTGATCCAAAAATTACAAATTTGTAGTCTTTGGAATCCCCTCAACTTGTAGAACATCATAGGATCAAGAAAATCCAAATTTGATACGTGCACACACTTTGTGCATTCAAATTTGTCCAAATCACTATTTCGGTGATAATTCAATTTCTAAAATTTATTTTAGAATGAAACCAATTGCAGTAGCTTTGTCTTACTGCAAGCTATCCAGTAGCATCACTCCCATAATTTCGTGAACCATGTCACAATTATTCGAATTCTAATATGAGAATTTGAGTATTCCTATATAGATTAATTCTAATTCTATTTCAATCATTGATTCCTTATACTTTAGAAAACCCTACGATCATACCTAGCTATCAAATATCATCTTGAGATCACTTTGATCCAATGTCCGATCTATCTAAACAACATCTTGATCAAGATCATATTCACTTAGACCTATCTTGTATAGTACCCACTTATTCAAATTACAAATGTGTCATTTGAGTAAAGTGTGATACTTTCAATCTTAGTTTCTACCTTGGCCACTATGGTATTGATCAAACCAACATCATAATACTCAACCCCATCCCATTTACTCATTAGGAACCTTAAGCCATGTTTTCGAACATCATCTATACATATCCTTACCTATAGCTATCTACTCATGTCTACTCAACCTTAGCCTTGCATTGAACTATTCAATTTGCATTTGAGTTAATTGAGTACTTCAATGTAATAAGAATCCTAGCCTAAGCTTAAGTGTAATATATACTATTTAAGAATAATTGTTGTCACAGTTATTCAATAGTATTGCTATTGCACTATCTTATCTCTTATGTGATTTACCCACATGAGATATTCCATGATTCAACATGCTTTCATAAAGCATAAAGACCTCACTCATCATATTTTGTCTAATTCATATATGTACTCAAATTGCAATTGTGCTACTTGAGTAGAATATGAATTCATCTCAAACTTAGGTTCTATTAATGTGGAGTTGTTATAATCCATACCATAGTATGTGTTATACACCCTGTTGATCAATGAACCATTTGAGCCATGTCCTCCAATATCAATCTTTTTCCAATCACTTGACCATCCCAATCCAATGCTTACTTAATCTTATCTCATGTATTGAACTATTCGATTTACAAATGAGTTGATTGAGTAACTCAATACTTCATGAATCTTTACCCAATGTCTAAGTGTTATACATACTATTTAAGAGTAATGGTTGTCACATTTACTCAATAGTGTTGTTGTTGCACAAATCGATTCTTGTGTAGTTTATTACACATGAGCTATTCCTAAAACTCTTATGTGCTTTAATAAAGCATAAAAACTTCATCAATTATTTTATGCCTAATCCAATTCTCTCTCAAATCATATCGATCTTCCCCAGCTAAGCTCTCAAATTCATATCTCACAAATCATGAATCCTTTGCCATATCTTTCTATCATAACATATCAATAAATCTAAATTGTTAAACAAACACTTTTCAATTGTTTGATTTGTTTGATTGTGTTTGTATGGTTTGTTTATGTTATGTTATTTCTGTGCTATAGTTTGTGCGAAGAGCTACGAGCTTAGTTGAGAGAAGTGGAAAGATTGTATTCTTCAAAAAGGCAAGTGACACACATGTCCCTCACCCATTTTATTTATGCATTAGTATATTCACCTCTTGTAGTATGCATGATAGGTGTTTTACTCAACTGATTTATCAAATGCTTAGATCCTAGTAGTGTGTAGCAATCCCTCAAACCCCACCTGTTAGGATGCTAAATACTTTGAAAATTACTGATGCCATGCTAAGATCACTTGAAAAGTGTTTTGTGAACAAATTAAGAACTTCAACTAAAATGAAACACCTGGGTGGATTGGTTTGATGATGGAGGTGATGTTGAGTGGCGACCTGGGGCTACACCTTGTGTAGTTGCTGCCTGGGCGTATACTTGTGGTTGGCCACCCAGGAACAAAGAGATGGCTATGTCTTCCATGCTTAGTGTACTTCCAGTGCAGCCTTATGACATTATGGGCTCTGTCTTGACTGATTAGAATGTGGGAGTGCAACTTGTCGGCAAGAAGTGGTGGTAGTTGAATTGTAGGTTGGGAACGGTGCTTGCCAAGTTAGTTGTCCTCTCCTTCTAAAAGGTCTCGTTTCATTTTATGTATGGGCATTGTAACACCCCAGGTATCAAACCTACCTGGAATGCCACCACGCTACACTACAACTACTAAGTTCGAAAATATTATTCGAGATTTGGACAGAGTCTCACTTGTATATAAGGACATCCACGACATGTCGTAAAAATAAATAAAAGGATACATAGAGATTTGGAAGAATCATCCACAATTTTCACAGTCTTATTATGTCTTGAGGCATAAAGAATATATATCAACTCAACTAAGTAATTCAGAAAGAGAAACTAAAGTACTAAAGGGGTTCGCTAAGTAATATGTGAAAATTATGTGATGTGTTCAACACATATTGAGGTGCTACGCCCGCTAACCCATGCATGCCGCTGAATACCTGAAAACCCAAATAAAACGCAAGAGTGAGTATAAAAATACCCAGCAAGTATAATATGGAACCATAAGAACAAATCAATTAATAACATTTACAATTTCACCTGGAAACAAAGAATTTATCAAAAGAACTGAGCTATAGATTTTGGCAGTGCTGGTCAGAATTTACCAGCGTGTTGGCTCGGAGTTTACCAACCTGCCGCGGAGTTGGCTCGGAATTTACCAACCCGCCGTAGAGTTGGCTCGGAATTTACCAATCTACGCCCCTCAAGGTTTAGAACAAAAATATCGGATCACAGGAATTTCAAATAAGAACCAAGCACTCTGGAAGCACAACCAAGCACAATGAAGTATAAAGAAAAGAGGTTCTTCATGCACTTGCCTTCGAAACAAATTAAGGTTTATCTGAAATCTACTCTCCACAACAGAAGCTCCAAAACCTGTGAAATAAACCTTGCTTAAGAAAACTACTCTATGATAAGGTCAAGATTATGCAGCAGACCCAATGAAAGCTCCCAGGAAAGCTACTCAAAAGATTTGGCTTCTTTTCTCAGCTTAACATGCTAATCCTCAACCACACTGCTGATTCTTATAAACTTTTTATATGAACAAACTATGTATGCATCCATCAGCTGGCCTCCAACAGACAAATAAATCCCAAATCAGTGTAGTCTGTAAACTTGCAGAAATAAATTGCATACTTTGCTCAGCCCAGATCTGCTAGCTACTGCTTGTTGCCGTGTGCGTGGGTGTGGATCACAAGTTCACCACACAAAACCAATTACGGAGGACCTTTACCCATTATTTTGGTCAGCAATCCTTGATTTTGTCTAGTGCAAAGACTAATTAATTAACCAAGTGACCAGACATGTAAAATCGCATCCACTAGCTCTCTCCAAAGCACAAGGCTCTACTGTACTTCTGATCCATCACGTTCTAGCTAGAATGAGCGAGAGAACAAACCGTAGTTTAATAGGATGCTGGTGCAGCTCGATCTGGTGACGAGGCCGTCCTCCTCCAAGCCCTCAGCTAAATAGTACCAGAAGATTTTGAGGTAGGTTCCTGTGTTGATGGCCCTCGGCAATAGCATCAATTGGTAGCGCTTGATGATAGGTGCGCCTGCAGCGACCAGCTGCGGACGGACTCCACCGACGACCGTACCACACACTAGCTCAGAGGGCAGGGAGTGGTGCCGGGAGTGGCAACTTGCCGAGCGGACGGCGGCGGCGATGGGGAAAAAAGATTAGGTTTCAGCTTAGGGAAATGTTGCTCAAAAGACGAGCTACTATTTATATCTATTTTGTTTTAGGCCTAGCAAACCAACTTGTGGGTGAATTTTAATGGCTAGAATTAACTTGGCTCTCAAAACTCCTCTGACCTCCTATTTAGATAAAAAAGGTAATCATCTTCAACTCGATGAGGCAAACAAAACAACGGCTTCTGATTTTCCATGTCACTCATGGTTCCAAAAGTCAATCTTCGGTCAAACATCTTCATTGGACAAAAACTATGTCAAAATCACTATTTATAATTCTCGGATATTACATTCTCCACCGCTTAGCAGAATTTGCCCTCGAATTCTCAACTCTTTCCATGCAAATAACCCAAGGACTAAACTCAATCCATTTCGCATGTATCCATTCGCTCAATCCAGTATATATAGTTAATGATCTTTACTTTTGTCCTTACAAAACCTTAATTGAAACTTCACTCCTTCAAATGTCAAGCGACTCTAAAAGAAAACTTGCAGGATGAACAAACATGTCCTTGGTTGGCCATGTACTCTCTTAAATTAGCTTGATGTTGTATGATCACTGAATGCTCAACCTTCCTCAAACACATGTTACCAACAAGCCTTTGATCATGAACCACCAATCACTATGCTCATTAACGATAACTCTCGTGGAGGGATACTATGAAATGTTCCTAAGGTACCATTAAAACAAAGGGTTGGCTTATCCTCACCGTAAATCCTACGCTTGGCATCGCTTGCCTTTTCTTAAGGTGGAATTATCGATCACACCACTCTATGGTTTAGGCTGAACATCGTCGGCTCTCAACTACCTAAGGTTAAAAGTCACACATGGATTCACCACTCCAACATAACAAGAGCGAATAATAAGAGTAGTCGGTATGGTGGCCAGTCCATCCCGCACCCAAACTATTAACTCCGTACTTGAATAGGTGAATCGCGCAATCTAACTCTCGGTCATCCTCAAACGCATCGCAAAAAGGTTCCATGGGCACGAACCGTGGTTCGGGTTTGATTCCCATTTCCACTATGCGAAGCCTACAAAAACTACTCTAGCGATCCTTCCAGAACTCTATGGGTTGCGTATGATTTTGTGAAACATCCTTGATGAACAAAACTGAATTGAGAGTCGCCTTTCGGATCCAACCATGAATGGAGAGGGCAAAAAAGGACACTCTTCTCACCTAGGATGGAAAAGGTGTTTAGAAAAGACGATAGAGAATATTTAGAGTACAGTATGGAAGAGACTTCATCAACATCGAAGAACAAGTGAAGAACCAAATTGGAGGATGGCTGTCATCCAAGAGGAGTGCATGAGGTGAACTAGAAAGATTGAGTGATGCAGGACTAAAGACGTTGTGTCAAAAATGGGGCTTAGGACGTGGATAGAAGAACTTCTCAGGTTGATTTGGTCTCACACGAGTTGTCTAATTTATCATCCCCTCTGCTACACGATCTGGACTATCCAATCTAGCCGTATCATTTCAAAAACCTACAACAGCTCCAATCCATCGAGGCTGCAAACTGCTTTCTCAAACTCCTTCGGCATAAACTACACTCATACCTTATCATATGGATACTTCAAGAGCCACCGACAAACTCAACTTTAACCTTTAGGTGTAAACTAGAACCAATAATATGCATATCATCTTGAGCTCCATTTGATCATGCTTTGGTACCAAAGTCAACCATTTAATGTATCTGGGGGTTTCAAAATCCAACAACTGAAGTCTCTTCATCTCCTCATTCACCTCTTTAAGGGACTATGTAAATGACCAAACTTTTTCTTTCCAACGTTCTAATGCTTACTTCATCAACCATGAAGAGAAATTCAATCCAACTACTTACTACCACCAGGGAAGGAATAACCAAATAAAAGTACCTAGAACAAGGCACTGCAAGCCTTCCATGGCAACAACGTGCCCACGGGAACCACAACGAATCCATACAATAAATCAAAATTAAACAAAACAAAAGCGTAAATGCAATGCATGACCCACGACCCATCCTATTGTGCACCGGTGTGTCAAAATTTTAATTGATGTTATATCTAAGTCAGAAATTTAGATGCATATGGAAAAACAAAAATAATAATTGTTTTAACCATCCTATCAAGTTTTAGGTTAATTATATTCTAATATACTAATAACCTACTCCAGAGATCTAAAGCCTAGGCTCTGATACCAACTGTAACACCCCAGGTATCAAACCTACCTGGAATGCCACCACGCTACACTACAACTACTAAGTTCGAAAATATTATTCGAGATTTGAACAGAGTCTCACTTGTATATAAGGACATCCATGACATGTCGTAAAAATAAATAAAAGGATACATAGAGATTTGGAAGAATCATCCACAATTTTCACAGTCTTATTATGTCTTGAGGCATAAAGAATATATATCAACTCAACTAAGTAATTCAGAAAGAGAAACTAAAGTACTAAAGGGGTTCGCTAAGTAATATGTGAAAATTATGTGATGTGTTCAACACATATTGAGGTGCTACGCCCGCTAACCCATGCATGCCGCTGAATACCTGAAAACCCAAATAAAACGCAAGAGTGAGTATAAAAATACTCAACAAGTATAATATGGAACCATAAGAACAAATCAATTAATAACATTTACAATTTCACCTGGAAACAAAGAATTTATCGAAAGAACTGAGCTATAGATTTTGGCAGTGCTGGCTCGGAATTTACCAGCGTGTTGGCTCGGAGTTTACCAACCTGCCGCGGAGTTGGCTCGGAATTTACCAACCCGCCGTAGAGTTGGCTCGGAATTTACCAATCTACGCCCCTCAAGGTTTAGAACAAAAATATCGGATCACAGGAATTTCAAATAAGAACCAAGCACTCTGGAAGCACAACCAAGCACAATGAAGTATAAAGAAAAGAGGTTCTTCATGCACTTGCCTTCGAAACAAATTAAGGTTTATCTGAAATCTACTCTCCACAACAGAAGCTCCAAAACCTGTGAAATAAACCTTGCTTAAGAAAACAACTCTATGATAAGGTCAAGATTATGCAGCAGACCCAATGAAAGCTCCCAGGAAAGCTACTCAAAAGATTTGGCTTCTTTTCTCAGCTTAACATGCTAATCCTCAACCACACTGCTGATTCTTATAAACTTTTTATATGAACAAACTATGTATGCATCCATCAGCTGGCCTCCAACAGACAAATAAATCCCAAATCAGTGTAGTCTGTAAACTTGCAGAAATAAATTGCATACTTTGCTCAGCCCAGATCTGCTAGCTACTGCTTGTTGCCGTGTGCGTGGGTGTGGATCACAAGTTCACCACACAAAACCAATTACGGAGGACCTTTACCCATTATTTTGGTCAGCAATCCTTGATTTTGTCTAGTGCAAAGACTAATTAATTAACCAAGTGACCAGACATGTAAAATCGCATCCACTAGCTCTCTCCAAAGCACAAGGCTCTACTGTACTTCTGATCCATCACGTTCTAGCTAGAATGAGCGAGAGAACAAACCGTAGTTTAATAGGATGCTGGTGCAGCTCGATCTGGTGACGAGGCCGTCCTCCTCCAAGCCCTCAGCTAAATAGTACCAGAAGATTTTGAGGTAGGTTCCTGTGTTGATGGCCCTCGGCAATAGCATCAATTGGTAGCGCTTGATGATAGGTGCGCCTGCAGCGACCAGCTGCGGACGGACTCCACCGACGACCGTACCACACACTAGCTCAGAGGGCAGGGAGTGGTGCCGGGAGTGGCAACTTGCCGAGCGGACGGCGGCGGCGATGGGGAAAAAAGATTAGGTTTCAGCTTAGGGAAATGTTGCTCAAAAGACGAGCTACTATTTATATCTATTTTGTTTTAGGCCTAGCAAACCGACTTGTGGGTGAATTTTAATGGCTAGAATTAACTTGGCTCTCAAAACTCCTCTGACCTCCTATTTAGATAAAAAAGGTAATCATCTTCAACTCGATGAGGCAAACAAAACAACGGCTTCTGATTTTCCATGTCACTCATGGTTCCAAAAGTCAATCTTCGGTCAAACATCTTCATTGGACAAAAACTATGTCAAAATCACTATTTATAATTCTCGGATATTACATTCTCACCGCTTAGCAGAATTTGCCCTCGAATTCTCAACTCTTTCCATGCAAATAACCCAAGGACTAAACTCAATCCATTTCGCATGTATCCATTCGCTCAATCCAGTATATATAGTTAATGATCTTTACTTTTGTCCTTACAAAACCTTAATTGAAACTTCACTCCTTCAAATGTCAAGCGACTCTAAAAGAAAACTTGCAGGATGAACAAACATGTCCTTGGTTGGCCATGTACTCTCTTAAATTAGCTTGATGTTGTATGATCACTGAATGCTCAACCTTCCTCAAACACATGTTACCAACAAGCCTTTGATCATGAACCACCAATCACTATGCTCATTAACGATAACTCTCGTGGAGGGATACTATGAAATGTTCCTAAGGTACCATTAAAACAAAGGGTTGGCTTATCCTCACCGTAACTCCTACGCTTGGCATCGCTTGCCTTTTCTTAAGGTGGAATTATCGATCACACCACTCTATGGTTTAGGCTGAACATCGTCGGCTCTCAACTACCTAAGGTTAAAAGTCACACATGGATTCACCACTCCAACATAACAAGAGCGAATAATAAGAGTAGTCGGTATGGTGGCCAGTCCATCCCGCACCCAAACTATTAACTCCGTACTTGAATAGGTGAATCGCGCAATCTAACTCTCGGTCATCCTCAAACGCATCGCAAAAAGGTTCCATGGGCACGAACCGTGGTTCGGGTTTGATTCCCATTTCCACTATGCGAAGCCTACAAAAACTACTCTAGCGATCCTTCCAGAACTCTATGGGTTGCGTATGATTTTGTGAAATATCCTTGATGAACAAAACTGAATTGAGAGTCGCCTTTCGGATCCAACCATGAATGGAGAGGGCAAAAAAGGACACTCTTCTCACCTAGGATGGAAAAGGTGTTTAGAAAAGACGATAGAGAATATTTAGAGTACAGTATGGAAGAGACTTCATCAACATCGAAGAACAAGTGAAGAACCAAATTGGAGGATGGCTGTCATCCAAGAGGAGTGCATGAGGTGAACTAGAAAGATTGAGTGATGCAGGACTAAAGACGTTGTGTCAAAAATGGGGCTTAGGACGTGGAT
Source organism: Dactylis glomerata (assembly GCA_007115705.1). Classification (NCBI taxonomy): domain Eukaryota; kingdom Viridiplantae; phylum Streptophyta; class Magnoliopsida; order Poales; family Poaceae; genus Dactylis; species Dactylis glomerata. The sequence continues at coordinate 443,515 of QXEO01000752.1, forward strand.
AGAAGAACTTCTCAGGTTGATTTGGTCTCACACGAGTTGTCTAATTTATCATCCCCTCTGCTACACGATCTGGACTATCCAATCTAGCCGTATCATTTCAAAAACCTACAACAGCTCCAATCCATCGAGGCTGCAAACTGCTTTCTCAAACTCCTTCGGCATAAACTACACTCATACCTTATCATATGGATACTTCAAGAGCCACCGACAAACTCAACTTTAACCTTCAGGTGTAAACTAGAACCAATAATATGCATATCATCTTGAGCTCCATTTGATCATGCTTTGGTACCAAAGTCAACCATTTAATGTATCCGGGGGTTTCAAAATCCAACAACTGAAGTCTCTTCATCTCCTCATTCACCTCTTTAAGGGACTATGTAAATGACCAAACTTTTTCTTTCCAACGTTCTAATGCTTACTTCATCAACCATGAAGAGAAATTCAATCCAACTACTTACTACCACCAGGGAAGGAATAACCAAATAAAAGTACCTAGAACAAGGCACTGCAAGCCTTCCATGGCAACAACGTGCCCACGGGAACCACAACAAATCCATACAATAAATCAAAATTAAACAAAACAAAAGCGTAAATGCAATGCATGACCCACGACCCATCCTATTGTGCACCGGTGTGTCAAAATTTTAATTGATGTTATATCTAAGTCAGAAATTTAGATGCATATGGAAAAACAAAAATAATAATTGTTTTAACCATCCTATCAAGTTTTAGGTTAATTATATTCTAATATACTAATAACCTACTCCAGAGATCTAAAGCCTAGGCTCTGATACCAACTGTAACACCCCAGGTATCAAACCTACCTGGAATGCCACCACGCTACACTACAACTACTAAGTTCGGAAATATTATTCGAGATTTGAACAGAGTCTCACTTGTATATAAGGACATCCATGACATGTCGTAAAAATAAATAAAAGGATACATAGAGATTTGGAAGAATCATCCACAATTTTCACAGTCTTATTATGTCTTGAGGCATAAAGAATATATATCAACTCAACTAAGTAATTCAGAAAGAGAAACTAAAGTACTAAAGGGGTTCGCTAAGTAATATGTGAAAATTATGTGATGTGTTCAACACATATTGAGGTGCTATGCCCGCTAACCCATGCATGCCGCTGAATACCTGAAAACCCAAATAAAACGCAAGAGTGAGTATAAAAATACTCAGCAAGTATAATATGGAACCATAAGAACAAATCAATTAATAACATTTACAATTTCACCTGGAAACAAAGAATTTATCGAAAGAACTGAGCTATAGATTTTGGCAGTGCTGGCTCGGAATTTACCAGCGTGTTGGCTCGGAGTTTACCAACCTGCCGCGGAGTTGGCTCGGAATTTACCAACCCGCCGTAGAGTTGGCTCGGAATTTACCAATCTACGCTCCTCAAGGTTTAGAACAAAAATATCGGATCACAGGAATTTCAAATAAGAACCAAGCACTCTGGAAGCACAACCAAGCACAATGAAGTATAAAGAAAAGAGGTTCTTCATGCACTTGCCTTCGAAACAAATTAAGGTTTATCTGAAATCTACTCTCCACAACAGAAGCTCCAAAACCTGTGAAATAAACCTTGCTTAAGAAAACTACTCTATGATAAGGTCAAGATTATGCAGCAGACCCAATGAAAGCTCCCAGGAAAGCTACTCAAAAGATTTGGCTTCTTTTCTCAGCTTAACATGCTAATCCTCAACCACACTGCTGATTCTTATAAACTTTTTATATGAACAAACTATGTATGCATCCATCAGCTGGCCTCCAACAGACAAATAAATCCCAAATCAGTGTAGTCTGTAAACTTGCAGAAATAAATTGCATACTTTGCTCAGCCCAGATCTGCTAGCTACTGCTTGTTGCCGTGTGCATGGGTGTGGATCACAAGTTCACCACACAAAACCAATTACGGAGGACCTTTACCCATTATTTTGGTCAGCAATCCTTGATTTTGTCTAGTGCAAAGACTAATTAATTAACCAAGTGACCAGACATGTAAAATCGCATCCACTAGCTCTCTCCAAAGCACAAGGCTCTACTGTACTTCTGATCCATCATGTTCTAGCTAGAATGAGCGAGAGAACAAACCGTAGTTTAATAGGATGCTGGTGCAGCTCGATCTGGTGACGAGGCCGTCCTCCTCCAAGCCCTCAGCTAAATAGTACCAGAAGATTTTGAGGTAGGTTCCTGTGTTGATGGCCCTCGGCAATAGCATCAATTGGTAGCGCTTGATGATAGGTGCGCCTGCAGCGACCAGCTGCGGACGGACTCCACCAACGACCATACCACACACTAGCTCAGAGGGCAGGGAGTGGTGCCGGGAGTGGCAACTTGCCGAGCGGACGGCGGCGTCGATGGGGAAAAAAGATTAGGTTTCAGCTTAGGGAAAGGTTGCTCAAAAGACGAGCTACTATTTATATCTATTTTGTTTTAGGCCTAGCAAACCGACTTGTGGGTGAATTTTAATGGCTAGAATTAACTTGGCTCTCAAAACTCCTCTGACCTCCTATTTAGATAAAAAAGGTAATCATCTTCAACTCGATGAGGCAAACAAAACAACGGCTTCTGATTTTCCATGTCACTCATGGTTCCAAAAGTCAATCTTCGGTCAAACATCTTCATTGGACAAAAACTATGTCAAAATCACTATTTATAATTCTCGGATATTACAGGCATAAAATGAATCGTAAGGTGAAAGTGCACAACCCTTGCAAGGTGTATAAAACTAATCGATTAGCCGTGTCCTCGGTTATGGACAATTGAGTCTCTAGACATGGAATGTACAGAATAATCTCATCACTATTTCAGAATGATTAAAACTTGAATAGTGACTACTTAGGGCTACACACCTGACTATCAACTCAGGACTTGTGTAGTTGTCTTCAGCCTAAGGGTCCTCACCAATCCCAAGACTAGCTACTCAGGGCTACACACCTGGCTATCAACCCAGGATATGTGTGGTTGTCTTCGCCTGAGGGTTATCCTGGTCTTGTCGAGTAACTACTCAGGGCTACACACCTGGCTATCAACCCAGGATTTGTGTGGTTGTCTTCGCCTGGGGGTTATCTTGACCTTTAAAAATCTTGAATGCTTAATAAAAGTTTTAAAAAGGATTTTAGGATGAAAATTGGCTTTATGCAAATCAGCCTATGAGATCCACCAGCCAAATGTCATGTAGTATAGTTTTTCCACAAAATGCCACCAAATATGTGTCATTTGCCAGTACGTCATTGTACTGACCCCTCTGGGGCTGCATATTCAAACGTGCAGGTTTTATTTCAAGTAAAGAACCTGGAGTAGGATCTCGAGACTACATTCCAACATGTCTGCCTGTGGCACGTGATGAAGAATGGAGGCTCACTGCAACCGTGCTTTATGTTGTGTACTCGTAAGGTTGAAGACCTATGTAACTGGATTTACGTTGTAATATTGATGCTATTGCAATGATTACTTATTTTGTACTGTGGTGCTATCTACTGATCCAGGGAATGGCACAGATACACAGGAGTTCTGCCTTTAGTAAAAGGCGGGTCGTTACAACATAACGGTGATCTCGATCATGTAAGGCAGCTCACGAGATCTAAACATGAAGCACATGGTGGAGAAGACAACCATCTAGCTACTGCTATGGACCCATAGTCAAAGGTAGACTACTCACTCATCGCGCCGGAGGCAAGCATGGCGATGAAGAAGACCTCCGGTGGTGATTCCCCTCTCCGGTAGGGTGCCGGGAAGAGCTTCTGGACCCTCCCGATCTCGGGTCGACGACGGCGGTGGATCGCGATATGTTTCTGGAAAAGTGATCGGGTGTTTAGGTTTTTCCCGTCGGGGGGTCTTTATAGGCGAAGGGGCATCATCAGAAGTGGATCGAGGCGGCCACACACATACGGGGCACGGCCTAGCCCTGGGCCGCACCGCCCTGTTGTGTCGGTCCCTCGTGGCCCCACTCCGTCACCTCTTCGGTTCTCTGGAAGCTTCGGTGAATTTCTGGATGTTTGGCTTTTGTTTCATCCAATTCCGAAAATATTTCCTGTGTAACTTTTCTGGAACACAAAAACAGCAGAAAATAGGGAACTGGCACTGTGGCATCTCGTTAATAGGTTAGTTCCAGAAAATGCATAAAAATGCCACGAAGTGTAACGAAACACTAAGCAAATGGTGTAAAAACAAGCATGGAGTATCAAAAATTATGGATACGTTAGAGACGTATCAGCATCACCAAGCTTAACTCCTGCTCGTCCTCGAGTAGGTAAGTGATAACAAAAGAAATAATTTTTGAGGTGACATGCACCTACACAATCTTGATCATATATGTAAGCGGTGTGCGCTGGGATCAAAAGAACTTAAAACATGGGCATGAAAGATTTAATCTTGATAGAAGAAACTTAGCAACCATGTTATAACATGAAAAAGAACACAAATGAAAGATCATGAAAATGAAACAATGAAAGTCAAACGTGTGTTCAAATCATATGGAAAAACATAGCAAATGGTTTTCAGCTTGTCCTTCATGAGAGAGCAAAACATAAATGCATAGGACACCTTCAAGTTTAGGAGGGCGACTAGATACAAGTAATTTGAGAACAAGTGAAACCAACATCATGAATCAATCAATGAAAACTTTGGGACAATGCACATTATACTCAGAATGACAACTATGCTCTCTTAGACGGTGCATAAAGATAGAAAATGGTGACTCAACATGAAAGTAAAAGAAAGGCCATTCGCGGAGGGAAGCAGTGATTGTGAGTTTTATAAACCTTCAAAAATTATGGTACTTACTAGCTTTGAGATCTCATTGCTCCCATCATAGGCATCTTGAATGGTTAAAGTTAATGCGAATACACTTATGATGCATATGCTTGACAAATCATAAGTTGAAAACCTCATGTCCCGTGAAGTACGAATACCCAAACCTCATGCTACTCGACTTAGAGTCCCAAGCAAGCTCTTGGCATTGTAAATATATGTGTATCATCGAGAACCGCCAACGGGGTACCTCCTACCCGATGACATGGAACAAGCCCACATCAAAATGACAAGACAAACAGACAATGAACACCTCGACATCTCTTTTATTTACTATGGGCATGCTGTAAATTTCCACCATGAATGATGCATGGCTTAGATTAGCGGCCCAGGCATTTCCCTAACACATATACAAACTCCATGATCCCGCAAGATTCCCAAATTATTTCACATCGCGAGTATCCATAAACAAAAGATCACGATATCAACTCAAATAAGAAGTGCAATGTTGAAAGCTTGCCCCATTACGGCATGGCTGGGCTAATTTCCAACTTACAACTTGCAAGCATAACAACTCAACATAAGAGAGCCACAATGTCAAAATTTTAAAACGAGAAAAGTAAAGTGTTCCATCAGGTTTGTGAGAGCTTTACTGACCAATTTTCGCATAACACCAAAAAAAGTTTAATTTGAAGGATAGATAAAAGCAAGTCAAATGTATTTTGGAATAGCAAATTGCTAATAGGTATGTATGGTGGACACATTGGAACAACTTGGTTTTTAGGAGTTGGATGCATGAGTAGAGCTCATACTCAGTACAAAATGAGGGCTCGCAAAAGACTAGGAGCGACCAACTAAGAGAGCAATAACGGCCATAATCATGCAAAGCGACATTACAAGAAGCATAAGATGGCATCAAAAGTCAAAAACTAAATGATCATAGATGCAATGGCAACTTTGTATGAGTCAAACATGTGTGAGCATGCACCAAGTCAACCCAAATAAAGCATCAAAGGAGAAAACCAAAATAATGCTTCCAAATAATTAAAACAACGCATGATTTTTTCAAAGGCTCCTTAAGCAATCTCAGTCATTTGAGACAAGTCATGCTACAACAAAACCACTAAGCATACTATCAAAAAGACATCAAGCATGACATGCAAAAGCCTAGGCCGCAGTCTACACAAGCTCCTTCTTGTACCACCTCTTTTTTTTACATAAAGCTTTTTCTCTTTTCCAACACCATTCAAACTTTTTTAAACAACTTTTTTTGATGAAAACCAACATGGACCAGAGGTCAAAATACACCTTGATATAAAGATATAATAAGATCTGAACACAAATTAAGGCGAAAATCGAAAGCTAAACGCAGTTCTAGAAAAAGAGAACACTCGCTGAAACGATAAGAGTGAAAAACGGAGTGTTCTTGGCAAATGAAAAGCAAGGCAACTTCTCCAAAAGGAATTTGTTGGGGTCCAACCATTTATTGCAGCAAACAAAACTAAACAAAACTGTAAACTAAAACAACTGATGCTCCAAGAAAAACGCATAGTGCATGAAGCAATAAAAATATAGTGTGTTGAAAGGTGACCTGATTTTTACCGATGAAGAAGGGGTGCCTCGGGGGCATCCCTAAGCATTGACGCTTGTACCTCTTGGATATTTCTTGGGGTGCATGGGCATCCCCAAGCTTGAGCTTTTGTCCATTCTTCAACTCATCTCATCATTCTCCAATCCCTACACTTGAAAACTTCCTTCATACAAAACTAAACACAAATCTATTAGCAACATTAGTGTAAGCATAGCAATGAATCAACCCCTTTTTGCTTCAGGTTTCAACTCAAAACCACCACATATAAAGCATATACTGCTGTAGCAACTTCCCCAAAAGTTTTGTAATCAAAAGAACTCAAAAAGAAAGCGATAAAGCGGCAAACACAAATAATGGCAGAAATCTGTCAAAACAGAACAGCTGACAAAGGTCGAATTTTTAGAGGGTTTTCTGTTGCTCAAATCAAAAAGTTTTCAACGAATGAAAGTTTGGATATAACCTGGGGCATATGCACAAGAAATCGCAGGTCCAAAAGATATACAGAGAATTTTCACGAATTTTTACGGTGCAGCACCAAAATCTGTTTCAGGACAGCAACATCCCCAAATCTTACCTCACTCAAATTAGAGGCTTATCTTGGCACAAAAACGAAATAAAAAAGATAAGGAGAGGTCATTATAGTAGTAATAACTTCCAAGACTCAAATAAAAGAAAAAAACTGAAAGTAAAAACATTGGGTTATCTCCCAAGAGTGCTTTTCTTTAACGCCTTTGAGCTAGGCGCAGAAAGTGCGAATCAAGTAATATCAAGTGATGAAGCATCAAGCTCATAATTTGCTCTAAGAATAGAGTCAAAAAGTAATTTCTTTCTCTTTCTAGGGAAGTGTTCCATACCTTTCTTGAGTGGGAATTGATATATGATGGTGCCTTCCCTCATATCAATGATGGCACCTACAGTTCGAAGAAAAGGTCTTCCCAAAATAATAGGACATGAAGCATTGCATTCAACATCCATGACAAGAAAATCAACGGGAACAAGATTATTGTTAACCATAATAAGAACATCATTAATCCTTCCCAAAGGTTTCTTCTTAGCAACATCAGCAATAGGAACATCATAATAACACTTTTCAAGTGGTGGTAAATCAAGCATGTCATAAATCTTTCTAGGCATAATAGAAATACTAGCACCTAGATCACATAAAGCATGGCAATCAAAACCATTAACATGCATATCAATGATGGGTTCCCAACCATCTTCTAACTTCTTGGGAATAGAAGCTTTTTTCTTCAACTTTTCATCCCTAATTTTCATAAGAGCATTGGTAATATGCTTAGTAAAAGCAACATTTAAAGAACTAGCATTAGGAGTCAAAGCAAGATTTTGCAAGAACAAAATAACTTCAGATATATTGCAGCCATCAACATCAAAATCATTTAAGGAAATAGAGCTATCATCTCCTACACTCCGAAAATTTTCAGCACTCTTTTGAGAAAAAGTTTTAGCAGTTTTAGGCTTTTTAACACAAGGAGTGGGAGTTTTCTCTACACCAATCAAAGTAAGAGGATTGCTAGCATTTGGAACAACATCATTAGCGGTAGTAATGGTACATACCTTCATCTTTCTAGCCATCTCATCTTCTCTTTCCCACCTAGCATGCAATTCCGCTAGCATCCTAACATTTTCATCAATTCTAACTTGGATAGCATTAGCAGTGGCAAAAGGATCAGGCTTAGCGGACATTCTGTTAACCAAAGAAGATTGCACATTAGACAAAGATGAAATATCGGTTTCAGCTTTGGAAACCTTAGCTTGCAACTCAGGAATAGCCTTGTTTAAATTTTCAAGTTGATGACTAATAGTCCTCAACAGAGCTGATTGCTCCTCCATAGTCTTGGTGAAAGCCCTGTTCTGCTCATATTGCGCCTGCATAAAATTCTTGGTAGCCTTTTCAAGTTCAAAGATTCTTTCTTCACTAGGCATTTTAGGTCTACCAAGATAGCTATTATCACCATTAGAAGGAAATGGCCTATAATTGTTACTAGCAAAATTGTTCCTATAAACACTATTGTTAAAATTATTATTTCTAATGAAGTTTACATCAACATGCTCTTTTTGAGCAACCAAAGAGGCCAAAGGAACATTATTAGGATCAACATGAGTCCTATCATTAGAAAGCATAAGCATAATAGCATCAATCTTATCACTCAAGGAAGAGGTTTACTCAACAGAATTTACCTTCTTACCTTGCGGAGCTCTCTTGGTGTGCCATTCAGAGTAATTTACCATCATATTATCGAGAAGCTTCATTGTGGCACCCAAGGTAAGGGACATAAAAGTGCCTCCAGCAGCTGAATCCAATAGGTTCCTTGAAGAAAAATTCTGTCCTGCATAAAAAGTTTGGACAATCATCCAAGTAGTCAGTCCATGAGTGGGACAATTCTTTATCATAGCATTTCATTCTTTCCCAAGCTTGGGCAACATGTTCATTATCAAACTGACTAAACTTCATAATATTGCTACGCAAAGCTATAATCTTAGCAGGAGGATAGTATCTACCAATAAAAGCATCCTTACACTTAGCCCATGAATCAATACTATTTTTAGGCAAAGACAGCAACCAATCCTTAGCTTTTTCTCTCAAAGAAAAGGAAACAACTTAAGCTTAATAATATCACTCTCTACATCCTTATATTTCTGCATCTCACATAGCTCAACAAAATTGTTGAGATGAGCTGCAACATCATCAGTACTAGCACCAGAAAATTGCTCTTTCATAACAAGGTTCAACAAAGCAGGCTTAATCTCATAAAAATTAGCAGCAGGAGCAGGTGGCGCAATAGGAGTGCAGATAAAATCACTATTATTAGTGCTAGTAAAATCACACAACTTGGTGTTCTCAGGAGTAGTTATTCTAGCAAAATTAAAAGCAGACAAGAAAAACACCTATAAAGGATACTAATTTTTTTGTATTTTTGATAAAACGAAACAAGTAAAAATAAAGTAAAGCAAAACTTAAAACAAAGTTAAGGATGTGCGTGCAAAACTCCCCTTGCAGAAGTCTTCTTTTTCCCCGGCAATGGCGCCAGAAAACTTGTTGATGGCGCGGTGTTGAATATTGCGAGAGAACTTGTTGGCGTGTAGTTGATGAAGTAAATGACCGGCCAGTTGGAAACCCCAAGAGAAGGTTTGATGAATATAGCAGCAAGTTTTCCCTCAGTTATGAAACCAAGGTTATCAATCCAGTAGGAAAAAGCCAAACGACGGAAGGGGATGCCCGCTAGCTTTGCGATAGCTCCGGACAATTTATAGGGCGCCTCGTCCAAGCTTTGCTTTGCAAGCGGCAACGTGGAACCTGCACACAACACAACCAAATACTTTGTTCCCAACTTACGATGAGGTTGTCAATCTCACCGGTTTGCTGTAAACAAAGGGTATGAGCGTATCGAGTGGAAAGCAATAATAGTATGCGAGTAAAGTAAACAGTGCGAGTAAAGTAAAAAAGTGATAGCAATATAAAGGAAATAGGACCGGGGTCCATAGTTCACTAGTGGTGTCTCTCCATAAGATAAAATAACACATGCTGGGTAAACAAATTACAGTTGGGCAATTGATAGAATAAAGACAACGTGCATATGTCGAGAGGATCACTATGAGATTTACTCTGGGCATTACAACAAAATACATAGACCGCCATCCAACTGCATCTATGACTAATAATCCACTTGTGGCGAATCAATCCGAGAACTCCACAAGTATTAAGTTACGAACAACAGATAACTGCATTAAGCAAAGTGTGTAATATAAACAAAGCATATGCCCTTGGACATATGAATGTTGTTTTCTCCCTAGTGGCAACAACACATCTACAACCTTAGAGGTTTCTGTCACTCCCCCAGATTAAATAGAGGCATGAACCCACTATCGAGCATAAATACCCCCTCTTGGAGTCACTAGCAACTACTCGGCCAAGATAGCTACTAACAACGGAGAGCATGCAAGATCATAAACAACATAGAGATAACATAAGATAAAATTCAGTACATCAACTCAATCATAACACCAATATTCATCGGATGCCAACAAACACAACATGTAGAATTACATAACGGTGATCTCGATCATCTAAGGCAGCTCACGAGATCTAAAAATGAAGCACATGGTGGAGAAGACAACCATCTAGCTACTGCTATGGACCCATAGTCCAAGGTAGACTACTCACTCATTGCGCCGGAGGCAAGCATGGCGATGAAGAAGACCTCCGGTGGCGATTCCCCTCTCCAGCAGGGTGCCGGGAAGAGCTTCTGGACCCTCCTGATCTTGGGTCAACGACAGCGGTGGATCATGATGTGTGTCTAGAAAAGTGATCAGGTGTTTAGGTTTTTCCCGTCGGGGGGTCTTTATAGGCGAAGGGGCATCATCAGAAGTGGACCGAGGCGGCCACACACATAGGGGGTGCGGCCTAGCCCTGGGCCGCGCCGCCCTATTGTGTGGGCCCCTCGTGGCCCCACTCCGTCTCCTCTTCGGTTCTCTGGAAGCTTCAGTAAAAATCTGGATGTTTGGCTTTTGTTTCGTCCAATTCCGAGCATATTTCCTGTGTAACTTTTCTGGAACACAAAAATAGCAAAAAATAGGGAACTGGCACTGTGGCATCTCGTTAATAGGTTAGTTCCGGAGAATGCATAAAAATGCCACGAAGTGTAACGAAACACTAAGCAAATGGTGTAAAAACAAGCCTTGAGCATCAAAAATTATGGATACGTTAGAGATGTATCACCCATCGACGCACATGAAAGTCCCGGCACAATGCCATGGAAAGTCGTCTGACTCAGCTCCAGCATATTTTCCTTGATGCCCAGCTTCTGCACCGTATCCTGGTACATGATGTTGATGCTGCTTCCATTGTCAATAAGGACTTTGCTAAACCTCACATTGTTTGCCGGCCCAACGAATGTCGGATCCATCACTAGTGCATACCCACCGGGGTTCGGCATGATCTTGGGATGATCTGCCCTATCCCAACCAATGGCCTGGTCAGACCAGTACATCAATTTTGGCACTGCCGAGATAACGGCATTCACCTCCAAGCTTCACCGATACAAACTCTGCTTGTCTATTCTCTCGGTCTCAAAGACCATGTAGCTTGTCTATTCTGCAGGGTCGCCGGCATAAAACTCTGGGTTGTAATTATGATCAACCTGATTCACGCCGGTATTTCCAGCGTTATTCTAATTTCCGGGATTAGCTGGCCTGGGTGGAACTGCAACTGTGTTTGCACCTATCAGCGGCGATGGAGCTGTCTGGACAGATGGCCTAGCCGGCCCAAAGGGACCCGCACGACCTACCAATATGTCGTCTAGCCATGAACAGTTTCTGGTTAAATGATTCGCCAGCTTACCCGGCTGGAAAGTATGGAAAACACAGGGCTTGTCCATGGCCAAATCAACTGTATATTTCGGCCACTGCTTTTTCTAGCCAGCGCCGACATTCTTGTTAATCTAGACATTCTTTTTCTGCCACGGCTGCGCTTGCTGCTACGGTGGCTGATGTTGCTGCTGAGGCTGCTGATAGCCCTCATATCTCGGATGCTGGCTACTGCCGGCGCCTGCTTGCTCTTGCTCTACGGCCGCCACTTGGGACAGGACATACCGATAATCCGGCACGTCATCTCTTCTTTTGTTCCGGTTATCAGGGCAATAGAACTGCCCTAATGCCCCAGCACCACTGTTGTTCCTCTGGTTTTGCCCCTGACCTTGTGAAGCAAGTGTGGGCTACATAGGGTCTCCCAATGCATAACTATCTGCAATCTTTATTGTTTCAGCCAATGTGGCCAGCATGTCCCTCTGGAGCTTCTGCCACAACATGGTGCCATGTCGGCACCCCTGAGCAAACCACATGATGTCCTGCTGCTCCACAATTCTTTCACAGGAATTGTGCAATGTGCACCACCTAGTGAGGTAGTCACGGTCTGTCTCATAGTCTCCTTGCCGATAGTTAGCTAGCTGCTGCGGGCGGTTGGGTCTCTTGTATGTACTGGTGAAGTTGGAGACAAACTGCTCTTCAAAATCCATCCAGCCGTTGATACTTCCGGCTGGCAAGTTATTCAGCCATATCCTGGCTGGGACTTCAAGCATTTGTGGTACATAGCGCACTGCCCACCGAAGGTTTTCTCTGTCTACGTTCACTGCAGTGGAGTAATCCTCCAACCAGTCCTCCAGCTTTGTACTGCCATTATATGTCCTTGGGCCACGCGCAAGCTAAAAACAGTAGGGCGCCGGCTCACCCATATCCGGGGTCCAAAGCACATAGGGCCCGGAGCTCCTTGCCTCTCCACCAACTCTGTCTGGTAGATTCTGTCCAGCTTAAAGCACGCATCATCCGGGGCCAGGGACTGAGGTCCTAGCCGGGAGTCAATTGGGCCTGGAATCATGTTTTGCTGCTGCGCCGGCTGGACTTGTTGGTACCGCTGATACTACTGGTCTTGCTGATGCTGCTGCTCACGAGGTTGCTGATATCCTATTCTCGCAAGGGCAGAATTTCCATCATCTTCCCGATGTCTCGGCTGGCCTCCTTCTTGATGCTGCACCACATATCCGGCACCCTGCTGCTGATGCCGGGAAGTATTGTTATTCCGGCCACCACCAGCCGAGCGTGCTCCTTGCCCGGCCGGAGGGTTCTGGCTGGCACTCTTGTTGCCGACATTCCGGTCACCTCGATTGGCATTCCCATGCATCACCGCCTGCTTTCCGGCGATTGCCGGATCATACACCTGGATCTGCTTGTCCCGGTGGCCAGAGGTTACACTTCCGGCACGCCGGGCGCTAGGATGCGGGGACGAGGCCTGGCCCCTCGACCTCACGCCAGCACCTCCCACCAAAGCAATGTACTGAGATGCATCGGCACCTAGATTCACCTTCTTAAAGGCCTCCTGCCGCTTGCTAGCTTCAGAGAAAAGTTGGTTAAGCCGGGCTTGCTGCTCACGCAGTGCTTCGCCGGATAAACTAGATAATTCCTTAGCTACTTCTGTTGCTGCTCTAAGGTTCTTCACTGGTGAGCTATATATCACCTTAGGGCATGCCAACACAGTACTAGTTGCACTATGAGCTCTAGTTCTGGTGTCCTTATCCAATTTAGTGTTTAGATCTCTACCTCTAGTTCTAACTTCCTCTATCCGGCTAGGCCGGATTACGACAGGAGTAAAACCTTGGGCAGCCTCATACTCACGTAGTTCGCGGTTGAACCTGTCCCACTCCTGCTGCATGGCCAGGGCCTCGTCGACGAGGGCCTGACGCGTCCCTTCCAGGATCTTCGCTTGCTCCGGATCATCGCCGGACCGCACCGGCTCGAGAAGCCAGTTGATGATGGGGATCGGGGACTGGCTCCTAGCCGACACGCCGGAAGTGCCGGCCAGGTTCTCTGCCCTCTCCAGCGGCGGACGCACTGATCTCTTCACCTTCTCCTGCTCCGGAGGAACATCTGCTGCAGCGCCTTTGCTGGCGCCACCTACCGGCGGCGCAGCAGTGCCGGCCATCATGACCTCTGCCGACTCTACTGGGCGAGCGCTACTCCCAGCGTGAGCCAGTAGATGCGACGGAGGATCCGCCGCCATCAGCACCTGCTCCGGATACCTGCAAACTCTCTCAGTCCCCACGTACACCTCGTGGGAACTGAAAGTCATGATCCGGCTGTTCCTGGGGAAAGGCCGGCCACCGAGACAACTAGCGTTGTCAGAGATGAAGCTGAGCGAGCCTAGCCTCTGGATGAGGCCAGAGACCACGCGATCTCCCAACGACACTATCACCGATCCCGTCCGAATGAAGACTCCAGCCAGCACATCGATCTGCCCCACGGTGGGCGCCAAATGTCATCGTGGTGAAACAACATATGCCATGGGATGGCTAAAGTAGGGGCCGAACTAAGTATTGGAGGATTCGGGAGAGGGAAACACGCTAAGGAGCACGACAGAAAGGAACACACGATCTACCCAGGTTCGGGGCTCTCGTAAGGAGACAACACCCCTACTCCTGCTCTACTGCCTGTATATATCTGGATCGATGGGGGTACAACAATGGTGACTTCCAAGCTCTCTGCTATAGGAGGAAGATGACCTATGAACTGAGAAGCTATCCAGTCTCCAACCCTTGGCTAGGGCTCCCTGTGCCACGTTATATAGTGGTGGCCAGGGTTACAACGGTCATGTGAGAGTAGATGACACCGACTACAGTCCAAGCAGGACAAGCTGACGATAACTGCCACCCTTGACTTTCTCCCTGATTGCTCTCGATGGGACATGCCATCCTTGTACCTTGTACTTCCTTGACTGTGACCTTACCACTGTGGTAGCAAGGACTGTACTTGGGCACTGTGGTGGTTCGTAGACCACCACTATGCCCTCTGTCATCATGATCTTCCTCCATGCTGGGAAGGTTCTCTCCTTGATTGTAGGGATGTGACCCTTCAGTTGACTTCTGTGTCCCGGATATAACCGTTGGTCATATCCCGGACCTATATGCCGGACCACCGACCCCTGGTCGGGTAATCTGGCTAGCTCCTGTTCCTGCATAATATACCAACTTGCTTAGGCCAGCATACTATACATGCCGACATATTACATATTGCATCCCAGCTAAGCCGACATTCCTGAGTACCAGCCGGGATAACGCTTATATGCCGGCCTGGCCGATACATTCGTATGCCGGCCTGGCCCTATCTTGGTCAAACATGACAAAGTCAATCTCTTATCTCGTCTCCTGCTAGCCTCTTGACCCTACCGGGGGTCATCCCCCCGACAGGTGGTGATGGTGATGTTGAGAAGTTGGCATTTGATTTCAAATTTTAAAAGAGATGGTTTTGCTCACTTTTAGTAGGCATGCCCAAATTTGAAGAAATTTGAGTTGAGTTGAACTAGGTTTTTTTTGAAAATAACAAAGTTGGATTTTGAGTTAAAAGGGTTCTACTTCCATAACAAGGCATGGTAGAAGGTTTGTAAAATTTAAAAGATGCTTAAGAAATGCTGATAATGGCATAAGTACCATTTCATGCATTTTAGGGAAAAGAAAATGTAATAATAAGATACTTTGATAAAAAAATATTTTTGTAAGGAAATGATATGATAAACCATATCAGCTATATTTCCTATTTTACTTGAGAAAAGAAACCAAAATTGTTTAGTAAAACTTTGAAATGGCCTCATAGCCAAAGTAGGGAATAAAAAGGATTTTGAGTTTCTTAGTAAATTTGGAGACGAACGTTAAGCTTGAAAACTTGATTTATTGCTATAGGGCAATGCATACATGTTTAGAGGTGAAACTTGGTGTTATTATCCTTCTAGCAAGGTTCTAAGAGTTGATTACAACATGCACAAGTTATGAGATAAACAATTCAACTAGAGATATTGGATAATACCAATTTGATAAGAGAAAAGATGAACTTTGGCTCTGACTATGATCTTGGGAAAAGATAGTAGAGGTGATCAAAGAGGTAGAGAATGGATGTGAGAAACTTCATGATTATACATGGATCTTCTAGATGATTTTCAGATGGGATAGGTCACATAAACAATAGGTGTGATCTTACTTTTTGCTAATTTGCACTAGAAGTTTTAGTATAGCCAAGTGGGGTTTTGAAAGAAAATAGCCACAAACACTTTTATAAACTGTGTGTAATATTCCCATAATTTTTAGAGACAAGAATGATACCAAAGTGGTACCTCTCCTATCTCTGTCATTATTCTGAAAATAAGAAAAACACTTGTGGAAATACTTTTTATAAAATACATTTGTGAAATAAAATGGGTGCGCATATAGAGTGAACCTCATTTCTATTTCCTTTGGATAAACTTGTATTTTGGAAATAATTACTCATTCCCTAAGAAATAGAGTTTTAGAGTTTTCAAAGAAGAAAACATTAAAAAAGGTTTTATTTGAAAGATAGACTAAAATAATTTTATAGGAATACCCCCACTTGCCATTTTATAGTTTTATGTTCTTTAGATAGGTTAGGCCACATGCCTACCTGTAGATCATAGCTACAAACAAGCATAACAATCAAAGTCAAACAAGTCACACAAAGTTAACGCATCACACATAGTCAAACCATTTGGAATAGGAGGGGTTGGTCCACAACCTTATTCCACAAGCAACTTACAAGCAACAATCGCACAACAAACAAGGCAAATATGCAAGAGACTCCGGTAAATCTGATTAAGCACAACAAGTATTTATTGGCCCTCATTTTTTATTACTAAACTCTTCTTAAACATGGTTACAAAAGTTGGGGTGTTACAGATCTTCCCTCCTTAAAAAGAATCTCGTCCCAAGATACCTAAGCGTAATAGTAGAGAGGGTAACTATCAAGTTAGAGTTAGGCTTTAAGGGTTGCTCTTCCAAGTCTCGCGTTGACACTTTGAGTTGTGTAGAAAACTTGCTTTTACCAAAGATGTAGATTGTCTTCACATGCTGCAGTTGAGGGTTGAAGAGTTGATGTTGCCGAAAGTATCTTGACGAAAACCTGGTCGAGACGTCTTTGAGGTTACCGGGGTTAGGCTATCTCGTATGCCCGAAGGGATCCTATGAGAGTCAGAAGATTCTCAGCACGCAATTGAGGTATTTTAGAGTCGCGGCTCCTCGGGTAGCTTTAGTTGTCTTGGAGTCATTTCTTCTTTCATGTAGCTTGATGAAATCTTCAAATCTTCATGTCGCGCTTTGAAGCTTGATGTTGGTGTAGACCCTTCTATCTTGAGCTTGGAGTGCTATAGAGGTTGTAGATAATGGCGCTTGAGCTTCGATCTTGCTAGGTACTTCAAATTTGTAGACTTAACTCTCTACGCTTCCTAACTAGTAGGTCAATGTTAGTCCTTAAATGGAAGTATTCTTTTGAATTGCCTCGGGCTAGAGTTGAAGGTTCTTCTTTGGTGGAGGTGAGTCGAGGGCTTGGTTTTGAAGAGTCTTCAGGCTTCCATTCGTTTAGCGAAGATCAAGCACATGAGTCTTCGGGCTTCAAGTGGCGGTAACGTGTTGAACTACGAAAGTTAGGCATGGCTTTGATACTACTATGCTCAATGTTAGTTGGATTGCTAGAAGATTAGCAAGTGTTCGGGGTGTTAAGAGAGTATCATTAGTGTTAGCGAAACTCTAGATTTAAGGTTAGGCGACCCAGGTTAGTGAAGTCTTTGTCCCCTCGAAGTCCTTTGTAGTCCAGGTGGGTCTATCTTCTGCTTCCTTGACGTTGTAGAGAGGTCTTGACGAAGCTTGAAGCACGTAGCAAAAATTGTCACGTCGGATCTTGAGGAGGTGTTGGGAGAAGAGTTATAATCCACTAATATCAAGGTTAGAGTTAGCGGTTCACTTTTAACTTACCCATGCTACTCAAGCTGACAAAAATATATGAGAGGAAAACAAATTTTAGAGAGGTTAGGCCGAAAGGCCAAAAACAAGCACAAGCACAAGGTAGCATCACACACTCAAGGAACACACACAAGTAACATTCAACAATCATATCAAACATAGGAGGTGCTTCAGGTACCAAGAACGCCTAATACTCGCGATATTTGGGGGTAGCTCAACCAAAATGATCGATCTTGTCCTATTCATCCTAGGGTCATGGTTGGTCATTGTTGTTGATGCCTTCTTTTTGTTGAATCTGGCTTCGGTTGAACTTGATGGTAATCGACGGGGTAGATGCAGTGTTGTTGAGCCGTTGACGTTGAGTTGGGAAGTGCAGACTCATAGACCTTCTTGTCTCACATCACTTGAATGTTAGGTCTTCAGAAGGGTCATTGAAGTTCTCCATATGTGGCAATGTCTCTTGACAGGCCTAAAAAATTTTAGTCAAGCAATTGAGTACTTGGTCCTTGGCGACTGCAAAAGTGCGAGTCCAGGGAGGAACAAGGTCAACTTCTCGACAGAGCCGTTGGTGTCAACCAAAGGCAAAATACTTGTGTACAATCTTCTTTCCTTGTAGTTGGGGAGGTTTGAAGACGTCCTTGCTCTACCTGGTGTTGCTAAGCTTCTTGTCCAATTGGGTTACAATGTCCATTAATTAAATTTGAAAGAGATGAGATAAAATAGCAAGCTGTGAAAACCTTGGCAATCAGAGAAGATGAGATTAAAAGTTTTGAAGAGATAATAAGAGTATAAGCCATTCCATTGGCTTATTAGGAAAATAAATTTTGTAATTAGTTTTTACTTGAAATACTACCTTCCTAACTAATGCCCATGCTAACTAAGGTCTCCTACAGTTAGGATGGCTCTGATACCAACTCTGTGGGGACCCCGGATTACCCATCTAGAATACCCGATATGCATACAATTCACGATCCCATGATCAGTGTGTCGTGAATCCACATATCCGACTTGATAACAGAATTACATCATCCATTACAGTACCAAATAAAATACTTACAATTGGTCACATGACCCAGTATGATATTGCCACGCAGGGTAAGTCCACAACTAAGCAGCGGATACCAAGCCGCGTTGATGACCCACGCCATGCCTACTACCCTACAGGCAACTGACTGGGAGACGTTCCTATTTTGCACCGGCGTCATCGTTCCCACCATGATCTTCCTCATAGTCGTGTTCCAGGTCCGACCAAGTTAATAGCCAGGGACAAAGCCGTGAGTACATTTTGAATTATACTTGCAAACCATCTAAAGGGAGAGAGTTTGACATGCAGTATGGCTATAGCAAGGATAGGCTCTAGTCTAGTTTACTTTCCTTGAAAACATGGTTTTCTCATGTCGATATAGCATGTCCAGAACCATGTTCTACGACATCTCTATATCCTTATTTAAAACATTTATAAAACATTTTTAGTAAAATATCTAGGAAGGGGAAACCCCTTTTTATTTCATAAACCTGGTCAATCACACATGACCATCTCCATTTTCTCAGCAGTACCCTATAAGTACTCCAAACCTTTCTCGTGTCATGGTAGTACCCTCCGAGTACTTCGTCCGGCACCTTTCTCCATTTTTACGAAAACCACTTTTAAAACCAAAACCGACATTAGGCAATGTAGTGATCTTTCCAACCGTCCATGACCGAGGACTCGGCCATTCGAATAGGTTTACATTCTGCAGAGGTTGTACATGATAAGGATCAACGTGATCCAAAGGGGGTTTGGCCCAATCTTTCACGGCGATCAAACAGACAGCAAGATAAATTAGTCGTTTAGCAGATTAGATCTACTCCACGAACTGTAAAACAGATCCTTATGAATCAGCAAGCAAAACCAACGATATCGGTGTCCCCCGACATGGGACCTTTTTCCTGTATATTCTCAACTCAAAAATTCAACTCCCCTTACATTGGTGTGCACCCCTTTGGCTTTATAGTTGCAGCCGACCTCCCTATTACTTGACTTACAAGCAAAAACGAAAATATGGAAATACAATAAACTCAAACACGCGGACCCACTTTTCCTAAATAGAAAATAAAACAATACACTAAAATGAAAAGACTCTTTTGTAGGTGCGCCACAATCTTCAACATGCTGCTAGGTGGTCCCCAACCGGACTCCTTCAAGGATAACACGCTCCACCAATATTGCACTCCAATTGCGTCCCTAACATTTTCCTTGCGTGGTAGAAATAGGAACAAAAACTTTATCTTAATAGTATCAGCAACAACATAACCAGGGATAGCATAGTAAGCACTATCATGCATGGGAGACGCCACATCATCCTCCCCTTCTTCAGGCAAAACTGTCCTCGGTTTTGAGTCAATCTCCAAAGCAGCAACATCATCTCTAGATTGAGTAGGCCTGGTAAGAATTGCTTCAGCTTCAACTTCTTTCTTCTTCGCGTCCTCTTCATCTTTCTTTGTCTGCAGCCTATCATCTCTCCAAGTCCGATACATCTTAATATCCATAGACAACAAATTATATGTCTTATTGCCATAGGGGAAAGAATACTTGACATAATTGTAAGCATCATCCATGTGATAAACTGCACCTTGGGCGTTGTACCATGGTCTTCCAAGCAGGAGATGACACGATATAATGTGCACAGGAACCACATCGCACAAAACCTCAACTGATAAGTTTCCCAACAAAAATGGAACCTTAGTCTGGTGTATAATGCTGAGGTCGTCCCCACCCCAGTGCAGCAGGTAAGGGTGCGGATGAAGCAATATTGGCAGCTCTAACTTCTCCACCATCTCAAGACTTGCGGCATTGATCGGATTCTTGTAGTCGATTGTCAACGCGCAAGCTCTATCTCGTACATTCGCCTTGGTATGAAATAATCTGTCACCATAGCCTTCCTCTTCTAGCCAAAACCCCGTGGATGGATAAATCAGATCAGCCATGGTGTCAAGATAGAGAAAATAGTCTGATGTTGGGCGGCAGCAGGCAGACTCGACACAACAACACCAAACTCACGCTGAGGAGCAGAAGTAGTCTGAGGTTGGGCGGCTGCTCGGACCCGTCCGCAGCAACACTCAGCGTTGTGAGCAGCGTTGTGAGTTTTGTTGGTAGCAGGGAGGACGCACCACCACTGAAAATAACCAGGTGCAAGCTTTTTCGCTGCAGACTTCCATAGCTGAAAATGTCAAGGGCCTCAATTGCTAGATCACGCGCCAGGGAACAGACAAGGTCTATGGTATAGCGACACAGAGCTCTCTCCAGGCGCAGAGATCGATCAGGTGCGTCAATCCGGCTAGTTGGGCCGGCCCACGCTGGAGCACAGACCCGTTTGTGGTCGAGCGCGCGGGCAAGAAATGAGCGATCGATTCCTTCGATCGGATCTGCAGGGTGCCGCTCCTTCTTGTTTTTTGTATCGATCGGGAGCAGCTGCAGGGAATTGTGGAGGCTGTGGACTCCTAGAAGATCAATCAAGGAAAACTGATCACATGGGCACGTTTGATTCCTGGGATCGATCCGAACTGAGGAGAGCGATCGAAACAAGGCAATGTGGGCACGCTGGACTCCCCGGGGTGGATCCGATCTGTGCAACCAGAACAACACCGACGAAGCAACGAAAATCGATCGACAGATGGATCTCGGCGATCGTCAATCTTTGAGCAAACCAGCAGATCGACGACCTCAGCTGATAAAACTCAGCAGAACAAATCGATCTCAACAACAAATTCCGCCGTGATAAACCCAATGAATCTGATACCAAGATGATACAGATCAACGTGATTCGAAAGGGTTTTAGGCCCAATCTTTCACGGCGATCGATAGAACAACAAGATAGCAAAAGAGAACTCAATCTGAAATAGATCAAACTGATCTCTCTTCAATTCCTCACGTTAAAACTGACCGGAATCAATTCCCATGCATGGCATACCATCAGATATCAAAGATCAGCAATCAAACACACCGATATGCGCCCCCAAACATTGGGACTTTTCTGGTCTCTTTCTTAGCTCATATACCAAGATGATAAGGATCAACGTGATCCAAAGGGGGTTTGGCCCAATCTTTCACGACAATCAAACACACAGCAAGATAAATCAGTCGTTGAGCAGATTAGATCTACTCCACGAACTGTAAAACAGATCCTTACGAATCAGCAAGCAAAACCAACGATATCGGTGTCCCCCGACATGGGACCTTTTTCCTGTATATTCTCAACTCGAAAATTCAACTCCCCTTACATTGGTGCGCACCCCTTTGGCTTTATAGTTGCAGCCGACCTCCCTATTACTTGACTTACAAGCAAAAACGAAAATATGGAAATAAAATAAACTCAAACACGCGGACCCACTTTTCCTAAATAGAAAATAAAAAAATACACTAAAATGAAAAGACTCTTTTGTAGGTGCGCCACCATCTTCAACATGCTGCCAGGTGGTCCCCAACCGGATTCCTTCAAGGACAACACGCTCCACCAATATTGCACTCCAATTGCGTCCCTAACATTTTCCTTGCATGGTAGAAATAGGAACAAAAACTTTATCTTAATAGTATCAGCAACAACATAACCAGGGATAGCATAGTAAGCACTATCATGCATGGGAGACACCACATCAGTACACTTTACCCACACCATCTGAATACTCGTCGTGTGGGCATCATCCCCGCATAGCATCCTATGCCACGACAAGCACCCGATCAGAGCCTTTCGCTTATCTACCTTAGTACGGGAATCTACCCTATGGAGTATGTACCTCCCCGGCACACCCTGGCAGTCTACCTCCAAGTTTGAGCGTAACTCCAGTGCCACGTCAGGAGACCCATAGTGTCTTCCGGCCGAATAAATCCCTCACTGGATCCCGATTCACTATTGCCCATTTACTTGCGGCAATCCGGATTCCGGGGTACCGCGTAACCTTATATAGTTATGAGACTCCCGTACTAAAATAAACAAACTACAAGCTAAGCCCTGTCCCATACTAGGGTAATGTGGTTGCATAGGTAAATTGTTTCGAGCGACTACAAAGAAACACCAATGCCTTTTTATAAAACTACCAACTCCTTCTTCCTCCATTTTCCAGAACATATTTTCCTGATTTTTTTTAGAGGAATAGAGCACTATTCCAAGGTTTTTGAAATCATTTTTCAAAGTCCCATTTGAGTGTTCCCAACCTAGAGTTTTTGCTCCACTACAAAGTTTTCCAAAGGCTATGATGCTAACCATCACACCACTAATTATGGGGAATAAGTAGGTGTCAAGATAGGGGTCATCCATGAAGATGATATCATTTGACTTGCGGAGCCAAGTCGCCAACAATTGCTATTTAGGGCAATAGCAACATAAAACAATGCATTTTCATAAACAGTAATAAATCATGCAATATGTAAAACTGGGATCAGATATGCAACAAGTTTAGATGGCTTGCCTTGGTTGGCCTGTCCCTGGTCCTCTTCTTCTTGATAATCAAATACTTCCCCTTCCTTTATACACTCGGTGTCATTCGAATCTAGCGCCGATAAACAATAGCACACATAAGCATGCAAGCATACAAGGTGCACACACATCATAGCAGCATACAACTCACACAAACTAGTATCCGAAACAAGCAAAACATCATACTGAACACTTTCAGGCATTTCAATAACAATAGCTATTTATAGAAATAAGGCAAAGATTTAACGGTCAACAAAACCCTAGTTACACTCTAAATAACAAGCAGGCAATTTTTACTAGTTAAAAACATTCTACCATCATACCAACAGAAGGGCATATATTTTCTGAACCCAACAAAAGTGGATTCACCCCAGAAGGGTTTATAGTTATTCTTCTATGATTTTTCTAGTGAAATAGGTGGTTGTTTTGGAAATAAAACTCCCAGAAAATATCAGTAATTCACTAAATTTCGAAAACCTAGGATTGGTGAGATACATCAGTACATGTTCACTGAAAATTGATTCCAAATCATTTTCTCTTATAAACCTTGATAAATAAAAATGCTGAAGTCAAATAAGCTAACTTGCAGGAATTACTGTGGATAGAACACACATTAAACAGTACTACAACTAGGGGAACATGGCAGATACTTTAACAAGGATTCCAACAAAATTGGATTGATCATTTTCTGAGTTTTAGATTTCTAGATATGTATTTTTGAAGGAAAAGTACCTAGTGAACAAGATTAAATAGAAGTAAATATACAGGAATTATTTTGGTATAGGACCACTTCCATGTGATAGATATTTTAACAAGGAACCCACATAAATTTGAATCAATTCATTTTGATGCTCCGAGAATTAAATATGAATTTATGAAGCTAGCAGATCAATTTGATTACTAGATTTCTTGAAAATAAACATTTAACGGACCGAATCTAACGGGCCAGCATAACACAGCGCCGGGCCGGCCCAACTTCCCTTGACGCGCGGGTGAGAGAGAAAAAAGGGTTTATCCATCATGCGGGGCCCAGTCAGCGACTACGACCAAAATAGCCATGCAGGTGGAGCGGTCCTGGGCTGTTTCTTCCCCGACGAGACGACTCGGCGGCGTGGCCGTTACCTAGAAACGGGAGAGGAGCAAGGGCTCACCGAGGGGGACTCGGGGACGATGGGGAAATGTGGCCGGGGTGGCGAGAAGGTGAAAGGCGGCCCGCCCTGGCTGCCTTGGATGCACTCTAGGCGATGACTTGGACAGCGATGCAGCCGCAGCTAGCGACGATGGAGACACACAGGGGATCAACGTGGGAAGCCGGGGATGAAGGGGGCGATGCGGGAGTGGTGTGGTGTCACGAGGCGGCTCATCTCCATCAACTTGGACGAGCTCGACAGCCTCTGGACGACCGCGAAGATGAGAATGAGCCCCGCATTAACGACATGACTACCTCGGATGAGTTTGACGACGACAATAGTCCAGCGAGCTCCTAGGACAGTAAAAATTCAGGAATTAGGTTGGACGGATCGAGGTCTAGCCAAAGAACAAAGAGAGGGAGAGGAGGGGATCTGTGGCGAGCTCCTCCTCGACTTCAACCACTCGAACACCAGGAGCGAGCGGGGGCTAGTTCTTAGAAAAAAGGGGGTAGAGCCGGCGCCTTGGCTGTGTGTTGTAGGTGAACTAGGGGAAGTGAAGAGAGTAGGGGCTCGGGAGTGTCTTATATTGCCAAAAATCGGTGCACCGAGGACACGGTGCATGGGAGCTGGGGGCGAGGCGGCTATGCTATGATTGCTGACGAGGGCGGTGAGTGGGACATGAGGGAAACAACAAGAGGAGGAGACGAGACTGTGCCAGCGGGTATGGTAATGCGAGGCAAGGTAGCTGGCGAGGTTTCAGGTCCGGAGTGGCTCGGTTGGCTCAGGAAGAGGTCATCGACTGAACGACCGCCAGGTGTTTGTCAGAACGACGTTTATTAGAGCAAGGTCGGGGGAGGCTGACAAAAACTATACAAAGTTGGATGCTTGCCTGGGAAGGCTCAAGTATACATCGGGGAGTCCAGTGGCGAGATGGCTTGGTCAAATGATCAAGTTTAGAAAAATGGCCATGCCATGGCGTTCTAGGGCAAGAGAGAGGGACAGGCATGGGGGTCACCATGGAGGCTGAAGAGTGGGGCATGGGAGTAGTATGGGTGTTGGTACTTGCAGTGATACTGGTTGGAGAGGGGGAGGGAGACGCTGCAAGAAGATTTGCAAGATCTTGCCATTGAGTGGCATCGGCCACTCCTTCTCCCTCCAATCACAAGCAGCCAAGGATACTACTGTAGCAGTGTAGATCGACCAGAGGGAGGCTAAGGTGCTGGAGAGGTAAAAGGAAGAGTTTGGTAAAGATGAAATGAGAATAGAAGAGATAGAGATTGATATATGGACATTAACATGTGATCCTCCAAGTAGGGCATGAGTTTGCTTGCAAACTTTTTCCAAAAACGCCCAAGTGATAAGGGATCAGGGGTGGTGATGGTGATGTTGAGAAGTTGGCATTTGATTTCGAATTTTAAAATAGATGGTTTTTCTCACTTTTAGTAGGCATGCCCAAATTTGAAGAAATTTGAGTTGAGTTGAACTACCTTTTTTTAATATTTTTTTGAAAATAAAAAAGTTCGATTTGGAGTTAAAAGGGTTCAACTTCCATAATAAGGCATAGTAGAAGGTTTGTAAAATTTAAAAGATGCTTAAGAAATGCAGATAATGGCATAAGTACCATTTCACGCATTTTAGGGAAAAGAAAATGTAATAATAAGATAGTTTGATAAAAAAATATTTTTGTAAGGAAATGATATGATAAACCATATCAGGTATATTTCCTATTTTACTTGAGAAAAGAAACCAAAATTGTTTAGTAAAACTTTGAAATGGCCTCATAGCCAAAGTAGGGAATAAAAAGGATTTTGAGGTTCTTAGTAAATTTGGAGACGAATGTTAAGCTTGAAAACTTGATTTATTGCTATAGGGCAATGCATACATGTTTAGAGGTGAAACTTGGTGTTATTATCCTTCTAGCAAGGTTCTAAGAGTTGATTACAACACGCACAATTTATGAGATAAACAATTCAACTAGAGATATTGGATAAGACCAATTTGATATGAGAAAAGATGAACTTTGGCTCTGACTATGATCTTGGGAAAAGATAGTATGGGTGATCAAAGAGGTAGAGAATGGATGTGAGAAACTTCATGATTATACATGGATCTTCTAGATGATTTTCAGATGGGATAGGTCACATAAACAATAGGTGTGATCTTACTTTTTGCTAATTTGCACTAGAAGTTTTAGTATAGCCAAGTGGGGTTTTGAAAGAAAATAGCCACAAACACTTTTATAAACGGTGGGTAATATTCCCATAATTTTTAGAGACAAGAATGATACCAAAGGGGTACCTCTCCTATCTCTGTTATTATTCTGAAAAAAAGAAAAACACTTGTGGAAATACTTTTTATAAAATACATTTGTGAAATAAAATGGGTGCGCATATAGAGTGAACCTCATTTCTAATTCCTTTGGATAAACTTGTATTTTGAAAATAAATACTCATTCCCTAAGAAATAGAGTTTTAGAGTTTTCAAAGAAGAAAACATTAAAAAAGGTTTTATTTGAAAGATAGACTAAAATAATTTTATAGGAATACCCCCACTGGCCATTTTATAGTTTGATGTTCTTTAGATAGGTTAGGCCACATGCCTACCTGTAGATCATAGCTAGAAACAAGCGTAACAATCAAAGTCAAACAAGTCACACAAAGCTAACTCATCACACATAGTCAAACCATTTGGAATAGGAGGGGTTGGTCCACAACCTTATTCAACAAGCAACTTACAAGCAACAATCGCACAACAAACAAGGCAAATATGCAAGAGACTCCAGTAACAACAAGTTTTTATTGGCCCTCATTTTTTATTACTAAACTCTTCTTAAACATGGTTACAAAAGTTGGGGTGTTACAGATCTTCCCTCCTTAAAAAGAATCTCATCCCGAGATTCCTAACCGTAGTAGTAGAGAGGGTAACTATCAAGTTAGAGTTAGGCTTTAACGGTTGTTGTGGATATACCAAACGGGTATACTAGTGACGTAGTCTCATACCGGCAAACCAGGGTGGCCCATAGAGGTGGTATGGCGGATAGCCAACCGGGCGGCCTAGTTGCTGGTGGTATGGCGGATTGAAGGCTGCCATGCCATGGCAGATTCCACGCTGCCATGTCATGGCAGATTCCCAGACGCATCCATGCCATGGCAGATTCCCGGATAGCAGGAGCTTATGGCAGATTCAATGCTGCCATACCATGGTGGATTACTGGACGCAGGAGGTTATGGCGGATCCGAAGACAGGCCCATGGCAGGTTGCCTTGTAGTACACGCATAGGACTTAGTCTAGGACTCCATATTGTATCCGCCCCAGAACCACCGTGATGCCCACGCCAGGCGCCTTTATAAGCCTGCGTGGAGGAGCCCTTGAGGCCATGAGATAGCTAGAATAGCTAAGACATAGCAGATCGCATCGCGACCAACACAACCATTGTAATCTGTACACATTGTGCCATTATAGTGAGTTGTAGCAGGATGTAGCGATCCCCCACCGCGGGGACGTGTACCTGGGTAATCCCTGTCTATCACCGTCCCGGGCACCAGATCGCCTATCCCCTCTTTCTATCGCCTTGAGGTACCCCTCATGGCATACGTGTCGTAAGAACCACGACAGTTGGCGCCCACCGTGGGGCAAGGGCATTTGGAATCGATCCGGGCGGATTTCTCACCGCCTTCGACGGCGGCGATCGCTTTCTTCTGCAACACCGGCGGAAAGTTCATTACCGCCAAGGCTAGGCAATCGGGGGCTCGATGTAACAGCCCTCACACTGGCGGATTGTATCCCCTGTGTTCGAGGCGGCGCCGATCTGATCTGATTTTTAATCTGCCATGTCTCTACATCATCTCGGCGTCGCTGGCTTCGCCGCCGCCGTGGATAACCCCTACTTTGTTATGGCTGGCTTTGCCGCCGCCGCGGACTAATTTTGTTGTCGCAGCCGGGTACGGCTCCACCACAGCCCGCATCGTGGCTATCCCGGACTGTGTCATCTTATATCGACGCTGGCTAGTATAACTTTGCCGCCGATAAGTTCATCATCGCTGGCTTAGTTTAACTTTGTCGCCGATAAGTTCATCGTCGCTGGCTCGTATAACTTTGCCGCCGATAAGTTCATCTTCGACTCCGCCACGAACGGCTATGCCGTCATCGCGGACCACTTCATCGCGACACCATCATCAGCTTCGCCGCTATGGCAGAATACTTTGTCGCTGGCTACAACTTTGAGTCCGCCATGAACAATACTGCCATCCATGACAAGATCCGATCGGGCGTGTTAGAGAGCATCAGCCAAAATTATGTTGTGCAAGTTAGCTGATTTCTGCCATGCCACTTCCGCCATGCATGTTACTAGGCATCTAGATAACGTGAGATCAAATCAAAATCTAGGGCGCAGCTAGTACTACTTTCACGTAAAACATGCATGGATTTTGCCGCAAGCGTGTCAAGTACATGCATGCATGAATTTTTTGACCACCGATGATCATCAAGCATGGCAAACGGCGCACGACTGATGGCAGATGTTGGACGGCGCACGACGGATGGCGGATGACGCACGACGGATGGCGGACGGAGCACGACGGATGCAAGCATGAACGCAACCCTTCAATGTCGCTGATATTCCGGCCCGCTGCGAATTTTGCCGTGACGGCGTCTGATTTTCGTGTTGCCGGCATAAGCTTACTTCAGTTCTGCTACGTTGTTACATCTGCCACGTCTATATATCTGCTCGGTGTCGCTGGCTTTGCCGCCACCGTAGATTATTCTTACTTCATCGTGGATGGCTTCACCTCGTGTGCGGATAATTTTGTATCTGCTATCGTTGGCTTCGTCGCTGCTACGGATTGCTCTCCGCCATAGCCGGCTTTGCCGCCATCGTGCACTACTTCATCGCGGATCTCTCTAACCTCATCGACTTCATTTAAACGGCTAAGTCCCTTTTTATATTTAATATTTAATATTTGTTTATGATCATGAGATAAAGCATTTGGTTCACTCATGTTATGAGTCTTTTACCGCTTTCGTTTTGATCATAATTTTTCCACGATTTGCCTTGCGCTCGTGAGTAAAAAAATTTACTACCTTGTCTCTTAAGGCGCCGGTATCATAAAAAAATTCGCCATCCAGCGTTAGCTTAAGTTTTCTAGCCTACATGTTTTCTGATGATTTATATGTGGATTCCCGAGTAGTGACATTTTGGCACTTTAAAGCCGCCATCCGTTTCCAGGGTTTTGGACGGCTGCTATTAAGCGCTATCGCCTTGGCGGATTGTTCGTTCAAAAGTTTGCCATCTCACGAAAAGTCAAGCATATAAACCGGAAGAACGGATAAACCAGCACTTGCTAAAATCATATTAAATGCACATGAACTATTTAAGATAGTCGAGTTTTTTCCGCCTTGATAGTTTTATGTTGTTCAACTGCTCCATAGTTTCAGCCTTAAAACATTTGTTCAATGGCCGTGTTTTACCCGCCTTGCATTTGTTCATTGAACACAAGAACGATTTAATACAATTGTGTTTTGTTTTCATGTCACAGGTACATATGACGCTTGGACGCTTTGCCAGTGCCTGATCTGAGGTGTTTTCGAGCCACTCAGCTCAAATACCCGGGGGCTACCGTCGATGGCAGCCCAAATCTGCCATGCAGCGGCCACCTTTGATGACAGCCCAAATCTGCCATGCAGCGGCCACCGTTGACAGCAGCCCAAATCTGCCATGAAGCGGTCACCTTTGATGGCAACCCAAATCTGCCATGGAGCGGTCATCTTGGAACAGTCCGCCATGGAGCAGGCTGCCTTGAGTCCGCCATGGAGCAGGCCAACTTGGAGCAGACCGCCATGAAGCAGGATTCCTTAAGGTCACCTTGGAGCCGGCCGCCATGGAGCTGGCCGCCTGGGGGCTATGACCACATTATGTTGATCTAATAACTGGTGAAATTCTCTAAGAGCATCAAGCCGGATTTTTAAGTGAATTCCACCTTGACACTCGCGGGCTACACCGATGCTAAATTTTGTGAAGTTCTCTTAGAGCATTGCGCCGGATAAAAATCCGCCATAATGCTCGGGGGCTACTCATCGCATTTTAACTACGTAGTTCTCTAAGAGCCCTATGCCGGATAGAAATCCGCCATCACGCTCGGGGGCTGCAGCTAGCAAAAATCCTAAGTCTTCTGAGAGCACCGCTAGGAAAATTGCGTAGCGGTGCTCGGGGGCTACAGGCTAAATATTCTAAGTAGTTTCTCTAAGAGCACCTTGATGGATTCTGTATGAGAACCCGCCATGGCACTCGGGGGCTACACATGGTGTAAAAGCATCGAAGTTCAAAAACATAAGCAGTGCGATAATTTTGCGCTCACTGTTTGGTAAGCTTCGAGGCAACATCTTATACTGAAAAGAACGTTCCTTGAGCTCGGAAAAAATACTAGTTATCCGCCTTGGATTCGTTCGCAGTAGCATACCAGCATGTATCTGGAGAATTGCCCTGCAAGTATGAGACGTCATTGGTCCGCCTAAAATTCTAGGCGGATAAAATTTATTCTTTGGGAGCTCTACGAGATCTTTCACGCGACTATCTTGAAGACGAAGATAAAAAGCCCATCAAGCATTGAAGACAGAAGAGAAGATCTCAAAGAACTCTGGGGGCTACTGTTGTCGATATACCAAACGGGTATACCAGTGACGTAGTCTCATACCGGCAAACTAGGGTGGCCCATAGAGGTGGTATGGCGGATAGCCAACCGGGTGGCCTAGTTGCTGGTGGTATGGCGGATTGAAGGCTGCCATGCCATGGCAGATTCCACGCTGCCATGTCATGGCAGATTCCCAGACGTATCCATGCCATGGCAGATTCCCGGATAGCAGGAGCTTATGGCAGATTCAATGCTGACATACCATGGTGGATTACTGGACGCAGGAGCTTATGGCGGATCCGAAGACAGGCCCATGGCAGGTTGCCTTGTAGTACACGCATAGGACTTAGTCTAGGACTCCATATTGTATCCGCCCCGGAACCACCGTGATGCCCACGCCAGGCGCCTTTATAAGCCGGCGTGGAGGAGCCCTTGAGGCCATGAGATAGCTAGAATCGCTAAGACATAGCAGATCGCATCGCGACCAACACAACCATTGTAATATGTACACATTGTGCCATTATAGTGAGTTGTAGCAGGATGTAGCGATCCCCCACCGCGGGGACGTGAACCTGGGTAATCCCTGTCTATCACCGCCCCGGGCACCAGATCACCTATCCCCTCTTTCTATCGCCTTGAGGTACCCCTCATGGCATACGTGTCGTAAGAACCACGACAACGGTTGCTCTTCCAAGTCTCGCGTTGACACTTTGAGTTGTGTAGAAAACTTGCTTTTACCGAAGATGCAGATTGTCTTCACGTGCTGCAGTTGAGGGTTGAAGAGTTGATCTTGCCGAAAGTATCTTGACGAAAACCTTGTTGAGACGTCTTTGAGGTTAGCGGGGTTAGGCTATCTCGTATGCCCGAAGGGATCCTATGAGAGTCAGAAGATTCTCAGCATGCAATTGAGGTATTTTAGAGTCGCGGCTCCTAAGGTAGCTTTTGTTGTCTTGGGGTCATTTCTTCTTTCGTGTAGCTTGATGGAATCTTCAAATCTTCGTGTCGCGGTTTGAAGCTTGATGTTGGTGTAGACCCTTCTGTCTTGAGCTTGGAGTGCTATAGAGGTTGTAGATAATGGTGCTTGAGCTTCGGTCTTGCTAGGTACTCCAAATTTGTAGACTTAACTCTCTACGCATTTTCTAGAATTAACCTATTAACAAGATGCCACAGTGTCAGTTCCTGTTTTCTGCTGTTTTTGCATTTCAGAAAAGTTACACAGGAAATATTCTCGGAATTGGACGAAACGAAAGCCAAAAAGTTCCTATTTACCTGACACGAAGATGGAGTCCAAAGGAGAGACGGAAAGCAGCCAGGAGGCATCCGCACCATAGGGTGGCATGGGCCACCCACTGGCTGCGCCACCAGGTGGTGTGGGCCCCTGGTCCACCCACTGACATCGCCCTTCCGCCTATAAATTCCCTTCATCGCGACAACCCTAAAGGAGAGAATAGTTTTCCACGAAACATACTGCAAGCCACCGCCGTCGTCGACAAGAGATTGGGAGGGTCAAAAAGCTCTTCCCGGCACCCTGCTGGAGAGGGGAATCATCACCAGAGGCCTTCTTCATCACCATGCCAGCCTCCGGAGTGATGCGTGAGTAGTCCACCACTGGACCATTGGTCCATAGCAGTAGCTAGATGGTTGTCTTCTCCTCCATGCGCATCGTGTCTAGATTTTGTGAGCTGCCTATCATGATCAAGATCATCTTTATGTAATTCTACATGTTGTGTTTGTTGGGATCCAATGAATATTGAGTACTATGTCAAGTAGATTGTTGATTTATCATGTCTATGTTATTTATGATCTTGCATGCTCTCCGTTGCTAGTAGATACTTTGGCCAAGTAGATGCTTGTGACTCCAAGAGGGAGTATTTATGCTCGATAGTGGGTTCATGCCTCTAGTAATCTGGGAGAGTGACAATAACTTCTAAGGTTGTAGATGTGTTGTTGCTACTAGGGAGAAAACAACAATCTTTTGTTCAAGCATAATTGTATTGTTTACATTACACACTTTACTTAAGGCGATAATCTGTTGCTTGCAACTTAATACCCAAGGGTTGTTCGGATGATATCCTGTGGGTGGATTATTAGTCATGGATGCAGTTGAATTACGGTCTATGTATTATGTTGTAATGCCCAAGTGAATCTCATAGTGATCTCCATGACATGTACATGCATTGTTATGCATTCTTTATTTTGTCAATTGCCTAACTGTAATTTGTTTACCCAGCATGTTATTTATCTTTATGGAGAGACACCTCTAGTGAACTGTGGACCCCGGTCCATTCTTTTACATATATATTACCATCTACTGCAAGCATTGTTTACTTTCTACAAGCATTATTTACTTTACCGCAAACAAACATCTATTTCCACAATATACGTCTAATCCTTTGTTATCAGCAAACCAGTGAGATTGACAACCTCACTGCAAGTTGGGTTAAAGTATTTTGGTTGTGTTGTGTGCAGGTTCCACGTTGCTGTTGGCGCCGAAGCAACCACGCGCCAGACTGTTTTCTGTCACCAGTTAGCAACAACCTTCAGGAGTGGTTTCTTTCTCCTACTGGTCGATTAAACCTTGGTTTGATACTGAGGGAAAACTTACAGCTGTGCTCATCATACCTTCCTCTTGGGGTTTCCCAACTGGTCCTGTGAGACATCAAGACTTTTGCTGGCGTCGTTGTCAGGGAGAAAGAGGATTTTTGCAAGGGGAGTCTCTCACTTCCAATCTTTTTACTTTGTTATTGTTTTGCTTAGTTTCTTTACTTTATTTTGTTTACGTCTTTTTATCAAAAATACAAAAAAATTAGTTTCTTTTATAGTTGTTATTTTTGTTTGCCTGCTTTAGTCTTATTAGAATGAGTACTCCTGAGAACACCAAGTTGTGCGACTTCACTAGCAAAAACAACAATGATTTCATCTACACTCCTACTGCGCCACCTGCTCCTAAGGAAAATTTCTATGAAATTAAACCTGCTTTATTAAATCTTGTTATGAAGGAGCAATTTTCTTGTGTTAATATTGATGATGCTGCTGCTCACCTCAAAAATTATGTTGAGCTATGTGAGATGCAAAAATATAAGGATGTAGATGGATATATTATTAAGCTTAAATTGTTTCCTTTCTCTTTGAGAGGAAGAGCTAAAGATTGGTTGCTATCTTTGCCTAGAAATAGTATTGATTCTTGGGTTAAATGCAAAGATGCTTTTATTGGAAAATTGTAGTGCCCTACCTTTTGCTAAAGGCAGAACTCCTGTGTTACTGTGCCATTCCCTGGATCAGTAGATAGCACCACATTACAAAATATAGTAATCATTGCAATAGCATCAATATTACAACGTAAATCTAGTTACAAAGGTATTCAACCTTGTGAGTACATAGCATAAAGCATAGTAGCAATGAGCCTCTATCTTCTTCACGTGCCACAGTCAGACATGTTGGAATGTAGACTCGAGATCCTACTGGTCATTCCTTATCCGAATAAAAACCTGCACGTTTGAATATGCAGCCCCAGAGGGGTCAGTACAACAATGTACTGGCAAATGACACATATTTGATGGCATTTGTGAGAAGACTAAACTACATGACATTTGGCTGGTGGATCTCATAGGCTAATTTGCATAAAGCCAATTTTATCCTACAATCTTTGCAAAACCTTTTTCTCAAAATTTTAGTTCATAATGGTCAAGATAACCCCCATACATTACATACTGGCCGGTATGTAGTTTCTGGGCGAAACTCAACA
Source organism: Dactylis glomerata (assembly GCA_007115705.1). Taxonomy (NCBI): domain Eukaryota; kingdom Viridiplantae; phylum Streptophyta; class Magnoliopsida; order Poales; family Poaceae; genus Dactylis; species Dactylis glomerata. The sequence goes on from QXEO01000752.1 coordinate 478,140, forward strand.
AATTTTGAAACACAGAAACCACCACCCCTTGCAGTGCATGGCTCTGAGCTTCTCCTGATTGTTTCTAGTTAAGTTTAAAGCATTCAGAAATGGTGATGAGATTCTTCCGAACATTCCATGACTAGAGACTCAATTGTCCATAACCGAGGACACGACTAAATGCTTAGATTTTTCCACCTTGCATGGGTTGTGCACTTTCACCTTAAGACTCATTTTACCCCCATAAATAAAATGAGACAAGACCTTTCAGAAAAAGCATTCAACCATCTGGATCTGACCGTACCCCCTATATTTTGCTACCACCTGATGTCAGTACCCTATGGCTGAACCCTTAATCCTACTCAATCAAGACAGAGCCCATAATGTCATAAGGATGCACTGGAAGTACTCTAAACATGGAAGACATATTAATCTCTTTAATCCTGACTGGCCATCCCAAGCAGTTTCCTGAGTACACATCCTGTTACAAGGCATGTGCCCTAGGACCCACCTTCCTCATACTCTTCTTATCAAACCAATCCACCCAGGTAGTTCATCTTAGTTGAAGTTGTTAATTTATTCACAAAACAACATTTAACATGTGATCATAGCATGGCATCAACATTCATGTACTTTTAGCATCCTACCAAGTGGGGTTCAGGGATAGCTACTCACTACTAGGATCTAGCATTTAGTAAAACAGTTGAATATTCCACCTATCATGTATACTACTGAAAACACTAATGCAGTAGTAAAAGTAGGTAGAAGATATGTGTCTCACTTGCCTTTTTGAAGAATACGCTCTTTCCACTTCTCTCAACTAAGCACGTAGCTCTTCACACAAACTATAACACAGAAATAACATAACATAAACACACCATACAATACAAGCATAATCAAACAAGACAAACAATTGAAAAGTGTTTGTTTAACAATTTAGATTTATTAGGATATTGTGATAGAAAAGATATGACAAAAGATCATGGATTGCAAGAAATAGATTTTGAGAGTTTGAGTGGCAAGATCAAGATGTTTGGTGAGAATTGGCTAAGCATTACATAATTGATGTAGTCTTTATGCCTTACCAAAGCATGATTAGAACTTGGAATGACTCATGTGAATTAGATAACATAAGTATCAAATAGTGCAATAGCAATACTATTGAATAAGTCTGACAACAATTATTCTTAAATAGCATATGTTACACTTAGGAATTGGCAGGGATTCGTGAAGCATTGAATTACTCAATTAACTCATTTGCAAATTGAATAGTTCAACACAGGTGAACAAGATTAAGTAAACAAAGGAGTGGATATGAATGCATGATATTTGAGAAAATGGCTCAAAAGGTTTGTTGGACAACTTGGAACATGATCATATGCTATGATGTAGAATTGAATCAACACCAAAATAGCAAAGTAGAAACTTTGATTGATATGCATTACACTTTACTCAAATAACACAATTGTAGTTTGAATATGTGTGGGCTAGACAAGATTAATTTAGATAGATATGATATGTGGCAAGGTAAAGTCAAGATGATATTTGATAACTAGCTATGATCATAGAATTTACTAATGTAAAAAGAAACATTGTTGAAGAAGGAATAGAATTAATCTATAAAGGTAATACTCAAATTCTCATATTTGAATTTGAATAATTGTGAAGTGGTTCAAGAAAATTGGGAAGTGATGCTAGTAGATAGCTTGCATTGAAACAAATCTACTGCAATTGAATTCATCCTAAAATAATTTGTAGATCTCAAATTATGATCAAATTAGTGATTTGGATAAATTTGAATGCACAAAGTGTGTGCACGTATCAAATTTGATGTTTCTTGATTCTATAATGTTCTACATGATCATAGGATTCCAAAGACTACAAATTTGTAATTTTTGGATGTGTAAAACAAAAGGTATGAATTAATTAGTGAAACAGATGAGTTTGATTCAATTTGAAAATGAATTCAATTTTAATACCAAAACTATGTGATATTATTGCACTAATGGATTCTACACTTGACAAGCTTTCCAGTGATATATTATTTGTAATTTTTGGACTCATGAATCGAAAGATATGGATTTTACAAGATTCAGCTGAAATCTGATTTGAATTTCTAATTTGAATCTATTTTAAACCAGGAGTCGCCACATGGCGCTTTGTGATTCGCTGGTACTGGTTCGTTCGGATCATGGCCGAGGGTCGTTGGATTTAAAGAGATCTGGACGGATCAGATCGTCCAGTACCCCTTTGGTAAGGGATCTGTTCTAGTGCGTTTGATCTAGATCCGACGGACGAGATTCAAAGAGAGAGGGACTCACCTAGGGTTAGGTTTCTGACGAGCAATCTCCAGTGAGGCATGCAGGCGTTGAGCTCAAGCGGGTCTCCGGCGATCCTTGGATGATGGTGAGGACACTACGGTGATTGGTGCGACATGGGGAGCTCAAGGGTGTGGTCGACGCACTCGATTGCATCCTGGGGAGGGAGAGAGAAGCGGCTGGAGAAGATATGGCAGCGGTGTGCTTCGAGCTGTCACCGGGGCGGTCGATCTGCTGCACTAAAAAGCAAACAAGGGCGTCACCAGGTGCGCCAGAAGAAGGTAAAGGAGATAGGAGAAGGAGGAGGGGCTCTTGCTCACGGACGGTGTCGGAATCGTGCGCGGAAGCTCGCAGGTCTGCAGGTGTTCGACGAGAAATTTCGTTGCGTCGAGTCAACGATCTCGAGAGGGAGCAAAGGGAGAACAGAGAGGAGGGGCTAGGCTATTTATAGGCGGCGGATTACTTGCAGAGGAGGCTAGGGTTCGACGCGGGAGCAAGATCGGATGGTGCAGGACACAGACGTGCTCGTGCAGGACTTCTGGTTGGAGGTGGAAGATGACATGTGGGCCAGGGTCATCAACGGGGAAAGAAGAGGCCGGCGTACCTCTTTGGGAAAACAAGATACTAGGCCGTGGGCCGAATTGAGGCCTGGGCCGGTTCGGTTCCCCTGTCCTTCTTTATATTTTTTGTTTCTTTTCTTTTTCTTTTTCTGTTTTCTGATTTAATTCATAATTTTTGCATATTTGTTTCAAATCAATTCAAACAAGTTTCTAAATTCTCCTAATATTCACAGTAATGTTTTAAAATAGTAATAAAACATGTTTTCCAAAATTGAAACAAGATTTTCAAAAGAATCTTAATTGAGCCAAATGGCTTTGCTTGCATAATAAAAATGGAAATAGGGTTTAGAAATAAATCCTTTTAAAACCAAAGAATATATTTTATAAATAATATTTTGAAATCCATTTTCAAACATAGTTTTAGAAATGCAACTTTATAAATCTTCACACATCTTGTTTCTTTCCTTTGCAATCAAGCTTGCATAGAAGTGAGTGCAAAGAATGATATTTTGGAAACTTTCATTTCTCAAAGGAGCTCTTCAAGAAATAATGGAAAGTTTAAAATAGTTTTCTAATAAAGCATTTAAAATAAAGTCAAAAGGTTTCAAATCCCTATGAAATTTCAATCAACACAAACAAAATAAAAGCAAAAATTTCCCCCAAAATTTGGTAAAATCTTGGGATGTTATAGACTACCACCCTTAAAAGAAATCTGGTCCCCGAGATTCGAAAGGCTAGAAAGAAAGAAGGTTTTAGGTTATCTAGGTGGCTACCACCCTTAAAAGAAACTTTTGTAGGTAGTCTAGGTCTTTGAGTTCAACCAGATACACCTTGGTCTTGACTTGGCAATTGGTCATCTTTTGACTTGGCACTGGGTCATCTTTTGAACCCATAGTTGGTCTTCATCTTCATTTACAATAGGTGGGTGTCTATTCACAAACTTGTGCATCAACCTTCTTCAAAGGTTGCTTGGGTATAATCTTGCTCGATTGTAGGGCTTCTATCCTATCGGGTAGTTGTTGAACTACTTTGGACATTGAAGTGTCACTCTTTGGGTCAATCAGAAGGCCAAGCTGAGGGGTCTCCTGTCTTCATTTCTTCCATCTTAGTCGACATCCTTGAAGGTCCTTCATCTTATGGTTACTTCCTTTATGAATACCATTTTGTTCTAATGGGGTTATCCATGTTGATTAAACATCTTCCATAGCAAGTCTTCTTCAACAGTAAGCTTGGGGTTCATCCTTACCATTTTCCTACGTGTTGGCAGCACTTGCCTACTATAAGAGGTATAATATTTTATCCTCCTAGGGTTAAGGCTTAACAACGTCGTCTCTCATAGGTATGTCTCTCTAGATTAACCATTCCTTATAACAAGAGCGAACAATATGACTAGTCGTCATGGGGGCCAATCCATGTCGCACCCAATCATTACCTTGTATTTGGTTTGGTGCATCTCGCATTCTAACTCTTGGTCAACCTTACTAGCTTTAACAAAAGTTTTCTTGGAGATGGAACCAATGTTCCAAATTCCATTTTCTTTTGAATTTTTAAAACAAATCTATCGTTCCTTAGCTAGGGGTTTGCGACAAAACTCATGGCATTATCCTTGAGTTGGAGACATTTCGGTTTGCCATTTCATAAGAAAATATAATTCATTCCATTAAGTTGACCTTTGCTTCATTTCTTGGTTCCTTGCTACCATAGTTGCTTTGGGGCATGTTGTGATCGATACTAGCAAAAATCTGAGGCATCATTTGTATCATTCGAGAATGATCATCCAGTAATTGCTGCATTACTGGTGGTAATTCTTTGCTATCTGAGTTGATCAAGTTCTGAGTCAAAACTCGTATCAATTCAGCATGTACTTCTACCATCTGTTGTATTGTTACAACCAACTGAGGTTTCTTGAGACTGTTCTGGTGTTGAGGGTACATCTGTTTGGGTTTTTTGATAGGTTTTGAGTTTAGCATAGATGAGAAATAGATAAGGGGTCTAAAGAAGATTCCTACCCAAACACAGCAGATCAAGAAAATTCATCTTACAATCAACATCTAACAAACATTCATCCATATCAAGCAAACTAGTTCTAACACACACGATAAGGTACGATCATCCACAATTCGGTATGACCATAAGCGTTTATCACACGTTGTCATTTACTAAAATTCCTAAATGGAAGTCCAACTAAAGCTTCTTGATTCTCTTTCATGTAGATCCATTGCTTTGGTACAACTGCTTCTTTAGATTTGAAATCTGTTCATCCTTGGTCTTAATGAGGTCTCCTTGAATACTAAGTTCAGATACCAACTGTTCCATGTCACTTTGAAGTTGACTTATGGTTTCCTTCAATGCAGTGGTATCCTCCTTTTCTTCTTTGAGGTCCTTCTGGGTATTATGAAGTCTCCACTTGAGTCTTTCTCCAAGTTCTTTTATAGTTGACCAAGCAGCACATCTTGCGGAGTCAAGGAATGATGTATGCATCTCGGAGTTGGTGAACATCCAGAGTCCCATCTTCTTGTGGTCATCTTCCTTGTTCTTTTATAGGTGGAGTTGTACCCACCAGTATTCTTGACCTTCATCAATCACGGGAAATCCTTTGTATACAGCTTCTCCTTGCATTCCCATGCTTAACATGAGGTTCTCCAGTGCCTTGGGAAATTCAGCCTCACTCTTCAGGGTCATGATTCATCACGGGTCCTTTCATGATGGATTCGTGGATGCTGGTCATCTAAAACAGAAAGAGAAGTATTGTAAAACAAATGAATGGGATAAGTCTTACGAGAAAAATTCAAACTGAGGAGTAGATAAATTTTATTTGGAAAACTATATTGATTTTTCTTTTTAAAGAAGGAAAATAATCCTAGAGCTTACTAGCCTATTCCAAACCTAGGGTCTCGATCCTATAGGCAACACTATGCTCTGATACCATTCTGTAGCGCCCTACCTTTTGCTAAAGGCAAAACTCCTGTGTTACTGTGCCATTCCCTGGATCAGTAGATAGCACCATAGTACAAAATATAGTAATCATTGCAGTAGCATCAATATTACAACATAAATCCAATTACAAAGGTATTCAACCTTGCGAGTACACAACATAAAGCATAGTAGCAATGAGCCTCCATCTTCTTCATGTGCCATAGGCAGACATGTTGGAATGTAGAATCGAGATCCTACTGGTCATTTCTTATCCGAATAAAAACTTGCACGTTTGAATATGCAGCCCCAGAGGGGTCAGTACAACAACGTACTGGCAAATGACACATATTTGATGGCATTTGTGAAAAGACTAAACTACATGACATTTGGCTGGTGGATCTCATAGGCTAATTTGCATAAAGCCAATTTTATCCTACAATCTTTGCACAACCTTTTGCTCAAAATTTTAGTTCATAAGGGTCAAGATAACCCCCATACATTACATACTGGCCGGTATGTAGTTTCTGGGCGAAACTCAACAAAGTTTGAAACACAGAAACCACCACCCCTTGGAATGCATGGCTCTGAGCTTCTCCAGATTGTTTCTAGTCAAGTTTGAAAGCATTTAGAAATGGTGATAAGATTCTTCCAAACATTCCGTGACTAGAGACTCAATTGTCCATAACCGAGGACACAGCTAAACGCTTAGATTTATACACCTTGCAAGGGTTGTGCACTTTCACCTTAAGACTCATTTTACCCCCATAAATAAAACGAGACAAGACCTTTCAGAAAAAGCATTCAACCATCTGGATCTAATCGTACCCCCTATATTTTGCTACCACCTGCTGTTAGTACCCTATGGCTGAACCCTTAATCCTACTCAATCAAGACAGAGCCCATAATGTCATAAGGCTGCACTGGAAGTACTCTAAACATGGAAGACATATTAATCTCTTTAATCCTGTGTGGCCATCCCGAGCGGTTTCCTGAGTAGACATCCTGTTACGAGGCATGTGCCCTAGGACCCACCTTCCTCACACTCTTCTTATCAAACCAATCCACCCAGGTAGTTCATTTTAGTTGAAGTTGTTAATTTATTCACAAAACAACATTTAACATGTGATCATAGCATGGAATCAACATTCATGTACTTTTAGCATCCTACCAAGTGGGGTTCAGGGATAGCTACTCACTACTAGGATCTAGTATTTAGTAAAATAGTTGAATATTCCACCTATCATGCATACCACTGAAAACACTAATGCAGTAGTAAAAGTAGGTAGAAGATATGTGTGTCACTTGCCTTTTTGAAGAATACGCTCTTTCCACTTATCTCAACTAAGCACGTAGCTCTTCACACAAACTATAACACAGAAATAACATAACATAAACACACCATACAATAAAAGCATAATCAAACAAGACAAACAATTGAAAAGTGTTTGTTTAACAATTTAGATTTATTAGGATATTGTGATAGAAAATATATGACAAAAGATCATGGATTGCAAGAAATAGATTTTGAGAGTTTGATTGGCAAGATCAAGATGTTTGGTGAGAATTGGCTAAGCATTACATAATTGATGTAGTCTTTATGCCTTACCAAAGCATGATTAGAACTTGGAATGACTCATGTGAATCAGATCACATAAGTGTCAAATAGTGCAATAGCAATACTATTGAATATGTGTGACAACAATTATTCTTAAATAGCATACATTACACTTAGGAATTGGCAGGGATTCATGAAGCATTGAATTACTCAATTAACTCATTTGCAAATTGAATAGTTCAACACAGGTGAACAAGATTAAGTAAACAAAGGAGTGGATATGAATGCATGATATTTGAGAAAATGGCTCAAAAGGTTTGTTGAACAACTTTGAACATGATCATATGCTATGATGTAGAATTGAATCAACACCAAAATAGCAAAGTAGAAACTTTGATTGATATGCATTACACTTTACTCAAATAACACAATTGTAGTTTGAATATGTGTGGGCTAGACAAGATTGATTTAGATAGATATGATATGTGTCAAGGTAAAGTCAAGATGATATTTGATAACTAGCTATGATCATAGAATTTACTAATGTAAAAAGAAACATTGTTGAAGAAGGAATAGAATTAATCTATAAAGGTCATACTCAAATTCTCATATTTGAATTTGAATAATTGTGAAGTGGTTCAAGAAAATTGGGAAGTGATGCTAGCAGATAGCTTGCATTACAACAAATCTACTGCAATTGAATTCATCCTAAAATAATTTGTAGAACTCAAATTATGATCAAGTTAGTGATTTGGATAAATTTGAATGCACAAAGTGTGTGCACGTATCAAATTTGATGTTTCTTGATTCTATAATGTTCTACATGATCAGGGGATTCCAAAGACTACAAATTTCTAATTTTTGGATGTGTGAAACAAAACATATGAATTAATTAGTGAAATAGATGAGTTTGATTCAATTTGAAAATGAATTGAATTCGAATACTAAAACTATGTGATATTATTGAACTAATGGATTCTACACTTGACAAGCTTTCCAGTGATATATTATTTGTAATTTTTGGACTCATGAATCGAAAGATATGGATTTTACAAGATTCAGCTGAAATCTGATTTGAATTTCTAATTTGAATCTATTTTAAACCGGGAGTCGCCACATGGCGCTTTGTGATTCGCTGGTACCGATTCGTTCGGATCACGGCTGAGGGCCGTTGGATTTAAAGAGATCTGGATGGATCAGATCGTCCAGTACCCCTTCGGTAAGTGATATGTTCTAGTGCGTTTGATCTAGATCTGACGGACGAGATTCAAAGAGAGAGGGGCTCACCTAGGGTTAGGTTTCTGACGAGCAATCTACCATGAGGCGTGCAAGCGTTGAGCTCCGGTGGGTCTCCAGCGATCCTTGGACAATGGCGAGGACACTATAGTGATCGGTGCAAAGTGGGGAGCTCGAGGGTGTGGTCGACACACTCGATTGCGTCCTGGCGAGGGAGAGGGAAGCGGCTGGAGTCGATATGGCGGCAGTGTGCTTCGGGCGGTCACCGGGGCGGTCGATCTGCTACACTAAAAAGCGAACGAGGACATCACCAGGTGTGCCAGAAGAAGGGAAAGGACATAGGAGAAGGAGAAGGGGCTCTTGCTCACCGACGGCGTCTGAATCGTGCGAGGAAGCTCACAGGTCTGCAGGTGTTCGGCGATAAATTTTGTCACGTCGAGTCAACGATCTCGAGAGGGAGCAAAGGGAGAAGAGAGAGGAGGGGCTAGGCTATTTATAGACGGCGGATTACTTGAAGAGGAGACTAGGGTTCGAAGCGGGAGCGAGATCGGATGGTGCAGGAGGCAGACGTGCTCATGCAGGACTTCTGGCTAGAGGTGGAAGATGATGTGTGGGCCAGGGTCGTCAGCGGGGAAAGAAGAGGCTGGCATACCTCTTTGGGAAAATGAGATACTGCGTCGTGGGCCGAATTGAGGCCTATGTATCGACATGGCCTCGGAACACACGAACCAAAAGGTTAAACATGAGTCATATGAATGATATGATCGACACTTCATTGTCCACCATTGAAACCACACCTCTTCTCATGAAGATCGGATTAGGTGTGGTGAATTTGGATCGTGTTCACTAAACAACTTGAGGGATGTTGAATTTAGTGGGAGTTCATCTAGTAATTTGATTAAATTGAACTAGTTATCATGAACATAGTCTAAATTGTACTTGTAAATTTTGTAGATCAAATGGCTAAATCCAACTTCAACTTCAACGTGTTTGCTGAGAAAGGAAAAGCTTAAAAACAATGGGTCTAACTTCACCAACTGGTTCCGCAATCTGAGAATCATTCTCGCTGGCGGACAAAAAGCCTATGTACTTGAGCAAGCGTTAGGTGACCCCCTGCTAAGGAAGCGCCGACTGACAAAAAAGCTGTTTATCAGTCACGCAAAGATGATTATGGTGTGATTAAGAGTACCATGTTGTTTTCTATGGAACCGGAACTTCAAAATCGTTGAGGAGTTCAAGGGGCCTTATGAGATACTTGAGGAACTGAAAACCATGTTTCAGACTCAAGGCCGTTCTGAGAGATATGAGATCTCTGAGAAGTTCTTTAATTGCAAGATGGAGGAAGGGAGTTCTGTTAGTGAGCATGCCATTAAGATGTCGGGCTGCACTCAATGCCTTGAGCAACTGGATTGCAAGATTCCAGAAGAGCTCAAGATTGACAGAGTTCTGCAATCACTCCCTCCTAGCTACAAAGGCTTTGTAGTTACTCACAATCAAATTGGTACCACTGATACTATCACTGAGCTCTTCGCAAACGTAAAAGCTGCGGAGGTGGATATCAAGAAAGATAATCATGTGTTGATGGTCAACAAGACCACTAGCTTCAAGAAAGCTAAGGGTGCAAAGAGATCCTTCAAGAAAGGCAGCGGCAAGCGCGTTGCCCCTACTGAGAAGAAGCTCAAGTTTGGTCCTAAGCCGGACACTGAGTGCTTCCATTGCAAGCACAAGGGTCACTGGAAATGCAACTGTCCAAAGTACTTAGCGGACAAGAAGGCTGGCACCATTAAAGGTATATTTGATATACATGTTATTGATGTTTACCTTACTAGCGCTTGTTGTTGTGCCTGGGTATATGATACTGGTTCAGTTGCTAATATTTTTAACTCGAAATAGGAGCTACGGAATAGACGGCGGCTAGCAAGGGATGAGGTGACGATGCGTGTCGGCAATGGATCAAAAGTTGACGTGATGGCCGTCGGCACGCTCTCCTTAGTTTTACCTTCAGGATTAGTTTTAAACCTTAATAAGTGTTATTATGTGCCTGCGTTGAGCATGAACATTATATCTGGATCGTGTTTATTGCAAGACGGTTATTCATTTAAATCTGAGAATAATGGTTGTTCTATTTATATGAATAACATCTTTTATGGTCATGCACATGTTGGGGAATGGTTTATTTCTTTTGAATCTCGAAAGCAATGAAACACACATCCATAACATTGAGGCTAAAAGATGCAAAGTAGATAGTGATAATCCAACTTATTTGTGGCACTGCCGTCTTGGTCATATTGGCGTAAAATGCATGAAGAAACTCCATTCCGATGGACTTTTGGAGTCTCTTGATTTCGAATCATTTGACACGTGCGAGCCATGCCTCATGGGCAAGATGATCAAAACCCCGTTCTCCGGAACAATGGAGCGAGCAACGGACTTATTGGAAATCATACATACCAATGTGTGCGGACCAATGAGTATTTCAACGTGCGGTGGATATCGCTATTTTCTCACTTTTACTGATGACTTAAGTAGATATGGGTATGTCTATTTAATGAAACATAAATCTGAAATGTTTGAAAAGTTCAAAGAATTTCAGAACGAAGTGGAAAACCATCGTAACAGGAAAATTAAATTTTTGTGATCCGATCGTGGAGGTGAATATTTGAGTTATGATTTTCTCACGCATCTTAAAGCAAGCAGAATCGTTTCGCAACTCACGCCACCTGGAACACCACAGCGAAATCGGGTGTCTGAATGCCAGAATCAAACTCTATTCCATATGGTGCGATCAATGATGTCTCTTACAGATTTGTCGTTATCATTTTGGGGTTATGCATTAGAAACCGTTGCATTCACTTTAAATAGGGCACCATCTAAATCCATTGAGACGACACCGTATGAACTATGGTTTGGTGCTAGACCTAAGCTCTTGTTTCTTAAAGTTTGGGGATGCGAAGCTTACGTCAGGTTGATGCAGGACAAGCTCAAACCCAAAGCGGAGAAATGCGTCTTCATAGGATACCCTAAGGAAACGATTGGGTATACCTTCTACCACAGATCCGAAGGCAAAGTCTTTGTTGCTAAGAACGGATCCTTTCTTGAGAAGGAGTTTCTCTCGAAAGAAGTGAGTGGGAGGAAGGTAGAGCTGGATGAGGTTATTGATCCTTCTCTCGAATTGGAGAGTAGTGCAGCACCCGAAGTTGTTCTGGTGCCTCCTGCACCAACAGGAGAGGAAGGTAATGACGAGGATCATGAAACTTCGAACAATGCTACTACTGAACTTCGCAGGTCGACAAGGTCGCGTGCAACTCATGAATGGTACGGTGATATGTCTCAAACGTATCTATAATTTTTGATGATCCATGCTTGTTTTTACACCATTTGCTTAGTGTTTTGTTACACTTCGTGGTGTTTTTATGCATTTTCCGGAACTAACCTATTAACAAGATGCCATAGTGCTAGTTTCCTATTTTTTGCTGTTTTTGTGTTTCAGAAAAGTTACACAAGAAATATTCTCGGAATTGGATGAAACAAAAGCCGAACATCCAGAAATTTACCGAAGCTTCCAGAAGTCCGAAGAGGAGACGGAGAGGGGCCACGGGCCGTCCACACAGCAGGGCGGTGCGGCCTAGCCCCTAACCACGCCCCCTACGTGTGTGACCGCCCTGGTCCACTTTTGACGCTGCCCCTTCGCCTATAAAGACCCCCTGACGGGAAAAACCTAAGTACCCGATCAATTTTTCAGAAACACATCGCGATCTGCCGCTGTCGTCGACCCGAGATCGGGAGGGTCCAGAAGCTCTTCCCGGCACCCTGCCGGAGAGGGGAATCGCCACCGGAGGTCTTCTTCATCGCCATGTTTGCCTCTGGCGCGATGAGTGAGTAGTCTACCTTGGAGTATGGGTCCATAGCAGTAGCTAGTTGGTTGTCTTCTCCACCATGTGCTTCATGTTTAGATCTCGTGAGCTGCCTTACATGATCGAGATCACCGTTATGTAATTCTACCTATTGTGTTTGTTGGGATCCGATGAATATTGGTGTTATGACTGAGTTGATGTGCTTTATCTTATGTTATCTCTATGTTGTTTATGATCTTGTATGCTCTCCGTTGTTAGTAGCTATCTTGGCCGAGTAGATACTAGTGACTCCAAGAGGGGGTATTTATGCTCGATAGTTGGGTTCATGCCTCTATTTAATCTGGGGGAGTGACAGAAACCTCTAAGGTTGTAGATGTGTTGTTGCCACTAGGGAGAAAACAATATTCTTATGTCCAAGGGCATATGCTTTGTTTACATTACACACTTTGCTTAATGCAGTTATTTGTTGTTCGCAACTTAATATTCACGGGGTCCTCGGATGATTCCCCGTGGGTGGATTATTAGTCACAGATGCAGTTGGATGGTGGTCTATGTATCTTGTTGTAATGCCCAGAGTAAATCTCATAGTGATCCTCTTGACATATGCACGTTATCTTTATTCTATCAGTTGCCCAACTGTAATTTGTTTACCCAGCATGTTGTTATTTATCTTATGGAGAGACACCACTAGTGAACTGTGGACCCCGGTCCAATTTCCTTTACATTGCTATCACCTGTTTACTTTACTCGCACTATTTACTTTCTCGCATATTACTATTGCTTTCCACTCGATACGCTCATTCCTTTGTTTACAGCAAACTGGTGAGATTGACAACCTCATCGTAAGTTGAGAGCAAAGTACTTGGTTGTATTGTGTGCAGGTTCCGCGTTGCTGCTGGCAAAGCAAAGCACTGGATGAGGTGCCATATAAATTGTCCAGAGCTGTCGCGAAGCTAGCGGGCATCACCTTCTGGAGTTTGGCTTTTTCCTGGATTCGATAAACCTTGGTTTCTTACTGAGGGAAAATTTTCTACTGTGCTCATCATACCTTCCTCTTGGGGTTCCCAACTGGACGGTGATTTACATCAACACCGTGCCGCATCAAGCATAATTTTCTGGCACCGTTGCCGGTGAAAAAGAAGACTTCTGCAAGGGGAGTTTCGCACGCACATCCTTTACTTTGTTTATTGTTTTGCTTTACTTTATTTTTACTTGCATCGTTTTATCAAAAACACAAAAAAATTAGTATCCTTTATAGTTGTTATTTCTTTACTCTTAGTTCATTATGTTGTTCCCTAAGTACGTTTTGGAGGACCTCTCAGTAGGTAGTGGTTCAATTATTGGGAAAAGTAATATTGAGGAGTTCTTTAATCATATTAGTATGCATAAAGATGTTGAGGAAAAGTCTTTGGCTGAGCTTGCTCCTAGTTATGAAGTTGCTTCTGCTTATTTAGTTCACATGTTGGAAGCTAGGTTTGCTAGCCTTAATCCATTTATGCTACACATGTTTCTTAAGCTTCATGATATTGAAGATCCAGAAAAGAAAGCTTTTATTTTGGAAACTTTGCGTAGAGAATTTAGAGATGTTGCCATTGAAGCTAGGAAAGTTTTTAAGCATATTAATAAGCTTGGCTCGCATATAGAGGTTGTTGGTACAACCAATGAAGATTTTAGAGTACCAATACCTTGTAAACTTGTAGGAATTCATGATTCTTTGGAAAAGAATTTCAATTGGATTTGTCCTAAAAATCTTTTTGATGAAAGTAGTGTACCAAAGTGTGATCATAAAGGATCTTGAAAAACTCATTTGGAGACAATTCTATTCATTGTTGAAAAGACTCCTACAATTGATCTTAATGCTTCTTTCGAAAATACTTCAGTTCCACCTTTCTGCGCCTAGCTCAAAGGCGTTAAAGAAAAGCACTCTTGGGAGATAACCCATTGTTTTACTTTCAGTTCTTTTTCTTTTATTTGAGTCTTGGAAGTTATTACTACTGTAATAACCTCTCCTTATCATTTTTTTTTTGTTTTTGTGCCAAGAGAAGCCTCTAATTTGAGTGAGGTAAGATTTGGGGATGTTGCTGTCCTGAAATAGATTTTGGTGCTTCACAGTAAAAATTTGTGAAAATTCTCCGAACATCTTTTGGACCTGCGATTTCTTGTGCATATGCCCCAGGTTATATCCAAACTTTCATTAGTTTAACACTTTTTGATTTGAGCAACAGAAAACCCTCTAAAAATTCGACCTTTGTCAGCTGTTCTGTTTTGATAGATTTCTGCCATTATTTGTGTTTGCCGCTCGATCGCATTCTTTTTGAGTTCTTTTGATCACGGAACTTTTGGGGAAGTTGCTACAGTAGTATATGCTTTATATGTGGTGGTTTTGAGTTGAAACTTGAAGCAAAAAGGGGCTGATTCATTGTTATGCTAACACTAATGTTGCTAATAGAATTGTGTTGAGTTTTGTATGAAGGAAGTTTTCAAGTGTAGGGATCGGAGAATGATAAGATGAGTTGAAGAATAGACAAAAGCTCAAGCTTGGGGATGCCCATGCACCCCAAGAAATATCCAAGAGGTACAAGCGTCAAAGCTTGGGGATGCCCCCGAGGCACCCCTTCTTCATCGGCAAAAATTAGGTCACCTTTCAACACACTATATTTTTATTGCTTCATGCACTATGCGTTTTTCTTGGAGCGTCAGTTGTTTTAGTTTTCAGTTTTGTTTAGTTTTGTTTGCTGCAATAAATGGTTGGACCCCAACAAATTTCTTTTGGAGAAGTTGCCTTGCTTTTCATTTGCCAAGAACACTCCGTTTTTCACTCTTATCGTTCAACAAGTATTCTCTTTTTCTGCTACTGCGTTTAGTTTTCGTTTTTCGCCTTGATTTGTGTTCAGATCTTGTTATATCTTTACATCAAGGTGTATCTTGACCTCTGGTCCATGTTGGTTTTCATCAAAAAGGTCATTTAAAAAAGGTTCGAATGGTGTTGGAAAAGAAAAAAGTTTTATGCAAAAAAGTGGTACAAAAAGGAGCTTGTGTAGACTGCGGCCTAGGCTTTTGCATGTCGTGCCTGATGTCTTTTTGATAGTATGCTTAGTGGTTTTGCTGTAGTATGAGTTGTCTCAAATGACTGAGATTGCTTAATGAGCCTTTGAAAAAATCATGCGTTGTTTTTATTATTTGGAAGCATTATTTTGGTTTTCTCCTTAATGCTTTATTTGGGTTGACTTGGCGCATGCTCACACATGTTAGACTCATACAAAGTCGCCATAAGCCTCTATGATCATTTAGTTTTTGACTTTTGATGCCATCTTAGGCTTCTTTTAATGTTGCTTTATCGCTTTGCATGATTATGGCCATTATTGCTCTCTTAGTCGGTCGCTCTGATGCGGCACAGTGTTGATGTAATTTCACCGTCCAGTTGGGAACCCCAAGAGGAAGGTATGATGAGCACAGTAGCAAATTTTCCCTCAGTAAGAAACCAAGGTTTGTTGAATCTAGGAAAAAGCCAAACTCAAGAAGGTGATGCTTGCTAGCCTAGTGACACTCCAACAAGGGCGCCGTTAACGATAACGTGTTAGCGCGTCTTCAACTAGTAGCAACACGGAACCTGCACACAACACAACCAAATACTTTGCTCCCAACTTACGATGAGGTTGTCAATCTCACCGGTTTGCTGTAAACAAAGGAATGAGCGTATCAAGTGGAAAGCAATAGTAGTATGCGAGTAAAGTAACAGTGTGAGTAAAGTAAACAGGTGATAGCAACATAAAGGAAATTGGACCGGGGTCCACAGTTCACTAGTGGTGTCTCTCCATAAGATAAATAACAACATGCTGGGTAAACAAATTACAGTTGGGCAATTGATAGAATAAAGATAACGTGCATATGTCGAGAGGATCACTATGAGATTTACTCTGGGCATTACAACAAGATACATAGACCGCCATCCAAATGCATCTATGACTAATAATCCACTCGCGGGGAATCAATCCGAGGACCCCTTGAGTATTAAGTTGCGAACAACAGATAACTGCATTAAGCAAAGTGTGTAATGTAAACAAAGCATATGTCCTTGGACATAAGAATGTTGTTTTCTCCCTAGTGGCAACAGCACATCTACAACCTTAGAGGTTTCTGTCACTCCACCAGATTAAATAGAGGCATGAACTCAACTATCGAGCATAAATACCCCCTCTTGGAGTCACTAGTATCTACTCAGCCAAAATAGCTACTAACAACAGAGAGCATGCAAGATCATAAACAACATAGAGATAACATAAGATAATATTCCGCACATCAACTCAATCATAACACAAATATTCATTGGATCCCAACAAACACAACATGTAGAATTACATAAAGGTAGTCTCGATCATGTAAAGCAGCTCACGAGATCTAAACATGAAGCACATGGTGGAGAAGACAACCAACTAGCTACTGCTATGGACCCATAGTCCAAGGTAGACTACTCACTCGTCACGCCAGAGGCAAGCATGGTGATGAAGAAGACCTCCGGTGGCGATTCCCCTCTCTGGTAGGGTGCCGGGAAGAGCTTCTGGACCCTCCCGATCTTGGGTCGACGACGGCGGCGGATCGCGATGTGTTTCTAGAAAATTGATCAGGTACTTAGGTTTTTTCCATCGGGGGGTCTTTATAGGCGAAGGGGCAGCGTCAGAAGTGGACCGAGGCGGCCTCACACATAGGGGGCGCGGCCAGGGCTTGGGCCGTGCCGCCCTACTGTGTGGCCGGCTCATGGCCCCTCTCTGTCTCCTCTTCGGTCCTCTGGAAGCTTCGGTAAATTTCTGGATGTTTGACTTTTGTTTCGTCCAATTCCGAGAATATTTCCTGTATAACTTTTCTGAAACACAAAAACAATAGAAAACAGGGAACTGGCACTATGGCATCTCATTAATAGGTTAGTTCCGGAAAATGCATAAAAATGCCATGAAGTGTAATGAAACACTAAGCAAATGGTGTAAAAACAAGCATGGAGCATCAAAAATTATAGATACGTTTGAGACGTATCACGCTCCCAGTCTTTTGCGAGCCCTCATTTTGTACTGAGTATGAGCTCTACTCGTGCATCCAACTCCTAAAAACCAAGTTTGCCATTGTGCCCACTATAAATTCCTATGCATGGTATTTGTAAGCCATTCCAAGTAAATTTTCATGTGCTACCTTTCAAAAAAAACCTTCAAAATACTTCTCGTTTTGTGACACTATTTTCAGCTCATGGGGATGTAGTGGTCGGATTTGCGATCTTCCATATTGTTTATTCCAAAAAGAAAAAAAGAGAAAAAAGAAAGAAAAAAGGCACTCCTCCATGGTATGTGAATGTTGGTGGGCACCTGATGGAATCGGTTAGCCATGGTTTGTGAAAGGAAAAAAGGTGGGGCGGAGTGCCAAGCTTTATAAAAGAGCACAAAAGTGCCAATCTCTCTCTCAAAAACTTGCTTCATTTTTGTATGGAAGATAGTAAGAACCCCATTGCCAGTCGTTGACAAAGACAACCACCTCTCAAAACCCAATTTTTATCTCTCTATTTTTGACGAGGGGTTAACTCGACAAATGTCCTAGATGAAGGACTTAGGATCGGGGAGATAGGGCGTTGGATGAACTCGAAGGTAAAATCAGTTAAACAAGGTGGGTATGAAAGTAAACGTGGGTGTAGAACCTGGCTTGCTTTCAATCTGGCTACACCGTCCCCTCCTAGCCCCTATATATAGGTGGCCAGGTCTCAAAGATCGGGTAGGGTCCGATACAGATTACAATATTGACATTCGGTAAGAACTCGTATTTCGGCTAGTATTACAATTGGGCCTAGCTTAACGGGCCTCAGTGGTAGCCCCCGAGATTCTACCAGATTTGTAGATTCGGGTTGAATCTCTAATTTTTAAATCTTCGACTTGATCATTTCTTCGACTTCTTCATATCTTCAAATCTTCGACTTGGTCTTTCGACTTATCTTTTATTATAATATCTCGCAAGGGGTTTTGATGAACAAGCCTGACAACTCTGACGGATCAGGAGGCCAGTTAACTACCGGAACAGATACTTGTCACCTACTTCAAATTCAATCCCCTTGGACTTGAATTCGGGAAACCAGTCAAATCCATTCTTTTGCCGCATTTAGGACTTACAAAGAATGAATCCTGGTGGTTCTCAGGGTACCCAGTGCGTCCACCAGGATTTTCTTCGTGTCATAGACACAGATACATACAGCAGAGCGCATCCATGTGCGTATACCAGGCCACACAGGATGGATCCTGGGGTCTTACCTTCGTGATAAATCACGGCATTCGAGTTTTGTCGCGATGACGCAACTCGAGAATCATATGTCGCAGCCTTGTTTGACTGATCCAACGCACAAAATATCCGGGTTAAATAACCATAATTTATAAAAAACTCGCACCCGATGGGAGTAACGTCATATACGAATTCTTTCTTCACCTTCCTTACTCCATCTCATGAATAAACATCATCGGGTGCGCGCCCAGCGGTCCCGATGGGAGTAGCCCCCGACGCTATAGTCGAAAATTAATTTTTTCGAGTATAGGCTTAAATATAATGTACTCCTTCTTTATACGTCAACTCGAAATAAATTAATAATAATATCATCGGGGGCGTGGTCAGCGCTCCCGATGGTGGTAGCCCCCAAGGCTATAGTCGAATGTTTTTCGGATATAGTCTCCAAAATTGACTCCTGTATTGTCAGCGCCAATCGCTTTCCTCTACTTTCTTGTCATTCTTTATCGCTATACTCAATATTTGTCGAGTATATGCATCTGTCGAATATACCATTGGCCTTGTATCTTTTTCATGACGTCAGTGGCCAAATTTCCCTATACGTCACATAAACTGAGCGCGAACCATTTCGTGGGCAGCGCGGTAATTTTGTATTTTCCCTGCCCGTTAGTGGGCTACCGCTTCCTCTCCTTGTGCCACGTGTGAACCCACGTTCCTTCACCGAGAAGGTATATTAGGGGAGAGTGGGGATTTGTACTATTTACCAGTTCTTTGTCTCTGCCGCCGCCACCATTATCAATCTCTGCGCCCTGTTCTTCTCCTGCATAGCCCCCGAGCGCAGTTTCGTAGATGCGCGTGAAGCACCTGGCAACGAAGACCAAGATGACCAAGGGTAAAGCGAACTCCTTAATGAGTTGGGTGCCATCTACTCTCACGCAGAAGGAATTAGACAAGGCCAAAGCGGACGGCCTCATTTCCGACAAGGATTCCATTGTCTTCCCCACCACCGAGCGGATCCCCAAGCCCTCGAGCGGCTTCTGGGTGATGTTTCCCGCTTTCCTTCTCCGCGGACTCTCTCTTCCTGCTCACGAATTCCTTCGTGGGCTTCTTTATTTTTATAGTGTGCAGCTTCACCAGCTCACCCCAAATTCTATCCTCCACATTGCCTGTTTTGTGACCCTTTGCGAGTCATTTTTGGGTATCAAACCCCATTTTCTGCTTTGGAGGTCCATCTTTCGGCTCCGCCCCAACGTTTCTTTGTCTCATAAACCTGAACTAGGCGGGGCTGTCGTCTCTGTGCATGCCAAAGCTCAGTATTTGGAATTTTCTATGTCTGCATCAGTCCAGGGTTGGAGGACCAAATGGTTCTACTCAAAGACCGTAAAGCCTCCTCCGAAGATGAGTACGGCTTAGCACCTTTTGATGCCTCCAAAGAGTTGAAGAAATTGGCATCGTGGGATTCGCCTCCCACAGATGCTGAGATGAAGGAGGTTTCACCACTGCTGGACCGCATCCAAGCTCTAAAAGGAGGTAGAGGAGGTGCTTTGTCGGGTATCCAACTCATGGCTTTTTTCGTACAACGTCGGGTTCAACCCCTGTAGCATCGTCTCTCCAAGCTTTGGAGTTACTTTGGCTTGGTGGATTCTTCTCGAGTCTCTGGAGATTTAATTGAGAAGCAAGATGTCGACAAGCGAGTCAGGAATCTCACCAAAGTCACCAAGGATCACGCGGTTTCGGACTTGGCCGCCCACTATTTCGACTCCGAGCACCCTTTGCCCGAGGTATGTTTTCTTTGCGTTCTCAACTTTCGTGTTTCCCATCATCTTTCTGCTATCAGTTGGCATGTCTCGATGATTTTACTGACTTACTTCTTTTCCAGGGTCATAGATTTCTTGTTTCACGCCCTCCCCTTCCAGAGGAGGGGCCTCTTCCGGCTGATCTTGGTTCTGTTGTTTCCGAAGCCCCCGAGGCTAAAGAAAATCAGGACGGAGATGATGTCGAAATATCTGAAGATGAGACAAGCTCGACGATGTCGCCTCCTCCTGCACTATCTGAAGATCTTGTTGTTGATAAAAAGAGGAAATGTGTCGAAGAGCTTGCTTCTTCGAGTACCTCCGTCCAAAGAACTGCAGCTGGTGAAACCCTTGTTCAAGAAGATGACCTAGAGCTGTTAGACTACATGGCATCGTAAATGCTCTGTGTACTCTATGATTTTATTGTGTTTGCTCTCTTTTCTTTTTCCTTTTTGAGTTAAAACCTGCTTGCTTTGCTTCCTTTGCAGTGATGATGATGACCCGAAGAGGGATGCTACCACTGCTCCTTCTGCTGAGGATGCAACTGCCAATGAACCTCCCATGCCAGAAGTTGAACCGGCAGTGAAATCTCTGAAGGCCTCCCGAGCTCCTATCAAGAAAATTCCCGTGTCCCGGAGCATCAAACGGTCGAAAAAATCGAAGGAAGCTGATGTTTCTCCTGAAGCCCTCGAGTCCACGGGCTCCCCTGATGATGTAAGTAATTCTCCTTGACTTATTTTCTTTGTGTCATCCATATGCTTACGTGTTCTTCTTTGTTAGATATTGTTGAAAAAGTTTGCTGACTTGGGCGCTGAGTGTGCTGAGTATTTGAAAGCTGCTAGAGCTTCCGAAGGTGAACTCCTTTCTCTATATTGCTTATCTTGCACGCTCTTCTTTGCTTGTTGCTTGACTTTTTCTTTCCTCCCTGTTGTCTTGCAGATGCTTTAGCGATAGCCAACGCGCGCATTTCTTCGCTACAAGCTGAACTCAGTGTTGCTCGGAAAGCTTTTGATGCCGCGACTGCTGCCAAGGTCAGTGCTGAGAAGTCGAATAAATCAGCATTGACCAAGGCGAAGAAAGCAGAGAAAACCTTGGCTGATGCTAAAAAGGAGCACCTCCAGAGGGAGCAAGCTGTGGCTGAGCGGCTTAACATGATGTCTGCTGCTGCTGGAGGTATATACTATATTTTTCTTCTTCGTCTGCCGTTGTTTTACTTTCTCTCTTGTACTCACCGATATTTTCCTCTTCTGCTGCTTTCTGTTCCCTTGATTCTACAGAATGCACCAAGGTGTCTTTGTCGACTTTGCCACCAAACAATGATCCTCTCATGGCTGTGGTTAGCTTACTTGAGGCAAACTGGGTATCTGTCCAGGAAATCTTTGAGTTAGTTAACCGCATTCTTACGCGGATTTTTGTCGGGTTATGGCCCAAGTAGAAGGCGGAGGTTCCAAACAATGATGTGAGGAAACTCACCCAAGCTTTCAACACTACTGAAGACCACGTCCTCCAAATGAAAGGCCTTTCTTTGAAGCGAGGTGCCGAGGGGGCCATTGCATTTTCATATGCACATGGCGCGGAGTTGGACTGGGAGAAAATTGGCTCTTCCCACGGCCGTAGCCGCTCGGAACTGAAGGCTTTCTTTGAGAAGGCGAAGAAATTTTCGCCTGCCATCGTGGCGATGATTTCTCCTTCCGCGGCCTCTGTGGCTTCTCCTGCGCCAACTCCTTCAATTCTCGTGACTAATGAATCCGCGCCTCCTCCAACTACTGGTGCTGCTTCTGCTATGCCTTCTTCTGCCACGGAGCGGGACACTGAGGTGGCGTAGACTTAGTCTTCATGTTGTATTTTTTAATTTCTTTTGTTGTAATGAACTTCTTGTTTGTGTTTTGCCTGAGAACTTGTCAAAAGGCTTTTGTAAATATCTTTTCTAATGTGAAAAGCGTGAATGTTGTTCCTGAGACATGTCTTTTCTTCTGATTGACTTCAGCCTTTGCTTGCTGGTGAATCGTCGGGTTATGATCGAGCTCCATCCCCCGATGATATATTCGCTTTGGGAGTTTCCTCGCCTCCTCGACCTCCCTGCCGTTGTGAGGAATATTCTCTCAGAGTTGCGGACCTTGAGAGCCGCCTATCCTTTATGAAACGCCAGGCGCAAGTTGCTCTGGACAAGGCTAGTAAGTCCCATGATTTGATGAAGCAAGTATCCAATCTTCAAGATGAGATTTCGAGTCTAGTAGCGAGAATCGCCCATTTTGAGGAATGCGAGTCTTTCCTGATCGGTATCGTCGAATTTGTTTGCGAGATGCTGCTGTGTAAGTCTTCGGGGATCCTTTCCTCTTTATTTTTCCTCTTGTCTTCTGTGTGCCAATTTTTGCTTGATCTGCAGGTACTTGCCTTGATCTTGTTGATGAATCACGTCGAGTTACTAAGCGGATTACTGCTCTTCAAAATGCTGCAGAAGGAACCGAAAGCTTATGGTCCAATCCCCGTCGTTGTCGTGCAATCGTGCTTCTCCAGGATCGTGCCCAATACATCGGTGAAGCTGTTGATGATTGCCGTAAGGCCCTGACAACCATGTACTCTGTCATGTTGCCTCATAACCCTATGCTGAGGGATTTTAGGCAGCTACTCGAAACTTTCCGGACAAGCCAGCGAGTCCATCTCCTTATAAAGCTGAATTTGATTGCTGGTGCTAATTTCGCTCTTGGATGGATGCGAAAGTGGAATCCAAGGCTTAATTTTGACCGCTTGTCTCAGAGTTTGCCTCCAGGACGAACTACGGTTGGCATTCACATGGAGGCGACACTGGAGCCAGCGAGGAGAATTATCTCAAGACTGTTGCAAGAGGACGCTAGGTTTTTTTAGGAGTATCATACTTGAATCCTTTTGGTGTCGATGACTCAGAACCACCTGCACCGTGATTTCGATGTACATAGTTATTGTACCGTGGGAGTACTTTTTTCCCTGAGTTGTCACCTCGAGGGAAATTTTGGTACTGGAGGTGTTTGGTTTGTTTTGGCATTTGCCGCGTTTAGATATGTAAGCTCAGATATGAGGAACTTGTCATTATTATACTTGTAATATAAGATACATGGGATAACCCAAGAGACCCGGCCTGTGACCTGTGTTCTGGGTCGAGAGGGCATTGCCCTAGGATAACTGTGGCTTTTACAGCCTTTCTTTTCTTCTACCCTACTTTGGTGCTCTCGACACTTATGCATCCGTGGCCTTCTCTTCTTCCCTTGTAGATTTGTCTTCTCCTGATGCTTCTACTCATGGTTTCTTCATCTCTGGTTTCGCGGGACGTCCTTCGGGTAACTTGTCGACTTCTGTAGTTGTGCTTTTCGCTTTCTCTTTGGGTTCTCCATGGTTGGCTATCATGCCAAAGTTTTGTGCCATCTTGTGGAATTCCTTGTCGCGTAGGTCTGATACCTCGAAGCTTCCTTTTACTATGATAATTCCTTTGGGTCCTGGCATTTTTAGTACCAGGTAGGTGTAGTGAGGTACTGCCATGAATCGCAAAAACGCGGGTCTCCCAAGGATCGCGTGATATTGTGATGGCCAGTCCATGACTTCGAAGTCGAGTTTTTCCCTTCTGTAGTTTTGCCAATTTCCGAAGCAAACGTTGAGTGCTATTCGACCAAGTGGATAGTTGGCACTTCCTAGGACTATTCTGTGAAAGGAGCAGTCGGTTGGCTTCAGGAATTCTAATGAAATGTGCATTGCCCGTAGGGTTTTTGCGTAGATCAGGTTTATTCCGCTTCCTGCGTCCATGAATATTCTGTCGACATCATAAGTCCCTATTTATGCTTTGAGTACCAAGGGCGCATTTCCTGGCCGAGGTACTGTTATTGGGTGATCGTCCCTGCTAAATTCTATGGGTTGCTCTGACCAATGTAGATATTCTGTTGTTGTTGGCGGCGAAGTTACTGCTAGGTTTACTTGTCGAGTTATGCTTTTCTCCTCTTTGCTCGACTTGGGTACCGGTTGTATCATTGCTGCAATGTGCCCTTTAGATGGAATATACCCTTCATCGTCGTCGCGTCCCTGGTTTGATTGATCTTGGCCCTTGGGAGCTCCATTGTTTCCTTGTTGGGTTGTAGGTGCGTTGCTTGTATTTCCTTCGTATCCTTGCCGTTTTGCTTCGGCTTGTTTATTGAGTGCTGCTTCCTGCAGTTTCAAGAATGTGGTGCAATCTTTCATTGCGTGTCTGGATACACGTTTCCCATCGATGAACGCAGAATGGATATGGCATGGTCCATTGAGCATATCTTCTGGTGATGGGTTATACTCTCTGGACTCCCTTGGTTGAAACTTTCTGTAATCTTCTTTTCCGTAGCTGCGGTATCCCGAGTTTTTCCGATCGTTGCTTTGGTAGCTGTTATCTTTGTATCCTGCGGCTACTTGGTTGTGAGAGCCATAGTTGTCGTAGTTGCGGGATCTTCTGCATTGCCCTCCATACCTGTTTCCTCTATCGTCCTCTGGTGAACGCGTGCATTTATTGTTGCACGCATCCTCTCCATCTGCAAATCTGTTCGCTATGTCCATTAGATCTGATACTATTTTTGGCTTAATCCTTCCCATTTCTTCGACTAGGTCTCCTTGTCGCAACCCGACTATAAATGCGTCTATTGCTCTTTCATCTGAGACTTCAACTGCCGAGTTTTTGATTATACTCCACCTTTGGATATATGCCCTTAACGTTTCCCCATGCTGCTATACATAGGCTTTGACTTCTTCTATAGATGATGATCATTTGTACGTCGATTTGAAGTTACTCGTGAATTGCTTTGTGAGTTCTTCCCAGCTTCCAATTGTTTCTTCTTCTAGTTTGCTTAACCATGACCTTGCTGCCCCGGTGAGGTGTAACTGTAAGCTTTGCATTGCTGTTACCCTGGTTCCTCCTAATATTTGTACTGCTTGCAGATAGTCTGAAAGCCATGACTGTGGCTCCTGAGATCCGTCGTACTTTTGCTAGTCATGAGGTAATTTGAAACCTTTGGGTACTGGCGTGATGCGAATCCTGCGGGTAAAGCATGGCGCCCCCATCTCCTTGTCGTCGTCTTCGTAGTCACGTTTTTTTACTAGGAGTTCTGGATCGTCGTGTTCCTTTGCTCTTTGAATTGTCACGTCACTCTGGTGATGGTGTTCTAGATCGTCGACTTCCACTTCTGTGCCGAGGACTGCTGTGATGGCGTGGTGATCTAGGCTTGTGAGTTCCTTTGTTGCGATATGCCTCCTCCTCTTTTGCTGATAATTTGTTGCCTACCATCTTCAGTCCATTTAGCGCTGCTCGGTGCATATGCTCCCTCGGGTCTCCTGGATTTGGTCGTGTCGTATGCAGGTACGCTTGGGCTGCCACTAATGCTGCTTCCAGAGTTTTTGGGATGATATTTCCTTATTCGTCGACCGATAGGAAGGATGAGTCGAGGTTTTTGAGATGCTTTGCCTTTCTGAGAACTCTAGATTCTCATACCTTGAACCATGTCGACGATGCCTTCTGTTTGTATATGATGCATCACTACGTGCTCTGCGAGCAGCTTCGCTTGCTGCAATGGCTGAGTCCTTCCTTTTCTGTATTTCAATCCTCTCTTTTGCTAATTGTTTCGCCTGTTGCCTTAGGGCGTAATGGTACCCCAAGAGCATGTTTTGGCTAGAGTTTGTTGGTATTGGCGTGCCATGCTCTACGGCTGTATTGATTGTTCTCCACTCTTCCTCTGATAGTCGAACTTTTACCCTCGTTGCGAGGGAGTCAGCGGTTTCTCCTTCTTCTAAATGATTCGCTCCTCTCTTTATATTTGCTGGATTAAGTACTGGGTTGTTGTTGTCATCGAGTTCTTCTGAATTATCTTCTGCAATGGCGAGTATCTGATACCGATTGTCGAGCTTGCTGTTGTGACTTGAGAAGATCGAATTATTGTCTTCAGAAAGTTCTAGTCCCATTTTCCAGGAGTCTATTGATTGATCTGAGTTGTCTTTGTGGTAGATTGTAAGATCTTCGAGTTGTACTTCTAAGTCAAAATTCTCCATTGTTTCATCGCCTCCTGCGATTTTTCCTTCTTTTGCTTCTACTAAGCTGACCGGCGAGTTTACCTCGCTAGAGGAGCCTTCTGATGATTCTGACATTGCTACTGTCTCGGGTTCACTTGCCGACGGATCCATTTTCATCGGATCTGAAAGGTGAATTGAACCTAATGATCCAACGCGAAAGTTGAGACTTCCGATCGTCAAATCCATATCTTGATCCATACTCTCAAATACTTGCGTGAAACTTGACTGGTGAGGTTGAAAATCGATGGTTCCAAAGGGTATCTGAATTTTGTCGACTTGCGAGCTATTGTTGGTTGAAAGCGAAAAAGCCGTCGAGTTCATGATGCCCAACGCCCAGAGTCCCCACGGTCAACGCCAATTGATGAGGGGTTAACTCAACAAATGTCCTAGATGAAGGACTTATGATCGGGGAGATAGGGCGTCGGATGAACTCAAAGGTAAAATCAGTCAAACAAGGTGGGTATGAAAGTAAACGTGGGTGTAGAACCTAGCTTGCTTTCAATCTGGCTACACCGTCCCCTCCTGGCCCCTATATATAGGTGGCAGGTCTCGAGGATCGGGTAGGGTCCGATACAGATTACAATATCGACATATGGTAAGAACTTGTATTTCGGCTAGTATTACAATTGGGCCTAGCTTAACGGGCCTCGGGGGTACTCAACTAACGGGCTCTATTATCTATACCCTTGTCAGTTTTACAAATGAAAAGCTCTAGCACATGTTTAATCACTGCTTCCCTCCGTGAAGGGCCTTTCTTTTACTTTTATGTTGAGTCACCATCTTCTATCTTTATGCACCGTCTAAGAGAGCATAGTTGTCATTCTTAGTATAATGTGCATTGTCCCAAAGTTTATCATTGATTGATTCATGATTTTGGTTTCACTTGTTCTTAAATTATTTGTATCTAGTCACCCTCTTAAACTTGAAGGTGTCCTATGCATTTATGTTTTGCTATTCTATGAAGAACAAGCTGAAAACCATTTGCTATGTTTTTCCTTATGATTTGAACACACGTTTGACTTTCATTGTTTCATTTTCATGATCTTTTGTTTGTGTTCTTTTTCATGTTATAACATGGTTGCTAAGTTTCTTCTATCAAGATTATATCTTTCATGCCCATGTTTTAAGTTTTTTTGATCCCAGCACACAATGCTTACATAGATGATCATGATTGTGTAGGTGCATGTCACCTCAAAAATTATTCTTTGTTATCACTTACCTACTCGAGGACGAGCAGGATTTAAGCTTGGGGATGCTTGATACGTCTCAAACGTATCTATAATTTTTGATGCTCCATGCTTGTTTTTACACGTTTTGCTTAGTGTTTTGTTACACTTCGTGGCGTTTTTATGCATTTTCCGGAACTAACCTATTAACAAGATGCCACAGTGCCAGTTCCCTATTTTCTGCTGTTTTTGTGTTTCAGAAAAGTTACACAGGAAATATTCTCGGAATTGGATGAAATAAAAGCCGAACATCCAGAAATTTACTGAAGCTTCCAGAAGTCCGAAGAGGAGACGGAGAGGGCCCATGGGCCGTCCACACAATAGGGCAGCGCGGCCCAGCCCCTAGCCGCGCCCCCTACGTGTGTGACCGCCCTGGTCCACTTCTGACGCTGCCCTAGACCCCCCGACGGGAAAAACCTAAGTACTCGATCAATTTTCCAGAAACACATCGCGATCCGCCGCCGTCGTCGACCCGAGATCGGGAGAGTCCAGAAGCTCTTCCCAGCACCCTGCCGGAGAGGGGAATCGCCACCAGAGGTCTTCTTCATCGCCATGCTTGCTTCCGGCACGATGAGTGAGTAGTCTACCTTGGACTATAGGTCCATAGCAGTAGCTAGTTGGTTGTCTTCTCCACCATGTGCTTTATATTTAGATCTCGTGAGCTGCCTTACATGATCGAGATCACCGTTATGTAATTCTACATGTTGTGTTTGTTGGGATCCGATGAATATTGGTGTTATGATTGAGTTGATGTGCTGAATATTATCTTATGTTATCTCTATGTTGTTTATGATCTTGCATGCTCTCCGTTGTTAGTAGCTATCTTGGCCGAGTAGATACTAGTGACTCCAAGAGGGGGTATTTATGCTCGATAGTTGGGTTAATGCCTCTATTTAATCTAGGGGAGTGATAGAAACCTCTAAGGTTGTAGATGTGTTGTTGCCACTAGGGAGAAAACAACATTATTATGTCCAAGGGCATATTCTTTGTTTACATTACACACTTTGCTTAATGCAGTTATCTGTTGTTCATAACTTAATATTCACGGGGTCCTCGGATGATTCCCCGTGGGTGGATTATTAGTCATAGATGCAGTTGGATGGCGGTCTATGTATCTTGTTGTAATGCCCAGAGTAAATCTCATAGTGATCCTCTTGACATATGCACGTTATCTTTATTCTATCAATTGCCCAACTGTAATTTGTTTACCCAGCATGTTGTTATTTATCTTATGGACAGACACCACTAGTGAACTGTGGACCCCGGTCCAATTTCCTTTACATTGCTATCACCTGTTTACTTTACTCGCACTATTTACTTTCTCGCATATTACTATTGCTTTCCACTCGATACGCTCATTCCATTGTTTACAGCAAACCGGTGAGATTGACAACCTCATCGTAAGTTGGGAGCAAAGTACTTGGTTGTATTGTGTGTAGGTTCTGCGTTATTGCTGGCAAAGCAAAGCACTGGACGAGGCGCCCTATAAATTGTCCGGAGCTGTCGCAAAGCTAGCGGGCATCACCTTCTAGAGTTTCGCTTTTTCCTAGATTCGATAAACCTTGGTTTCTTACTGAGGGAAAATTTGCTACTGTGCTCATCATACCTTCCTCTTGGGGTTCCCAACTGGACGGTTCATAGTCTCAAACGTATCTATAATTTTTGATGCTCCATGCTTGTTTTTTCACCATTTGCCTTGTGTTTCGTTACACTTTGTGGCGTTTTTATGCAATTTCTGGAACTAACCTATTAACAAGATGCCACAGTGCCAGTTCCTTGTTTTCTGTTGTTTTTGTGTTTCAGAAAAGCTACATAGGAAATATTCTCGGAATTGGACGAAACAAGTTCCAGAAGTCTTATTTTTCCCGGAAGAGTACCGAAGACCGAACGAGAGCCGGAGGGGGGCTAGGGGCTGCCCACACAACAGGGAGGCACGGCCCAGCCCCTGGCCGCGCCCACCCATTGTGTGACCACCCTGGTCGCCTCCTGACGATGCCCCTTCACCTATAAAAAGCCTCCCGACGGAAAACCCTAAAGGAATCGGCAAATTTCCAGAAAGAGTTCCGCAGCTCCGCCACCGCCGCCGACGAATTTTGGGGGACAGAAGTCTCTGTTCCGGCACCCTGCCGGGATGGGGAAGTGCCCCCGAAGCCATCTCCATCAGTCTCCATCGCCGTCTCCGCCATCTCCATCGACCTCACCGCCATCTCCATTAACCTTGCTGTCTCCTATGATGAGGAGGGAGTAGTTCTCCCCCGGGGCTGAGGGCTCTACTGATAGCTATGTGGTTCACCTCTCTCTCCCATGATGTGATCTTTATGTGATCGTGAGCTTTGTATCTAGTTGAATTGGTAGATGTTATTTATTCAGATATTATGCTACTCCCGTGCTTTATATTTGTAATCTCCGGAGATACCTTGTATCATGGTGTGAAGGTGACTAGTGTGCGCACCATGTGTATCTTTTTGGTTAATGTCTCTATGAAATGTTGGTGTTTGTTGGAACCATCTAGTGCGTTCACGGTGACAGTGTGGGACAATCTAGTTTGGGTACATGCGAACTTTGAGGAGTGCTTCATAGCCCTACGCATGATTAGTGTTCGTTTTCCATTGGAGAATCGTTTTGAGTTGCATATTGATGATAGTATCTATTGGTTCAATTATGTTATATTTGTTGAGAGTGTGTCCACTAGTGAAAGTATGATCCCTATGCCTTGTTTCCAAGCATTGCACACCGTTTCCTTTTAGTTTTGTTACATCTTTGCTCGCAGCGATATTTATTTCAGATTACATTTACTACTCATAATCATCACTACTACTTGTATTTCACTATCTCTTCGCCGAACTAGTGCACCTATACATCTGACAAGTGTATTGGGTGTGTTGGGGACACGAGAGACTTTTTGTATCGTAATTGCAGGGTTGCTTGAGAGGAATAGCTTTGACCTCTTCCTCCCTGAGTTCGATAAACCTTGGGTGATCCACTTAAGGGAAACTTGCTGCTGTTCTACAAACCTCTGCACTTGGAGGCCCAACACTGTCTACAAGAACAGACGCGTGCGTAGACATCAAGCTCTTTTCTGCCGCCGTTGCCGGGGAGGTAAGGTAAAAGGTACTCACATCCTTTGGCTACTAAGTCTTTTATTTGCTGGTGAGTGCTCGAAGTTATTTCCTTTAGATTCTGCAATTATATCTTTTTGTTTCTTGTTTTTATTTTTACTAGTTAGGCTTAATGGAAAATAAAGAGTTCTTTAGTCTTTTTCCTAAGTTTAGATTTGAAGAGAAAATTGAAAAACCTTTGGAGCTTTATTCGCATGCTAATAGTGTTGTTAGTATGAATGCTTTGAATACCGTTGTTGCTAATGCTATAGAAAAGTCTAAGCTTGGGGAAGTTGGTTTTGTTAAGCATGATATTTTTACTTCCCCAGCTTTAGTGGAGAAAGTTTGCTCTGATAATATTTTATCTCCCCTATGTTATGTTCCTATGCCTGTTATATATGTTAGTGATCATGATTGGGAAAAGCACTCTACTTTTGATATTGAAAATCTTTTTGGTACCAATTCTAAGGTTAATAATTGTTGTACCATTAGTACTATCCATGTTCCTTCTTATGATGATATGTTTGATGAATATGCTTTGCAAAATAGTTGTTCTCTCGCTTATGATGATACTAAACCTCTAGTTTATGATGGTTATGATGATGAGTATAATATTTTCAGTTCACCTACTTTTGAGGAGAAAATTAGTTATGATTACAATATGCCTCCTGTTTTTGATGATTATGGTGATGAGAATAATTATTCTGTTGAATCTGCTACTACTATGATTGTTCATGTGGGGAGTATTAATTCTTTTATGCATGTGGCTCATGATAGGGATCCTTTATGTGATAGTTATATTGTTAATTCTATTCATGATGCTACTGAAAGTTATTATGAGAGAGGGAAACATGGTTTGATGGATCTCAACAATATTGAGTTTCCCCTCTTTTTGTTGGAATTCTTGAAGTTGTACTTGTTTTGCCTTCCTATGCTTTTTGCTTTGCGCTTTTATGACTTGTCTCTTTAGAAGACTATTTTTCATAGGAAGTGGTTTAGATTTAAATGTGTTTCATACTTGCTT
Source organism: Dactylis glomerata (assembly GCA_007115705.1). Taxonomy (NCBI): domain Eukaryota; kingdom Viridiplantae; phylum Streptophyta; class Magnoliopsida; order Poales; family Poaceae; genus Dactylis; species Dactylis glomerata. The sequence continues at coordinate 509,999 of QXEO01000752.1, forward strand.
TTTGATGCTCTCTCTTGCTTTAAGTTCCTATATAGCGCCTTTGCCTTAAGCTCTTTTATGGCGCCTACATGAGCATCTTTGCAAATTACTGTGCCTAGCTCAAAGGCGTTAAAGAAAAGCACTCTTGGGAGATAACCCAATGTTTTATTTTCAGTACTTTTTCTTTTATTTGAGTCTTGGAAGTTATTACTACTGTAATGACCTCTCCTTATCATTTTTATTTCATTTTTGTGCCAAGAGAAGCCTCTAATTTGAGTGAGGTAAGATTTGGGGAAGTTGCTGTCTTGAAACAGATTTTGGTGCTGCACCGTAAAAATTCGTGAAAATTCTCTGGATATCTTTTTTACCTGCAATTTCTTGTGCATATGCTCCAGGTTATATCCAAACATTCATTGGTTTTGTACTTTTCAATTTGAGCAACAGAAGGTCCTCTAAAAAATCGACCTTTGTCAGCTATTCTGTTTTGACAGATTTCTGCCACTATTTGTGTTTGCCCCTCGATTGCTTTCTTTTTGAGTTCTTTTCTGGGAACTTTTTGAGGAAGTTGCTACAGTAGTAGATGCTTTAATATGTGGTGGGCTTGAGTTGAAACCTGAACCAAAGGGTTGATTTACTATCATGCTTATGCTAATGTTGCTAATAGAATTGTGTTAAGTTTTGTATGAAGGAAGTTTTCAAGTGTAGGGATTGGAGAATGATGAGATGAGATGAAGAATGGACAAAAGCTCAAGCTTGGGGATGCCCATGCACCCCAAGAAATATTTAAGAAGTACAAGCATCAAAGCTTGGGGATGCCCCGAGGCACCCCCTTCTTCATCGGCAAAAATCAGGTCACCTTTCAAAACACTATATTTTTATTGCTTCATGCACTATGCGTTTTTCTTGGAGCGTCAGTTGTTTTTGCTTTCAGTTTTCTTTTGTTTTGTTTGCTGCAATAAATGGTTGGATCACATCATGTTCTTTTTTGGAGGAGATGAACTCCGTTTTTCATTGCCAAGAACACTCTAGTTTTCACTCTTATCGTTCAACGAGTGCTCTTTTTCTGCTACCGCGTTTAGCTTTCATTTTTTGCCTTGATTTTTGTTTAGATCTTCTTATATCTTTGCATCAAGGTGTATTTTGACCTCTGGTCCATGTTGGTATTCATCAAAAAAGTTGTTTTAAAAAGGTCCAAATGGTGTTGGAAAAGAGAAAAAGTTTCATGCAAAAAAGTGGTACAAAAAGGAGCTTGTTTAGACTGCGGCTTAGACTTTTACATGCCATGCTTGATTGCGTTTTGATAGTATGCTTAGTGATTTTTGCTATAGCAGGACTTGTCTCAAATGACTGAGATTGCTTAATGAGCCTTTGAAAAAAATCATGTGTTGTTTTTATTATATGGAAGCATTTATTTGGTTTTCTCCTTTGATGCTTTATTTGGGTTGACTTGGCACATGCTTACACATGTTGACTACAAAATAAGTCGCCTATAGCCTCTATGATCATTTGGTTTTTGACTTGTGATACCACTTTATGCTTCTTTCAATGATATTTTGTCGCTATGCATGATTATGGCCGTTATTGCTCTCTTAGTTGGTCGCTTCCAGTCTTTTGCTAGCCCTCATTTTGTACTGAGTATGAGCTCTACTCGTGCATCCAACTCCTAAAAACCAAGTTTGCCATTGTGTCCACTATAAATTCCTATGCATGGTATTTGCAAGCCATTCCAAGTAAATTTTCATGTGCTACCTTTCAAAAAACCTTCAAAACACTTCTTGTTTTGTGACACTGTTTTCAGCTCATGGGGACGTAGTGGTCGGATTTGATATCTTCCATATTGTCTTATTCCAAAAAAAAGGCACTCCTCCATGGTATGTGAATGTTGGTGGGCACCCGATGGAATCGGTTAGCCATGGTTTGTGAAAGGAAAAAAGGTGGGGAGGAGTGCCAAGCTTTATAAAAGAGCACCAAAGTGCCAATCCCTCTCTCAAAAACTTGCTTACTTTTTGTATGGAAGATAGTAAGAACCCCATTGCTAGTCGTTGACAAAGACAACCACCTCTCAAAATCCAGTTTTTATCTCTCTGTTTTACAAATGAAAAGCTCTAGCACATGTTTAATCACTGCTTCCCTCTGCGAAGGGTCTTTCTTTTACTTTTATGTTGAGTCTCCACCTTCTACCTTTATGCACTGTCTAAGAGAGCATAGTTGTCATTCTGAGTATAATGTGCATAGTCCCAAAGTTTATTATTGATTGATTCATGATTATGGTTTTGCTTTTTCTTAAATTACTTGTATCTAGTCACCCTCTTAAACTTGAAGGTGTCCTATGCATTTATGTTTTGCTACTCCATGAGGGACAAGCTGAAAACCATTTGCTATGTTTTCCATATGGTTGAAACACACATGTGACTTTTATTGTTTCATTTTCATGATCATTCCTTTGTGTTTCTTTTCATGCTATAACATGTTTGCTAAGTTTCTATTATCAAGATTATGTCTTTGATGCCCATGTTTTAAGTTCTTTGATCTCAGCACTCAATGCTCTACCTCATTGTTCAAATTGTGATGGTGCATGTCACCTCAAAAAGTATTCTTTTGTTATCACTTACCTACTCGAGGACGAGCAGGAGTTAAGCTTGGGGATGCTGATACGTCTCAAACGTATCTATAATTTTTGATGCTCCATGATTGTTTTTACACCATTTGCCTTGTGTTTCGTTACACTTCGTGGCGTTTTTATGCGATTTCCAAAACTAACCTATTGACAAGATGCCACAGTGCTAGTTCCCTGTTTTCTGCTGTTTTTATGTTTCAGAAAAGCTACACAGGAAATATTCTCTAAATTGGACGAAACAAGTTCTAGAAGTCTTATTTTTCCCGGAAGAGTATCGAAGACCAAACGAGAGCCGGAGGGGGGGCCAGGGGCTGCCCACACAACAGGGGGGCGCGGCCCAGCCCCTGGCCGCGCCCACCCATTGTGTGACCACCCTGGTTGCCTCCTGATGATGCCCCTTCGCCTATAAAAAGCCTCCCGACGGAAAACCCTAAAGGAATCGGCAAATTTAAAGAAAGAGTTTCGTAGCTCCGCCGCCACGCCGATGAATTTCGGGGGACAGAAGTCTCTGTTCCGGCACCCTGCCGGGACGGGGAAGTGCCCCCGGAGCCATCTCCATCAGTCTCCATCGTCGTCTCCGCCGTCTACATCGACCTCACCGCCATCTCCATCAACCTTGCTATCTCCTATGATGAGGAGGGAGTAGTTCTCCCCTGGGGCTAAGGGCTCTACCGGTAGCTATGTGGTTCACCTCTCTCTCCCATGATGTGATCTTTATGTGATCGTGAGCTTTGTATCTAGTTGAATTGGTAGATGTTATTATTCAGATATTATGCTACTCACATGCTTTATATTTGTAATCTCCGGAGATACCTTGTATCATGGTGTGAAGGTGACTAGTGTGCGCATCATGTGTATCTTTTTGGTTAATGTCTATATGAAATGTTGGTGTTTGTTGGAACCATCTAGTGCATTCACGGTGACAGTGTGGGACAATCTAGTTTGGGTACATGCGAACTTTGAGGAGTGCTTCGTAGCCCTACGCATGATTACTGTTCGTTTTCCATTGGAGAATCGTTTTGAGTTGCATATTGATGATAGTATCTATTGGTTCAATTATGTTATATTTGTTGAGAGTGTGTCCACTAGTGAAAGTATGATCCCTATGCCTTGTTTCCAAGCATTGCACACCGTTTCCTTTTAGTTTTGTTACATGTTTGCTCGTAGCGATATTTATTTCAGATTACATTTACTACTCATAATCATCACTACTACTTGTATTTCACTATCTCTTCGCTGAACTAGTGCACCTATACATCTGACAAGTGTATTGGTTGTGTTGGGGACACAAGAGACTTTCTGTATCGTAATTGCAGGGTTGCTTGAGAGGAATAGCTTTGACCTCTTCCTCCCTGAGTTCGATAAACCTTGGGTGATCCACTTAAGGGAAACTTGCTGCTGTTTACAAACCTCTTTACTTGGAGGCCCAACACTGTCTACAAGAACAGACGCGTGCGTAGACATCAATGGTGATTTACATCAACACTGTGCCGCATCATACGACAACCCTGTCTTAACCGTCATGTTGTTAGACAACAATGAACTTGCGAACTATGAGGAAGCGATGATGAGCCCAGACTCTTGGAAATGGCTAGAGGCCATGAAATCCGAATTGGGATCCATGAGCGGAAACCAAGTATGGACTTTGGTGGACCCTCCTAGCGACCGTAAGGCCATTGAGTGCAAATGGATTTTCAAGAACAAAACGGACACGGATGGTAATGTTACTATCTATAAGGCTCGGCTTGTCGCAAAAGGTTTTTGGCAAGTTCAAGGTGTTGACTATGATGAGACTTTCTCTTCCGTAGCGATGTTTAAGTCCATTCGGATTTTATTAGCAATTGCTGCATTTCATGACTATGAAATTTGGCAAATGGATGTCAAGACTGCATTCCTCAATGGCAACATTGATGAAGAGTTGTATATGATGCAGCCCGAAGGTTTTGTCAATCCTAAGGATGCTGATAAAGTGTGCAAACTTCAGTGTTCCATATATGGGCTGAAGCAAGTATCCCGGAGTTGGAACCTTCATTTTGATCAAGTGATCAAGAGTTTTGGATTTGTTCCAAATTGCTATGAAGCTTGTGTCTACAAGAAATTGAGTGGGAGCTCAGTGGCATTTTTAGTACTATATGTGGATGACATATTGATTATTGAAAATGAAATCAATCTGCTTAACGATGTGAAGAGTTATTTGAATAATTTTTTTTAATGAAAGACTGATACGTCTCAAACGTATCTATAATTTTTGATGCTCCATGCTTGTTTTTACACCATTTGCCTTATGTTTCGTTACACTTCGTGGCGTCTTTTATGCGATTTCCGGAACTAACCTATTGACAAGATGCCACAGTGCCAGTTCCCTGTTTTCTGCTGTATTTGTGTTTCAGAAAAGCTACACAGGAAATATTTTCGAAATTGGACGAAACAAAAGCCAGAAGTCTTATTTTTCCCGGAAGCTTCCCGAAGACCGAAAGAGAGCCGGAGGGGGGCCAGAGGCTGCCCTCACACATAGGTGGCGCGGCCCAGGCAATGGCCGCGCCACCCTGGTGTGAGGCGCCCCAGGCTGCCCCCTGACGACGCCCCTTCGCCTATATAAAGCCTCGGGACAGAAAACCCTAGGGGAGTCGACGTTTTTCCCAAAACAGTTCCGCAGCTCCGCCGCCGTCGAAGACAAATTTCGGGGGACAGAAGTCTCTGTTCCGGCACCCTGCCGGGACGGGGAAGTGCCCCCGGAGCCATCTCCATCGGTCTCCATCGCCGTCTCCGCCGTCTCCATCGACCTCACCGCCATCTCCATCAACCTTGCTGTCTCCTATGATGAGGAGGGAGTAGTTCATCCCCAGGGCTGAGGGCTCTACCGGTAGCTATGTGGTTCACCTCTCTCTCCCATGATGTGATCTTTATGTGATCGTGAGCTTTGTACCTAGTTGAATTGGTAGATGTTATTATTCAGATGTTATGCAACTCCTATGCTTTATTATTGTACTCTTCGGAGATACCTCGTATCATGGTGTAAAGGTGACTAGTGTGTGCATTATGTGTATCTTTTTGGTTAATGTCTCTATGAATGTGGTGTTTGTTGGAACCATCTAGTGCGTTCATGGTGATAGTGTGGGACAATCTAGTTTGGGTACATACGGACTTTGAGGAGTGCTTCGTAGCCCTACGCATGATTATTGTATGTTTTCCATTGGAGAATTGTTTGAGTTGCATATTGATGATAGCATCTATTGGTTCAATTATGTTATATTTGTTGGGAGTGTGTCCACTAGTGAAAGTATGATCCCTAGGCCTTGTTTCCAAGCTTTGCACACCGTTTACTTCCTATTTTGTTACATGTTTGCTTGCAGCGATACTTATTCCATACTACATTTACTACTCATAATCATCACTACTACTTGTATTTCACTATCTCTTCGCCGAACTAGTGCACCTATACATCTGACAAGTGTATTGGGTGTGTTGGGGACACAAGAGGCTTTCTGTATCGTAATTGCAGGGTTGCTTGAGAGGGATAGCTTTGACCTCTTCCTCCCTGAGTTCGATAAACCTTGGGTGATCCACTTAAGGGAAACTTGCTGCTGTTCTACAAACCTCTGCACTTGGAGGCCCAACACTGTCTGCAAGAACAGACGCGTGCGTAGACATCAAGCTCTTTTCTGGCGTCGTTGCCGGGGAGGTAAGGTAAAAGGTACTCGCATCCTCCTGTGTGAGTGCTCGGAGTTATTTCCTTTAGATTCTGCAATTACATCTTTTTGTTTCTTGTTTTTATTTTTCATTAGTTAGGCTTAATGGAAAATAAAGAGTTCTTTAGTCTTTTTCCTGAGTTTAGATTTGATGAGAAAATTGAAAATCCTTTGGAGCTTATTTCGCATAGCAATGTTATTAGTACGAATGCTTTGAATCCCGTTATTGCTAGTGCTATGGAAAAGTCTAAGCTTGGGGAAGCTGGTTTTGTTAAGTATGATATTTTTAGTTCCCCAGCTTTAGTGGAGAAAGTTTGCTCTGATGATATTTTATCTCCCATATGTGATGTTTCTAATGATGCTTGTGCTCCTCATCCTTTTAAAATACCTACGAAGATTGTTGAACATGTTAGGGATAACTGCTATTTAGGAGATGGAACTGTCCATCTTGGTGACCATTTGCTTTTTATACATGAATTATGCGAGTTGTTCCAGTGTGCAGGTATTTCAATGAACCAAGTTAAGAAGAAGCTATTCTCTTTTTCTCTGAAAGGCAGAGCTGAGGAATGGTATAAAACATTGAAGGATGGCCGATCTATTGATTGGGAGGAAATTGAACCTCTCTTTTATTCTAAATTCTATCCTTCTAGTCAGGTTTATAAAGATAGGAATTACATTTATAATTTTCATCCGCATGAGGGAGAAAGCATTGCCCAAGCTTGGGGAAGATTAAAGTTACTAATGCATAAATGTCCTATTCATGATCTTCCCCGTAATATTGTTATTAATAATTTTTATGCAAGGCTTTCAGGATATTACAAGGACTATCTAGATGCATGCTTTGATGGGTCTTTCACAAGCAAGGATGTCGACACCAAGTGGGGTCTGCTTGAGACAATTCAAAACAATATTGAAGGTTGGGATAGCGACAAAGGTAAAGGATCAGGTATGAATTACGAGTCTGATTGCATTAAGTCTTTTGCTGAAACTGCTAATTTTCAAGAGCTTAGTGCTAAATATGGTCTTGATCCTCAAATTATGGTTGATTGCTTTAAAGCCTTTGCTTCCCATATGAATGTTCCTAAAGGAAATGGGGACGTGTATCATGAACCTTTTAAGGACACTTGCATAGAAAGTGATATTGTTATTGATGATTGCAATAAACATGCTCAAACTTCTAAAAGTCATATTTCTTATAAGCATGTTAATTTTTGTGGAGTACATAGACCTTGTGAATAGAGTTACAACAAGGAAGATTATTGCATCACCCACGCAAATGAAGAAACCAGTATGTGGCTCAAGGATCTAGATGTGCTTGGTGAAAGGGTTTGTGAGCTTTATCCTTTTCTTTGTGAATTTTGCGGTGAAAAGGGTCACTTTAATTTTCAATGCCCAATTAATCGAACGAGTACCACAAATTTGTATTGTGATGATAAGATTACTCTCAATCAGCATGATGAGCTTACCTTGTTTTTGAATTGTGAAGAGATATCTAGAAAGATTTCTTTGGTTGATATGAGAGATGCTGATATTAATAGTACCCTTCGTGGTTGTCGTCTCTATTGTGCTAAAGATTGCCTCGCAAATACTTACTTACAAGATCTTATAAAACATGATGTTTTGCCAAGCTATGACAGGACTAATAGATGTTTCAATCTTATTAATAGAGAGGAGGAATCCTCCAAAGTTTCTTCTGCTGTTCCTATCAGCAAACCAGATTATGTGGAGAAGATGCCTTTCCCTCCTAGAGAATATGTGGAGAAGATGCCCTTCAAGTCTCTCCCTCCTAAAGGAGAGAGTAAGAAGAGTATGAAGAAGAAGAAGAAGAAGAAGAGGAGTAAGAGGTGAGACACGGTATCTTTCCCTAAGCGTTATGATCCTGCTATAGATTATGATAATTCTGATTGGGATGATGTTCCTATGCCTATTACTTATGTTAGTGATCATGATTGGGAAAAGCACTCTACTTTTGATATTGAAAATCTTTTTGGTACCAATTCTAAGGTTAATAATTGTTGTACCATTAGTGCTATCCATGCTCCTTCTTATGATGATATGTTTGATGAATATGCTTTGCGACATAGTAGTTCTCTATCTTGTGATGATACTAAGCCTCTAGTTTATGATGATGATTATAATCTTTTCAATTCACCTACTTTTGGGGAGAAAAATAGTTATGATTACAATATGCCTCCTGTCTTTGATGATTATGGTGATGAGAATAATTATTCTGTTGAATCTGCTCCTACTACTATTGTTCATGTGGGGAGTATTTATCCTTTTATGCATGTGGCTCATGATAGGGATGCTTTACATGATAGTTATATTGTTAATTCTATTCATGATGCTACTGAAAGTTATTATGAGAGAGGGAAACATGGTTTGATGGATCTCAACAATATTGAGTTTCCCCTCTTTATGTTGCAATTCTTGAAGTTGTACTTGTTTTGCCTTCCTATGCTTTTTGCTTTGCGCTTTTATGATTTGTCTCTTTACAAGACTATTTTTCATAGGAAGTGGTTTAGATTTAAATATGTTCCATACTTGATTTTTGATGCTCTCTATTGCTTTAAGTTCCTATATGGCGCCTTTGCCTCAAGCTCTCCTATAGCGCCCACATGAGCATCTTTGCAAATTACTGCGCCTAGCTCAAAGGCGTTAAAGAAAAGCACTCTTGGGAGATAACCCATTGTTTATTTTTAGTACTTTTTCTTTTATTTGAGTCTTGGAAGTTATTACTACTGTAATGACCACTCCTTATCCTTTTTATTTCGTTTTTGTGCCAAGAGAAGCCTCTAATTTGAGTAAGGTAAGATTTGGGGATGTTGCTGTCCTGAAACAGTTTTCGGTGCTGCACCGTAAAAATTCGTGAAAATTCTCTGTATATCTTATGGACCTGCGATTTCTTGTGCATATGCCCCAGGTTATATCCAAACTTTCATTAGTTGAACACTTTTTGATTTGAGCAACAGAAAACCCCTCAACAATTCGACCTTTGTCAGCTGTTCTGTTTTGACAGATTTCTGCCAATATTTGTGTTTGCCGCTTTATCGCTTTCTTTTGAGTTCTTTTGATCACGGAACTTTTGGGGAAGTTGCTACAGTAGTATATGCTATATATGTGGTGGTTTTGGGTTGAAACCTGAAGCAAAAAGTGGTTGATTATATGTTATGCCTGCACTAATGTTGCTAATAGAATTGTGTTTAGTTTTGTATGAAGGAAGTTTTCAAGTGTAGGGATTGGAGAATGATGAGATGAGTTGAAGAATGGACAAAAGCTCAAGCTTGGGGATGCCCATGCATAACCCCAAGAAATATCCAAGAAGTACAAGCATCAACGCTTGGGGATGCCCCCGAGGCACCCCTTCTTCATCGGCAAAAATTAGGTCACCTTTCAAAACACTATATTTTTATTGCTTCATGCATTATGCGTTTTTCTTGGAGCGTCAGTTGTTTTTGTTTTCAGTATTAGTTTAGTTTAGTTTGCTGCAATAAATGGTTAGATCACATCATGTTTCTTTTGGAGGAGATGAACTCGTTTTTCATTGCCAAGAACACTCTAGTTTTCACTCTTATCGTTCAACGAGTGTTCTCTTTTTCTGCTACTGCGTTTAGCCTTTGTTTTTTGCCTTGATTTTTGTTCAGATCTTGTTTTATCCTTGCATCAAGGTGTATTTGGGCCTCTGTATATGTTGGTTTTCCTCAAAAGAGTTTCCTCAAAAAGGTTTGAATGGTGTTGGAAAAGAGAAAAAGCTTTATGCAAAAAAGTGATACAAAAAGGAGCTTGTGTAGACTGCGGCCTAGGCTTTTGCATGTCGTGCTTGATGTCTTTTTGATAGTATGCTTAGTGATTTTTTCTGTAGCATGACTTGTCTCAAATAACTGAGATTGCTTAATGAGCCTTTGAAAAAATCATGCATTGTTTTTATCGTTTGGAAGCATTATTTTGGTTTTCTCCTTGATGCTTTATTTGGGTTGACTTGGCGCATGCTCACACATGTTAGACTCATACAAAGTCGCCAATAGCCTCTATGATCATTTAGTTTTTGACTTTTGATGCCATCTTATGCTTCTTTTAATGTCACTTTGTCGCTTTGCATGATTATGACCATTATTGCTCTCTTAGTTGGTCGCTCCTAGTCTTTTGCTAGCCCTCATTTTGTACTGAGTATGAGCTCTACTCGTGCATCCAACTCCTAAAAACCAAGTTTGCCATCGTGTCCACTATAAATTCCTATGCATGGTATTTGTAAGCCATTCCAAGTAAATTTTCATGTGCTACCTTTCAAAAAACCTTCAAAATACTTCTCATTTTGTGACACTATTTTCAGCTCATGGGAACGTAGTGGTCGGATTTGCTATCTTCCATATTGTCTTATTCCAAAAAGAAAAAAAAAGAAAGAAAAAAGGCACTCCTCCATGGTATGTGAATGTTGGTGGGCACCCGATGAATCGGTTAGCCATGGTTTGAGAAAGGAAAAAAGGTGGGGAGGAGTGCCAAGCTTTATAAAAGAGCACAAAAGTGCCAATCTCTCTCTCAAAAACTTGCTTCATTTTTGTATGGAAGATAGTAAGAACCCCATTGCCAGTCGTTGACATGAAACAACCAACTCTCAAAATAAATTTTTATCTCTCTGTTTTACAAATGAAAAGCTCTAGCACATGTTTAATCACTGCTTCCCTCTGCGAAGGGCCTTTCTTTTACTTTTATGTTGAGTCTCCACCTTCTACCTTTATGCACCGTCTAAGAGAGCATAGTTGTCATTCTGAGTATAATGTGCATTGTCCCAAAGTTTATCATTGATTGATTCATGACTATGGTTTCACTTGTTCTTAAATTATTTGTATCTAGTCGCCCTCTTAAACTTGAAGGTGTCCTATGCATTTATGTTTTGCTCTCTATGAAGGACAAGCTGAAAACCATTTGTATGTTTTTCCTTATGATTTGAACACACGTTTGATTTTCATTGTTTCATTTTCATGATCTTTTGTTTGTGTTCATTTGCATGTTATAATATGGTTGCTAAGTTTCTATTATCAAGATTATGTCTTTCATGTCCATGTTTTAAGTTCTTTGATCTCAGCACTCAATGCTTTACCTATATGATCAAGATTGTGATGGTGCATGTCACCTCAAAAATTATTTCTTTTGTTATCACTTACCAACTCGAGGATGAGCAGGAGTTAAGCTTGGGGATGCTGATACGTCTCAAACGTATCTATAATTTTTGATGCCCCATGCTTGTTTTTACACCATTTGCCTTGTGTTTCGTTACACTTCGTGGCGTTTTTTATGCGATTTCCGGAACTAACCTATTGACAAGATGCCACAGTGCCAGTTCCCTGTTTTCTGCTATTTTTGTGTTTCAGAAAAGCTACACAGGAAATATTCTCAGAATTGGACGAAACAAAAGCCAGAAGTCTTATTGTTCCCGGAAGCTTCCCGAAGACCGAAAGAGAGCCGGAGGGGGGCCAGAGGCCACCCTCACACATAGGTGGCATGGCCCAGGCCCTGGTCGTGCCACCCTGGTGTGAGGAGCCCCTGGCTGCCCCCTGACGACACCCCTTTGCCTATATAAAGCCTCTGGACAGAAAACCCTAGGGGAGTCGACATTTTTTCTAGAACAGTTCCGCAGCTCCGCCGCCGTCGAAGACAAATTTCGGGGGACAGAAGTCTCTGTTCCGGCACCCTGCCGGGACGGGGAAGTGCCCCCGGAGCCATCTTCATCGGTCTCCATCGCCGTCTCCACCGTCTCCATCGACCTCACCGCCATCTCCATCAACCTTGCTGTCTCCTATGATGAGGAGGGAGTAGTTCATCCCCGGGGCTGAGGGCTCTACCGGTAGCTATGTGGTTCACCTCTCTCTCCCATGATGTGATCTTTATGTGATCGTGAGCTTTGTACCTAGTTGAATTGGTCGATGTTATTATTCAGATGTTATGCAACTCCTATGCTTTATTATTGTACTCTCCGGAGATACCTCGTATCATGGTGTAAAGGTGACTAGTGTGTGCATCATGTGTATCTTTTTGGTTAATGTCTCTATGAATGTGGTGTTTGTTGGAACCATCCAGTTCGTTCATGGTGATAGTGTGGGACAATCTAGTTTGGGTACATATGGACTTTGAGGAGTGCTTCGTAGCCCTACGCATGATTATTGTATGTTTTCCAGTGGAGAATTGTTTGAGTTGCATATTGATGATAGCATCTATTGGTTCAATTATGTTATATTTGTTGGGAGTGTGTCCACTAGTGAAAGTATGATCCCTAGGCTTTGTTTCCAAGCTTTGCACACCGTTTACTTCCTGTTTTGTTACATGTTTGCTTGCAGCGATACTTATTCCATACTACATTTACTACTCATAATCATCACTACTACTTGTATTTCACTATCTCTTCACCGAACTAGTGCACCTATACATCTGACAAGTGTATTGGGTGTGTTGGGGACACAAGAGACTTTCTGTATCGTAATTGCAGGGTTGCTTGAGAGGGATAGCTTTGACCTCTTCCTCCCTGAGTTCGATAAACCTTGGGTGATCCACTTAAGGGAAACTTGCTGCTGTTCTACAAACCTCTGCACTTGGAGGCCCAACACTGTCTACAAGAACAGACGCGTGCGTAGACATCAAAGACCTAGGAGAAGCTGCTTATATATTAGGCATCAAAATCTATAGAGATAGACAAAGACGCCTAATAGGTTTAAGCCAAAGTACATACCTAGACAAAGTTTTGAAAAGGTTCAGAATGGATAAAGCAAAGAAAGGTTCATTGCCCATGTTGTCAGGTAAGATATTGAGCAAGGCTCAGTGTCTAGCTACGGTAACACTACAAGAAATGTGTTGACTAGTGACATTTTCACCATGACCCTAGAGAAAAGTGTCATAAAATAGTGACGATTTTGTACCAGATCGTCATGGGCTAATTGGGGAGGCCACCAGCCCTAAAAATTACGACGATTTGAACTAGAAACGTCATAACCCAATGGGCACAAAATCGTCATAACCTATCTCATGTAGTTTCAAACCTTATCCGGAGCCGCTTACGACAAAAATAGATCGTCATAACGCATCTATCATCATTTTTAAATTAGAAACAAAGTGATTGGACTGACACATCAGCATTTCATCTACGTGTCATATCTACATGTCATTTAAATTTGCAAATTTCAATCCGGTCCAATAAACCTGACAGACGGGTCCCATCAAGTCCCATGGGCTGACAGCCAAGTCCCATGGGCTGACTGGCCGGTCCTACCAACCACCTGACAAGGCGGTCCCACCACCAACCTGACAGACCGGTCCCACCACTGACCTGGCAGGCGGGTCCCACAAGCCGACCCCACAAATCACCTGACAAGGCGGTCCCACGACCTGATGGGATGGTCCCAAAGGCCGACCTGGCCGATCCCCCAACCACCTGACGAGGCGGTCCCCCAACCACCTGACGAGGCGGTCCCACCACCGACCTGACGGGCCGGTCCCACCACCGACCTGACGGGCCAGTCCCACCACCGACCTGGCGGGCCGGTCCCACAAGTCGACCCCACAAATCACCTGACAGGGCGGCCCCACGACCTGACGGGATGGTCCCACCACCGACCTGACGGTCCGGTCCCACGACCGGGTCCCAGGCCGACCCCACAAATCACCTGACAAGCTAGTCCCACAGGCCGACCTGGCTATAGGTCCCACGGGCTGACAAGGGGGTCCCACGGGCTGACGGTTTCGGAATTAAGGTGGCAAAATAGAAATGAGTGTGGCAGGGGTCGAACCCGCAACCTCCCCAACCTGGCAGTCCTCACCAACCACCAAGGTAGAGGCTTCCTTGTGTATCTAGTAGGCTTGTTATACTTTTATTTAGATGCTGCGCCAAGTTGGGCCTAGGCCTCTTGGGACAAAAGACTTGGGCCGCTCTGTATAAAAGCTCTTGGTGATGTTTTTTTCCTATTTGTCTTTTTCATTTCTTTTAATATTTGAACAAAAATTGTTTAAAGGAGATTCAAGACAAGGCCAAATTAATTCAAGTAAACTTTGTAAATTCTATTTATTACATATATAATAACATCAAAAAAAATCTCCACAAAACAAAATTAGAAAAAAAATAATCACAAAAATGTCATTATGGAGTATTAAAATGTGATAAAAAGGAGGTCTTGACCCTTCTTAGAAAGGTGTTTAATCTTGCAAAAATCTTACTAGATCTATGATGAAATATATATTTTTGTACCTTAAAATGATTTTTGGAAAAAAAATATGAGCAAACTATGAAGTACCTGTAGTTCAAATTTGACCCGCTTCCAGCTGAATCAAAAGATATTTGTCAATTTCTTGAGCGATGGCTATAAAACTTTTTCCATGCAAATAACTGGTGAATTGTGCATATAATATAATATAATATAATATTTTATAAAATTGTGTTGGTCTATTTTTGAAACGTATTTTTGGTAGGTGCTTCACAAAAGAACCCATTTTTGGCACTAAGAAAATGAAAAATGAACTTTTTATGTCAAGAAAAGGAAAACACCCAAATTGAACATTGTTTGTCATCCCAAGATGCACACATGTACACAATATGGGGTCATTTGAACAAACTATGCCATGGTTATGGCCATAACTGACTCATTTGGCTTGAAAACCATGAAACTTCATACAAGATAGCTCTTTTTTGTGAACACTTTTTCAAAATGTTTGTAATATTTCAAGTTTATTATTTTTACTGGCAACTAGGTCACATAAAATGACACAACACGAAGGATTTGTATTTTTTTGATTTTTTTTGAATTTGTTATGCACATTTCAAAATGCGACCAAAACGGCGGGCGTGACCTCTCCTAGGTCGGGATAGAATCTTGCGAAACTCTTGATGGATCTCTGATAAAATAGATAATGGTGTACCTAAAAATGATTTTTTGAAAAAAACTTGAGCAAACTATGAAGCACCTGTAGTTCAAATTTGACCCGCTTCCAACTGAATCGGCAGAATTTTGTCAATTTCTTGAGGGATGTCTAGATAACTTTTTCCATGCAAACAAATGATTAATTATGCATAAAATATGGTATAATATGATTTAAATTTGTGGTGGTCCATTTTTGAAACTTATTTTTGGTAGATGCTTCACAAAATAACACATTTTTAGCATTAAGAAAATGAAAAATGAATTTTTTGTGCAAAGAAAATTAATACTCCCCAAAGCAACTTTGTTTGCCATACCAATATGCACACATGTGCACAATATGGGATTATTTGAACAAACTATGTCATGATTATGGCCATAACTAGCTCATCTGGCTTGAAAGCCATGAAACTTCATACGAGATAGCTCTTTTTCGTGAACACTTTTTCAAAATGTTTCCAATATTCCAAGTTTGTTATTTTTCCTAGAAACTAGGTCACATAACATGACACAACGCAAAGGTTTTGTATTTTTTTGATTTTTTTTGAATTTGTTATGCACATTTCAAAATGCGACCAAAACGGCGGGCGTGACCGCTCCTAGATCGGGATAGAATCTTGCGAAACTCTTGATGGATCTTTGATAAAATAGATAATGGTGTACCTAAAAATGATTTTTTGAAAAAAACTTGAGCAAACTATGAAGCACCTGTAGTTCAAATTTGACCCGCTTCCAGCTGAATCGATAGATATTTGTCATTTTCTTAGGGGTGGCTACAAAACTTCTTCCATGATAACAACTGGTGAATTTTGCATAATATATGGTATAATATCATTTAAAATTTGGTTGTTCTATTTTTGCAACATATTTTTGGTAGACGCTTCACAAAAAAGCCCATTTTCAAAACACGAAAAATGGAAAATGAGTTTTTTTTATGCTAAAAAAATGAAAACTTTACTTTTTTGGTTTTATGAAGATCAAACAACACCTTATACAAAATTAATAGTAAATATTTTTATAATATTTCTTTTCTAAAATAATTGGAAAAGGTTTAAAGAAAAAATATCAAAAATTGCAGAACCAGTCATGTAACAGTAGTTCCGTCCAATAACAAGGCAGAACCAGTCCTGCCACGGATCACTCCCCTAAAGCTGATCTGGGCCGTCCACGCCTTGATCCAACGTTGCTCAGCTGTTCTTTATAGATATGAGCGCGCGACCGAAACCCTAACCTAACCCTGCCCTTCCCCCCAGCGCCGCCGCCACCTCCCTTCTTCTCTCTCTCTGCGAGCCACACCGCGCCAGATCTCGATCCACCGGGAGAAGGACGGCCACCATCCACCACTCCTCATCCACCGTCGCCTCTGCACTTTACCCATCTTCCGCCTCCATCTCTCCCGTGGTGAACCCTAGATCGCCACAGTGCCGCCGCCTCCCCTCTCTCGTGCTGGACACCGCATCGCTGCAGCTCGCGTCGTGCTCCACTAGATCGGTCACCTACCTCGATTCAGCGCCGTAAAGTTTATCATGCTAAGTGGTGTTATTGCACATCAATTATGACCGATTCTTGACCGATCTGCTACTCCTCACTCTCCTCTCCCTCCGCCGCCCGTCTCATCCTTCGATTCCCTTGTGCTGCCGTGCAGACCGCGACCAGTGGCCGCTGGAGGCCAGGTTCATCGAGGCCGCCCACCTCGGGGACGTCCGCAACATCAAGAGTAAGCCCCGCGCCTCCCTTTCCGCTCTCCCCCGCTAGCTAGATCCGGGGGCTTAGGGTTCTCGTTTAATTTTCCTGTGCCGGTTCCGATCTGGCCGCGGATTACCGGCGAGGCACGACTCCTGGGTGTCGATTTCGTTTCTGATTTGGCCTGTAACGCTCGCTGGGGGCTTGATTCCTCGCGTTCCTAGGAGGATTTCTCTCGTGGCAGTCAAATTTGAGACTCTCTGACGGTTCCTAAGAAGGAGCAGTGGCGATCTCTTTCTGATTTGGGGTCAAAGTGACCCGCTTTTTTCATGATACTACTTTCCTGTCATAATTGATGGTTTAGTCTGATGCTGGGGTTCAGTTACATGCTGGGATTCAGCGCCGTGCTCCACTAGTCTAAGTTTCAAAGATTTGCTGCTAGCTATTAATCCACATTTTATCATGCTAAGTGGTGTTATTGCAGGTCTTGGAGCGAGCAGAGGCTCGGATGAGCATTTGGAAGATGATCGTGGCATTGATAAGGAGCCCAGGCAAGAGGTATTCAAGTGCGTTGCTGTGTCAGGAGTGCAAAGTGTGTTAAAATTTTGACTGTATTCTATGTTTGACTTGTTCAATCTATCGCATAAATGCTTGTTGACATGTAAAAGTATCAATCTGGCGTGCAAGTACATTATGTGTGTTGTGTGATCGGCACACATATGCTGGGGTGTGTGTTGTGTGATCGGCGACGTCTGCTACCTGTCCCTTTCTCGAAGTTATTCTGTTACTTACATGATGCCGTGCATTATTATTGATTCAAGTCTCTATTAGGATCTTGTCAAGTCTCTATATTACTATATGGTTACCACATTACGTGTTGCTTTCTTTCTGAATTTATGATGTATAAGTGATAGCTATAATAATCTGTATTGCTTAGGATTTGTCTATGGTTACTGCATTATGATTACCATAATCTATATTGCTTTCTTTATGGTTACCGCATTGCCTTACGTGTTACATCTTATTAGCATTAATTGATAGCCAGATTGCTAGTTACATGCACCTTGTATTGCTCAGGTTTTGTTGATGCCTGGGAAGTTTCTTCTTGTGGGGGGTGGGGGGGAAGGGAATGAGTTATTCTAGGCTAGAAGAATGATAAGATACATGATGTGCTGATCCAATGAAACACTCAATACTTCTGATTCTAAAAGCACATGAATTACTTGTGCTTGTTGTTTTGCTGTAATTTTTCTTTATGCATTTGACTTAATTACCTGCGCGTGGGAGAAGGCATGCTGAAGCAGTGGGAAGACGCCGCCGTCGCTGCTAGAACAATGTGAATATTGGTAAGCTTGTGCAACTCATATTTAGCTGTTATTATTCTCTGTTGGATGTCGACCATGCCTGTTGGCTGGACCTATTTGGGGGTTTTATAATATGGCCCTGATCAGATAAGGTGTGTGCACCTTTCAGATGCATTCATGTGATGCTCTATGTGATCTGACTAGGAGTTCTTCACTTCTTTGTTCCCATTAATTCACCAGCTATAGTAATGGCATTTTACTTATCAGAGTGAAAAATTTACCACAATATTTAGTGTTTATAACTGCAACTTGCTTAACAAATAATTCAGTTGCACTTGCTTAATAAATTTACTTTACCCAAATTGTTGATTACATTGACTTATTGATCAATCTATGTGTGCAGATTTGCTGCTTTGGGGAGTTGCTGTTACAGATTTGCTGCTGTTGGGTAGGTTATGAAGGGTTTCGTAGCATAGTAAACAAAAATTTTCCTACGCAACGAACAAGAAAGCCAAGATCTAATCTAGGAGATGTAATCAACGAGAGAGGTAGATGAGATCTTCATACCCTTGAAGATTCGCACAGCGGAAACGTTCAAGAGAACATGGTTGACGTAGTCGTACTCGCCTTCTCCTCCTCGCGATCCGATCCGATCCTACGCCGCAAGTGGCGGCGCCTCCGAGAGTTGCACACATGCGGTGCAGCGACGTCTCCTCCTTCCTTGGTCCAGCAAGTATGGTGGAGAGATAGATTGGATCGGCAGCACGACGGCGTGGTGCTTATGGTGGAGAGTTTCTGCGGCAGGGCTTCGCCTACGCGCAGTCACGAGAGAGAGAGAGGGAGGGCAGCAGGGGTAGCTAGGGTTTTAGGTCTTCAGGTGAGGTAGGGCTGCGCCCCCTGCCCCCCTTATATGGAGGGCTGGGCGGCCAGCATAGCCCCCTCCTCCAATCCCTAGCCGACTTGGATAAGGAGGAGTGGGGGGCAAGTTTCCCCCCCTTTCCTTATTTGAAGTTTCCTTTAGGGTTTCCCCTTGGGCTTGGCCGGCTGGGCCTTAGGGGCCTTGTGCACCTGGCCCAAGGCGGCCAGGGCACTTCCCCTTAGGCCCACGCAGGCCTCCGTCAAGTGGGCCCACGTTGGTCCCACTCCGGAACCTTCTAGAACCTTCCGGTACAATACCGATAAACTCCGAAACCTTTCCGGAATCCAAAAACTGCTTTCCTTTATATGAATCTTATTCTCCGGACCATTCCGGAACCTCTCGTGACGTCCTGGATCTCATCCGAGACTCCGAACTAAAACTCATAAACCAATTATCCATTCTATCCTAGCATCGATACACGTTAAGTGTGTGACCCTACGGGTTCGAGAATATGCAGACATGATCTTCTATCAATAATCAATAGCGGGATCTGGAAACCCATATTGACTCCCACATATTCATCGATAATCATATCGAATGAACCACGATGTCAGGATTCAATTAATCCCGTATATGTATTCCCTTCGTCACACGATATTTTACTTGCCCGAGATTTGATCGTCGGTATCGCCATACCTAGTTCAATCTCGTTCACAGCAAGTACTTTACTCGTTCCGTAATCCGATATCACTTCGTGATTAACTCCTTAACCACATGCTTGCAAGCGGTGTTGATATCGATTACCGAGTGGGCCCGAAGTATATCTCTCCGACTTGGGAGGGACGAATTCCATCTCGATACATACAACTCAACAAGTACTTTCTGATCACCTGAGAGACACCTTTATTATCACCCTTACATAGGATGACGTTTGATGACTTCAAAGCTTTCTTCCGATACTAGGGAGTTGTATTATCTCATGGTCTAAGGAATACAATACATGACATAGGAAAAGCTTCGCAAAGATGAACACGATGACACGATCTAATTGCTCTGCTTTATTTAGGTCTGTCCATCATATCATTCTCCTAATGATATGATCTCATTATTAATTGACAACACATGTCTATGGTTAGGAAACCTTAACCATCATTAATCAATGAGCTAGTCCAAAGAGGCGTACTAGGGACACGGTGTTGCTCATAAACCACACAAGTATTAAAGTTTCCGCTTAATACAATTCTAGCATGGAATATAAACATTATCATGAACAAGAATTATAATAATAACATCTTTATTATTGCCTCTAGGGCATAATTCCAACAGGTTATTGCAGATTCGCTCCAGATCGTGGCGAGGCCATCCACATAAGGTTGCTTTTACCAACAAAAGATAAGAGACATAAGCAGTATAGTTCAATTTTGATCATTATATCTTTATGCTGTGTATCACTACCACTTTTCCTTAGTGCATTACTGCAGTGCTGCTGACTATTTAGTCTGTACAACCGTGACAATAAATTGCTGCGATTTTTTGCAATACTTAATGTGTTTGAACTATATGTGGATTTATGAAGTGTGTAGTCTATCTTCCACACTATATGTGGATTTATGAAGTGTGGTAGTGTTCTTTTCTCTTCAGAGAAATGGTTGGTATCATATTGCTTATTAAATCTGCATCATGTATCTGGTATATCCTTTCTGATGCTTACTACATGCTATATTTAATTACTAAGACCTACAGTAGCTGCGCATGTTCTTGTCCATAAACACTTGTATCTTAACAGATCTTGTATAAATATGTATGAAAGATGATTTCAATATCCAGATCCGGGATAGGCTAGAGTATATGTGGATTTATGAAGTGTGTAATCTATCTTTCGATGTAGTTCTTCATGTTGCTCTGTCATGCCTGCTTGTTAGCTTCCCTGTTCTCTGTTCTACTTACTACATGAAATTAATTTGATGCATTTTAATCTATCTGAGGTGCTTCTTATTTTTTGGTGGTACTTTTGCAAACTGTGACAGGCTGCTGGAAGGTACTTTCCCTGTTCGCCAAGGTCGCTGGTAGCAACATCATTTAGGTAAAGGTTTTGGGATTGGTGGTTGCGAGATGTTACATGGATGTATTTTGCTTATTGATGGAGATACTTTGCTGGGAGATACTAGTCTGTAATGTTGTAATTGTTATGTCACATTATGTAATACTATTGCGAGATTGTAAGCTATGCGAATGATGGAAGTTTCATATTTTGTTTTGTGCTGTTAATAAAATGTTGTGATCCTACTGTTATTTTATTTGGGCTGGATTGTTATTGGTTTTCACTATACTGAAAATAAAGAGGCCAGGGCCCAAACAATTGAAAGGCCATGATACAAATATTAGG
Organism: Dactylis glomerata; assembly: GCA_007115705.1. Classification (NCBI taxonomy): domain Eukaryota; kingdom Viridiplantae; phylum Streptophyta; class Magnoliopsida; order Poales; family Poaceae; genus Dactylis; species Dactylis glomerata. Next base: position 531,413 of record QXEO01000752.1, read on the forward strand.
AAAAAAGTGTGCAAATTAGAAAATAATAAATTGGCTGAAAGAAAAGCCCAAAAGTAATGGCCTCTAAAAGGCCAAGCCCCAAAATCGAAAAGGTGGTAAAAAGGCCCAGGCCCAAACAAGAATTGGATAAAAATATATAAACAAGGCTGAGTTATTGGGCTTGGCCCATATAGATCACTGAAATGGACTGGGCTGATTTTGATTTACATGTCTGCCATGTGTATGCCACCTGTATTCCATGTCGGATTGCTGATGTGGCCTCCTGCCACGCGTATGCCATGTCGGATTGCTGATGTGGCCTCCTCAATTTGCCCATGACGATAATGAATCGTCATAAGCATTATGACGGTCCAATATCGTCATAGACGGTTATGACGATCTCAGTGAATTCGTCATGTTCGATCATCAACGACGCCCCATTTTTGATGATGATTTTTTCGTCATAAAATCGTCACAAATCAACCATTATGACGATTTTATGACGAATTTTGAGCGTCAGTAGTCAACACATTTCTTGTAGTGTAAAAGATAGAGAAACTATGAGCAATGTGCCATATGCCTCGGCCATAGGTTCTATCATGTATGCCATGCTGTGTACTAGACCGAATGTGTCCAATGCTCTTAGTTTGACTAGCAGATACCAAAGTGATCCAGGAGTGGAACAATGGACAACCGTGAAGAACATCCTAAAGTATTTAAATAGGACTAAAGAAATGTTCTTGGTCTATGGAGGTGATGAGCAGCTCGTCGTAAAGGTTACGTCGACGCTAGCTTCGACACCGACCCGGATGATTCTAAATCTCAGAAAGGATACGTTTATATTTTGAATGGTGGAGCTGTGAGCTGGAGAAGCTGCAAGCAAAGCGTGATCGCAAGATCTACAATCGAAGCAGAATACATGGCTGCTTCGGAAGCATCAAGTGAAGGAGTTTGGATCAGGAACTTCATCACTGAGCTTGGTGTGGTTCCAAGTGCCTTGGACCCACTGGAGATATTGTGCGACAACACTGGCGCCATAGCACTGGCTAAGGAACCAAGATATCATCCAAAGACCAAGCACATAAACCGCCGTTTCCATATAATTCGAGATTATATAGCAGATGGAGATCTGAAGATTATCAAAGTACATACAGATCTGAATGTCACAGATCCGTTGACTAAACCTCTTCCACGAGCAAAACATGATCAACACCTTAATGCCATGGGTGTTAGATTGTTACCACATGTAAACTAGATTATTGACTCTAGTGCAAGTGGGAGACTGTTGGAATTATGCCCTAGAGGCAATAATAAGGATGTTATTATTATAATTCTTGTTCATGATAATGTTTATATTCCATGCTAGAATTGTATTAAGCAGAAACTTTAATACTTGTGCGGTTTATGAACAACACCGTGTCCCTAGTACGCCTCTATGGACTAGCTCATTGATTGATGATGGTTAAGGTTTCCTAACCATAGACATGAGTTGTCAATTAATAATGAGATCATGTCATTAGGAGAATGATGTGATGGACAGACCCAAATAAAGCACATCAATTAGATCGTGTCATTGTGTTGATCTTTGCGAAGCTTTTTCCTATGTCAAGTATTGTATTCCTTAGACCATGAGATAATGCAACTCCCTAGTATCGCAAGAGAGCTTTGAGGTCATCAAACGTCATCCTATGAGAGGGTGATCATAAAGGTGTCTCTCAGGTAATCGGAAAGTACTTGTTGGGTTGCATGTATCGAGATGGAATTTGTCCCTCCCGAGTCGGAGAGATATACTTTGGGCCCACTTGGTAACTGATATCAACACCGCTTGTAAGCATGTGGTTAAGGAGTTAATCACAAAGTGATATCAGATTACGGAACGAGTAAAGTACTTGTTGTGAACAAGATTGAACTAGGTATGCCGATACCGACGATCGAATCTCGGGCGAGTAAAATATCGCGAGACGAAGGGAATACAAATACGGGATTGATTGAATCCTGGCATCGTGGTTCATCCGATATGATCATTGTTGATTGCGTGGGAGTCAATATGGATTTCCAAATCCCGCTATTGATTATTGATGGCAATCATGTCCGCGCATTCTCGAACTCGTAGGGTCACACACTTAACGTGCTTCAGCGCTAGGTAGTTTTGGGATATATGTGAAACTGTTTCGAAAAGTTACGGAATTGTTCCAGGTGGAAAATATTAGTATTTATTAATTATATGAATTAATAAATATTAAATAGTATTTGTTTAGAAGAAATAAATAAAGAAAAATAGAAAAAAGGAGGAGCGCTGCGCGGCGGCCAGGCATTCCCTGGCTCGCTCGCTCGAGCGGCCAGGGGCGATGCCTCGAGCGCTCGCCCCGCTCGATGTACTGGATCGGGCTGGTCCCTGTCTGCTGGGCCGGCTTGCTGCCGGTTGGGCTTTTGGCCACTGGGTCGGCAGCACCCCATGCATCTGGGCCGACCACAACGACCGCTGGCCAGCGACGCTGTCGATCTCCAGATCGATTCGATCGTTCAAACGAGAGGCGGCGGTCTGGCGGCGGGGCAGTCAACGTGGGTATCAAGTTAGGTTTCGTGAAACCTACGCGCTACCTATAAAAGGACTAGGCTGCCGGCCAGTTTAGGTGTGACCTAATTTGCGCGGAGTCGCTGCCTGCTTTTTGAAGCCTCCTTTCTCCGTTTTTCTTCCACCACGCAAACAGGCGAATGTCGGCGCATACTCTCCACCATAGACACCACGCCGTCGTGCTGTCGATCCCATCTACCACTCCACCATATCTCGTTGGACCGGGAAGGCGGAGTCGTTGGTGCGCTGTTGATACGTCTCCAACGTATCCATAATTTGTGATGCTCCATGCTTGTTTTTACACCATTTGCTTAGTGTTTCGTTACACTTCATGGCATTTTTATGCATTTTTTGGAACTAACCTATTAACGAGATGCCACAGTGTCAGTTCCCTGTTTTCTGCTATTTTTGTGTTTCAGAAATGTTACACAGGAAATATTCTCGGAATTGGACGAAACAAAAGCCAGACGTCCAGATATTTCACGGAGCTTCCAGAACACCAAAGAGGAGTTGGAGCCGAGCCAGAGGGTGGCCACACCATAGGGCGGCGCGGCCTAGGGCTGGCCCGCGCCCCCTGGTGGTGTGGGCCCCCTGGTCCACCTCTGACGCTGCCCCTTCGCCTATAAAGACCCCCCAACGGGAAAAACCTAAACACCCGATCACTTTTCCAAAAACACATCGCGATCTGCCGCCGTCGTCGACCCGAGATCGGGAGGGTCCAGAAGCTCTTCCCGGCACCCTGTCGGAGAGGGGAATCACCACCGGAGGTCTTCTTCATCGCCATGCTTGCCTCCGGCGCGATGAGTGAGTAGTCTACCTTGGACTATGGGTCTATAGCAGTAGCTAGATGGTTGTCTTCTCCACCATGTGCTTCATGTTTAGATCTCGTGAGCTGCTTTACATGATCGAGACTACCTTCATGTAATTCGACATGTTGTGTTTGTTGGGATCCGATGAATATTGGTGTTATGATTGAGTTGATGTACTGAATTTTATCTTATGTTATCTCTATGTTGTTTATGATCTTGCATGCTCTCCGTTGTTAGTAGCTATCTTGGCCGAGTAGTTGCTAGTGACTCCAAAAGGGGATATTTATGCTCGATAGTGGGTTCATGCCTCTATTTAATCTGGGGAAGTGACAGAAACCTCTAAGGTTGTAGATGTGCTGTTGCTACTAGGGGGAAAACAACATTCATATGCACGAGGGCATATGCTTTGTTTACATTACACACTTTGCTTAATGCAATTATCTGTTGTTCGCAACTTAATACTTGTGGAGTTCTCTGATTGATTCGCCACAAGTGGATTATTAGTCATAGATGCAGTTGGATGGCGGTCTATGTATCTTGTTATAATGCCCAGAGTAAATCTCATAGTGATCCTCTCGACATGCACATTGTCTTTATTCTATCAATTGCCCAACTGTAATTTGTTTACCCAGCATGTGTTATTTTATCTTATGGAGAGACACCACTAGTGAACTGTGGACCCCGGTCCTATTTCCATTATATTGCTATCACCTGTTTACTTTACTCGCATTGTTTACTTTACTCGCATACTATTACTATTTTCCACTCAATACGCTCATTCCTTTGTTTCAAGCAAACTAGTGAGATTGACAACCTCATCGTAAGTTGGGAACAAAGTATTTGGTTGTGTTGTGTGCAGGTTCCGCGTTGCTACTAATTGAAGACGAGTCAACAAGAATCGTTAACGGCGCCCTTGTTGGAGTGTTAGTAGGCTAGTCAGCATCACCTTCTGGAGTTTGACTTTTTCCTGGACTGACAAACCTTGGTTTCTTATTGAGGGAAGACGGCTACTTTACTCATCATACCTTCCTCTTGGGGTTCCCAACTGGACGGTGATTAACATCAACCGTACCGCAACAAGCAACAATTTTCTGGCGCCGTTGCCAGGGAAAAAGAAGACTTCTGCAAGGAGAGTTTTGCACGCACATCCTTTACTTTGTTTTAAGTTTTGCTTTACTTTATTTTTACTTGCATCATTTTATCAAAAACCCAAAAAAAATTAGTATCCCTGATAGTCATTTTTACTTGTCTGCTTTTAGTTTTGCTAGAATGGCTACTCCTGAGAACACCAAGTTGTGTGATTTTACTAGCACTAATAATAGTGATTTTATCTGCACTCCTATTGCGCCACCTACTCCTGCTGCAAATTTTTATGAGATTAAGCCTGTTTTGTTGAACCTTGTTATAAAAGAGCAATTTTCTGGTGCTAGTACTGATGATGCTACAGCTCATCTCAACAATTTTGTTGAGCTATGAGAGATACAGAAATATAAGGATGTGGAAAGTGATATTATTAAGCTTAAGTTGTTTTCTTTTTCTTTGAGAGGAAAAGCTAAGGATTGGTTGCTGTCTTTGCCTAAAAATAGTATTGATTCATGGGCTAAGTGTAAGAATGCTTTTATTGGTAGATACTATCCTCCTGCTAAGATTATAGCTTTGCATAGCAATATTATGAGGTTTAGTCAATTTGATAATGAACATGTTGCTCAAGCTTGGGAAAGAATGAAATCTATGATAAAGAATTGTCCCACTCATAGACTGACTACTTGGATGATTGTCCAAACTTTTTATGCAGGACTGAATTTTTCTTCAAGGAACCTACTTGATTCAGCTGCTGGAGGCACTTTTATGTCCCTTACCCTGGTCGCCGCAACAAAGCTTCTCAACAATATGATGGTAAATTACTCCGAATGGCACACCGAGAGAGCTCCACAAGGTAATAAGGTAAATTCTGTTGAGGAAACCTCTTCCTTGAGTGATAAGATTGATGCTATTATGCTTATGATTTCAAATGATAGGACTCATGTTGATCCTAATAATGTTCCTTCAGCCTCTTTGGTTGCTCAAGAAGAGCATGTTGATGTAAACTTCATTAGAAACAATAATTTTAACAACAATGCTTATATGAACAGTTTTGCTAGTAACAATTATAGGCCGTATCCTTCTACCAATGGTAATGGTTATGGTAACTCTTATGGTAATTCCTCCAACAATACTAGGGCCGCGCCCTCCGAGCTTGAGGTAATGCTCAAGGACTTCATCGGTAAGCAAAATGCTTTTAACAAGTCTGTTGAGGAAAAGTTAGGCAAAATTGATATTCTTGCTTCTAAAGTTGATAGCCTTGCTCATGATGTTGAACTTCTGAAATTAAAAGTGTTGCCTAATGATGTGAAAGAGAATAATCCTTTTGCCACTGCTAATGCTATCCAAGTTAGAATTGATGAGGTGGGAAAGAGAAGATGAGATGGCTAGAGAAATGAAGGTATGTACCATTACTACCTCTAATGATGTTGATCCTAATGCTAGCAATCCTCTTACTTTGATTGGTGTAGAGAAAACTCCCACTCCTTGTGTTAAAAAGCCTAAAACTGCCAAAACTTTTTCTCAAAAGAGTGCTGAAATTTTTCGGAGTGTAGGAGACGATAGCTCTATTTCCTTTAATGATTTTGATGTTGATGGCTGCAATATATCTGAAGTTATTTTGTTCTTGCAAAATCTTGCTTTGACTCTTAATGCTAGTGCTTTAAATGTTGCTTTTACTAAGCATATTACCAATGCTCCTATGAAAATTAGGGATGAAAAGTTGAAGCAAAAAGCTTCTGTTCCCAAGAAGTTAGAAGATGGTTGGGAACCCATCATTGATATGCATGTTAATGGTTTTGATTGCCATGCTTTATGTGATCTAGGTGCTAGTATTTCTATTATGCCTAGAAAGATTTATGACATGCTTGATTTACCACCTCTTGAAAAGTGTTATTATGATGTTCCTATTGCCGATGTTGCTAAGAAGAAACCTTTGGGAAGAATTAATGATGTTCTTATTATGGTTAACAATAACCTTGTTCCCGTTGATTTTCTTGTCATGGATGTTGAATGCAATGCTTCATGTCCTATTATTTTGGGAAGACCCTTTCTTCGAACTGTAGGTGCCATCATTGATATGAGGGAAGGCACCATCAAATATCAATTCCCACTCAAGAAATGTATGGAACACTTCCCTAGAAAGAGGAAGAAATTACTTTTTGACTCTATTCTTAGAGCAAATTATGAGCTTGATGCTTCATCACTTGATATTACTTGATTCGCACTTTCTGCGCCTAGCTCAAAGGCATTAAAGAAAAGCACTCTTGGGAGATAACCCAATGTTTTTACATTCAGTTCTTTTTCTTTTATTTGAGTCTTGGAAGTTATTACTACTGTAATGACCTCTCCTTATCATTTTTATTTCGTTTTTGTGCCAAGAGAAGCCTCTAATTTGAGCGAGGTAAGATTTGGGGATGTTGCTGTCCTGAAACAGTTTTCAGTGCTGCACCGTAAATATTCGTGAAAATTCTCTGTAAATCTTTTGGACCTGCGATTTCTTGTGCATATGCCCCAGGTTATATCCAAACTTTCATTAGTTTAACACTTTTTGATTTGAGCAACAGAAAACCCTCTAAAAATTCAACCTTTGTCAGTTGTTCTGTTTTGACAGATTTCTGCCAATATTTGTGTTTGCCGCTTTATCGCTTTCTTTTTTAGTTCTTTTGATCACGGAACTTTTGGGGAAGTTGATACAGTAGTATATGCTTTATATATGGTGGTTTTGAGTTGAAACCTGAAGCAAAAAGGGTTGATTCTATATTATGCTTACACTAATGTTGCTAATAGATTTGTGTTTAGTTTTGTATGAAGGAAGTTTTCAAGTGTAGGGATCGGAGAATGATGAGATGAGTTGAAGAATGGACAAAGGCTCAAGCTTGGGGATGCCCAGCACCCCAAGAAATATCCAAGAAGTACAAGCGTCAAAGCTTGGGGATGCCCCCGAGGCACCCCTTCTTCATCGGCAAAATTCAGGCCACCTTTCAATACGCTATATTTTTATTGCTTCATGCATTATGCGTTTTTCTTGGAGCGTCAGTTGTTGTTAGTTTTCAGTTTTGTTTAGTTTTGTTTGCTGCAATAAATGGTTGGACTCCAACAAATTTCTTTTGGAGAAGTTGCCTTGCTTTTCATTTGCCAAGAACACTCCGTTTTTCACTCTTATCGTTTCAACGAGTGTTCTCTTTTTCTAGAACTGGGTTTAGCTTTCGATTTTCGCCTTGATTTGTGTTCAGATCTTGTTATATCTTTTTATCAAGGTGTATTTTTGCCTCTGGTCTATATTGGTTTTCATCAAAAGAGTTGGTTATAAAAAGTGTGAATGGTGTTGGAAAAGAGAAAAAGCTTTATGCAAAAAAGTGGTACAAGAAGGAGCTTGTGTAGACTGCGGCTTAGGCTTTTGCATGTCGTGCTTGATGTATTTTTGATAGCATGTTTAGTTGTTTTGCTGTAGCATGACTTGTCTCAAATAACTGAGATTGTTTAATGAGCCTTTAAAAAAATCATGCGTTGTTTGAATTATTTGGAAGCATTATTTTGGTTTTCTCCTTGATGCTTTATTTGGGTTGACTTGGCGCATACTCACACATGTTAGACTCATACAAAGTCGCCATTGCCTCTATGATCATTTAGTTTTTGACTTTTGATGCCATTTTATGCTTCTTTTAATGTTGCTTTGTCGCTCTGCATGGTTATGGCCATTATTGCTCTCTTAGTTGGTCGCTCCCAGTCTTTTGCTAGCCCTCACTTTGTACTGAGTATGAGCTCTACTCGTGCATCCAACTCCTAAAAACCAAGTTGTTCCAAAGTGTCCACCATACATACCTATTAGCAATTTGCTATTCCAAAGTAAATTTGACTTGCTTTTATCTATCCTTCAAATTAAACTCTTTTTGGTGTTATGCGAAAATTGGTCAGTAAAGCTCTCACGAACCGGATGGCACACTTTACTTTTCTCGCTTTAAAATTTTGACATTGTGGTCTCTTATGTTGAGTTGTTATGCTTGCAAGTTGTATGTTGGGAATTAGCCTAGCCATGCCGTCATGGGGCAAGCTTTCAACATTGCACTATCTTTCATTTGAGTTGATATCGTGATCTTTTGTTTATGGATACTCGCGATGTGAAATAAGTTGGGAATCTTGCGGGATCATGGAGTTTTTATATGTGTTAGGGAAACTCCTGGGCCGCTAATCTAAGCCATGCATAATTCATGGTGGAAATTTACAGCATGCCCATAGTGAACATTCGATGACGCATCTCGCAATAAAAAGCTATACCAATGGTAAATAAAAGAGATGCCGAGGTGTTCATTGTCTGTTTGTCCTGTCATTTTGATGTGGGCTTGTTCCATGTCATCGGGCACGGAGGTACCTCGTTGGCGGTTCTCGATGATACACATATATTTACAATGATAAGAGCTTGCTTGGGACTCTAAGTCGAGTAGCATGAGGTTTGGGTATTCGTATTCACGGGACACGAGGTTTTCAACTTATGATTTGTCAAACATATGCAGCATAAGTGTTCTCGCATTAACTTTAAGCATTCAAGATGCTTATGATGGGGGCAATGAGAGCTCAAAGCCGGTAAGTACCATAATTTTTGAAGGTTTATAAAACTTGCAATCACTGCTTCCCTCCGCGAAGGGCCTTTCTTTTACTTTTATGTTGAGTCTCCACCTTCTATCTTTATGCACCATTAAGAGAGCATAGTTGTCATTCTGAGTATAATGTGCATTGTCCCAAATTTTTCATTGATTGATTCATATTGTTGGTTTCACTTGTTCTTAAATTATTTGTATCTAGTCGCCCTCTTAAACTTGAAGGTGTCCTATGCATTTATGTTTTGCTCTCTTATTAAGGACAAGCTGAAAACCATTTGTATGTTTTTTCATATGATTTGAACACACGTTTGACTTTCATTGTTTCATTTTCATGATCTTTTGTTTGTGTTCATTTTCATGTTATAACATGGTTGCTAAGTTTCTTCTATCAAGATTATGTCTTTTATGCCCATGTTTTAAGTTCTTTTGATCTCAGCGCACAACGCTTACATATATGGTCAAGATTGTGTAGGTGCATGTCACCTCAAAAATTATTTCTTTTGTTATCACTTACCTACTCGAGGACGAGCAGGAGTTAAGCTTGGGGGTGCTGATATGTCTCCAACGTATCCATAATTTTTGATGCTCCATTCTTGTTTTTACACCATTTGCTTAGTGTTTCGTTACACTTTGTGGTATTTTTATGCATTTTCCAGAACTAACCTATTAACGAGATGCCACAGTGCCAGTTCCCTGTTTTCTGCTGTTTTTATGTTTCAGTAATGTTACACAGGAAATATTCTCGGAATTGGACGAAACAAAAGCCAGACGTCCAGATATTTCATGGAGCTTCCAGAATACCGAAGAGGAGACGAGCTGAGCCAGAGGCGGCCACACCATAGGGCGGCGCGGCCTAGGGCTGGCCCGCGCCCCTGGTGGTGTGGGCCCCTGGTCCACCTCTGATGCTGCCCCTTCGCCTATAAAGACCCCCCGACGGGAAAAACCTAAATACCCGATCACTTTTCCAAAAACACATCGCGATCTGCCGCCGTCGTCGACCTGAGATCGGGAGGGTCCAGAAGCTCTTCCCGGCACCCTGCCGGGGAGGGGAATCGCCACCGGAGGTCTTCTTCATCGCCATGCTTGCCTCCGGCGCGATGAGTGAGTAGTCTACCTTGGACTATGGGTCCATAGCAGTAGCTAGATGGTTGTCTTCTCCACCATGTGCTTCATGTTTAGATCTCATGAGCTGCTTTACATGATCAAGACTACCTTTATGTAATTCTACATGTTGTGTTTATTGGGATCCGATGAATATTGGTGTTATGATTGAGTTGATGTACTGAATTTTATCTTATGTTATCTCTATGTTGTTTATGATCTTGCATGCTCTCCGTTATTAGTAGCTATCTTGGCCGAGTAGTTGCCAGTGACTCCAAGAGGGGGTATTTATGCTCGATAGTGGGTTCATGCCTCTATTTAATCTGGGGGAGTGACAGAAACCTCTAAGGTTGTAGATGTGCTGTTGCTACTAGGGGGAAAACAACATTCATATGCTCGAGGGCATATGCTTTGTTTACATTACACACTTTGCTTAATGCAATTATCTGTTGTTCGCAACTTAATACTTGTGGAGTTCTCGGATTGATTCGCCACAAGTGGATTATTAGTCATAGATGCAGTTGGATGGCGGTCTATGTATCTTGTTGTAATGCCCAAAGTAAATCTCATAGTGATCCTCTCGACATGCACGTTGTCTTTATTCTATCAATTGCCCAACTGTAATTTGTTTACCCAGCATGTGTTATTTTATCTTATGGAGAGACACCACTAGTGAACTGTGGACCCCGGTCCTATTTCCATTATATTGCTATCACCTGTTTACTTTACTCGCATTGTTTACTTTACTCGCATACTATTACTATTTTCCACTCGATACGCTCATTCCTTTGTTTCAAGCAAACCGGTGAGATTGACAACCTCATCGTAAGTTGGGAACAAAGTATTTGGTTGTGTTGTGTGCAGGTTCCGCGTTGCTACTAGTTGAAGACGAGTCAACAAGAATCGTTAACGGCGCCCTTGTTGGAGTGTTAATAGGCTAGTCAGCATCACCTTCTGGAGTTTGGCTTTTTCCTAGACTGACAAACCTTGGTTTCTTACTGAGGGAAGACTGCTGCTTTACTCATCATACCTTCTGAAGGGATTCGCAGCATAGTAAATCAAAAATTTTCCTACGGATGCGAACAAGAAAGCCAAGATCTAATCTAGGAGATGTAATCAACGAGAGAGGTAGATGAGATCTTCATACCCTTGAAGATTCGCACAGCGGAAACGTTCAATAGAACGTGGTTGACGTAGTCGTACTTGCCGTCTCCTCCTCGCGATCCGATCCGATCCTACGCCGCAAGTGGCGGCGCCTCCGAGAGTTGCACACGTGCGGTGCAGTGACGTCTCCTCCTTCCTTGGTCCAGCAAGTATGGTGGAGAGATAGATTGGATCAGCAGCACGACGGCGTGGTGCTTATGGTGGAGAGTTTCTGCGGCAGGGCTTCGCCTACACGCAGTCGCGAGAGAGAGAGAGGGAGGGCAGCAGTTGGCGGCTAGGATTTGGGTTGGGGTCTTGGGGTGAGGGAGGGCTGCGCCCCTGCCCCCTTATATGGGGGGCTGGGCGGCCAGCTTGGTCCCTCCTCCAATCCCTAGCCGACTTGGATAAGGAAGAGTGGGGGGCAAGTTTCCCCCCTTCCTTATTTGAAGATTCCTTTAGGGTTTCCCCTTGGGCTTGGCCGGCTGGGCCTTAGGGGCCTTGTGCACCTGGCCCAAGGCGGCCAGGGCACTTCCCCTTAGGCCCACGCAGGCCTCCGTCAAGTGGGCCCACGTTGGTCCCACTCCGGAACCTTCTAGAACCTTCCGGTACAATACCGATAAACTCTGAAACCTTTCCGGAATCCAAAAACTGCTTTCCTTTATATGAATCTTATTCTCCGGACCATTCCGGAACCTCTCGTGACGTCCTGGATCTCATCCGAGACTCCGAACTAAAACTCATAAACCAATTATCCATTCTATCCTAGCGTCGATGCACGTTAAGTGTGTGACCCTACGGGTTCGAGAATATGCAGACATGATCTTCTATCAATAATCAATAGCGGGATCTGGAAACCCATATTGACTCCCACATATTCATCGATGATCATATCGGATGAACCACGATGTCAGGATTCAATTAATCCCGTATATGTATTCCCTTCGTCACACGATATTTTACTCGCCCGAGATTTGATCGTCGGTATCGCCATACCTAGTTCAATCTCGTTCACAGCAAGTACTTTACTCGTTCCGTAATCCGATATCACTTTGTGATTAACTCCTTAACCACATGCTTGCAAGCGGTATTGATATCGATTACCGAGTGGGCCCGAAGTATATCTCTCCGACTCGGGAGGGACAAATTCCATCTCGATACATACAACCCAACAAGTACTTTCCGATCACCTGAGAGACACCTTTATTATCACCCTCACATAGGATGACGTTTGATGACTTCAAAGCTTTCTTCCGATACTAGGGAGTTGTATTATCTGATGGTCTAAGGAATACAATACTTGACATAGGAAAAGCTTCGCAAAGATGAACACGATGACACGATCTAATTGCTCTGCTTTATTTGGGTCTGTCCATCACATCATTCTCCTAATGACATGACCTCATTATTAATCGACAACTCATGTCTATGGTTAGGAAACCTTAACCATCATTAATCAATGAGCTAGTCCATAGAGGCGTACTAGGGATACGGTGTTGTTCATAAACCACACAAGTATTAATGTTTCCGCTTAATACAATTATAGCATGGAGTATAAACATTATCATGAACAAGAAATATGATAATAACAATATTATTATTGCCTCTAGGGCATATTTCCTTCAGTCTCCCACTTGCACTAGAGTCAATAATCTAGTTAATACTTGCGCATTCAACACCTATGGCATTCCGGTGTTACTCATACGCGTTGCACGTGGTAAACCTTATCTACGGGTCTGACACTTTCAGGTCCGTTTGTATTTGCATATCACGCATTACTCATCTTGACATGAGATGACATCGTATAAATTTGGTCTTCTGGTGAGACCTTTGTATCTTGGCCGAGACTATGTTGTCACTATTGTCATACAATAGAACTACATAGTACTAGCACACTTTTTAAAAATAGCGATATCCACCGTGCGTCGAAATACTCATTGGTCCGCACACATCGGTATGTATGATTTCCAATAAGTCCGTTGTTCGCTCCATTATTCCGGAGAACGGGGTTTTGATCATCTTGCCCATGAGGCATGGCTCGCACGTGTCAAATGATTCAAAATCAAGAGACTCCAAAAGTCCATCAGAATGGAGTTTCTTCATGCGTTTTACGCCAATATGACCTAGACGACAGTGCCACAAAGAAGTTGGATTATCACTATCTACTTTGCATCTTTATGCCGCTTCTAAAGCAAATATATACTTATCCCTCATTGCAGTGTCCGCCACAATGTTAACATTGGAACTCATCCAAGTCATCATGGAACTTTCTTCCATTTTATTGTGCCACCTTCTAACTCAAAACAAATAGCTTAAAAATTGAGATAAAATTTTACTTATATGTGTGACAAAGCTAATGTAACTCATTACAATGAACCATTTGTCACTTCTGCATACAGAACATATTCTTACTTCTTCGAAAGTGCATAAGAATATCTTTACTATTGTCCAACGATCATCATATGAATGCTATAACCTTTAGAGCATTGGACACATCTGGATCTACATATCATGGTATACAAGATTGATAAAATCATTCTTGTGGTTTCACTCATCAAGTGTCAAAACAATTGATTCTTGCTCCAACCTCTTCCATGCAACAAGAACCATTCTTATTGTTTCCATATTGAACAAATTCAATATTTCATCTATGTACTCTGGCAAAACTATATTAACGCCTCAATCTATCTGTATAGACATTGATGCTTAATATTCTGGTTTTACCTAAGTCTTTCATCAAAAACTAATTTTAATGAAAACTTAACAATATCAAGAAAAACACATAATTTCTAATGAACGATATGTCATCTACATAAAGCATTAGAAATATGTCTTAGCGCTCCCACTTACTTTCTTGTAATACAAGCATCTTCAAATATCTTGATGAAATTAACACTTTAACATTTTCATCATTGAAGATTCCAACTTCGCTATGCTTTCTTCTACCATAGAAGTTTGCATACATATCTAGCAACCTTTGAATCAACAAAACCCATTGGGTCGTGTCAGATACACGTCCTTGGTGTGCATTCCAGTAGAGGAACGTTGTTTCGTTTATTCAACTATCATATCTCAATATGTAATTGTTGCTAGAATAATTCATATGACGAAGTCAGGGCCCATCATCGCTTCTTTGTATATTGTTGGTTACTATTATCTAATAATATCTCGTCCTCAAATCTTGCTATTTGATTACGACCAACTTGGTTAAATAGGAACTTCGATGTCGTGACTACAACATATTGTAGACGCGTGAGCTATGAATGTAGTTGCCGCTTCCAGAACATTTTTCTGGTGCTGCGCTACTCTGATTATCTTGCTCAGATTCAATAACCTCATCAAGTTCTATCTTCCTCCCACTTAAACCTTTCGCGAAAAACTCCTTCATAAGAAATTCACTTCTTTTAGTGACAATCACTATGTGTTTGGGTTCATAGTAGAAGGAATACCCATCGACTTTCTTTGGGATAACCTACAAAAACTTACTAATCCAATTTTGGTTGTAAACATTTTACACATATGCCTTGCATACCAAAATTCAAGAAAAGACAACTATAACTTGTATGGTGTCATTTCAGCGGATTATGATGGTGCTCTATTTAGTGAAAAGCGGTAGTCTTTAAAGCATAATCCACAAATTATATTGGTAGTTTATTTCATCATTGATCTAACCATGTCAAACAAGGTTTGATTATATCCATCAAAAACTCCATACTCATATGGTGTCTATCATGATGCAAGTTTGTGGAACAATTCCTCTAACTCTTAGATGTTTGCTAAACTTGTAACTCAAATATTCTTCTTTATGATCTAATCATGCTATTTGAATATTCTTGTTACAACAATTTTCACTTCATAAACTGAACAATTTCAATTGTTTCATACTTCTATCTCATCAAGCAGATATACCATACATCTATTCGAGTCATTGATGAAATAGAAAATACACCATGATTGACTTCACACCATGGACTACATACATCAACATGTATGATCGCCATTTAGTTAGTCACTTGTTCTGTCCATGGCCCATGAACGGAGTTTAATCATCTTTAGGAAAAGTTTCACAAGCGTCAATCAATTCAAAATCAAATGACTCGAAAATCTATCAATATAGAATTTCTTTCATGTTTTGTTTCCAATATGACTTAAACGGCGGTGTCACATATAAGTGAAATTTGTTTTGTCTTGCAACCTTTAGCATCAGTGTTATAAATGTCTATTTCACCAACAAGATAATAATAATCTATCCATCGATTATGGAAGACGGTAATAATTTGAACAACCATTGCTCTCATAATACCAGAACAAAATAACAATTATTAAGTTCATGAAATATCTTGAAGGCTAGGTTTGATGTCGACGAGAAGCACAATAACACTTTTATTTGTATCTCGACATGCATCATTACCATATTCTTTTACTAGTTACTTAGGCCATCATAGTTCTTGTATTATTGCTTTGTATGACATTTCATACCAACAATCTAGTATCCAATACCCAAGAATTATGTACTAGCAAAGAATACATCTATAACATGTATATCATTTATATACCTGAGATGGAATTTTCCAGTCTTTTACTTTTCTACCAAATATTTTGCAGATCCTATTTAGCATTTCCTCTCTATTTAGAAGAATCTATCGACATCAATAGTGGCATCAATCATTTGACACATAGTCCAAAGGATGCTAGTCAAATACTAATAGCCTTGGATTTTGCCCTTTGAAGTGGATCGCCATCATCATATGATTGGTATTCTTCCAGATTCCATTCTTTAGTATTCTTTTGGTATAGCAAAACCATTTAGCCAATACCTTTTCATTCATCCTATCATGACATCTTTCATGATGAAACTACTATAGCTTATAAGGATGAATGCAAGTATAATATTAGTTCCCAAACTTTTGGGTGATCGGGATGCCTAGCATCTTCAATCTTCGCACATAGTCATACAATATGAGCATATGTTCTTTTACTAAATTATACTTCATCATTTTGCAAACAATCAAAGTTTTAGATATCAAATATCTTTCACTTCTTATTTGTTTCTGAAACAATTCTTTCAGCTCGATGATCACTTTGATTCTCAAACAATTTTGAAGATCAATTTATCATGAAGGCAAACATATGATCTTTAGATACTAAACTTGAATCGTTGCTCTTAGATTAATACAATTTATTAAATCGTATGAAGCAAGCAAGATTTGCTAAAGTTTGCAATAGGACTTAATCTTTAGTCTTGACATTCTAACTAAACGGCACTAGACCAAAAAAGATTATCCAGAATTCTATAGTTTCTTTTAACTCAATTTAAGCTAAGTGTCGGTGGGAAACGGTGCCAAAGACTACAACGACTTATGCAAATACAACAAGATTTAGTTCAAGATAATTAGTTCAAGTTAATCAAATTACTAATGAACTCCCACTAAATTCAACATCCCTCAAAGTTGTTTAGTGAAGCATGATCCAAATTCACTACACCGAGACCGATCATCACGTGAATGATGTAGCTTTAATGGTGAACATCAACATGTTGATCATATCATCCATATGACTCATGCTTGACCTTTCGGTCCGTGTGTTCCGAGGCCATGTCTGTACATGCTAGGCTCGTCAAGTCAAACCCAAGTATCTCCGCATGTGCAAATACTGGCTTGCACCCGTTGTATGTGAACGTAGAGTTTATAGCACCCGATCATCACGAGATGCTTGAACACGACGAACTTTCGCAACGGCGCATACGAGGGGAGAACACAATTTTATCTTGATCTTTAAGTGAGGAATCATCTTATAATGCTACCGTCGCGATCTAAGCATAATAAGATACATAAAAGGATAAACATCACATGCATATAATTTTATGTGACATGGTATAGCCAATCTCCGCGCCATGATCTCCATCTTGTGCGCACCGGCATGATCTCCATCACTCCACCATGATTGCCTCCACCACGAATATCAACTACAACTATTGCTAACTACTTAGCGATAAAGTAAAGCTATTACATGGCGTATAAGAAGTTGACACGCAGGTCATACACAATTATAAAGACAACCATATGGCTCCTGCCGGTTGTGAACTCATCGACATGCAAGTCGTGAAAGATTACAAAACATGATCATCGCATACATCACATATATCACATCACATCTTGTGGCCATACCATATCACAAAACACTCCCTGCAAAAACAAGTTAGACGCCTCTACTTTGTTGTTGCATGTTTTACGTGGCTTATGGGAGTAGCAAGCTAAGAACGATTCTTACCTACGAAAAGCCACAACGGTGATATTATGGTTGCTAACATCCGATGTAAATCCCATGACTACTATAGTGAGAGAAACTGGCATCCACCAGCCGCATGTATGGAACAAGCCACACGTCAAGTGCGGAGCCGGTCTCGCGAACGCGGTCGCGTAAAGTTGGCCTGGACCGCTTCGATCTCACTATACCGCGCCATAAGAGATACACAACAAGAGGTTTGCAACAGAAAACATCAACGCCCGCAACAAGCATGTTGCGTTCTACTCGTGAAACACATCTACGCATAGATCTAGCTCTGATACCACTGAAGGGATTCGCAGCATAGTAAATCAAAAATTTTCCTACGGATGCGAACAAGAAAGCCAAGATCTAATCTAGGAGATGTAATCAACGAGAGAGGTAGATGAGATCTTCATACCCTTGAAGATTCGCACAGCGGAAACGTTCAATAGAACGTGGTTGACGTAGTCGTACTTGCCGTCTCCTCCTCGCGATCCGATCCGATCCTACGCCGCAAGTGGCGGCGCCTCCGAGAGTTGCACACGTGCGGTGCAGCGACGTCTCCTCCTTCCTTGGTCCAGCAAGTATGGTGGAGAGATAGATTGGATCAGCAGCACGACGGCGTGGTGCTTATGGTGGAGAGTTTCTGCGGCAGGGCTTCGCCTACACGCAGTCGCGAGAGAGAGAGAGGGAGGGCAGCAGTTGGCGGCTAGGATTTGGGTTGGGGTCTTGGGGTGAGGGAGGGCTGCGCCCCTGCCCCCCCTTATATGGGGGGCTGGGCGGCCAGCTTGGTCCCTCCTCCAATCCCTAGCCGACTTGGATAAGGAAGAGTGGGGGGCAAGTTTCCCCCCCTTCCTTATTTGAAGATTCCTTTAGGGTTTCCCCTTGGGCTTGGCCGGCTGGGCCTTAGGGGCCTTGTGCACCTGGCCCAAGGCGGCCAGGGCACTTCCCCTTAGGCCCACGCAGGCCTCCGTCAAGTGGGCCCACGTTGGTCCCACTCCGGAACCTTCTAGAACCTTCCGGTACAATACCGATAAACTCCGAAACCTTTCCGGAATCCAAAAACTGCTTTCCTTTATATGAATCTTATTCTCCGGACCATTCCGGAACCTCTCGTGACGTCCTGGATCTCATCCGAGACTCCGAACTAAAACTCATAAACCAATTATCCATTCTATCCTAGCGTCGATGCACGTTAAGTGTGTGACCCTACGGGTTCAAGAATATGCAGACATGATCTTCTATCAATAATCAATAGCGGGATCTGGAAACCCATATTGACTCCCACATATTCATCGATGATCATATCGGATGAACCACGATGTCAGGATTCAATTAATCCCGTATATGTATTCCCTTCGTCACACGATATTTTACTCGCCCGAGATTTGATCGTCGGTATCGCCATACCTAGTTCAATCTCGTTCACAGCAAGTACTTTACTCGTTCCGTAATCCGATATCACTTTGTGATTAACTCCTTAACCACATGCTTGCAAGCGGTATTGATATCGATTACCGAGTGGGCCCGAAGTATATCTCTCCGACTCGGGAGGGACAAATTCCATCTCGATACATACAACCCAACAAGTACTTTCCGATCACCTGAGAGACACCTTTATTATCACCCTCACATAGGATGACGTTTGATGACTTCAAAGCTTTCTTCCGATACTAGGGAGTTGTATTATCTGATGGTCTAAGGAATACAATACTTGACATAGGAAAAGCTTCGCAAAGATGAACACGATGACACGATCTAATTGCTCTGCTTTATTTGGGTCTGTCCATCACATCATTCTCCTAATGACATGACCTCATTATTAATCGACAACTCATGTCTATGGTTAGGAAACCTTAACCATCATTAATCAATGAGCTAGTCCATAGAGGCGTACTAGGGATACGGTGTTGTTCATAAACCACACAAGTATTAATGTTTCCGCTTAATACAATTATAGCATGGAGTATAAACATTATCATGAACAAGAAATATGATAATAACAATATTATTATTGCCTCTAGGGCATATTTCCTTCACCTTCCTCTTGGGGTTCTCAACTGGACGGTGATTAACATCAACCGTACCGCAACAAGCAGCTATACGTGTGCATCTCTCGGAGGCGTCGCCACTTGCGGCGTTGGATCTGATCGGATCGCGAGGAGGAGACGGCTAGTATGACCTCCATGTTCTGTTGAACGTTTCCGCTGTGCGATTTATTCAAGGGT
The DNA here is from genome assembly GCA_007115705.1 of Dactylis glomerata. Classification (NCBI taxonomy): domain Eukaryota; kingdom Viridiplantae; phylum Streptophyta; class Magnoliopsida; order Poales; family Poaceae; genus Dactylis; species Dactylis glomerata. The sequence continues at coordinate 551,193 of QXEO01000752.1, forward strand.
ATGAAGATCTCATCTATCTATCTCATTGATTACATCTCCTAGATTAGATCTTGGCTTTCTTGTTCGCATCCGTAGAAATTTTTTTAATTTACTATGTTGCAAAACCTTTCATTACATGTTTAGTGTTTGTCTTCATAACTTATCAAACGTTGCTATTGCAAGGCTACAATAAACTTATGTCGCTTTGCTTTTCAAGCTTAATGGCAAGATTTGAGATAATGCTGTTGTTTTGTATTTTTGTTTTGATGTGAGTAGTTAGCTGGTGGGCAATTTCTATAAATTATGAAGGGGGAGCGTTGTTTCTTATTTGTCTAAAGTTTGGGTATATTGATATTGTTTGTTCATTAATTTTGTTGTATTGATCTCTAACAATATAGTTATTAAGGATTATAGTCTACCTTCTTATTTTGTAATCTGCTAAATCTGGCCTTCATTGTTTCAAATGAAATATGTGTAGTACACAAATAAATATCAATCTACCAAAGGGCAATAATTGTATAAGGTGTAACATATGAGGTCATAGCTCGCGTGTGGGCAGAAGAAAATCATATCTACCGTCGAGCAGAAGGCGATGAACATAAGGTGCAAGACATGAAACTATAGTCCATAGCTCACATGATAATTAGAAGGCAGTAACACACGAAGCCAAAGCTTGGGCGCGGCGTGCCGTCGCGCCTGCACCAGCTAGTTATTGCTAGCATGAGACGATCTATATGTTGCCTGCCATTTTTTGAAACTCTTTAATCCTATAGATTTTGTTCTGCTTGTTGCATTACTAGTATGATAACAATATTTGGTTGTTTATTTGTTTGGATTAATGCATTATTGTTAGCATGAAATGATCTACATGTTGCCTGCTATTTTTTGAAATTCTTTATCTTTATCACCTACTCCCTCCGTTTCAAAATATAAGATGTTTTAGATTTGTGAAGCAAAATATATCTAGACAGCTTTTAATGTGTATATTTGAATGAACCTACACACTAAAAGATGTCTAGATATATTTGCTTCACAAAGCTAAAACATCTTATATTTTGAAACGGAGGGAGTATTATTCAGCTAAAAAAAATCACAGGCTGTATCAACGGATTAATGGATGAGGTGACCACACTCAAAGATGACAACCGATATCTCTACTACTTATAAAGGCACAAACTTGGCAGGAAAATAAGATCTCAGCCATACGTATCAATTCATCCAACGACCAAGAATCATTCGTTCTCCCCTCCCCCTCCCCCTCAAATCAAGCTGATGTGTTAATTCCGCACCTGCCCGCCCCTGATTTCTAGGATCAATACCAGCGGGATGCCAAATCGGGCTTGCATGCGCCCAGGCGGTGGCGCGGTGCGGCCATCAATGTGCCCGCAGTACGTAGCGTCCATCCGGGGCTTCCACGAATTGAGCCTTGTGTTCGTTCAGATGGAAACAGATACGGATCGTGACCATAATACTCGCAACGACTAATAATACCACCGGAGCAGTCTTCGTGCTCAGCAGCCTTGTCGTGCTACTCCAGCGCGACCATTGTCTGCCGCCATGCTCTCCGGCTAGGGCACACTGCACGGGCGCCAAGACCATAGGAAAGTAGAGAAAACTGTCGAGATGAGCAGCATCGCCGTTGACTGCGGGCGACGTCCACTTGGGTTGTTCCGTCGGCAGAGGCATCACTGCAAATCTGCCATGAACAAGGACGCTGAAGAATATGGCCATATGGATGAGGAGATTGAGCAAGCCGAATCCCGAATTGGAGAGGAGCTCCGTGCGGAAGAGGATGGCAGAAACGTTGATGAATTTAGTGGCGAGTGATAGCGACATTTTCATCCGGCAACAACACCTCGGCGGCACGCAAAGATTCATTGCCAGTTTTTACAGGAGAAGATTTCCTCTGGCTGTACCTCCAGCGGTGAGCGGCCATTATCTCGACAGTGATGCCCGCATTTAGACTTCATGGTTGTGTGCAGGAAGTGGTGGTTGTCGTCGAGGAGTAGCAGGTTGAGGTCGCGCCAGCCGGGAAAGAACGACCATGCTAACCGCGTCCTTGATTGACAGGAGAAGATTTTGAGCATGAAGACATGGTGGCAAACTGGCTGCCGGCGACTGACCTATGTAAAGCCACTGAGTCGACGGGTTCTATACTGTGTTTTGTATTTAATAACTGTATTCCCAAATATTTTTGGCAACAGGAAATCATGCTTGTTTTGAACTGACTGGTGAAGTTTAAAAACTATGAATCACGGATGAAAAATCATGCAGTTTACTCTTGGAGTCGTAACAAAATATCATTCACCATGATATCTGTGCTCCAGATAAGTACTTACTGGATTTAGTTTCAAGGTAGTATTTTCATAACTATCCATATAATATAATGTACATCATTACTATCTTTTGTTGCTCTGTCAAATGTATGAATTATACGCTATATGTGCTCTGTTATGAATTAAAAATAATTTATGATCTACAACTTATTGAACTTCTTAGCTTTGTGGGCTCAAAATGGCATTATGATGACCGTCAACCAGCGCTGATGGTAATGATAACAGAGTATGAGGATTATAATGGCCTAATGGGAATATTTGAACTTCTCTAGGAACAGCATAGCCTCATTGTCTCTTATATTTTTTATATTAAAATCCTAAGATGAACCTGGAATACATGGCGAGCTTCTTTTTTGCTAAATACACTACAACTTATTTTACATTCCGTAATGAGGATTGTCATCCTGTGATTTGTGGAAGTTCAATTTTATGGAACACTCAAAGAGATATATTGTGTCCATCATTTCTGAACATGAATTTCGCTCGGTATAATGATGCTTAATCTATGTCATACTATTACTTGGAAACAAACTTTGTCAGATTCATATGGCACGGTTTAGGAAAAACATTTACTTTAGTTGACTTGGAAATGAAAGATGAGGATGTGAGAAGATAAGACTTCAAAGATGGAAAGCAGATCCCTGGATTTTAAACAAACGCAATATGTTGATTTACATTGCATGACTTGGACCAAATTAAATGGCTCATTGTATAAAAAACTTGTAAAAAAAAAACTAAAATAGAAGTTAAAAAACCAATATATTCACATTGTAAGAGATGTGCATTGCACATTTTATTAGGAAGGCACGTGTTGTTGATTGTGTGCTACCACCGCTCGACATCCGGGCATGAACATATTTTCATAAACATGTTAAGAAGTAATAAGAGTTACTATATACTTCATATATTTTATTAATTATATATAAAACGTGCGTTGCACGTGCACACTTACTAGTCTGAAGAAGGAGGTGATCATGTTCACGCGTGATAATATGGAGCTACATAAGAAATGTCTATCCTTCATGCGGGAGCAAGTCGAGGATCTATATCGCGGCACCTCCCACGTTAGAAATGTGGAACATGTAACTCGTGAGGTGCCGCACCTCCCACGTTCTATGCAGATTATTAAGGACACGTCTAAGTTGTATCCATACATCTGAGGCAATGATGATCTCGACCGTCCATTAACTCCTGATTTGGCCATCTGCACCGTCCATCCCACCTCACAACCCAAACCATCCAACCTCGCAGCATCTGGGAACCGCATATCCCCGCGGCCTGGGAATCGCCGTGGCCGCTACGAAACCCACGCCGCAGCATATCCGCCCCCCCCACCTACAAATCCGCCCCCCCCCCGCGCGCGCCACTTCCCAGAACGCACGCGGACTTCTCTCAAAAAAAAAAAAACGCACGCGGACACCGAACAAATCGCAAAGAGCATCCAAAGCCGCGCGCGCCACCGCACGTATCCCAAAGCAGCCCCTAACCCTAGCCGACATGGCCGGCGGCAACCGCCGGTACAAGCGCAACCCCACCGCCGGCGGGCCACGTCACAGCTCCGGCGCTGGACGCCGACGCTCGCTCCCCGAGCTCCCGTCCTTCGTCTCCCCCACCTCGGTCGCCGCCGCGTTCGGCCCTTCCTCCTCGGGCGGGCGGGGGCGCGGCCGCGGCGGCCGGCGCGGCGGCGCTTCGCCCTCCGTGGCGGAATCCGCCCACGCTGTCCCCTTCAGCTACACCACCCCTCTTCGCCCCTGCTCCGCCTCCTCCGGCGGGGCGACGCAGGTGCTGGAGGTGGCCATCGACACCGCCCCCTGCGCCGATCCGGCCGCCTCCGTCCCGATGTACTCGTACGAAGTGGTCGGAGGGATCGGGCTTGGATTCAACGGCGACGACGACGCAGAAGACGAGGAGGCCGGTGAGAGCTCGCTGCATCTCGGATTGGGATTCCGGGATCTAGGCAACGAAGAGATGGAGGAATCGGAGGAAGCCTCCTTCGTCACGCCGATGCAGCCCAAAGCAAAAGGGAGGCAGAATGGGGGATACATCTCCATTGGGGGAGTTAGGATCTACAGCGAGGACACCTCATCACCGGAATCAGAGGGGATGGGCGACTCAGACGAGGATTCAGACTCAGACTATGAGGTCATGGATCGCAATGCCGATGTTGATAGCGATGACGCTGAGGGAGATCCGGATTCTGACGTGGACGGTTCACCCTCCGGCTCTGAGGAGGGTCTCAGCATTGGGGATTCGTCGGTTGATGATGACGTTGTTGCTGATTACATGGAGGGGATTGGAGGCAGCGAGGAGCTGTTGAGCGGTAAGTGGGTGGCCGGCATGAAATTAGCTGATTCCGATGATGATGAGATGGATACAGACGATGATGAGGATGGTTTCTTGAAGAAGGGGAAGGAAAAGCTTGAGGGTTATGCGTTAATGCGTGCATCTGAGCAGTATGGGATGAAGAGGCCAAATTCGGCTGAGAGGCGGAAGGGAAAGAGCACTTTCGGCATGGATTGGGACAGGGGGCTGGCTAGTGTACGCGTGATGGGGCTGGAGGATGTCATGATGGTAAAGGATGTAAGAATGACAAATCGTTCAAGTAAGGGTGCCAAGGTTTCATCATCATCTCAGCTCTCCAGGTCCTGGCCTAATGAGGGTAGGAAGAGCAAGAAGTACCACAGTGTTCCAGGTATAAAGTCTTCTACGCTTTTGTGCTGTTTTTCTTTGCCCTGTGAAGTGAGTTTATTCAGATGAATTTGAAAATCAAACGTGGAAATATTAGAACTGTACCTTGCCATGCAAAAGATCTTTACATTTGGTGTATGTGTTATGATGTTTTCTGGTTATTTTGCTAACTTTTTTCATGTGATATAGGTGAGAAAAAGAAGCACAAGAAGGAACTCATTGCAAAGAAGCGTCGTCAAAGAATGCTAAGTAGAGGAGTTGATTTACAGCAAATTGATACTGTGAGTCATACAATTGGTTTTGCATGAACTTAATTTGTTCTCAAGATCGTTGCATGTTTTATGTATTTGTTTGATTCTAAAGGTATCATGTGCCTGGATTGTATGTTATTGTTTGCTAGTGCCCACCTAGTTCAAATATATGATCCTTTTATGAACTACTTTCACCTTCAAATTTCCTATATACAGTAAATAATGCAGTTGCTGATGAAGACTGCATGTTCAATATCGCTCTGTTATGTCAGCATGTTGCTGTTCTGATATTTTCAACCTGCCCATAATTATGGTTGAAGTTTGAGCTGTCTTATTTCCTGAAACCAGATTACTTATGCTTTCTTCGATGATGCTGTCCATTATTTCTTATGGTACACCTTATCTGTAAGGCTACAAGCTTTTTATTGATGAGTGGTCTGATTCTCTTCCTCTATGTAGAAACTGAGGAAGATGGTTGTCGATCGACTCGATATGTTCTGCTTTCAGCCAATGCACTCTCGGGATTGTTCGCATGTACGGTTTGTATCCATATATATCCATTCAGTTTTGGTGTTGCTCTTTGAAGCCTTTGTGACGATTACGTAATTACATCCTAAATCATGACAAAAATAGAACATCAGTGTGTCATTGCTCGGTAATTTTGATCAAGTCTAATACCTTGATTCCACATAAATTAATCATTTTGCCATCCTTGCATGCCGGTATGTATTACTTATTATGTTCTACTTCATTTGTAGGTACAACGCATTGCATCTATTTATCAATTGAAAAGTGGCTGTCAAGGTTCAGGCAATAAAAGGTAATGCTGAAGACTGAAGTGACATATATGAGCTTTGTTTTTCCAATCAAGTAAATTATGACAAGTAATACTTGCGAGTTATGTGCAGAAAGTGGCATGCCCATTTTGATGATAGAGCATATTCAAATCTATTGGATGTTGAGATTGTTTAATAATAAGCTGAATATCATTAATATATCTTATGTTGCAGCACAGTAAGGAGAACACCAAATTGCAAATATCATTTTTGCATTTATGTTTGTGTCTGGTTGGAGGGCCAGGCATTTCCTCTGATGATAGTTACTCAGCGAAGATCTTCACATCATTCATTGCCACTGTGCCGCCAAGTGGGCATGCATTGATGATTGCATTGTCTTAATAGTTTCCAATGCATGTGCAGCTTTGGTAGAAGTTTACTGGTTTAGTGTCATATTTTCAGTTCTATGTTAATCTGAGGTAGGAGGATGCATGACCTCTCTTGCAATGACCCATTAGTCCTATTGTGGACAATGATGAAGGGCTTAGTGGTGTACCAACCACTACCCTGTATTGCATGGGCACTGATACGAGACGTATGCCACTGACACACCAGTCGTGCTCAGTGCAAATACTGTCTAATATGACAAATGCGTAAGCGATGTGTCCGTGAATATAGCAACTACCATAACCTGGTTTTCATACCATAATGTTATGGGACAGTTAGCTGCAGGATGTTGCACCTCTCACCCAAAGATATGTGTTGCAATGCTCCTTGTTTTGTGCTTTCATTTAGTCATGTTGATTTGCTAGCATTTTCCTTTTTCTTCAACATCAATCGTGTAAATGCAATTAATTATTTGTTGATCAATTAGGCAGTGTCCTTTTGTCAACACTGACCAGTTAAAGTTAGTACGATATGTAGTCAGACACTTCTAAATTTAGTGGTCAAGTCAGAGTATATAGGAGAATACCATGCATCTCCTTTTTGTTTTCTAGATGCCCCAATAAAAGATGCACCATATCCACCTCCTTTCATCTATAAAGCTCAATTAGTTCATGTCAAATGTCGTCAAAATATTATTGTTATTCAGTACCAGGTATTTTCTCTCTTGCAGGTTTGTTACAGTGACACTAACTGGACAGTCTTCCTTGCCATCAGCAGATGGTCAAGTTCGACTTGATAAGGTAGGTAGCCTCTGTGTTCGCATATTTGGGACTATTATTCTGTTTGGTCTCTCTGTTTTAGTGTCTATACTTGTTTCTCAGCTATCTCCTTTCTAACTATTTGCTTCTTACACCAATTCCAGCTTCTGGGGACTGAGCCTGAAGACTTTGGTGTCAATTGGAACAGCTTTAAAGGACCAGGAAAAGTGAAGGGCCTTTCAGCTCCAGGAAAATTGGCAAGGCAACATGATTCTTATGGGAAGACTGTTCCCAAGAAACAGGTCTCATTTGCGGAGCGTCCTGTATCTTTTGTGTCCTCTGGCACTATGGCGGAAACTATTACTGAGACAGTAGCAGTTGGCTCAAGTGGTGGTGATGCCTTATCGGAAAAAGTTGTTGAAAGCAACTCCTCCAAGCTGGGCACTTTTGAGATGCACACCAGGGGCTTTGGTTCCAAGATGATGGCTAAGATGGGTTTCATCGAGGGCACTGGCCTTGGCAAAGATGGCCAAGGGATAGTGCAGCCTATCCAAGCGATTCATCGCCCCAAATCTCTTGGGCTCGGTGTAGAATTTGATAGCGAAGCGGAGGCGGTCAAAGCAAGGTCAGAGCCGCCGTCTAATGCAAGGCCAGAACCAAGTAAAGCAAGGTCAGAACCGAGTAAAGCAAGGTCAGAACAGAGGTGCAATACACGGCCACTGGAGATGAATAGCGTCGGCACTTTCGAGAGGCATACAAAGGGGTTTGGATCCAAAATGATGGTGAGAATGGGGTTCGTTCCTGGTTCTGGCCTGGGGAAGGATGGCCAGGGCATTGTCAACCCTTTGACTGCGGTAAGACGACCAAAGTCGCGGGGGCTGGGAGCTACGGACAAGTACTAACATGTCATCATGTATACTTTTTTTTTTACTTATGTCTCTTGTCATGTACTTGTGGCAGTCACTTATCTTTTTTTTTTTTTGAGATCGGCAGTCACTTATCTTAGATCACCTACGTGTATGCTAGGAGAGCACAACCTGTTGGGCAGCAGTCGTGGTTTTGATGCCCCTTGCAGTTCAAGTAGTTGTAGGAGTCATGCTCGCATCGATTTGGCTCCTTGTTTACAATTCAACAAGAATTCCGATTTTCTGTTGTTTCCCTCATTATCTCGTACTCATGGTTACGTTTCTTTCTGAAGTTCTGTACAGTTATCTTCTCTTTCCAGAAGTAGTGAAATCACTTCTGAACTGATTCGGTTATGTTCTACAGTATAATATTCTCCGTCGCAGCTTTGTGTCTTGTGTAATGTGAGTTGAGTTGAGGAGCAAGGACTGATCAAACAACACCAAAAGTATGAAAGAAAATGACCATAATATTCAAGCAACACCGCCTTTACCATCACCATCGACATTGTGCCATCACGATTGTCGTTGCATCACTACCCTTGCCAGCACCGCTAGCCGAATCACCGCCGACACCATAGCTAGCCAAAGCGTCCTCATCCCATCCAACACTCTCGCCTTCTTGTCCATTCCAGTCAGATTCGTCATCATGAGTTGGTTCTCCGCTCCAATGATGTTTACCCTCATCCTGTTCTCCTCGAGAAGGTGTCTTGGTCTTCTCTAATTTGTTGCCACTTGCCATCTTATCTTGTTACTTCTTCTTGGCCAATTCCATTTTCTCTTGCAAACCTTGAGCCACGGTTGCTTTGTTTGACTTTATCAACTCATGGAGCTTCTCTCTCAAGCTTTCGGAATTAGCCTTATTCTTTATTTTGTCCTTCCGCTTCCTCCTTACACCCGATCACCCATTGTTTCTTGCCTTCAGTGGCGGTTCATCCTCCTCCTCACCATTATCATCATGACCATCAACGTCATCCAAGTTAACTTGCGTTCCTTTCTTTGGCAAAGGAGCTTCTTGGTCCCTCAAATTCCACATCTCGCTATGTGCAAGAAATTTCCAACAATTTTGGAGCACAAATACTATGCCTTTGGATGCGGCAATTTGCTCGTATCTTTCTTGTGCAGTGTGATCCAACATTCACAAATATTAAGCACAAAACTTTGAGCACATTCATAGTGAAAAAAACCACACAAGTTTGAGACAATTGACATAGTCAACAAACTCACATAGTCATCAATAGTGAAACCACATGGAGATACAATCCTCGCTTGTTCCAAACACCTACTCCAACGGTTGCAAGAATGCTTGATCACATCATACTGGCCTTAGAGAGATATCAATGAGCGGGGTGATGGTTCCAGCATGAACCTATGAAACTTATTCTCGATTCATTGCCAATATTTTTTTCCAAATTGATTATCGCTGTCAGCACATTAAGTGTCACACTCTCACATGCCTTCACCAATGCAATATCCTCGTAACTCACGGTTCTCTTTGATTTTCCATTTGTTTAAGAAGCACAAGAAACTTCCTCCTCAGCGTCTTCCATATCACCATCATGCTCGTTATCAAGTGCATCAAGTGGCGCCCTATTAGTGTTGACCAAATTTTCGTCCAACATGCTCACATTCAGACAGGGGCATGCATACTCAAACTTCAGAATGGAAAAAAGCAATCTAAACCAATTTGACACATTCAAAGAGCAGGGATAAAATTTAACCTCTTGGAGGACTTACGAACATGTTGTGGCACCGATGTTGGTAACGGGGTCCAGATGCCGGAGGGGTTGCTGCAGGTGGTGAAGGAGGTGCGGATACACGGTAGGCCGACTTTTTTGGCCAGATGCCACTATTTTTGGACGCCCCCGAGATGACACCATAGGTAGTAGTCCGAACCCTGGCACCACTGAGGCGAGAGGGAGCCGATCGACACAGCCGCAAGAGGATCAACGCTTGTGACAATGCACTTGTTCTAGCACTTGTGTTTGGGTGCAGCGCGGAGGCACAAGCATGATGGGAGGCCCTAATTCGGGCCATGCGACATCGGGGCCGACAGGTGGTGGCACTGAAAGCTCCATGGCGATGGTTGGGTAGTGCAGTGATGACGGATGGCATGGGAAGGATGATGAGGACAGATGGCATGGGGGCAAGCATATAGGTGGCATCAGAGAGGAAGCGGGTAACAAGGCGCTGAAATGTTCCTATCGCCAAGCTCGAGTCATTATATTTTGGCCCAAGGCCTGGCTCTCTGACTTACAAAAGCGGAGTTCCTTTTACTTCTCAACCCTACTCCTTTTTACTGTTAATCACCGCCGCCACATTGTCTTCTTCCTTGCGTTTGTTGCGTTTCTTATTCCTTCCTCCAACTCTAACTCATCTGCCACCATGGCTAATGCTGTTGTTGTCAACCTAGATGATGCCCCGATCGTCTTTGAGAAGCGCGGCCTTGGCCGCCCTCGCGGTAGTAAGAATAAAGCCAAGGTCCTCGCTGCAGCGTCGACATTGACAACTCCGGTGAAGCGCCACCGCGGCCGCCCATTAGGAAGCAAAAACAAGAAGTCTTCTGCTGTGATTGTGGGTGCTTCCTCTGCGCCGGATGTAAGTTTGGCCCAACCTATCTTGCCACAAAGATCTGTTGATAATATATTCTGCTTCTTCACGTTTGCTGGCACCCAATACCGCGAGCATCAATGTCTTCCTCTGAAATTTGCTGAATTCATGGATGGTCGTGAGCTCCGTGAAGCCATTCTCTGAGAAACCTCCAGCGACGAGTCGCCATATGAATTGGAAGTATATTATGATGGTCAAGGTGATGTATTTTTCAAGGGAGGTTAGCCTCGATTCGTCGAAGATTATGATCTGCATCAAGGCTGGATCTTGCTGTTCAACTATCATTGCAGTACTTCTAAGTTTGATGTCAAAATCTTTGATGGCACCCAATGCCAGAAGATGTATGGCCCTGCATCGAAGTGAAGACGCAAGATCCCTAGAATTTCTCTTCTTACATGTAATAATTACTTAGTTGATCCCTTTTGTTGTAATCTTATGCTACCAATGCTCGTACTATTTGTCGAAATTTGTTTCTCTTTAATGTCATATATGTCCTTTTTCTGTACATTGTCATAGAAAAACCAAGGGAACTAAATAGTTTCGAGGTTTTTCCCTTGTATGTTTCATTTCACGCCTTCTCATTATGTGTGATAAATTTGTTGCAAATCTGGTGCCTTTACGGCTGTGCCAATTTGCTGAACATCTCATACGATGATTGTGTCGCGTTTGCCACGATTTGTATTTTTTTTGAACTTGAATTTGTAGTACACATAACCTTGTGAACATGGGGTGGAGCCCCCGAGTGCTAGTATAGGGAACAATCTCTCTTTATTGAATATAAAGGTACATATTTCGACCCAAAAACCCGACATATGGCCTGTGTTATGGGTTTAGAGGGTCTGAACCCGATAATTTATGGCATAAGAAATTGACTCGCTAATTCTGGCTGACAAGCCTATACGTTTTCGCCTGGATGTTTATGCGTAGAAACGCCGAAGTTGTTCTGCATTCTATGGATTGCCTTCGTCTTTGCCGGTCTTCTTGTCCCACAATCGATATGCTCCTCTAGGGATTACTTCTGTGATGACGTAAGGTCCCAACCATGGAGATTCTAGCTTGCCATGGAGGTCCTGTTTAAGTCGAAGTATGAGATCTCCGACCATAAACAATCGAGGTAGCACCCAATGACTATGATAATTTTGCAAATTTTGCTGATATTGCATGGACCTAGCCAACACAACATCTCTTGCTTCGTTCAGCGTGTCGACATCATCATGGAGTGCTTCAACGGAAGTGTTTTCGTTGTAGGTAGATATTCTTGGGGCCTCATGAGTTATTTCGACTGAAAGCACGGCTTCTGCACCATGAACCAGAAAGAAATGCGTTTCTTGAGTTGCTGCATTTGGCGTGGTTCTCAAACTCCAAAGCACGGAGGGTAACTCATCTATCCAAGCGTGTTTGGATTTCTCGAGTGGTGCTAGCAATCTCTTCTTTATGCTGTTGCATATTAATCCATTGGCTTTTTCAACTTGCCCATTTGTCCGTGGGTGCGCAACGGAGGCAAAATTTATCTTGATGCCCAGGCCCTCATAGTAATCTTTGAATTCTTTGGATGTAAAATTTGTGCCGTTGTTCGTGATGATGCTGTGCAGCACTCTGAAGTGAAATACTATTGACTTGATGAAGTTTACTGATGTTGTTGAATTTTGAGTTGTTACTGGGGTTGCCTCTATCCACTTGGTGAATTTGTCCATTGCGAACATCATGTAGACATGCCCACCTAGCCATGATTTATGAAGCTTTCCAACCATATCCAGGCCCATTGTGCGAACGGCCAAGCTAGAGGTATCGGTTGAAGTTCGTCTACCGGGGCATGAGGCCTGGATGCAAATCTTTGACATGCTTCACAGGGACGAACAATGTCTTTTGCCTTTGACTACTATTAACCAGTAGAAACCTGCTCTGAAAGCTTTGGCTGCTATTGCTCGGCTGCTATTGCTCGGCTGCTTGCATGATGAACGCATACTCCTGCATGTATGTCATGTAGTATAGCTTGCCCTTCTTGAGGTGTAACACACCATTGTAGTACCCTAAATATACTCTCCTTTAACAACGGCGAAAGCATTAGATCGTCGAACTTTTCTCTGTGCTTCAACTACATCCTCGGGTAGTTTTTTATTTACCATGGACGCAAGATATGGTTGCATCCAAGTTACTTCAATCGTCGTGACTTCCTCTGGCTCTGGTCACCCAACTCTACTTCTGCTATCTCAGCCCCCGAGTCTGGCGCGAATTGCTGCTTTAGTTTCTTCATCATGACTTCCTCTGGCTCTGGTCACCCGACTCTACTTCTGCTATCTCAACCCCCGAGTCTGGCATGAATTGCTGCTTTAGTTTCTTGGAACCCAAACATTTAAGACCTTGGATTGAAATTTCGATTATATCCTCCCAAAATTCTCCTGGTGGTATGGGTAGGCATTGGGACCCGATGTTTGCGAGTAAGTCGGCTTCCTCATTACTTGCTCTGTTGACATGTGATACTTTGCACCCGTCAAAAGTTCCTTCCAAGTAATAGTATAGGTTTTGATATGCAGTCATATTGTCACTCAAAGCATCACAACGATTCATCACTTGCTGGACCACCAAGTTTGAGTCGCCGAAGATACTGAGACGAGTTGCACCGCATGCTTTGGCCATTCTCATGTCGTGCAATATGGCCTCGTATTGGGCTTCATTATTTGATGCATGCGGGAAACTCATCCGCAGTACGTATTTCATCTTATCTCCTTGGGGGTGATATAAGCACCATTCCAGCTCCTGTGCCTTTGAATCAGCGGTGAAATCTGGAAGAATTTGGGATTTGACATCCTTTCTTTTCTCATACGTGATGTCTAGGGGGGGAGATTTCGATTCCCCACAAAGAGACATGTCCTGTTGCTTTGGGGTTGTTCAAAATATTTGATAGAGGTGCCTCATTGACCACTATGATCGGGTAAACCGCAAAATAAAGTCGTAGTTTTCTCGCTTTCATGAGCATGCTATATGCGAGTTTTTGATAATGTGGGTACCGCTGCTTGGATGATGATAGTACCTCATTGAGAAAATATACCGGCCTTTGGACATCCTGAGCTTTTCCTTCCTCGCTACGCTCAACTACTAGTACCGTGCTTACCACCTGATGTGTGGCTGCAATGTATAATAAGTAGCGACACTTTTTCATTGAGTGCGACCAGCACGAGTGGTGTGGAAAGCACTCTTTTGAGGTGGGCGAATGCCTGATCGGCCTCCTTCGTGCACTCAAACTTTTTATATGACTTCTTCATGAGTGCATAGAATGGAAGTGCCTTTTCGCCAAGCCTAGCTACGAATCGACTCAAAGCTGTGACTCATCCTGCCAGTTGTTGTATTTCATTTAGTTTTGTTGGTTTTGCCATTGTTAATATCGCTTGGATTTTCTCCGAGTTAGGTTCAATCCCTCTTGCCGATACTAATAATCCGAGGAGTTGTCCTGCTGGAACACCAAAGGAACATTTAGTTGGGTTTAGTTTTAACTTGTACCTGCCCAGGTGATGTCTCACAGGACCAGTTGGGAAACCCCAAGAGGAAGGTATGATGAGCACAGCAGTAAGTTTTCCCTCAATTATGATACCAAGGTTTAATCGACCAGTAGGAGAAAGAAATCACTTCCGAAGGTTGTTGCTAGCTGACTTTGACAATGGCGCCAGAAGAAGCCTTTGATGGCACGGTGTCTGCGCCAGCAGCAACGTGGAACCTGCACACAACACAACCAAAATACTTTGCCCCAACTTACAGTGAGGTTGTCAATCTCACCGGCTTGCTGATAAAGGATTAAACGTATCGTGTGCAAGATGATATTTGTTTGCAGTAAAATAAAGTAATGCTTGCGGAAAGTAAACAATGCTTGTAGTAGAAAGTAATATATGTAAAAGAATGGACCGGGGTCCATAGTTCACTAGAGGTGTCTCTTCATAAAGATAAATAACATGCTAGGTAAACAAATTACAGTTGGGCAATTGACAGAATAAAGAATGCAAAGCAATGCATGTACATGTCATGAAGATCACTATGAGATTTTGTTGGGCATGATAACATAATACATAGACTGTAATCCAACTGCATCTATGACTAATAATCCACCCACCGAATATCATCCGAACAACCGTTGGGTATTAAGTTGCAAGCAACAGATTATCGCCTTAAGCAAAGTGTGTAATGTAAACAATACAAATGTCCTTGAACAAGAGATTGTTGTTTTCTTCCTAGTAGCAACAGCACATCTACAACCTTAGGAGTTATTGTCACTCTCCCATATTACTAGAGGCATGAACCCACTATCGAGCATAAATACTCCCTCTTGGAGTCACTAGCATCTACTCGGCCAAGATATCTACTAGCAACGGAGAGCATGCAAGATCATAAAGAACATAGACATGATAAATCAACAATCAACTTGACATAGTACTCAATATTCATCGGATCCCAACAAACACAACAGGTAGAATTACATAACGATAATCTTGATCATGATAGGCAGCTCACAAGATCTAAACATGAAGCACATGGAGGAGAAGACAACCATCTAGCTAATGCTATGGACCCGTAGTCAAAGGTAGAATACTCAAGCATCACTCTGGAGGCTGGCATGGTGATGAAGAAGGCCTCCGGTGATGATTCCCCTCTCTGGCAGGGTGCCGGGAAGAGCTTCTGGAGCCTCCCTATCTTAGGACGACGACGGCGGTGGCTTGCAGTATGTTTCGTGGAAAAGTGTTTGTCTCTTTAGGGTTTTCCCGTCGAAGGGAATTTATAGGCGGAAGGGCGATGTCAGGGGGTGGACCAGGGGTCCACACCACCTGGTGGCGTGGCCAATGGGTGGCCCGCACCACCCTATGGTGCGGCTGCCCTCTGGCCCCCTTCGTCTCTCCTTTGGACTCCATCTTCGTGTTAGGTAAATAGGAACTTCGGCTTTCGTTTTGTCCAATTTCGAGAATATTTCTTGTGTAACTTTTCTGAAACAGAAGAATAGCAGAAAACAAGAACTGGCACTGTGGCATCTCGTTAATAGGTTAGTTCCACAAAATGCATAAAAATGCCACGAAGTGTAAACAAAACACAAAGCAATTGGTGTAAAACAAGCATGGAGCATCAAAAATTATAGATACGTTTACGACGCATCAAGCATCCCCAAGTTTAACTCCTGCTCGTCCTCGAGTAGGCAAGTGATAACAAAACAATAATGTTTGAGGTGACATGCACCAACACAATCTTGATCAACTTAAGGTAAAGCATTGCATGTTGAGATCAAAGTACTCTAAACATGGGCATAAGAGATATCATTCTAACCATAGAACTTAGCAACCATGTTACAACATGAAAAGAAACACAAACAAAAGATCATGAGTAATAATGCATTGAAAGCTATATGTTTGTTTGAAGCATATAGAAAACATAGCAAAGTGGTATTCAGCTTATCCCTCATGGAGTAGCAAAACATGAATGCATAGGACACCTTCAAAGTTCAAGAGGTGAGTAGATACAAATAATTTGAGAACAAGCAATACCATAATCATGAATCAATCAATAATAAATTTTGGGACCATGCACATTATACCCAGAATGAAAACTATGCTCTCTTAATCGGTGCATAAAGGTAGAAGATGAAGACTCAGCAAAAAAGTAAAAGAAAGGCCCTTCGCAGAGGGAAGTAGTGATTGCAAGTTTTATAAACCTTCCAAAAATTATGGTACTTATTAGCTTTGAGCTCTCATTGCCCCCATCATAGGCATCTTGAGTGGTTAAGGTTAATGCGAGTACAAATATGAGATATATGCTTGACAAGTCATACGTTGAAAATCTCATGTCCCATGAATACGAGTACTTAAACCATGCTAATCGACTTAGGTCCCAAGCAAGTTCTTATCATTGTAAGCATACGTGTATCATTGAGAACGCCAACAGGGTACCTCCTGCCCGATGACATGGAAACCGTCCCACAACAAAATGACAAGACAAATAGATAATGGACACCTCGGCATCTCTTTTATTTACCATTGGGTAAAGCTTTTTATTTTGAGATGCGTCGTCGAATGTCCACTATGGTTATGCTGTAAATTTCCACCATGAATGATGCATGGTTTAGATTAGCGGCCCAGGCGTTTCTCTAACACGTATACAAACTCCATGAACTTAACAAGTTTACAACTCCTTTCACACAGATAAGCATCCATAAACAAAAGATCAAGATATCAACTAAATAAGAATAAGTGCAATGTTGAAAGCATGCCCCATGATAGCATGGTGAGCTAACTCCCGACTTACAACTTGCAAGCATATAATCAACATAAGAGAGCCACAATGGTCAAGTTAATTAAGTGCAAGAAAGTAAATGTGCCATCAAGTTCGTGAGAGCTTTACTAACTAATTTTCTCATAACAAAAATTTAATTTGGAAGATAGATAAAAGCAAAACGAATATACTTGGAATAACAAATTGCTAATAGGTAGATATGATGGACACATTGGAAAACTTTGGTTTTTGGGAGTTGGATGCACGAGAAGTATTTCCTCTCAGTATAGGTGAAGGCTAGCAAAAGACTGGGAGCGACCAACTAAGAGAGCAATAACGGCCATAATCATGCATAGCGACAAAACATTATTATCCAAAGCATAAAGTGATATCACAAGTCAAAAAACCAAATGATCATAGAGGCTTGAGGCGACGAGCTAAGGTCAAACATGGTGTAAGCATGTGCCAAGTCAACCCAAATAAAGCATCAAAGGAGAATACCACAAAAATATGCTTCTATAAGATAAAAACAACGCATGATTCTTTCAAAGGCACATTAAGCACTCTCAGTTATTTGAGACAAGTCATGCTACAACAACAACTACTAAGCATATAATCAAAATAATACCAAGAATTACATGATAAAGTCTACGCAACAGTCTAAACAAGCTCCCTTTTTCATCACTATAAGCATAAAACTGTTTACTCTTTTCCAACACCAATCAACCTTTTTGAAACAACTCCCAAAGATAAAAACCAACAAATACCAGAGGTCTAAACACACCTAGATACAAAGAACTAACAAGTTCTAAACAAAAATGAAGGTGAAAAATAAAAGCTAAATGCAGTACTAGAAAAAGAGAACACTCGTTGAACGATAAAAGTGAAAACTTGAGTGTTCTAGGCAATGAAAACAGAGTGTGTCTTATCCAAAAGAAATATGTTGGGGTCCAACCATTTATTGCAGCAAACAAAATAAAAGAAAACTGAAAGCAAAAATAAATACACTCCAAGAAAAACACATAGCATATGAAGCAATAAAAATATAGTGTCTTGAAAGATGACCTGATATTTTTATTGATGAAGAAGGGGTGCCGTGGGGCATCCCCAAGCTTTGACGCTTGTACTTCTTGGATATTTCTTGGGGTGAAATGGGCATCTCCAAGCTTGAGCTTTTGTCCATACTTCATCTCATCTCATCATTCTCCTTTCCCTATACTTGAAAACTTCCTTCATACAAAACTTCACACAATTCTCATTAGCAACATTAGTTTATGCAAGATAGTAAATCCACTCTTGGTTCAGTTTCAACTCAAGTATAACATATATTAACACATAACCTACTGTAGCAACTTCCTCAAAAAGTTCCATGATCAAAAGAACTCAAAAAGAAAGAGATCAAGAGGCAAATGCAAAGAGTGGCAAAAATCTTTCAAAACAGAACAGCTGGTAAAGATCAATTTTTTTGAAAATCTTCTGTTGCTCAAATCAAAAAGTGCAAAACTAATAAAAGTTAGACAATAACCTGGGGCATGCGCACAAGAAATCACAGATCAAAATGACGTTCTGGGAATTTTCACGAATTTTTACGGTGAAGCACAGAAATCTGTTTCAGGACAGCAACTTCCCCAAATCTTACCTTCCTCTAATTATGTAGTGACCTCACCTTTTAAAGATGACAATCCCTATGCTTTTTAGTGCTAGTCCCTGGATCAAACGCTAGCACACACAGTTTAAGATGTAATATCGAGAAACAAAGGTCACTTTATTACATCGCATGATTCAGCAATTACATAAAGAAACCTTACAATGCTCATAGCATAAAGCTTTCAGAGTTTACAACGAAATAAAAAATAGCATGGAGTCCTTCTTCTTCATGTGCCACAGGCGAACATGCTACGGATAGACTCGTAACCCTATCATACCTTTCTTATCGTCAAAAACTTGCAACATGAAATGTTGCAGCCACAAAGGGTCAATACACTTGAATTGTATTGGCAAGATGTCACTTTTGGGTGGACACAAATGGAACCTAACACTTAAATGAATATTTGGCTAAGTGGAGCTTCAGGCTAAGCTTGCAAAAAAGCAATTGTTTATCCTACTTTTCAAAAGATCTCATTTTTCTTTTAAAGCACTATTGGACACACTGGAATCCACTAGGTGCTCCTAGTTAATTATGCACACACAGGAATCCACCAGGTGTACATAATTATGATCACACAACAATCCCTTGTTAACCACTCAAGTTTTAATTTAAAGAAGTTGGGATGAGGAGATCCTTGAACAACTTCAAAATCATGTCACTCAAAATTGTCCGTAACCGGGGACACGGCTAAGTACTTAGTTTTTAACCCTCTGCAGAGGTGGTGCACTTTTCCCACAAGACTCAGTCAAACTCTTTTGCCATGATGCTCATTTTGCTCAAATGGCCAAGTGAAGACTAAGATGAGACTTTTCAGAAGCAATCCCTCAGACCAACCCAGACGCGTTCCATCCTACAAATCACTACCACCCTCTGTCCGTCTGGCTGAGTTCTCGCAACTTAGTTAGTCAAGACAGAGCCCATATGACTCATGGTTGCACTGGAAGCTTCACGACTTGAATGTCTCCAATCTCTTTGTTCCTGGGTGGCTGTCCACAAGTGAGATACACACGACCGCCATAGAGATGGCTCCGGTGTAACCACTCAACATAAATCCATCTTACCAATTTCCACCCAGGTGTTTCATTAACTTAGTTGTTTTCTTAGTTTTTGCAAAACATAGTTTTCAAACTTAATAAAAGAACATGTGGAATCCCAACCACGAATTCTATAGCACAACTAAGCAATCTACACTTACGGTGTTTCTTCTAACATGGTAATCAAGGATATCCTAAATAGGGGATAGCAAGCCTAACAATCTACACATGCATATTATTAAAAGAAGAGAAACACTACATGCATAGTAAAACATCATTGGGAATTTTATGAACAAGAGTGACACTTGCCTTAGAAATTTCTGAAGATTGTACTTCTCTTAATCAACACACGTGGCTCTCCGTACAACTATAAGATAGAAAGTAACACAACATAAACACACCAATCAAGCAATATAATCAAACAAGACAACAAAACTGCCTATTTGTTTTAGCTTAGTCTTCAAAGTCTTAGTGATAATTGGACAAAAGATTGGGCATGAAGTTGACTTGATATGGATGGAGAGAATGGCTAAGTCAAAGACTTCAAAGGATTGATGGGGGTTTTCTAGATTGTTAAGAAGTGTCAAACACTTAGTAAAAATAGCTTCAAGGAGATTCTTAGGCTTGGTTTGAGAAGTTGGATGAATAATTTCTAAGTCATGAGGTCTAACACTTTCATCTTCTTGACTTGGTCTCTCTTCTCTTGATCTTCTTGTCTTTCCTTCATCTCTTGTCTTCTCTTCAACTTCTTCTTTTTCCTTCATCTCCTTGTCTTCTCTTCAACCTCTTCTTCATGGTATTGATATGGGAAAACTTCTATGCCATAATGTCGGATGGGGTAGTCAAAACACTTAGAAGAATTTGGATGAGATGGAGTTGATAGCTTGAGGGATGGAGAGTAGATTTTCACTAAGTCATGGTAGAGTTGAGTGGTCATTAGGACTTAGGATAATTCACCATTTGCATAGTGGGACAAAAGCAAATAGCACAAAGTGCATTGATAGAAATTAGGAAATTGGATATTTGCAAGGTGCTTCAAATAACACATCTATAACTTACAAATAGGATGAACCAATAGAGTTGACTTTTGTGCAGAAGGTGTGTGAAGTGTCCTGGTGGTTTTCTATTATCAAGATAACCAATTTTGCAAAACGAAATATGCCTAAAATATTTATAGAATTAAATCTAGAGAGAAAATACTCAAATTCTCATTTGAATTTGAATACTTGATAAAATTTGTCCAAAAAATTTGTGCAGTGGTTCCACTGGATAGAGGATAACAATATGATCCATTTGCAAAAAGAATCATCTGAAAAGAATTTATAGAATTTGAACTATATCAAAAACACTCAAACTCACATATTTAAATTTGAATATTTTCAGCTAGTTCAAAAGATAAAGTTTATTACAGAATAGTGTTCTACACATTTTTAGGAGTTCAGGGATATATTATTTGCAATTTTTGGATTAGTGGATCAAAAGATATGATTTATGCAAGATTCAACCAAATTCAGATCTGAAATTCTAATTTTGAATCTGTTTTAAACCTAGAGCCGACACGTGGCGCTCTGTGGTTCGCCTGTACTGGTTCATGCGGATCTCGAATAGGAGCCATAGGATTTTATGAGATCTGGACGTACTAGATCGTCCAGTATGTCTTCGGTTAAGTGTTCTATCTGAACCAGACGATCTAGATCGGACGGCTGCATTCTAAAGGAAGAGAAGAGGGGGTTACCTATGGTTTCGATGAGCAGCTCCGGCGAGACTGCGGCCATGCGTCGACCTCCGGCGATGCTCCGATGGGTTTCCGAGGCAGGGGAGAGGATGACGAGGTTCAGAGCGACGCGGGGGTCTCGATTGTGTGATCTCCGACATCGTTTGCATCCTGCTGCAAGAGGAGGAGGTGGCTGGAGATGAGCGCGCGTCGGCGAGCTCCAGTCTTGCGATGAATCACTCAATTTCCTGCGAGATTGGGAAAACCGTGAACACTAGCAGACGCGTCAGGTCGAGGAAGGGAGAAGGAGGTAGGAAGGAGGGCTCGGGGCACCACGGCTGGGTCAGAATCGGCGATGCAAGGCGGCGGCGTCTGCAGGTCCCCGATGAAAAATTCGTCGGACTGGAGAGGTTCTTCGTGAGGGAAAAGAAAAGGGGGCGGGGGAGGAGTGACAGGGCTATTTACAGCCGAGGGTGGCGTGCGAGAGGGGCTAGGGTTTGGACGCGGGGGCGATCGGACGGCGCAGATGGTGTCGGGCTCCTCCAGGTCTCCTGAACGGAGGTAGAGGGTGACACTGACGGGCGGGCCCCGCTCGTCAACGGGCGGAGGAGCTAGACGGCGTACCCCTTCGGGGTTTCGCCCGGCTGGGCCTCGGGCCAGTTCTGGGGCTGGGCCGATTTGGTCCCCCCGGCCTTTTATTCTTTTCCTAATTCTTTTTTTCTTTTCTATTTTTTGAATTCTGTTTTAATCCAAACTCTTTGCAAATTTGTTTCAAACATATTCCTAAATTATTCTAACAATCAAAGCAAAGTTTTATACCAGCAATAAAACTAGTTTTCAAAATAAAAGGAATTTTTTCATTAAACTTCATGAACATAGCAAGGAGGCTTGCCTGCATAAATGCATATATGGAGATAGGGTTTGAAATAAATCATTTTAGAAATCAGTGATAAAACCTTATAAAATAATGTTTGAAATTATCTTTCAAACTTAGTTTTGATGATGAAATAAATAATTTTGTAAACCATCCTTTGCAAGCAAGCTTGCATAGATTCATGTGTAAAAAATATTATTTGGAAAACTTTCATCTTCTCAAAGAAACTCTTCAAGAAAATGATAGAAGGTTTGAAATAGTTTTGTACTAAAGCTTTTAAATCAACTCAAGAGATTTTAAATCCCTGTAAATTTTCAATCAATGCATACGAAATAAAACAAAAAAGTTCTCCCAAAATTTGATAAAATCTTGGGATGTTACAAATTAGAGGTTCTTCTTGGCACAAAAACGAAATAAAAATGATAAGGAGAGGTCATTACGGTAGTAATAACTTCTAGGACTCAACAAAAATAACAAGTACTGAAAAGAAAACATTGGGTTATCTCCCAAGAGTGCTTTTCTTCAACGCCTTTGAGCTAGGCGCAGAAAGTGAGAATCAAGTATGTTTGAATGAAAGAGCATCAACATCATAATTTGCTCTAAGAATAGAATCAAAAGGAAAATTCTTTATCTTTCTAGTGAAGTGTTCCATACCTTTCTTGAGTGAGAATTGATATTTAATGGTGCCTTCTTTCATATCAATAATAGCACCAACAATTCTAAGAAAAAGGTCTTCCCAAAATAATAGGACAAGAAGCATTGCATTCAATATCCAAAACAAGGAAATCAACGGGAACAGGGTTATTGTTAACCATAATAAGAACATCATTAATCCTCCCCAAAGGTTTCTTCTTAGCAACATCAGCAAGAGGAACATCAAAATAACAATTTTCAAGCAGTGGTAAACCAAGCATATCATAAATTTTTCTAGGCATAACAGAAGTACTTGCACCAAGATCACATAAAGAATTACAATCAAAATCATTCACATTCATATTAATGATGGGCTCCCAACCATCTTCTAACTTTCTAGGAATAGAAACTTTTCGTTTCAACTTATCCTCTCTAATTTGCATGAGAGCTTTAGTAATATGCTTTGTAAAATCCACATTCATAGAACTAGCATTAGGACTTCTAGCAAGCTTTTGCAAGAACAAAATTACTTCAGAAATTTTGCAACGATCAACATCAAAATCATTACTATCAAAAGTAGCAGAACTATCGTCTCCCATACTCTGAAAAATTCCAGCACTTTTATTAGAAAAAGTTTCCATGGTTTTCAGCAATTTTGCACAAGGAGTAGGGATTTTCTCTACACCAATCAAAGTAGGAGGTGTGCTAGCATTTGAAACAACATCACTAGTGGTGGTAATAGTACAAACCTTAGTCATATTCCTAGCAATCTCATCTTCTCTTTCCCACCTAGCATGCAATTCTGCTAACATCCTAACATTATTATCAATCTTAACCTGAATGGCATTCAAAGTCTTGCTTTCTTTCACATCATGAGGCCAAACCTTTAGTTTTAGAAGTTCAACATCAAGAGCAAGTCTATCAACTTTAGAAGCAAGAACATCAATTTTACCAAACTTTTCCTCAATAGACTTATTAAAAGAAGTTTGTTTACTAATGAAGTCCTTAAGCATGACTTCAAGATCAGAGGGCGCGCTCCTATTGTTGTTGGAGGAATTACCATAAGAATTACCATAACCATTACCATTGGTAGAAGGATACGGCTATAATTGTTGCTACCAAAATTATTCCTATAAGCACTGTTGTTGAAATTATTATTTCTAATAAAATTCACATCAACATGCTCTTCGTGAGCAACCAAAGAGGCTAAAGGAACATTATTAGGATCAACATGAGCTCTATCATTAACAAGCATAGACATAATGGTATCAATCTTATCACTCAAGGAGGAGGTTTCTTCAATAGAATTTACCTTCTTACCTTGTGGAGCTCTCTCGGTGTGCCATTCAGAATAATTTACCATCATATTATCAACGAGCTTCGTTGTGGCGCCCAAGGTGATGGACATAAAAGTACCTCCAGCAGCTGAATCCAGAAGGTTTCTTGAAGAAAAATTTAGTCCTGCATCAAAGGTTTGGATAATCATTCAAGTAGCCAGCCCATGAGTGGGATAATTCTTTATCAAAGATTTCATTCTTTCCCAAGCTTGAGCAACATGTTCTTTATCAAACTGTTTAAACCTCAAAATATCACTTCTCAAAGATATAATCTTAGCAGGAGGATAATATTTTCCAATAAAAGTATCCTTGCACTTAACCCAAGAATCAATACTATTTCTAGGCAAAGATAGCAACCAATCCTTAGCTCTTCCTCTGAAAGAGAAAGGAAACAACTTAAGCTTAATAATATCTCCTGCTGCTATTTGATGGCGCCTAATTGACAAGGGAGATTATTCTTCTGCGGTCCCCGGCAACGGCGCCAGAAAACTAGCTGATCCCTTTGATGACGTATGGTTGACGTGGGAGCAGACTGTCCTTGTGCGTGGTGAATAACCAGCCCGTTGGGAACCCCAAGAGGAAGGTATGATGAGTATAGCAGCTAGTCTTCCCTCAGTTAAGAAACCAAGGTTTAATGTCGATCAGGAGAGGAGAGACAATGACGACTGAAGGTGATGCAGACTGGCTTAGTGACACTCCAACAAGGGCGCCGTTAACGATACTTGTTGACTCGTCTTCGGCCAGCAGCAACGCGGAACCTGCACACAACACAAACAAATACTTTGTTCCCAACTTGCGATGAGGTTGTCAATCTCACCGGTTTGCTTGAAACAAAGGTTATGAGTGTATCGAGTGGAAAACAATATAGTATGCGAGTAAAGTAAACAGGTGATAGCAATATGATGGAAATAGGACCGGAGTCCACAGTTCACTAGTGGTGTCTCTCCATAAGATAAATAACACATGCTGGGTAAACAAATTATAGTTGGGCAATTGATAGAATAAAGATAAACGTGATATGTCAAGAAGATCACTATGAGATTTACTCTGGGCATTACAACAAAATACATAGACCGCCATCCAACTGCACCTATGACTAATAATCCACTCCCGGGGATATCAATCCGAACACCCTAGAAGTATTAAGTTGCGAACAACAGATAATTGCATTAAGCAAAGTGTGTAATGTAAACAAAGCATATGCCCTTGAGCATATGAATGTTGTTTTCTCCCTAGTAGCAACAGCACATCTACCACCTTAGAGGTTTCTGTCACTCCCCCTGGTGAAATAGAGGCATGAACCCACTATCGAGCATAAATACCCCCTCTTGGAGTCACTAGCAACTACTCGGCCAAGGTAGCTACTAACAACGGAGAGCATGCAAGATCATAAACAACATAGAGATAACAAAAGATAATATTCAGTACAGCAACTTAATCATAAACACCAATATTCATCGGATCCCAACAAACCAAACATGTAGAATTACATAACGGTGATCTCAATCATGTAGGGCAGCTCATGAGATCTAAACATGAAGCACGTGGTGGAGAAGACAACCATCTAGCTGCTGCTATGGACCCATAGTCCAAGGTAGACTACTCACTCATCGCTCCGGAGGCAAGCATGGCGATGAAGAAGACCTCCGGTGGCGATTCCCCTCTCCGGCAGGGTGCCGGGAAGAGCTTCTGGACCCTCCCGATCTTCGGGTCGACGGTGGCGGCGGATCGCGATGTGTTCTGGAAATCTGATCGGGTCCTTAGGTTTTTTCCGTCGGGGGGTCTTTATAGGCGAAGGGGCGTCGTCAGAGGAGGAGCCAGGCGCCCTCACGCGGGGCCTGCGCGGCCAGGGGCCTGGCCGCGCCGCCCCTGCGTGTGGGGCCCTGGTGGCCCCCCCTCTGACTCTCCTTCGGATCTCTGGAAGCTTCCGGGTAAAATAAGACTTCAGGAACTTGTTTCGTCCAATTCCGAGAATATTTCCTGTGTATCACTTCTGAAACACAAAAACAGCAGAAAACAGGAAACTGGCGCTGTGGCAACTCGTTAATAGGTTAGTTCCGGAAAATGCATAAAAGTGCCACTAAGTGTAACGAAACAATAGGCAAATGGTGTAAAAACAAGCATGGAGCATCGAAAATTATAGATACGTTTGAGACGTATCAAGCATCCCCAAGCTTAACTCCTGCTCGTCCTCGAGTAGGTAAGTGATAACAAAAGAATAATTTTTGAGGTGACATGCACCTACACAATCTTGATCATATATGTAAGCATTGGTGAGCTGGGATCATAAGAACTTAAAACATGGGCATGAAGATATAATCTTGACAATAAGAACTTAGCAACCATGTTGTAAACATGCAAATGAACACAAACAAAAGATCATGAAAATGAAACAATGAAAGTCAAACGTGTGTTCAAATCATAAGGAAAAACAGACAAATGGTTTTCAGCTTGTCCTTCAAAGAGAGCAAAACATAAATGCATAAGACACCTTCAAGTTTAAGAGGGCGACTAGATACAAATAATTTAAGAACAAGTGAAACCAACAATATGAATCAATCAATGAACTTTGGGACAATGCATATCACACTAAGAATGACAACTATGCTCTCTTAATGGTGCATAAAGAAAGAAGGTGGTGACTCAACATAAAAGTAAAAGAAAGACCCTTCGCAGAGGGAAGCAGTGATTGCAAGTTTTATAACCTTCAAAAATTATGGTACTTACCGGCTTTGAGCTCTCATTGCCCCCATCATAAGCATCTTGAATGGTTAAAGTTAATGCGAGAACAATTATGATGCATATGCTTGACAAATCATAAGTTGAAAACCTCATGCCCCGTGAATACGAGTACCCAAACCTCATGCTACTTTACTTAGAGTCCCAAGCAAGGCTCTTGTCATTGTAAGTATATGCATATCATTGAGAACCGCCAATGGGGTACCTCCGTGCCCGATGACATGGAACAAGCCCACACCAAAATGACAGGACAAGCAGACAATGAACACCTCGACATCTCTTTTATTTGCCTTTTGTTTAGCTTTTTATTGTGAGATGCGTCGTCGAATGTTCACCATGGGTATGCTGCAAATTTCCACCATGAATTATGCATGGCTTAGATTGGTGGCCCGGCGTTTCCCTAACACATATACAAACTCCATGATCCCTACAAGATTCCCAATTCATTTCACACCGCGGGCATCCATAGACAAAAGATCACGATATCAACTCAAATAAGAAGTGCAATGTTGAAAGCTTGCCCCATGACAGCATGGATGGGCTAGAATCCAACTTACAACTTGCAAGCATAACAACTCAACATAAGAGACCACAATGTCAAATTTTTAAGAACAGGAAAAAGTAAAGTGTGCCTTCCGGTTCGTGAGAGCTTTACTGACCGAATTTCGCATAACACTGGTAAGAGTTTAATTTGAAGAGAAAATAAAAGCAAGTCAAATTTACTTGGAATAGCAAATTGCTAGTAGGTATGTATGGTGGACACTTTGGAAAACTTTGGCTTTTAGGAGTTGGATGCACGAGTAGAGCTCATACTCAGTACAAGGCGAGGGCTAGCAAAAGACTGGGAGCGACCAACTAAGAGAGCAATAATGGCCATAATCACGCAAAGCGACAAAGCGACATTAAAAGAAGCATAAGATGTCATCAAAAGTCAAAAACTAAATGATCATAGAGGCTATTGGCGACTTTGTAGGAGTCTAACATGTGTGAGCATGCGCCAAGTCAACCCAAATGAAGCATCAAGGAGAAAACCAAAATAATGCTTCCATACAATAAAAACAACGCATGATTTTTTTCAAAGGCTCATTAAGCAATCTCAGTTATTTGAGACAAGTCAT
Organism: Dactylis glomerata; assembly: GCA_007115705.1. Taxonomy (NCBI): domain Eukaryota; kingdom Viridiplantae; phylum Streptophyta; class Magnoliopsida; order Poales; family Poaceae; genus Dactylis; species Dactylis glomerata. The sequence goes on from QXEO01000752.1 coordinate 579,220, forward strand.
GCTACAGCAAAACCACTAAGCATACTATCAAAAAGACATCAAGCATGACATGAAAAAGCCTAAGCCGCAGTCTATACAAGCTCCTTCTTGTACCACTATTTTGCACAAAGCTTTTTCTCTTTTCCAACACCATTTGAAATTTTTATAAACACCTCTTTTGATGAAAACAAATAAAGATCAGAGGCAAAAATACACCTTGATGAAAAGATATGACAAGGTCTGAACGCAAATCAAGGCGAAAACAAAAACCAAAAGCAGTAGCAGAAAAAGAAGAACACTCGATTTTTAATAAGAGTGAAAACTAGAGCGTTCTTGGCAAATGAAAATGAGTACAACTCCTTCAAAGAAAATTTGTTGGGGTCCAACCATTTATTGCAGCAAACAAACAAACTAAACCAACTAAGAAAACGAAAACAACTGACGCTCCAAGAAAAACACATAGTGCATGAAGCAATAAAAATATAGTGTTTTGAAAGGTGACCTGATTTTTGCCGATGAAGAAGGGGTGCCTCGGGGGCATCCCCAAGCTTTGACGCTTGTACTTCTTGGATATTTCTTGGGGTGATGCATGGGCATCCCCAAGCTTGAGCTTTTGTCCATTCTTCAACTCATCTCATCATTCTCCAATCCCTACACTTGAAAACTTCCTTCATACAAAACTAAACACAATTCTATTAGCAACATTAGTGTAAGCATAACATATAATCAATCCTCTTTTTGCTTCAGGTTTCAACTCAAAACCACCACATATATAGCAAATACTACTGTAGCAACCTCCCCAAAAGTTCCGTGATCAAAAGAACTCAAAAGAAAGCGATAAAGTGGCAAACACAAATATTGGCAGAAATCTGTCAAAACTGAACAGCTGACAAAGGTCGAATTTTTTAAGGATTATCTGTTGCTCAAATCAAAAAGTGTTCAACTAAAAAAAGTTTGGATACAGCCTGGGGCATATGCACAAGAAATTTCAGGTCCAAAAGATAAACAGAGAATTTTCACGAATTTTTACGGTCCAGCACCGAAAACAGTTTCAGGACAGCAACATCCCCAAATCTTTACCTCACTCAAATTAGAGGCTTCTCTTGGCACAAAAACGAAATAAACAAGATAAGGAGCGGTCATTACAGTAGTAATGACTTCCAAGACTCAAATAAAAGAAAAAGTACTGAAAAGAAAACATTGGGTTATCTCCCAAGAGTGCTTTTCTTTAACGCCTTTGAGCTAGGCGCAGAAAATTGCGAATCAAGTAATATCAAGTGATGAAGCATCAAGCTCATAATTTGCTCTAAGAATAGAGTCAAAAAGTAATTTCTTTCTTTTCCTAGGGAAGTGTTCCATACCTTTCTTTAGTGGGAATTGATATTTGATAGTGCCTTCCCTCATATCAATGATGGCACCTACAGTTCGAAGAAAGGGTCTTCCCAAAATAATAGGACATGAAGCATGACATTCAACGTCCATAACAAGAAAATCAACGGGAACAAGGTTATTGTTAACCACAATAAGAACATCATTAATTCTTCCCAAAGGTTTCTTCTTAGCAACATCAGCAATAGGAACATCAAAATAACACTTTTCAAGCGGTGGTAAATCAAGCATGTCATAAATCTTTCTAGGCATGATAGAAATACTAGCACCTAGATCACATAAAGCATGGCAATCAAAACCATTAACATGCATATCAATGATGGGTTCCCAACCATCTTCTAACTTCTTGGGAACAGAAGCTTTTTGCTTCAACTTTTCATCCCTAATCTTTATGAGAGCATTGGTAATATGCTTAGTAAAAGCAATATTTAAAGAACTAGCATTGGGAGTCAAAGCAAGCTTTTGCAAGAACAAAATTACTTCAAATATATTGCAGCCATCAATATCAAAATCATTAATAGAAGTAGAGCTATCATCTCCCACACTCCGAAAAAGTTCAGCACTCTTTTGAGAAAAAGTTTTGGCAGTTTTAGGCTTTTTAACACAAGGAGTAGGAGTTTTCTCTACACCAATCAAAGTAAGAGGATTGCTAGTATTAGGAGCAACATCATTAGAGGTAGTAATAGTACATACCTTCATCTCTCTAGCCATCTCATCTTCTCTTTCCCACCTGGCATGCAATTCCGCTAACAATCTAATATTTTCATCAATTCCAACTTGAATAGCATTAGCGGTAGCAAAAACATTGTTCTCTTTCACATCATTAGGAAACACTTTTAATTTCAGAAGTTCAACATCATGAGCAAGGCTATCAATTTTAGAAGCAAGAATATCAATTTTGCCTAACTTTTCCTCAACAGACTTGTTAAAAGCAGTTTGCTTACCGATGAAGTCCTTGAGCATTACCTCAAGCTCGGAGGGCGCGGCCCTAGTGTTGTTGTAGGAATTACCATAAGAGTTACCATAACCATTACCATTGGTAGAAGGATACGGCCTATAATTGTTACTAGCAAAATTGTTCATATAAGCATTGTTGTTAAAATTATTGTTTCTAATGAAATTCACATCAACATGCTCTTCTTGAGCAACCAGAGAGGCCAAAGGAACATTATTAGGATCAACATGAGTCCTATCATTAGCAAGCATAGCCATAATGGTATCAATCTTATCATTCAAGGAAGAGGTTTCCTCAACAGAATTTACCTTCTTACCTTGTGGAGCTCTCTCGGTGTGCCATTCAGAATAATTTACCATCATGTTGTCGAGTAGCTTTGATGCGGCGCCCAAGGTAAGGGACATAAAAGTGCCTCCAGCAGCTGAATCAAGTAGGTTCCTTGAAGAAAAATTCAGTCCTGCATAAAAAGTTGGGATAATCATCTAAGTAGTCAGTCCATGAGTGGGGCAATTCTTTATCATAGATTTCATTCTTTCCCAAGCTTGAGCAACATGTTCATTATCAAACTGAGTAAACTTCATAATATTGCTATGCAGAGATATAATCTTAGCAGGAGGATAATATCTACCAATAAAAGCATCCTTACACTTAGCCCATGAATTAATACTATTTTTAGTCAAAGACATCAACCAATCTTTAGCTTTTCCTCTCAAAGAAAAAGGAAACAGCTTGAGCTTAATAATATCACTATCAACATCCTTATATTTCTGCATCTCACATAGCTCAACAAAATTGTTGAGATGAGCTGCAGCATCTTCAGTACTAGCACCAGAAAATTGTTCTTTCATAACAAGGTTCAATAAAGCAGGCTTAATCTCATAAAAGTTTGCAGCAGTAGCAGGTGGTGCAATAGGAGTGCAGATAAAATCACTATTGTTTGTGCTAGTAAAGTCACACAACTTGGTGTTTTCAGGATTGGCCATTTCAGCAAAACAAAAGTAAACAAGTAAAAACAACTACCAAGGATTCTAATTTTTTTGGGTTTTTGATAAAAAGCAATGCAGGTAAAATAAATAAAGTAAAGCAAAACAATAAAACAAAGTAAAGGATGTGTGTGCGAAAAACTCCCCTCGCAGAAGTCTTCTCTTCCTCCCCGGCAACGGCGCCAGAAAATTAGCTGCTGCTATTTGATGGCGCCTAATTGACAAGGGAGATTATTCTTCTGCGGTCCCCGGCAACGGCGCCAGAAAACTAGCTGATCCCTTTGATGACGTATGGTTGATGTGGGAGCAGACTGTCCTTGTGCATGGTGAACAACCAGCCCGTTGGGAACCCCAAGAGGAAGGTATGATGAGTATAGCAGCTAGTCTTCCCTCAGTTAAGAAACCAAGGTTTAATGTCGATCAGGAGAGGAGAGACAATGACGACTCAAGGTGATGCGGACTGGCTTAGTGACACTTCAACAAGGGCGCCGTTAACGATACTTTTTGACTCGTCTTCGGCCAGCAGCAACGCGGAACCTGCACACAACACAAACAAATACTTTGTTCCCAACTTGCGATGAGGTTGTCAATCTCACCGGTTTGCTTGAAACAAAGGTTATGAGCGTATCGAGTGGAAAACAATATAGTATGCGAGTAAAGTAAACAGGTGATAGCAATATGATGGAAGTAGGACCGGGGTCCACAGTTCACTAGTGGTGTCTCTCCATAAGATAAATAACACATGCTGGGTAAACAAATTACAGTTGGGCAATTGATAGAATAAAGATAAACGTGATATGTCAAGAAGATCACTATGAGATTTACTCTGGGCATTACAACAAAATACATAGACCGCCATCCAACTGCATCTATGACTAATAATCCACTCCTGGGGATATCAATCCGAACACCCTAGAAGTATTAAGTTGCGAACAACAGATAATTGCATTAAGCAAAGTGTGTAATGTAAACAAAGCATATGCCCTTGAGCATATGAATGTTGTTTTATCCCTAGTAGCAACAGCACATCTACCACCTTAGAGGTTTCTGTCACTCCCCCAGGTGAAATAGAGGCATGAACCCACTATCGAGCATAAATACCCCCTCTTGGAGTCACTAGCAACTACTCGGCCAAGATAGCTACTAACAACGGAGAGCATGCAAGATCATAAACAACATAGAGATAACAAAAGATAATATTCAGTACAAGCAACTTAATCATAAACACCAATATTCATCGGATCCTAACAAACCAAACATGTAGAATTACATAACGGTGATCTCAATCATGTAGGGCAGCTCATGAGATCTAAACATGAAGCACATGGTGGAGAAGACAACCATCTAGCTGCTGCTATGGACCCATAGTCCAAGGTAGACTACTCACTCATCGCTCCGGAGGCAAGCATGGCGATGAAGAAGACCTTCGGTGGCGATTCCCCTCTCCGGCAGGGTGCCGGGAAGAGCTTCTGGACCCTCCCGATCTTCGGGTCGACGGTGGCGGTGGATCACGATGTGTTCTGGAAATCTGATCGGGTCCTTAGGTTTTTTCCGTCGGGGGGTCTTTATAGGCGAAGGGGCGTCGTCAGAGGAGGAGCCAGGCGCCCTCACGCGGGGCCCGCGCGGCCAGGGGCCTGGCCGCGCCGCCCCTGCGTGTGGGGCCCTGGTGGCCCCCCTCCGACTCTCCTTCGGATCTCTGGAAGCTTTCGGGTAAAATAAGACTTCAGGAACTTTTTTCGTCCAATTCCGAGAATATTTCCTGTGTATCACTTCTGAAACACAAAAACAGCAGAAAACAGGAAACTGGCGCTGTGGCAACTCGTTAATAGGTTAGTTCCGGAAAATGCATAAAAGTGCCACTAAGTGTAACGAAACAATAGGCAAATGGTGTAAAAACAAGCATGGAGCATCAAAAATTATAGATACGTATGAGACGTATCATCTCCATCTACATCTTTATACTTTTGCATCTCACATACCTCAACAAAATTGTTGAGATGAGCTGCAGCATCATCAGTACTAACACCAGAAAATTGCTCTTTCATAACAAGATTTAACAAAGCAGGTTTAATCTCATAAAAATTTGCCTCAGGAGCAGGTGGCGCAATAGGAGTGCAGATGAAATCATTGTTGTTTGTGCTAGTAAAGTCAGACAACTTGGTGTTCTCATGAGTACTCATTCTAGCAAGACTAAAACAGATAAACAAAAATAACAACTATAAAAGGAACTAATTTTTTTTGTATTTTTGATAAAAAGATGCAAACAAAAATAAAGTAAATAAACTAAGCAAAACAATAACAAAGTAAAAAGATTGGAAGTGAGAGACTCCCCTTGCAGAATCCTCTTTCTCCCCGGCAACGTCTCTAGAAAATGTCTTGATGTCTCACAGGACCAGTTGGGAAACCCCAAGAGGAAGGTATGATGAGCACAACAGTAAGTTTTCCCTCAGTTATGATACCAAGGTTTAATCGACCAGTAGGAGAAAGAAATCACTTCCAAAGGTTGTTGCTAGCTGACTTTGACAATGGCGCCAGAAGAAGCCTTTGATGGCGCAGTGTCTGCGTTAGCAGCAACATGCAACCTCCACACAACACATCCAAAATACTTTGCCCCAACTTACAGTGAGGTTGTCAATCTCACCGGTTTGCTGATAACAAAGGATTAAACGTATCGTGTGGAAGATGATATTTGTTTGCAGTAAAATAAAGTAATACTTGCGGAAAGTAAACAGTGCTTGCAGTAGAAAGTAATATATGTAAAAGAATGGACCGGGGTCCACAATTCACTAGAGGTGTCTCTCCATAAAGATAAATAACATGCTGGGTAAAAAAATTACAGTTGGGCAATTTATAGAATAAAGAATGCAAAGCAATGCATGTACATGTCATGAAGATCACTATGAGATTCACTTGGGCATTCCAACATAATACATAGACCGTAATCCAACTGCATCTATGACTAATAATCCACCCACCGGATATCATCTGAACAACCGTTGGGTATTAAGTTGCAAGCAACAGATTATCACCTTAAGCAAAGCGTGTAATGTAAACAATACAAATGTCCTTGAACAAGAGATTGTTGTTTTCTCCCTAGTAGCAACAACACATCTACAACCTTAGGAGTTATTGTCACTCTTCCAGATTACTAGAGGCATGAACCCACTATCGAGCATAAATACTCCCTCTTGGAGTCACTAGCATCTACTCGGCCAAGATATCTACTAGCAACGGAGAGCATGCAAGATCATAAATAACATAGACATGATAAATCAACAATCAACTTGATATAGTACTCAATATTCATCGGATCCCAACAAACACAACATGTAGAATTACATAACAATGATCTTGATCATGATATGCAGCTCACAAGATCTCAACATGAAGCACATGGAGGAGAAGACAACCGTCTAGCTACTACTATGGACCCGTAGTCCAAGGTAGACTGCTCACGCATCACTCCGGAGGCTGGCATGGTGATGAAGAAGGGCTCCGGTGATGATTCCCTTCTCCGGCAGGGTTCCAGGAAGAGCTTTTGGATCCTCCCGGTCTCGGGACGACGACGGTGGCGGCTTGCAGTATGTTTCGTGGAAAAGTGTTCATCTCTTTAGGGTTTTCCCGTCGAAGGGAATTTATAGGCGGAAGGGCGATGTTAGGGGGTGGACCAGGGGTTCACACCACCTGGTGGCGTGGCTAGGGGGCGGCCCGCGCCACCCTATGGTGCGGCTGCCCTCTGGCCCCCCTCCGTCTCTCATTTGGACTCTGTCTTTGTGTTAGGTAAATAGGAACTTCGGCTTTCATTTCGTCCAATTCCGAGAATATTTACTGTGTAACTTTTCTGAAACACAAAAATAGCAGAAAATAGGAACTGCCACTGTGGCATCTCGTTAATAGGTTAGTTCCAAAAAATGCATAAAAATGCCACGAAGTGTAAACAAAATACAAAGCAATTAGTGTAAAACAAGCATGGAGCATCAAAAATTATAGATATGTTTACGATGGATCACCAGTTTGTCAAAGGTTTCCCGCAGATTAGTGATTAGCGTTGCCTGTTCTCTTGTGGTGATTACCACATCATCAATGTATACTTGCACGTTGCGTCCAATCTGTTTCTCGAGGCAGTTTTGAGCATCCGTTGGTAGGTTGCTCTTGCGTTTTTAAGCCAAAAGGCATAACTTGATAGCAGTACACTCCATATGGCATGATGAACACTGTTTTTCCTCATCTTCTACCTTCAACTTGATCTGGTTGTAGCATGAGTATGCATATGATAACCCCCAAGTGCAGGGTATCATCGTAGTATAATTCGATAAGTATTTGAGTGTCGAACCCACGAGGAGCTGAAGGTAAACTATCTATTCTCTAAATCCCTATAACCCACTTATATGGCCTTCTATGCAAAGCTAGGAAATATGATGTGTGTGTGTGCGTAGGAAGAGATTTCTACTATAAAATTATAAATGCTGAAAATAAAATGCAAGGAGTAAAACTAATGCAAATAAAACAAAGTAAAATGAATTGAAGTAAAGTGGAGTAACTCAAGGGAGTAAGTGTCTTGGAAAATTGCTATTTCATATGTTTAGTTGTCACAATTAGTGAAGCTCAATAGAGTCTTTTAAAGTTTCTTCTAGGAAGGAGCCAAAAACAGGTATAGTCAACAAAAGGAACTAAACCCCTTATGATGGATATCATGGCCAAGTTAATGTGCACACGAGAATTATTAAGACATAGAAGTCCCACCATAGCCTTAAGTTCTAAGATCTCCTATATGAATCCCCCGTTAGTTAACCATGAATTAACATAGCAAGCATCTAGGGTTTGAACACGGTTTCTGTACTCCGTCCGTTCATCCTCCTGTCAAAACATGCAACGGTGACAACCTTATGCAACCCCCAACATATGTGTGCACTCATATATCAGTACATAAGACCATCATAGAAGATAAAAAACTTGTATGCAACCAATCAACAAAGAATTTCACAATTGCCAATAACAAGTTACTACTCAAACAAGGACATAGGAACATAATAGATCATCGGAAATGAGTATATTGCATCATACATCATGTTTGCCAAGAGATTACAGTGGGGATGATGAGATCTTGCAGTAGATGGTGATGGAGAGGTGCTGATCTTGATGGTGGTGTTGATGGAGACGCCATAGGGGGGATGGAGGAGCCTTCCGCAGGTGATTCCGGTGGCGTTTCCCCCCTCCAATCTCCTCCGGCGGCAGCCGCTAGGCTCTCTGTTTCGGTGTTTTCATTCTCTCTGCCGCCTCCCTTCGTGACCCATAGGGGGAACCTTTTTATAGTAGGTTTTAGGTCAAGACGAAGTCACAGGGATGAAGATCAATAACATCGGAGCCACGAGGGGGGAATGGGCATGCCCCATGCGGCCAGGGAATCTGACCGCGTGGGGGCTTCCCATTTTCAGCCTGTTGGGCTCCTGGTCTTCATCTTCAGCCCATAACGTTCGTCTCAAAAATTCTGAACCGTGCTCTTTGACCTTGCCCTTTTTGGAGTCCCAAAGCTCCCGGAAAGTCCAAAACTCTAAAAAAGATATTTTTCTGAAAAACAAAATTAGAACCAAAAGAGGGGGGATTGTTTAGAAAATCCCCGAAATCATTATAAAACATGAACATAGCATCTTATAAGTTGCAAACATGTTGGAATATCAAGTAATAAAGTGCAAAGTTCATGTATGCATTTTACATGCATCAACATCCCCAAGCTTAACCTATACTTGTCCTCGAGTATGAAGGTGATAAAACTAACATGGACTTTGTACTTTACAACTATCTTAGATATCAAAGATGATTACTATTTCTACACAAAGTCAAATGATTCATTCTCGAAAGGAATAGCAATATGCAAGATAGATCATGAAGTGATATCTCATATACAATGAAAGGATGATCAATAGTAATTCACAAAGCGCAACATAGAAGAAAGAGTTATGGACCACATGTTTCCAAAATGCAAAAGCAAAAGTAAATAAAACATTCTATAGTGGTCATAGAGTTTTTCTTCTTAAATTAGAATATAAAAGTGGACACTTTGGAAAGATCGATAATAAGCAGAGATTAATCATGAATAAGTTTCATATAGCTTCCAAACATTTACTCTTATGTTTATGTTTGGACTATGGTATTCATTAGCTTTGAGCTCCCATTGCCCTTATCATTAACATCTTGAATGGTTAAAGTTAAAGTAAGAGCAAATATGAGTAATGCGCTTGACAAAATATAAGTTGGATGCCTCATGCCCCTTGAATATGAGTACCTACACCAAATACTACTAAACTTGGGTCACAAAATAAGTTCTTATCATTGTAAGCATAATAGTATCATAGAGAGCGTCAACTGGGGTACCTCTTGCCCCATGGGATGGGAGCTTGCCCATACCAAAATGACAAGACAAACAGACAATAAACATCTCAGCATCTCTTTTATTTACTATGGGTATAGCTTTTTATTATGAGATGCTTCATAGAATGGTCAATATGGGATGCTGTAAATTTCCACCATGAATGATGCATGGCTTAGATTAGCGGCCCAGGCGTCTCTCTAACCATTTATACAAGCTCCATGAACTCACAATGTTTCTACTTTCTTTTCACAAATGATAGGCATCCACAACAAAAGAACATGATATCAAACAAGTGCAATGTTGAAAGCGTTCCCTATGACAACATAGATGAGCTAACTCCCAACTTAGACTTTGTCAAGCTCACAACTTCATAATATGGTCACAATGGTTCAAGTTTATTATGTGCAAGAAAATAAAATGTGCCTTCAAGTTCGTGAGAGCTTTACTAACTAACTTTCTCATAGGAAACACAACCATAGGCATTTTAATTTGGAAGCTAAATAAAACAATAAAGCATGAGAAATATACTTGGAATAGAAATGATGCTAATAGGTAGATATGGTGGACGCTCTGGAATAACTTGGTTCAAAGGAGTTGGATAAACAAGTTTTAACTTGTTGGATTTATTTCTAGGCTAGCAAGAGGGAGAAAGTTGACCGTCTACATGCATGCATAAGAGTCCATAGATATAATCAATCCATGTTAAACAATGTAAATCAATAGCAAGAATCAAAACATGAATAAAAGATAGCCCTACATAATGCACTTGCAAATTAATATTCATTCAAAGCATATGAATCATGCGACTATATGTATTATTTTTAAATCAACTTCAACATCCCAATCCCAATTTATTTTATAGCATCCAACTTAATTTATTTCTACAGAAAATATATATTGATAATGGTCTTGGCAACATGAACAAAATGAAATTTAACATAAAGGAAGTAAGATACAGACGCTCCAAGTTTATGTGAAAATCTTATGTTGCTCGAAAAACAGAGAGTAGACGTGTGCAAACCATGAGAATGATTGGTTCAGTGGGGTGGCCCGGGCATCCCCAAGCTTATGGTTTTCACCATCTTGGATAGCTCTTGGTGCATCTCCTCTAATCCCTGTGAAAAAACTTCAACACAAAACTTTCTCCCATCTCTTTTCTGTGGGATGACATTAGTAGGCATAAAAGGTAGAATGCTTGCCGCAAGAAATTCCCAAAATAAATTGCATATAAAGTGTACAGCAAGTATATAATGTTGTATGCTTTCTCATAAACTCAAATCAATCAAAAAGATTCAACTTCAAAGCTGAAAGAATGCATAAAACAAATAGGACAGAATCTATCTAGAAAAACAATAGCAGCAAAACGTATTTAATTACCCTATTTAAACATGTAATAAAATTATGAAAATTTACGAGCATTCATAGGATAAAAAGTTGCAGCTACAATTCAAATTTGAGCTCAATCTGAGTTACAGAAAAAAAATCAGAGAATTTATACGGTGAACAGACTCGTGCAGGAATTTCCTGCTCCAAATGTTTTGGCAACTTTTTCAATCCAAAATGGGTAAAACTTGATACTTTATTGAAAATTCTAGAAGTAAAACAAAAACTAAAGTCTCTTGTTACAACAAGAGGACACAAAGAAAATCAAAACAAAAACAATCGGGTTGCCTCCCGCAAAGCGCTTTCTTTAAAGCCATATAGCTAGGCTTACTTACTTGTTATCAAGCTGGTCGGAGTGAGGTGGATTGGGCATCCCCAAGCTTGAATTCTTGTACTTATTTGATATATATGGAGTGAGCCCAGGGGTAACATCCCCAAGCTTGAGTGTTTGACCCTCTTGGTCTTCGTTCATCACCCTCAACTCTTCCACTTGAAAATTCTTTTCACACAAAACTCATCATGAAACTTGATTAGAGTGGTTAGTGCCTCCATGAATTAAATCCCAATAGGTATAGCAAAGAAATATCATGAAATAAACATTAGCTACTATTACTATGGTTTTGTATTGATCTTTGATAAAAAGGAACCGCACAAAACAAAGATAACGATGCTAATGCATAATAGAAATAAAATCTGTCAAAAACTAGATAGCCTGTAAAGATCGAATTTTCCGAGGCACTTAAGTTGCTCAAATTAAAAAACTTTGAACTAATGAAATGTGTGATAATAACTGAATATTTCTGACGTAAAATGGCAGGTCAAAACTCCACTTTTGTGATTTTTAAAGTTTTTTACAGTGAAGCTGAGGAATCTGTTTTCTGGACAGCAAGTTGCAATTGTATGATCTTACCTCTCAAAAAGAGTTATTCTTGGCACAAAAATGATAAAGTAAGATACAAAGGTGATGTTACAGTAGTAATACACACTCTATTTTTTTATCTTTGGGAAAAGTTTTAATGATAGAGACTTTGCAAAGGTTCCGTTGGCATGAACAACACATGTTCAAGGTCGACCCCAACTTCTCCATTGCTCATCTTTCTCATTTACTTTCCCAAAATTTTATATCAAGTGAAAATATTAAACTAATTATTAGAAAATAGTATGTAAAGTTATTTTACATGTTTTAAATATATAAAGGTGTGCTCAAACTCAATAGGAAATTAAAGCATAGGGAACACACCACAAAACATTAAACAATTTACTTTTAAGTCTAACTCTCTTCCTATGCATTGGCATTTCATATATGAATAAGTAACAATAACTTAGTGTTAGACCATGCATATAATGATCAGTAGCTTGCATTTTAAATGACATGGAAATATAAAGAGGGTTCTTATCTCTTCCTCTCTCATAATAGGTTCAAGCATCAAAAGTAAACTTAATCTCATAATTTTGAATAGATTCACCACAAAAAGAATTATCATCTAATGAGCATAATGGATCATCTAACTCAATTATATCACTTTCATCCTCCCATATATTAGTCATAGTTGTTCCACTTAGAGGACTACTAGAAAATGAAAGATCATCATTAGTAAGAATGTGTTCATTACCATTGCTGGGTGTAGGAGATGGGTAGCTACTCCATTCTTCCTCCACTTGTTCTTCCTTTTCCTCTTCTTATTGGGGTGGCATGCACATCCCCAAGCTTAGGCTTTTGTCATCTCCTTCCTTAGCACTTTCAACATGATTTCTCGCATTCAAAAAGTCAGTGCCCAAGGGAATATTCAAGCTTTCAACATATTTGTAGAAAGACCACATAACATAATCCATTATCTATTTTTTTTGGCTTTTATATTTATATATGCAAGGTACTGAAAATAAACTAGCAATGCAAGCAAGAATAGAAGCCTAGCACTACGCTCCCCGGCAATGGTGCTAGAAAAGTATCTTGATAAACCCCAAGTGCAGGGGATCACCACAGTGCAATTTGATAAGTATTTGAGTGTCGAACCCACGGGGAGCTGAAGGTAAACTATCTATTCTCTAAAGCCCTACAACTCGCTTATATGGCCTTCTATGCAAAGCTAGGAAATATGATGTGTGTGTGTGTGTGCGTATGAAGAGATTTCTACTATAAATCTATAAATGCTGAAAATAAAATGCAAGGAGTAAAACTAATGCAAATAAAACAAAGTAAAATTAATTGAAGTAAAGTGGAGTAACTCAAGGGAGTAAGTGTCTTGGCAAATTGCTATTTCATATGTGTGGTTGTCACAATTAGTGAATCTCAATAGAGTCTTTTAAAGTTTCTTCTAGGAAGGAGCCAAAAATAGGTATAATCAATGAAAGGAACTAAACCCCTTATGATGGATCTCATGGCCAAGTCAATGTGCACATGAGAATTATTAAGACATAAAAGTCCCACCATAGCCTTAAGTTCTAAGGTCTCCTATATGAATCCCCCGTTAGTTAACCATGAATTAACATAGCAAGCATCTAGGATTTGAACACGGTTTCTGTACTCCGTCTGTTCATCCTCCTATGAAAACATGCAACAGAGACAACCTTATGTAACCCCCAACATATGTGTGCACTCATATATCAGTACATAAGACCATCATAGAAGATAACAAACTTGTATGCAACCAATCAACAAAGAATTTCAAAATTGCCAATAATAAGTTACTACTCAAACAAATACATAGGAACACAATAGATCATGGGAAACGAGTATATTGCATCATACATCATGTTTGCCAAGAGATTATAGTGGGGATGATGAGATCTTGCAGTAGATGGTGATGGAGAGGTGCTCATCTTGACGGTGGTGTTGATGGAGATGTCAGAGGGGGGATGGAGGAGCCTTCCGGAGGTGATTCTGGCGGCGTTTCCCCGCTCCAATCTCCTTCGACAGCAGCCAACAGACTCTCTGTTTCGGTGTTTTCGATCTCTTCGCCGCCTCCCTTCGCGACCCGCATGAGGACCCTTTTTATAGTAGGTTTTAGGTCAAGACGAAGCCACAGGGACGAAGATTGATGTCATCGGAGCCATGAGGGGGGAACGGGCATGCCCCATGCAGCCAGGGAATCTGACCGTGTAGGGGCTTCCCATTTGCAGCCTGTTGAGCTCCTGGTCTTCATCTTTAGCCCATAGCGTTCGTCTCGAAAATTCTGAACCGTGCTCTTTGACCTTGCCCCTTTTGGAGTCCCGAAGCTCCCGAAAAGTCCCAAACTCTAAAAAAAGATATTTTTCTGAAAAACAGAGTTAGAACCTAAAGAGGGGGGATTGTTTAGAAAATCCCCAAAATCATTATACGACATGAACATAGCATCTTATAAGTTGCAAATATGTTGTAATATCAAGTAATAAAGTGCAAAGTTCATGTATGCATTTTACATGCATCAGCATCCAAGAAGGAAAGCCTCGCACATCCCCTGTAGAATCAATTATTTAGTCTATGCGGGGTAGTGGGAAGGGATCCCTTGGATAGTATTTGTTGAGAGCTGTATAATCGACACAGACACATCATACATCGGTGTTTTTCTTTGGGACGATCTCTAGTTGGACACCCAAGTTGATGTTTTGATTTCCTTGATGAAGCCGGTGTTTTCTAGGCAATGAAGTTCGGCTACTATTGCTTTGCACTTCAGTTCATCAAATTGTCGAAGGGGGTTGCTTTACAGGTTTTGCTTTTGGATCCACGTTTAGTGCGTGCTCGACAAGTTACCTGGGAACTCCTGGCATGTCAGATGCACACTAGGCAAAGATTTCCCTATGCTCACGAAGGAACTCGATGAGCGCGCTTTCCTATGCGGGATCAAGCTCAACTATGATGGATGTAGTCTTGTATGGGTCGGTTGGGTGAAACTGAACTTTCTTGGCATCCCACATGGAATCAAAAGCCTGGTCTGGCAGGGATCAACCTACGTTGGGTAGTACATTGTGATTAGTATCACCCTTGAGTCTTGCGTATTCTGCCATCATGCCGAAGGTCTGCGCCATTTTATCTAACTCTTTATCACATGTGTCTGAGACATTGATACTCCCTTTTAGTGTAATAACCCCATTCGGTCCTGGGATTTTTGACACAAGATATATGTAATGAGGAAATGCCATGAAGCGCGCAAATGCTGGTCGTCCCAAGATTGTGTGATATTGAGATGGCCAATCCATTACTTCAAACTCCAACTTTTCTCGCCGAAAATTGTGGCGATCGCCAAAGAAAATGCCGAGTTCAATCTTTCCCAATGCGTAATTAGTACTCCCTGGTACAATCCATGGAAGGAACTTTATGTTGGTTGCAGGAACTCGAGGGATATATTCATTGCCCATAGGGTCCATGCGTAGATTAGGTTTATGCTGCTTTGTGCATCCATGAAGACTCTGCCTACATCATATCCTCCAATTTGTGCCTTGAGAACATAAACGCATGCCCTGGCCAGGGCACTTTTATGGGGTGATTGACCCTGCTGAACCCGACTGTTTGATCTGACCAGTTGAGGTATTCCGTAGTAGCCGGAGGCGAGATTATCACCAGATTCACTTGTCTTGGTATGCTCTTCTGCTCTTTCTTCGACTTAGGCACTGGCTGAATCATTGTGGCTATGTGGACTTTAGACTGAATGTATCTTCCGTTGCCTTGGTTACTCGAGTTTGGTGTCCCTGGTTTGTTGCACCGCCGTGGCTAGGCAGTGGTGGTGGTAGTGGCGCGTTGTACGCTATTGATCCGGGTGCTGCATATCCTTGATTTCGTGCTTTGGTTCGCTTGGATCCAACAACTCCTGCAATTTTAGGAATGTTCGACAGTCTCTCATGAGATGATTTGAAAATCTTTCTCCATCAATGTAGGCGAATGCATATGGCATGGTCCGTTTAGGATATCCTCGGTTGACTAATTGTAATGTCTTGACATTCTTGGCCTGAAGGATTTGCTGGGACTTGATTCTTCCCTGTTATTACTATGATAGCCACTTCTGTGATGCTTGTCGTCTTGATTGTTGTTGTTATCCCTGTATCCTGCGGCTACCTGATTGTGTGAACCATAGTTCTCGAAATTTCTGGACTTGAGCCATTGGTTGTTGTAGCATTGAGATCGATCGTCTTCCGGGGAGCGTGTTCTTTCATTGTGATAGGTGTCTTTGCCATCCGTGAATTTATTGGCTATATCCATTAAATCTGATACTTTCTTTGGCTTCAAATGACCCATCTCCTAGAAGAATTCTGGACGGCGCAGTCCGGTAATGAAAGCGCCGACTGCCTGCTCATCGGAGACATCTTCGGCTGAGTTTTTGATGACGCTCTAGCGCTGGATATAGGAGCGAAATGACTCGCCACTTTTCTGGATACAAGTTTTTATTTCTTCAGTTGATGCTGGCCGCTTATAAGTAGATCACAAGTTGCTTGTAAACTATTTTGTTAATTCATTCCAGCTTTCGATAGAATCTTCAGGGAGCATACTCAACAAAGACCGTGCTGCGCTGGTGAGGTGTAACTGCAAACTTTGCATCGCTGTTGCTCTGGAGCCCCGAGTATTTTTACGGCCTGAAGATAGTCGGATAACCATGACTCCGGTTCTTGTGATCCATCATACTTTTGTTGGTCATGTGGTAACTTGAATCCCTTGGGTACTTGCATTCTACGAACCCTGTAGGTAAAGCATGACGCTCCCATCTCTATTTCTTCGTCTTTGTAATTGCCTTCATCCCATTCATAACGAGATCTATTTACCCATGCCTACATGATGATGTTTCTTGCATCTCCGTCCTATGAATTGTGGTTTGCCTGCTAAGGTGACCTAGACCGGTGAGGTCATGGTGCTTCATCATGTGGAGATCGGGATCTGCGACTTCTCCAGCCTTGCTGTGGGCTGTTATGATGATGCGGTGATCTTTCTTGCCACGGGGCTTCCCCCTGTTGTAGTTTGTCTCCAATCAACCTGAGACCTTGGATGGCGGCTTGGTGCATGCTTTCGCGTGGATCACCAGGTGCTAGCTGTGTGGTTAGAAGATAGGGTTGCGCTGCTATGAGTGCTACTTCCGATTTCTTTGGCACAATATTCCCTCTTTCATCAACTGACAAGAATGATGACTCGAGATTTTGCATGAGATTTCCTCTATTCCTTTGCTCCAGGTTATCCACACGAGGTTCCAGCCTATGGTGCCATCTTTCATTGGTATATGATGCGTTGTTGTGCTCATCTCACAATACCCTGCTTGCTGTGCTGGCCGACTCGCGCCTTCTCCTCATTTCGCTTTTTTTCCTGTAGCAAGCGCTTCTTTTGCTGATGGAGGGCATATTGGTACCCTATGAAAACTTCCCTTGTTGAATCTGGTGGTATAAGTGCGCCATGGTTTAGTGC
Source organism: Dactylis glomerata (assembly GCA_007115705.1). Classification (NCBI taxonomy): domain Eukaryota; kingdom Viridiplantae; phylum Streptophyta; class Magnoliopsida; order Poales; family Poaceae; genus Dactylis; species Dactylis glomerata. Next base: position 596,640 of record QXEO01000752.1, read on the forward strand.
TGCTTTGATCATCTCCCACTCGGCTGCCGTAAGATGAACGTTTTCCCTTGCCATGACGGCTGACTCGGTTTCTCCCTCTGCTCTATGGTTGGCCCTTGCTCAAGGTTTTGCGGGTTGATAACTGGGTTATTGTCATTGTCAAATTCTTTGGATGTGTCATTTATTATGACATACACCTGATGTTGGTTACTGGCGCCCTGATCAGAACCTGAAGAGAAAATTGTCTGCTCATTGTCATATAGCTCTAGTCCTGACCTCCACTCGTCTTCAAAATTGATTCTTAGTATTATTGGCTAAATCTCGATGTGTGCCTGACCGGCCTCTTTTGGCCCCTATTTCTAGGTGGCCAGGTCTAGAGGATCTGGTCGGGTTCTATACAGATTCATCATATATGGCGGTTTACATACCAATTTCCCTATTCGAATACAACCTACTTTGGCTCCTATCCCGGGTCTATATTTTTATGGGCCTTTACCCAAATATACCTCAGGGGTACCAACGTCATGGGCCCTGGTAGTCGTACCCTTGTCAGATAGAGTTGCGCTTACACCTAGTTCTACATTTGTCCTCACAACATCCGGGTATATATTGTGGAAATGATGGCATGAGCAAGTTCAATCTACCTCTGGAACAGTTATGCCAATTGGAGCCATTGCTTTAAATTACAGGAGGATTTATAGTAATCTAAAGGCCAAACCCCGAGAGGAATGGCATTGCCCACTGGAAGGCATGTATATCATAGATGTTGATGCTTCTTTCAATCCGGACACTAAGAAAAATGCTATTGGGGTTTTCATTCGTGATAGTAGAGGAGGATTGGTAGCTGATAGAATCTATAAAATTGACATGCCATTTATGTGTTGACGGCAGAAGCAAATGATAGCAGGGATGGTCTCTTGTTCGAATAATAGTTGGGCCGGGACACTATAAAGCTACTCTAGCAATCGAAGGGGGATTTTCAACTAAAATGAGTACACCAATTTTCCTTGGTTCTATGATGAGAGCATTGAGTTTAATGAAATTTGTTTGGAGCATTCTCCGAGGGAAGTCAATGTGGGAGCGCATAAGGTAGATATTGGCTGAATATATCAATGCGGTGGGCCTTCACATACATGCACGATCCAAAGGAGATGCAACCTGCACATGACGGGATATTGGGTTTGCGGTCACCGAGTTTCTTGCCACAGGCTCACAGGTGCCTTTGTTGCTTGTAATAGCTACCATTTGAAAAGTTGGGTAGCCAATTTCTCAAAGGGCCCATTTTGAATGAATGTAGGCCAAACCAAATATTGCCGTGACTTCTCCCGTTCTGGGCCCATTGCGGTCTCGCATGTCAGTATTTCTATGTTTCATGTTAGTTCCAGTGTGTCAATTTGTGTGGCAATTCGATGTAATGGGGTCACTCCACAGCGGTGTATGGCCAAGATCTAGTTCGTTCCTCCGCCCTTAACCTTGCATGAACCCTAGGATGGCGGCAGCGGCGGCGACATAGACAGATAGCGCTGCTTACAACTCGTGTGCCCGCGCCCGACGGCCCGTGGTGATGTCGAATGTCGAGCGAGCCGTTGCACGGCGTTAGATCACCATCGCTGGGAGACGAGCTGAGCAGCATAGAGGATGGAGGGGCCCTCAACTTAGGAATCATGTCTCACCCAGAGCAGTCGGAGGAGGTGAGCTTCTCTTCTCTTATGTTTGTTACCCTTCTTCATCGGTATCTGCTAGCTAGATGTAGGAAAAGATATATTTTAGCGAGAAATGTTTGTTAGTCGAACACTAACAAGCATTTCTTATTTCCCCAACTTTGTGTTGAGTAGGATTCGCAAAGATTACTGCCTCCTTCTACAAATTCATCAGTACCTTTCTATGTTTGACAATGGCCACTCCCTAGTTGTGGAGGGTCGTACGGTAAACTTGACCGCTCCAGAAAGAAGCTTTAAGTCTATATCTGGGATGGTTGAACTTGTTCGTGGAATTGTTCCAATGGGATCCGCACAAATTGCAGAATTCGAATGGGTATCACCGCAGGGGGTTGTTACACCTGTGGACATGCAACTGATTGAAGATCAATTGGAAAGGTTTACAGACTCTCCTGGCCACATCTTACATGCTAAAATTGTTGGTGCAACACGAGATGGTGATGTTGGCCTGGCATCCAAGAAATCTCCTGCTGATATTGTTTGTCATACTGGTAATCTAAGAAAATCTGCTGCTGGTGCTAAAGCTGCTATAAATGCTAGCAGTAAATCTGCTGCTATTGCTAAACCTGCTGCTGGTAAACATCATCCAGCTGCTGAACCTCCTGCTAGTGTTGGAAAACCTACTGCTGCTGAACCTCCTGCTCCTCTCAGAGTGGTGGCCACATTCGACAACTACACTGCAGAACTTGATGATGGCTCAAATGTTCTTGTTAAAGCACACGATGTTGATGTCTACGTCGATCACCAGAAGGAGATACAAGTAGCTGATCTGATTGGAAAGTTTAGTGAGAACTTGCTGATGGGATCTCACCAAAAAGCAAGATATTGTTGGTATAATAGAAGGATCCAAGATTACATTGACATTAACAGTCAACCTAATTTAGATGTGGCATTGGATAAATATGGAATGGGCACACATGTACTGTTTCTCAGTAACGTAACCACCCGGGCTGATCCAGAGTATGGTTTAACTGAAGGTAACAGGAACATGCCTAATTCCATAAGGGATTGGATCAGCCCTAGTAAGGATGATACTCGAAAGGATAGTCCAAAGAATACCGCAAAGTTACTCTAACAGATACTTTGAAGCGGAACCGCAAGCTCCTATGCAAGAAGACCTCCCCCCAGAAAGAACGCCTCCGTGCAGTCTAGGGCAGAGTGGTTGATGACCACCAAGGGGGAGAACACCCGCAAGAAGTCAACCAGAAAGAAGACCCCCGAGAAGAACACCCACTCAACCACAAAGAAGACCACCGAGGAGAACACCCCCTTAACCACAAAGAAGACCTCTGAGGAGAACACCCTGAAGAAGTCAACCACATTGAAGACCACGGAGGAGAACACCCCCAAGAATTCAACCACATTAAAGACCACCGGGGAGAACACCCCCAAGAAGTCAACCACAAAGAAGACCACCAAGGAAACCACCCCCAAGAAGTCAACCACAAAGAAGACCACCGAGGATAAGACCCCCAAGAAGTCAACCATAAAGAAGACCACCGAGGAAACCACCCCCAAGAAGTCAACCACAAAGAAGACCACCGAGGAAACCACCCCCAAGAAGTCAAACACAAAGAAGACCACCGAGGAGAACACCCCCAAGATGTCTACCACAAAGAAGACCACCGAGGAGAACATCCCCAAGATGTCAACCACAAAGAAGACCATCGAGAACACCCCCAAGAAGTCATAAACAAAGAAGATCACCCCCAAGAAATATACCAACAAGGAGTCCACCCCCACCAGAAACACCAACAAGGAGTCCACCCCCTACAAAAACACCCCCCTACAAAGGGCTGGACGTTAGCAGACTCAGATAACGAGTATACTTGTCATTGGGAATGCCAAATTGAAGAAGATTTTATGGAACAAAGGGCAGAACCACCATCATTAGTACAGACAGATGTGGGAGAAAATTTCTTAGCACAGCAAGTAGATTGGCAGAATGTCAATGTCAAAGCCTTGGAAGGTGATGGCTTCGACGAACCCATGGCAGAGAAATCAATGTGTGATGTACTTGGCATCGCTAGTGAACCTAGTGATGATGATGTAGAGGAAGAAAATGAAGGTCCTCATGTTTCGTACATAGAGGAAGATGAGGACAGTGAAATAGAGCTGGAACAAGAAACGAGTGATGATGTAATAGATGAATCACTAATGGAGGAAGCTGCCATCACGGTAGATGATGAGGTCACTAGCGAGTTAGCGATAACATATTATCCAGTGGTACCTATAATTATGATGGGCACATACTTCACCAACATGGTAGAATTCAGGAAAGCATTTGCACAATATTGTATCATCGGAGAGTTTGACATCTTTAGAACTAGAAACACAAGGAAACGGTACGAGGCGAGGTGTAGATTAGACTACTACAATGGGGAGAGGGTGAAGGATCAATGCCCATGGAAGATCTTCGTTAGGATACTTCCTGGTGGAGAAACAGTTAGGGTACTGAGAAGCTTTCCTCGCACACAAATATCTATTTCTAACTGACGGGTTCAGGTTTTCATATGTGAAGCAAGTTTAGGAATTATTATGAAGCAACTAATGTATAAAATGAATGTTCCGATGCAGGTGAACAAGATGGGACCTGCACACAAGTGTCCAATAGGCTGCAAACTAAGATCTTCTTGTGCAACTCAAGAATGGGTTGAGAAGCATGCTTTGGCCATTCTTAAGAAAACGCCAAATTAGACTGCCAAGGCAATTTAGGTAAAGCTTATGGCTGATTACAACGTCGAGCTACCGTATCACATAGTTTGGAAAGGTAAAGAGAGAGCTTTGAAAACACTATATGGTGACTGGGATAATAGTTTCAGGCTATATGATGAGGACATCCCTACTACACAGCCATCTCCACCTACTATTGATGATCCTATTGTTGCTGATCAAGATAAGTCCAATGACAAGATTAGGATTGGACCAATTACTCGAGCCCGTGCTAAGTTGTTACAACAGCAGGTGAACTCACTCCTTGCTGAATCTGATATTTATTGTAATGAGAATTTTATACTGCCTAAGTCTTTGTTCATATGTATGATCAGGTTCATTGGAGAAGAAGGGGTTCGAGGGAGCGGGGACATGCAGCACATGGAGCACGACATGGTGATCAAGCAAGAGAGCGCGAGGGAGGAGAGGGAGGCCGGCGCCACAAGCATGGAGGACATCACCACGTGAAGGAGATCAAGTCTGGATGAGCACGAGCATGTGATGGCACACTAGGACTGCCTACGACACGATGTCTACACGTCTAAGGCGCGCTACACACTTGGCCTGCGTGCTAAAATTAGGCCGAACCCATATATGGGTCGGTATGTACCCGTTTGAGTCGAACCGAGTCAGTTTGGGCCCAAACCAGACATGTTTTGGGCCAGGTCTTTGCTGAGGACGCCCGGCCACCTATAAGTAGCCCTGGGCGCCCCCTCAATTGGGGTTAGACCACGTTTTAGACTAAAGATTACTTCGTTGAACTGCTATAAGCATTCATCTGAATTCCTCCGCACCAATTCATCTGGATTTGGTGATATACTGCTGCAAGTTTAGTGTGATCTGTTGTTCCATTGGGAATCAGTAGATTGCGAACTATCGTTTTGTGGTCGACGGCTACGTGTGAAAGTGTGTGGAGTCGTGAATATCCTACAGGGTTTGAGAGCTATTGCATTGGCATCAGGGTTCAAGCGAGGAGAGTTCATCGGTGACACCAAGTTATCCCCAACAATCATCCGCTGCCATCATCACCATCGCTTCGCTCACGAGAAGATCGGGCCACCCCATATCATCTTGGTATAAGATTTCCACGGTTTACTCGGTGAGCATCCACAAATTCATCCCTGCAATTCATTTTTGTTTTCAGTCCTATCTAGAAAAAGCCAAAAAAAATTAGGGTTCTTAGTTTCTGCCATAGCCTAGATTGCACCATTCTTGAGTTTTAGTCGTTGATCGTCTTTTCGCGTATCTTTTCTTCCAATTCATAGGAGTCTAGGGTCCTCGATCTTTTTTGCATATTAGTTTCGAGTTTGGATCTTGTTTGAAGTATCCTTGATCATCGCCTTGTGCTTGGTTCCTGCGGCCTGTTCTTGCTCAGAACGAGTCACCAGATCCGATCGCTCGTCCAGGACGCCACCGTGTCCACGTCTTTGTTTTTTTTCTTTCTCCGTTACGAGTCACCAGATCCGATCGCACGTCCCCGAGCCAGATCTGATCGGCAGTCATCGATCGCAAAGTCCTAAAAAAAAGAAAAAAAAAGGCCAGCGTGCCTCGCCCCGGGCGCCTGGGCGCGGAGATCGTCTAGGGTCTGGCGCCAGCGTCGAGCGCTCGCCCGGCTCTGCTCGCTTGGGCGCGGAGGACGTCTGGTGTCCAGCGTTAGATCGGGCCAAATAGTTTTAGGCCCAAATTCGAGTTAGCTAAAAAAAAGCAAAAAAAAACAGGGACGTGCCTGCACACGCCGCACCTATATATATAAAAAAAGAGACAAACTACTTTGTCTGTTTCGCGTCGCCATCGTGCTGCCGTGCGTTTTCGGCGTCGTATATCTCTGCCGCGATATGTTTTTTGTTGATTTCTCTATCGCGATAGCGTGTCACCACTATGTCCACATAGCGTCTCTTTTACACGATTTTGATCGCTTTAGCTACAACCTATCTACAACATCGTGTTAGGAGCTTACCCATACGAGACTAGCTACTTCGTGCTCATCAGGCTGTTGCCATGTGCGCAATCTTGTGCCTGTTCGTCGAGCCAGTGCTAGCGTCTCTCTTGTGCATTGCAACACGAGCTACTGTGCGTTGTCACTTATATCTCTTGAGCTCTTTTTCAGAGTTGCTTTGCCTCGTTTATCTCCACTGTGTGTGTTTCGTGGGTCTTGTTATACGATCAGCACTAGGACTTATTTGCGGTGTACTTAGGATACCATACCTACAGCTCCACCATATATTCCTGGTTTGTCATGTGATCGCTCTTATACCCTCGGTATTCACTTCATCACATCCGTGCACGAGCTTGATACTTCGTTCTGGTACGCACTACTATTCACTTTGGAACGGTAAGATTACCTTTTCTTGTCAGTTTTTGAGTGAGTTGTGAGTGGCACCACACGTTTTTGATTTCGTGCACTAATCTACTAATCATGTCTACTAGTGGTTATGATGTGATGCAGGAAAAAGATGGGGATACACCTGTGGTTTGGACAGACTTTGTTGGACTGTGCACTCATCTGGAGGGGGTGTTGGATCGTTCTACTGCTGACGCTGTGACTGCACATCAGCAACTCCAGTTCAAAGTGCAAGGCACCACAGATACTGTTCAAGCTATGCAAGCTCAGTTCACTACTTTCCAGCACAGCATTGATCAGTTGAATCAATCCCTAGCGGAGCTGCGTCGACCCATGGTACCACCGCCTGTGCAGCCTGCTGCTGACTTTGCTGATGATGACAATGTCCATGACAATGCCAATCTACTAGGCCCCAATGCTCGTGGGCGTGGTCTTGGACAACATGGTCGGCCCCCACATGGCCTTGGTGCCCGACGTGTAATACCTGCTGAGGATGATTTTCTAGGGAAGCCAAAGTTCTCGATACCCAGATTTGATGGTGAAGGTGATGTGGAGGATTACCTCACTTGGGAGCTCAAGATCGACAACCTATGGTGTTTGCATGCTTACACTAAAGATAAGAAGATCAAACTTGCATCCTCAGAATTTGATGGTTATGCCCTGCGTTGGTGAGATAATATTTTGACACAACGACGAGCAGCTCATGAGCTTCCTGTTTTGCGATGGACAGAGATGAAGGAAATCATGCAGGCTCGTTTTGTACCCACCAATTATTTGCGTTCAGTTTTTGATAGATTGCACAGCTGAAGCAAGGATTTTTGATAGTTGATGCTTATTACAAGGAGATGGAACTGTTGATGCAGCGATCGCGAGTTCAAGAGTCTAGTCAGATGACTATGCAACGGTTTTTGCACGGACTCAGACTTCCTATCAAGAACATCGTCCGGCATCATACTTACAATGATATGAATCAGTTGCTTCACCATGCTATGGAGGATGAGGCACAGCTTGCTGAAGAGGCGCAACAAAAATCTCGCTTTTCACCTGCCAGTCGATACACTGCCAGGGCGCCTTCTAGCCCTGCCCCAGCGCCACTTGAGGGGATTCCTACTCGTCCCTTCTCGTCCACTAGGCCAGCGACCTCTGGAGCTTAGTCCAGACGTCCTGCTACCATACCAGCCGCTAGTTCTGGTTCGAGTGCCTCCGTGACTCATGCTACTGCAAAACTATGTCATACGTGTGGAGGCAAGGGACACTTTAAAAGAGATTGTCCCAACAACAAAGTGATAGTGGTTACTGAGAACGGATATGAGACCGGAGAAGATGCTGATCCGTTTGGTTCTGATGATGAAGGTGAAGATGCTTATGCTGACTCTTCTCCTATTATTGTTGTCTCTCCACGTACGTTGAGTGTGCAACCCAATATTGATTCTCAGCGCTGCAACCTGTTTCAAACCAAGGCACTAGTTGGTCACAATAAAGCTTGCAAGGTGATCATTGATGGCGGAAGCTGTCGCAATCTCGCAAGTAAGGAGTTATGTGCCAAGCTGGGTTTGAAATATTTACCTCATCCTAACCCATATTATATTCAGTGGTTAAGTGACAATGGTGAGATGAAGGTAAACTACATGGTACGTGTGAACTTTGAGATAGGGCCATACAAGGATTCTATTGATTTTGATGTGGTTCCTATGACGATTTGTCATCTCTTGTTGGGTCGGCCATGGCTCTATGATCGACATGTGCAACACAATGGTCGAGCCAATACTTATCACTTTGAGTTCAAGGGCAAGAAAATCAACCTACTGCCTATGTCACCGCAGCAAATTGTTAATGAATCTCGTCAGAAGACTAAAGTGAAACTCGAATAGCCACCTCCACGAGATAATGTAACAGCCGTGAGTGATATAACGAAAAGTGAGGGAGTGCCCAACTTGTTAGTTTTAGCCACCAAAGAAGACATGAGAGAATTTAGTGAGGATCCTACAGCCATGCCTCTTGTGCTCATGTACAAGGGCGAGGTCTTAGTTTCTAACGATATGCAACCTGTTTCTCTTGGTGTCTCAACTGTTTTGCAGGACTTTGATGATGTTTTTCTGGTGGAGGTACCTGCTGGGCTGCCACCATTATGAGGCATCGAGCACTAGATCGACTTGATCCCTAGCGCCTCCTTGCCCAACCGCGCCCCCTACAGGACCAACCCCGACGAAACAAAGGAGATACAAGCACAAGTGCAAGCTCTTCTGGATAAAGGGTACATTCGTGTCTCTCTTAGTCCTTGTGCTGTTCCTGTGATTTTGGTGCCTAAGAAAGATGGTACATGGCGCATGTGCATAGATTGTAGAGCTATAAACAACATTACTATTCGATATTGTCATCCTATTCCCCGTCTCGAGGATATGTTAGATGAATTGAGTGGTGCTACTGTTTTCTCTAAAATTGATTTGCGTAGTGGTTACCATCAAATTCGCACAAAAGAAGGAGATGAATGGAAAACTGCTTTCAAAACTAAATTTGGTTTATATGAGTGGCTAGTCATGCCATTTGGTCTTACTAATGCACCTAGTACATTCATGCGCTTAATGAATCATGTTTTGCGAGAGTTCATTGGTCGTTTTGTGGTTGTCTATTCTGATGACATACTTATTTACAGCCGCAATGAAACTAAACACTGTACTCATATTAGACAAGTTTTGCAAGTGCTGGGTGATAATAAATTGTATGCTAATCTTGAGAAGTGCACATTTGCAAAAGATAAAGTCATATTTCTGGGTTATGTTGTTTCTAAGCATGGAGTAGAGGTAGATCAATCTAAAATTGCTGCTATTCAAGATTGGCCTACTCCCATGAATGTTAGTCAAGTACGAAGTTTTCATGGTCTTGCTGGTTTTTATCGCCGTTTTGTGAAAGACTTTAGTACTATTGCTGCACCATTAAATGAGTTAACGAAGAAAGGTGTTCCTTTTGTGTGGGGCGCAGCCCAAGATCATGCATTTGATGAATTAAAACATTTGCTTACTTCTGCACCTTTACTTGCATTGCCTGATTTTTCAAAGCAATTTGAAGTTGAATGTGATGCTAGTGGTATAGGCATAGGTGGCGTTTTGATGCAAGAGGGTCGTCCTATTGCTTATTTTTCTGAGAAATTATCTGGTGCTAGACTGAATTATCCTATTTATGATAAAGAATTGTATGCACTTGTTAGAGTTCTTGAGGTTTGGCAACATTATTTGTGGCCAAAAGAATTTATCATACATTCTGATCATGAAGCTTTGAAATATTGGAAAGCACAATCCAACCTGCATAGGCGTCTCGCTAAGTGGGTTGAGTTTATTGAATCTTTTCCGTACATCATTAAACATAAGAAGGGAAACGATAATGTGGTTGCTGATGCTTTATCTAGGAAGCATATGTTATTGACACAACTTGATATTAATATTCCTGGTTTAGAGAGTATTTGTGAGCTTTATGCAACTGATCCTGATTTTGCTGAACCATATCGTTTGTGTGCTTTGAAAAACGCTTGGGAGAAATATCACATACATGATGGTTTTCTATTTCGAGCTAACAAACTATGTGTTCCGGAGTCGTATTTGCGTTTGCTCTTATTGCAGGAATCACATGCTGGAGGTTTGATGGGTCACTTTGGACGTGAGAAGACATTACTCATGCTAGCTGATCACTTCTTTTGGCCCAGGATGAGGCATGATGTGGACAGGTATGTGCGGCGCTGCATAGTGTGTAACACATCCAAGTCCAAGCTGAAGCCTCACGGTTTGTATATACCACTACCTGCACCTATTACACCATGGGAAGATATTAGTATGGATTTTGTGCTAGGATTGCCAAAAACTAAACATGGTCATGATTCTCTATTTGTGGTAGTGGATAGATTCTCTAAAATGGCACACTTTATTGCATGTCATAAGAGCGACGATGCGTCGCATGTGGCTAACCTGTTTTTCAGGGATATTGTACGCTTGCATGGAGTGCCCAAGACTATTGTTTCTGACAGGGACGTCAAGTTCATGAGCTACTTCTGGAAGACCTTATGGGGAAAGCTAGGAACAAAGCTGCTGTTCAGCACTACATGTCATCCCCAAACTGACGGCCAGACCGAGGTGGTGAATCGAAATTTGTCACAGTTGCTGAGGACAATGATCAAGAAAAATCTGCGGGAGTGGGAAGATTGTTTGCCGCATGTGGAGTTTGCATACAACAGGGCGGTATATTCTACTACTCAGCTTTGTCCGTTTGAGGTGGTGTATGGCTTCAAACCTATTACACCACTAGATTTGTTTCCTCTTCCATTGCATGAGAGAGTTAATATGGAGACATCAAAGAGAGCTGATTTTGTGAAGAAAATTCATGAGAAGACTCGAGAGGCTATTGAGAAGAAAGGGAAGAATATTGCTGCTGCTCGCAACAAGTCAAGAAAGCAGGTTCTTTTTTAGCCCGACGATATTGTATGGGTGCACCTGCAAAAGGACAGATTTCCTTTGCTTAGGCGTTCCAAGTTGAGGCCCCGAGGTGCTGGTCCCTATAGAGTGCTTGCAAAGATCAATGATAATGCCTACTCGATTGATATTCCCATTGCTGAGTTTGGTGGTGTTAGCAACAGTTTCAACATTGCTGATTTATCACCATATGATGGAGATGACCTTGGAGCGTCGAGGTCGACGCCTTTTGAAGGGGGGGGAGATGATGAGGACATCCCTACTACACAGCCATCTTCACCTACTATTGATGATCCTATTGTTGCTGATCAAGATAAGTCCAATGACGAGATTAGGATTGGACCAATTACTCGAGCCCATGCTAAGTTGTTACAACAGCAGGTGAACTCACTCCTTGCTGAATCTAATATTTATTGTAATGAGAATTTTATACTGCCTAAGTCTTTGTTCATATGTATGATCAGGTTCATTGGAGAAGAAGGGGTTCGAGGGAGCGAGGACATGCAGCACATGGAGCACGACATGGTGATCAAGCAAGAGAGCGCGAGGGAGGAGAGGGAGGCCGGCGCCACAAGCATGGAGGACATCACCACGTGAAGGAGATCAAGTCTGGATGAGCACGAGCATGTGATGGCGCACTAGGACTGCCTACGACACGATGTCTACACGTCTAAGGCGCGCTACACACTTGGCCTGCGTGCTAAAATTAGGCCGAACCCATATATGGGTCGGTATGTACCCGTTTGAGTCGAACCGAGTCAGTTTGGGCCCAAACCAGACATGTTTTGGGCCAGGTCTTTGCTGAGGACGCCCGGCCACCTATAAGTAGCCCTGGACGCCCCCTCAATTAGGGTTAGACCACGTTTTAGACTAAAGATTACTTCATTGAACTGCTGTAAGCATTCATCTGAATTCCTCCGCACCAATTCATCTGGATTTGGTGATATACTGCTGCAAGTTTAGTGTGATCTGTTATTCCATTGAGAATCAGTAGATTGCAAACTACCGTTTCGTGGTTGACGGCTACGTGCGCAAGTGTGTGGAGTCGTGAATATCCTACAGGGTTTGAGAGCTGTTGCATTGGCATCAGGGTTCAAGCGAGGAGAGTTCATTGGTGACACCAAGTTATCGCCGACAATCATCCGCTGCCATCATCACCATCGCTTCGCTCACGAGAAGATCGGGCCACCCCATATCACTATATGGTGACTGGGATAATAGTTTCCGATGCCATCGTCGACCTCCACCACGCCCGTCCATGTCCTCCTTCTGGCCAGGAGCAGTCAAGAACGTCTCTGAGTTTTTCGTCACTAGCGTGTCTACATGACCGTGCCTCGTCGTACCTTTGAGCCCTGCCTCGCCATTCGATCGCCGTCTGACTATGCTAAGCAGCGCGCAAGTTCGGAGCTCCATCCTCGACGCCAAGGCTGCATCTCATCATCTCCGGCCGCGACCGACTCTGCGTCCTCGTCGCCAGGCGCTCCGTCCCCGTCGCCCAGGTCGTCTTCTTGAAGATCGGCTTCCCGTCTCTGCCTCTGTCTGCATTCAGTTTCTTCAGAAACAACTTCATCTTTGTCTCAATATAACCTATGGCTTCCTATTATGTTCAAATCCAATCAGTAGCCTAATTGGTTTGTTCCTTGTACAGCAGCTGCAGATCTTCTGTTCGAGTTCTACCTAAGGCAAAGCCTCACCTTTTTTTGTTCTATTTACTTGTACAGCTGACAGCCGGGGCCCGTGCATCATCCTCTGTCCGCGCCAGTGCAGCAGCCTCAGTCCTAGTCAGTGCCTAGTCAGCACCCCGGTCCCACGGTTGAGCCGCTCAGGCTAGATTCTGTCTGGGTGAGAAAAGTCCCAGGCCTTCTCTGTTTTCTATAAAATTGCTGCAAGTATGTTAATCTTGCTAAAATCATATCTTTTAAATCGTAACTTGAAATAAAAAGTATTTTATATGAAAGTTGATCAGAAAAATGTGTAGAATCTAAATATGACATCCATATGCCTGTTTGCATCTTGCATCATGTCATGACGTGTTAGTTTGCATATCACTCAACAAATAATATATGGAGTATTCGGGAAATACCAAATATGGGTTCCCCACTTCATTTAATTTTGTATAGCTCACCCATGCCTTGCTCTTGCCTTGTTAATCAACACTTAATTTGTATGGTAGAAAAACAACTTGAACTATATATATGTATGTCGGAATTCCGGTTCCACTTAATTTGGATAAGTTGCCTTGCATCATACTTGCCATGTCATGCATGCTTGCATCTCTTTTGCCGTCGTAGTAAGTGTGCATCCATTGTTTGTTGTAGCATTTTGCTTCTTCTCGGATAGGACGCTTCGTGGTGCTGTGAGCAACGACAAGTTCTTCGGGTGTTCTTCGTCAATCTTGCCAGTCAAGCTTTCCCGCCCCTTACCTACCTATAGGGGTACTTATTACCTATTTTTGTATATGCTTTATGCTTTATGCTAGCCTTTCTGATGCTTTGTTTGAGTCACGTATCCTATCCACCTGTTTCCCTAAAGCAAAACTATATTTCTGCCACCTTCCGCCTATTACCTTTTGCTTGTTGTTTAAGTTGGCCTTGCGAGTCGTAGGCATGCTTAAGTTGTTTCAAGTTGTTTTATCTTATCGGGTTGTTGGGAAGTTTAATCACAAGCTCTACAAGATATATGAGATGGATATAAATTGGAGATAAGTTGCATATTAGATGTTGGAGATAAACATGATTTATTTATGTTACAACTACACTTAATTAAAAAAGAGGCATTGGTGAGTCATTTTGCCCGTTTTACGATGGCTCACTTGTGTCCCCTAGGACCCCGAGTTCGCATGAACTGTTCTAAGCTGAGCGCACTAACCACTCGTGGAGATTTCATGGGGTTTCCCTTGACTTACTACTTTTTCTCGAGTTAGTTTACCGGGGACCACAACACCGTATTTACATTTGGATCCGGATTTGGGTGGAATCACCTTTGATGGTGGCGGAGTCTCTAAGCCCCCCTCCAATGGGTGTGGTTACGTCGCCTCCGATGGTTGACGAGTTTATTTGCGTGCGGCACGCTTTGTGAAGCTGGAAGACCCTCTTTGACAAGCCCTCGACCAGACTTCTCCGTCCTCGCAAACTTCTGAGTCCGTCTTTGGAGATCGGCCGACTTCGTTATGGGTGGCTTAGTAGGGTGGCCCCCCTAAACTCTCTCATAGAACTAGCAACTGTCTTGTCGTGATATTCTCCCCTTGTCTAGGTTGGATTGATCGAGCGTGTATGGGTACATTGGTGCACCCCTACAGGGTAAATCTTTTCAAAAAGCCGTGTCCACGGTTATGAACGACTTGGAGCCGTTCTACTCGATCATAGAACAACTTGCACCTAATTGATGATAAAAAAATGGTGTAGTAAATAGTTCTACTACAATATTAATTTATTATAAAATTGTCAACCGTGTGAGTTCCTTTGATATTGCTTCTTCGTGTAGTCACAACGAGGTGATTCATCGGATGGGTTATGTTTGCTGTAGTATTCTAGTTTTTTACTTTATGCGCTCTCTTATATTATTCTGATTAGACGGAAGTTGTAGAGTGTCTCTATAGGTTCTTTAGTGCTTGATCGTTGCCGCTTAACCCCACCATACAGCCAACGTCATTTTGAGTCTCTCGAGCTTGTCTACGTACCTCACGTACAAAGGCGGCTTGTTGACTACGCTTTATACGTCTTGAAGTCTTGCTAAGTACTTCATACTTATTGCTGCTCGTCTCAGATATTCGCCGGAGGAGGTTTGAAGACAGGTACATGGAAGCGGCGATGTTAGCAAGGTTACCCTTACGGCTTGGCCTGGGCAGGATTATGGACGCCATCGTTTATCTTTAGGCCTCTTAGGCCCATTTGTATTCTTGTCCGTACTCGGATACTATTTTGCTTTATGTATGATTTGGATCTTTGTATGTATATTTGGATTCTTCACTGTGGAGTCTTCATGGTTATATATATTCTATTGTGGATTCCATTGTGAACTTGTGTAACGTTACTACTCCGATTCCACCCGCATCACGTGCATGTTGCATATGCACGAGGCGCTTGGTGGTGCGTTTCCAAACCGACACCATGCGAATTGTGGCGTGATTGCTATAATTCGTAAGATGCCGATTTTGGGGCGTCACACTTCAGTTCTTCAAGAGGAGGCATTTGTCCTTCTGCTTGTAGTAATGTTATCAAACCGCCTTCAGATTCAGTATGCAGGCATGTTTACAGACCACAATACTCTTTCCTGGCAACAAATAATATCATTGAGGATCCCGAGCACTAGGAGATTGCCCCCTCACTGGCGTCCATCATCAATAATAGGAGCTTCGATCAATAAAAAATATTCCATGTTGCTAGGCACCTCAATTTCAAAGCAGATTATCTTGCTAAGCTAGCTCTTAGGCTACTCAATAGAGATGCATCCTTTAGATGTTTATTTACTTCTCCAGCTTTAGGATGTTGTCCAATTCATGAAGCTCTCTTGGATCAGGCGGTTGTGCCGATCAGACCCGTTTCCATAAAATGTTGTTAATCTATAAAATTTCCCAATTTTAAAAAATAAAGATTAAAAAAGGGCAAAAACATAAATCCCCCACAACCAACTTGATTTATTTCTAGCTAATTTTACACTAAAAACTATCGTATATGTGGTACCGTCACTTATTTAGCATATTTATCTAATTTAGGAATGTTACACACATTTCACAACCCAACACATCAAACAAGCTAAATATTTAGAAGCCCAAAAAAATCTCAGGTGGAGTTTCTAGGAGCTTCTCCCGATCATAGTTCTCCCAACAGTTTTCTAGAAGCTGGCTTATAGAGAAGCACAAGCCCAAAAGAACTCGGCCTATGATGCTCTTGACGTTGCCAACAAGATTGGCATCAAGTGAGAGGATCCTACAGTAAACGCTTATGTCCTAGTTTATTAAATTGGTTTGAGCTTTGCGCTTCGTCATAGAGTGTTGATATTTTACAATCAGACTAGCGATTCGAGGGGGATGAAACAAGAACCATGGCAGATAGAAGGAAAATCAACGTCGGCACCTCCAAGGCAAGACGACGACGCTGTAGTCTAGTGGCCTGCGATTTAGATTTGATAAACAGATTTGAGCAGTATAGATTTTGGTTGCCTACTGTAACATTCCAGGTTTAAAAAAATTCAAAACCAGCATGCATTCATTCATAAAGTGCATTGTTTGAAAATAAACTTGGTTTTAAATTTTTTTCTTTTTCAAAAGATAGGTTTTTCTATTTTTGAAATGTGTTCTAATGACTCATGTGAGCCATTTTTTTTCCTCTCCAAAATTCTTTCTTTTGATATTATGTGTTCTGAATGTTAATTCAGTACAAAAACTCTCTGGCTTATTTTACAAATTTATGCATTTTAGAAATCCAAAGTTTTCAAACAGAAAAGAAAAAGAAAAATAGGAAAAAGGGAGGAAAGGGCCCGGGGCACCGATTCAGCCTAGGCCAGAAGGCCGGCCCAGCCCAGCAGCTCTCCACCCCGAAGCGGTACGCCACCGACGCAGCGAGAGGCTGACAGGTGGGGCCCACCTGTCAGACCATCTTCCACCTCTGGGAGGTGCCCGGCTCGAGCACAACATCGCCGCCGCCGTCCGATGCGATGCCCGCGCAAACCCTAGCCCCCTCCGCAAGTCTTCCCCCCCCTATAAATAGCCCCCCTTCCCTCTTTCTTCTCCGCCAGTTCCCGCAACGGAAGCACGACCACGCCGCCGGAATTGCCCGCGAGATCGCCGCCGGAATTGCCCAAGAGATCGCCGCAGCGACTGCGAGCTCCGGCCGAACCCCAGCGCCGTCCCTGGACGCAATCGACACCGCCTCCTGCACCATAGGACTCGCTGTGACCTGGTGCCTCTTGTCATCGCCTCCACTCGCTCCGAGAAGCACCGCAACACCACCGACGACCACCTCCTGTGCGCGTCCTCACTGGAACCCTAGGTTCTCCGGTGAGCTTCCCCCTTCTCTCTCTCCCTCGTTCGATCCCGATCCAGCGGCTGAGATTGATCAGCAGGCCGAACCAGTATGGGGAGATCTGAGCCGCACAGATCTATTTAGATCTGGCGGCCCAGAGGCCTGATCCGCCCAAAGCGGTATTGGCCAATCCTGTGCCGCCACGTGTCGAGCCCAGAGCCTGTCTCGATTCAAATTTGATTTATTTTGTTTTAAAGTTGCTGAAACTTGCAAAAATCATAGAAAAAGTTCTACAGCTCAGTTTTTGACAAATTTTATGTCTATGGAAAGCTTAGGATGTGTAGAATCCATTACTGAATTCAAATCACCAAGTGTTTCTATCAAATATGGATTGAATTTCAGATTGATTTAAATCCTATTTTATGCAAATTAATTTATAACTTTAGTTCTACAAGTTCAAAAACTTTATTTTTGTAGTCTTTCGATTGCTTTGAACTTGTAGATTGTTTTAGAATAAAAAATCTCACCTTTTGAAACATGCACAAACTTAGTGTAGTTTATTTGCTTCTAATTCACTGTTTTGCAAATAATTAAATAACTAAAAGTGCTTTTTGATTAATTCTTTTTGCATTGGTTTTATTTTCTAAAACAAATCCTCTGAGAACCTTAATTGCAATATTTTCATAAAACATAAGTTGTGTAAAATTAATATGTCTGTTGCATGCTTGCATACATGATTATGTTTGCCATATTGGAATTGTGTGTTTATGTGTGTGTAATATTTCTTGTTTAGATTGTGAAGAAGAGCTGAACTACAAGTGTGATTGTTGTGAGTGTGTTGGTTGTTTCCAAGGCAAGTGACACACATTCTTCTACCTATTTTTACTACTGCATTAGTATTTTTTAGTAGTATGCATGATAGGTTGATTTTCAAAGAAGTTTATGAAATGCTTAGATCCTAGTAGTGTGTAGCTATCCTTTAAACCCCACTTGATAGGATTGCAAATTTTACTTTGGAAAGAGATGCTATGCTTTGTTGATGAATTGTTCTAAAGCTTAAACTACAACCCGGATGAAACACCTAGGTGGAATTGGTATTGCTTGGTTTATGTTGAGTTGCTACCCAGGGCTACATAGGTCTGGCTATCAGCCCAGGACTGTGTGGTTGTTATCACCTGGGAGTACACTTGTGGATGGCCACTCAGGATTAAAGAGATTAAAATGTCTTCCATGCTTCCAGTGCAGCCTTATGACATTATGGGCTCTGTCATGATTGAGTATGATGTAAGGGTTCAACCAGGAGGACTGACAGAGGGTGGTAGTAGGATTGTAGAGGGAACGGTTAGACTCAGTTGGTTGAATGCTTCTTCTGAAAGGTCTTGTCTCATTTTATTCTTTGGGTAAAATGAGTCTTAAGGTGAAAGTGCACAACCCCTGTAGGGTGTAAAACTAATCGATTAGCCGTGTCCCCGGTTATGGACAACTTGAGTCTCTAGACATGGTCTGTACGGAACAATCTCATCACCTTTTCATAATTATTAAAATTGTTTAGAAACAACTTTAAAGCGATGACTACTCAGGGCCATATACCTAGCTATCAGCCCATGGTATGTGGTGGTTATCACCTGAGAGTTATCCAAGTTTTGTTGAGTTACTACCCAGAGCTGCTCAACCTGGCTATCAACCCAGGATTTGTGTGGTGGTTATCATCTGGGGGTTATCTTGACCCTTGAAATTTTTTAAATCATTAAAAATGTTTTGATTTGGAAAAGATAGGATAAAACTGGTTTTATGCAAATTAGCCCAAAAGATCCACCAGCCAAATATCATGTAGTATAGTCTTTTCACAACAGCCACCATATATGTGTCATTTGCCAGTACGTCATTGTACTGACCCCTTACTTTGGGGCTGCATATTCAAACGTGCAGGTTTTTCCGAGGAAGAGTAATTGGTAGGGATCTCGAGTCTACATTCCAACATGTCTTCCTGTGGCACTTGCTGAAGATGGAGGCTCATTGCAATTTACTTTCCGTTGTGTTATTTCGTGTTAAACTCTGATATTCAAGCTAGTCCAAGTGGCTAAGCTATTTTTGTAAGGTTTAAAGACATGCGTATCTGGATTTGCAATGTAATACATGACACTATCGGCAAAGATTACTATATTTTGTACTGTGGTGCTATCAGTAATCCAGGGAGTAGCACTTAACACAGGAGTCATGCCTTTTTCTAAAGGTAGGATGCTACAGAATGGTATCAGAGCATAGTGTTGCCTGTAGGATCGAGACCCTAGGTTTGGATTAGAAATAGGAAGCTCCTAGGATTTTGTTTTCTACCTTCAAAATAAAATAAAACACCATTTTGGTTTTCCAAATGAAATCTATCTTATCTTACTCCTATATGTATAAAAAAATGTTATATTTTGGAACTTCTTGTATTCTCTCTCACATCATTTCTCAAAGGTTTCCCTTTTGCTTTAAAATGACCCAACCCTGGAACCATCAAGAAAAGGACATAAGATGACAATGTGATAGAAGTGTGAGACTAATACTCCATATATCTTCCTTGACCCAACATGAAGAACTATTTTGAAGGCCAACGAAGAACTTGGAGAAATACTGATATGAAGACTGCACAACACCCAGCGTAACTCTGAGGAAGTGGAAATAAGAAATGGAGCAATGAAGACAATAATAGAATAGACCACCAAGATTCTAGTTTATAGAACCAACGATATCATAGTAACCTAATGATCATACCAAATTGGTGTATGACCATATTATATTGTTAGTGTGTTTTTCCAAAACTTATCAAAAAGATTTTCAATGACTGTTTGATTTTAGCTTGTTTGCTGCTTGGAGTGTTGTATTGTGCATGGGTAGGAAAATTTTCTCCTTTAGTTCTATCTATCTATTACTCACATGTGCTAAAACCACCTCAGATGTCGTCTCGCCGTGAAAACAACAATGACAACAACACCAACAATATCTATGATGTGATCCAACAATTAGCCACCGGTCAAGCTCAGCTCATGCAAACGATGACCCAATTCATCCAAGCAAGCGCCAACAACATGAACAACAACAACAGCCCATCGCCACCACCCCCACCATAAGTTGACCGACTAGCTCATTTCTTGAGGCTCAGACCCAACAAGTTTTCTTCAGCCACAGACCCAATAGTGGCCGATGACTGGCTACGTTCAGTCAACAAGGACTTGGTTACCTATGAGTGCACATATACTGAAAAGATTAGATTCACTGCCCACCTACTTGAGGGACTAGCAGCACAATCCAATTGAAGGTCTGGACTGGGATTCCTTTAGGGAAGGCTTTCGTAATGCTCATATCTCCACGGACATTATGAATCTGAAGAAAGATGAATTCTGCACTCTGAAGGAGGGTGGCAGGACACTGAAGGAGTACATGGATGACTTCTGCTCTCTGTCAAGGTACGCACCAGAAGACATCGACACTGATGCCAAGAGAAAGGATAAGTTTCTCAATGGACTCAAAGGGGAACTGAAGATACCTCTATCAGTAGCATATGCTCCAAGCTACCAGGCTCTGCTAGACCAAGTTGTTACTCTGGACAACAACATAAGGAAGGAGGAAAATCGTAAGCGGAAGCTCAACAATGGCAAGACCCACACTGGACATTCCCACAAGAGACTCCACCTCTCTGAGGGCAATGGAAACGGTAGTAACTCCAATGGCCATAGGCATAATGGTGGAAACCACTCCAACAATCACCACCATGAAGGCAACGGTAACCACAATGGAAACAATGGAAATCATAACAGAGGGAATGGAAATCACAATGGAGGCAATGGTCATCACAATGGAGGCAATGGTCACCAAAATGGAGGCAATGGTCATCAGAATGGAGGCAAGGGACATTCCAATGGAGGAAATGGACAACACCACTCCAACCCGGTGGTTATGAAGGATCTCTCGACAATCACCTATTACAAGTGCAAGAAGACTGGACATTATGCAAACCGTTGCCCAGAGAATAAGCCCGATGAAAATGTCAGGCCCAATCCATTCAAGAAGGGACATGTGAACCACATCAATGTGGAAGTGATGGGTATGTTTCCACTCAACTCTTTTACAACATTGGATTTTATTTGATAATGGAGCATCACATTTATTCATATCAAGAGCATTTGTGAGAAAACATGCATTTCCGACTGAGGTATTAGAAAGAGCAATTACACTCACCACCCCAGCAGAAGAGGATTAGATACAAATTCGGTTTGGAATTTAAAGTTTTTAGGCTAAACAATCTTAAGGGGGTTAGCCTAGAAGTTATGGACATAGTAGGGAAGTATTTTGTTTTACCGGGAGAAACCATCAAGTTCTATTGAGTACAGTGGAGTCACCACACCGAGAAAGAAGATACTTGGAAGCATGGAGAAAACCTTCGAGATTATCACCTACCTATTTTGCTAGCCTTTTCGAAGCTCGAGGGCAAACTTCATCTTAAGGGGGTTACTCTGTAACATCCCAGGTTTTCAAAAATTTAAAACCAGCATGCATTCATTCATAAAGTGCATTGTTTGAAAATAAACTTGGTTTTAAATTTTTTCTTTTTCAAAAGATAGGGTTTTCTATTTTTGAAATGTGTTCTAATGACTCATGTGAGCCATTATTTTTTTCCTCTCCAAAATTCTTTCTTTTGATATTATGTGTTCTGAATGTTAATTTAGTACAAAAACTCTCTGGCTTATTTTACAAATTTATGCATTTTAGAAATCCAAAGTTTTCAAATAGAAAAGAAAAAGAAAAATAGGAAAAATGGAGGAAAGGGCTGGGGCACCGGTTCGGCCCAGGCCAGAAGGCCGGCCCAGCCCAGCAGCTCTCCACCCCGAAGCGGTATGCCACCGACACAGCGAGAGGCTGATAGGTGGGGCCCACCTGTCAGACTGTCTTCCACCTCTGGGAGGTGCCCGGCTCGAGCACGACATCACCGCCACTGTCTGATGTGATGCCTGAGCAAACCCTAGCCCCCTCCGCAAGTCTTCCCCCCCTCTATAAATAGCCCCGCCTTCCCTCTTTCTTCTCCGCCAGTTCCTGCAACGGAAGCGCGACCACACCGCCGGAATTGCCCGCGAGATCGCCGCAACGACTAAGAGCTCCGGCCGAACCCCAGCGCCGTCCCTGGACGCAATCGACGCTGCCTCTTGCACCATCGGACTCGCCGTGACCTGGCGCATCTCGTTGTCACCTCCACTCGCTCCGGGAAGCACCACAATGCCGCCGATGACCAGCTCCTGTGCGCGTCCTCGCCGGAACCCTAGGTTCTCCAATGAGCTTCCCCCTTCTCTCTCTCCCTCGTCCGATCCCGATCCAGCGGCTGAGATAGATCAGCAGGCCGAACCGATACGGGGAGATCTGAGCCGCATAGATATGTTTAGATCTGACGGACCAGAGGCCTGATCCACCCGAAGCGGTATCGGCCAATCCTGTGCCGCCACGTGTCGAGCCCAGAGCCTGCCCCAATTCAATTTGATTTATTTTGTTTTAAAGTTGCTGAAACTTGCAAAAATCATAGAAAAAGTTCTACAGCTCAGTTTTTGAGAAATTTATGTCTATGGAAAGCTTAGGATGTGTAGAATCCATTAGTGAATTCAAATCACCAAGTGTTTGTATCAAATCTGGATTGAATTACATATTGATTTAAATCCTATTTTATGCAAATTAATTTATAACTTCTATTCTGCAAGTTCATAAACTTTAATTTTGCAGTCTTTGGATTGCTTTGAACTTGTAGATTGTTTTAGAATAAAAAATCTCACCTTTTGAAACATGCACAAACTTAGTGTAGTTTATTTGCTTCTAATTCACCGTTTTGCAAATAATTAAATAACTAAAAGTGGTTTTTGATTAATTCTTTTTGCATTGGTTTTGTTCTACTAAAACAAATCCTCTGAGAACCTTAATTGCAATATTTTCATACAACATAAGTTGTGTGAAATTAATATCTATGTTGCATGCTTGCATACATGATTATGTTTGCGATATTGGAATGGTGTGTTTATGTGTGTGTAATATTTCTTGTTTAGATTGTGAAGAAGAGCTGAACTACAAGTGTGATTGCTGTGAGTGTGCTGGTTGTTTCCAAGGCAAGTGACACACATTCTTCTACCTATTTTTAATATTGCATTAGTGTTTTTCAGTAGTATGCATGATAGGTTGATTTTCAAAGAAGTTTATGAAATGCTTAGATCCTAGTAGTGTGTAGCTATCCTTTAAACCCCACTTGATAGGATTGCAAATATTACTTTGCAAAGAGATGCTAAGCTTTGTTGATGAATTGTTCTAAAGCTTAAACTACAACCCTGATGAAACACCAGGGTGGAATTGGTATTGCTTGGTTTATGTTGAGTAGCTACCTAGGGCTACACAGGTCTGGCTATCAACCCAGGACTGTGTGGTTGTTATCACCTGGGAGTACACTTGTGGATGGCCACTCAGGTTTAAAGGGATTAAAATGTCTTCCATGCTTCCAGTGCAGCCTTATGACATTATGGGCTCTGTCTTAATTGAGTATGATGTAAGGGTTCGACCAGGGTGTCTGACAGAGCGTGGTAGTAGGATTGTAGAGGGAATGATCAGACTCGGTTGGTTGAATGCTTCTTCTGAAAGGTCTTGTCTCATTTTATTCTTTGGGTAAAATAAGTCTTAAGGTGAAAGTGCACAACCCCTGCAAGGTGTAAAACTAATCGATTAGCCGTGTCCCCAGTTATGGACAACTTGAGTCTCTAGACATGGTCTGTACGGAAGAATCTCATCACCTTTTCATAATTATTAAAATTGTTTAGAAACAACTTTAAAGCGATGACTACTCAGGGCCATATACTTGGCTATCAACCCATGGTATGTGGTGGTTATCACCTGAGAGTTATCCAAGTTTTGCTGAGTTACTACCCAGAGCTGCTCAACCTGGCTATCAACCCAGGATTTGTGTGGTGGTTATCATCTGGGGGTTATCTTGACCCTTGAAATTCTTTAAATGATTAAAAAATTGATTTGGAAAATATAGGATAAAACTAGCTTTATGCAAATTAGCCCAAAAGATCCTCCAGCCAAATATCATGTAGTATAGTCTTTTCACAACAGCCATCATATATGTGTCATTTGCCAGTACGTCATTGTACTGACCCCTTACTTTGGGGCTGCATACTCAAACGTGTAGGTTTTTCCGAGGAAGAGTAATTGATAGGGATCTCGAGTCTACATTCCAACATGTCTGCCTGTGGCACTTGCTGAAGATGGAGGCTCATTGCAATTTACTTTTGTTGTGTTATTTCGTGTTAAACTATGGTATTCAAGCTAGTCCAAGTCCCTAAGGTATTTTTGTAAGGTTTAAAGACATGCGTATCTGGATTTGCGATGTAATACATGACACTATCTGCAATGATTACTATATTTTATACTGTGGTGCTATCAGTGATCCAGGGAGTAGCACTTAACACAGGAGTCATGCCTTTCTCAAAAGGTAGGACGCTACACCTACTTTTTTCATATTGCTCGGATAAATGTATATAAATCAGAGTCTAACATGTAGATTATTTAAAAGATTAACTCTACTTGGTCATCCATTTATCTTTCATCTGTGTGATAAAGAAGCATGTTTGCAAACCCTTGGAGTGGACACAAATTTTATTTGTGTTACTTTCGAATATCTTTATAATTGTCCTACTAATTGAAGAGCGAATATTGGAAATGTTTTTTTATTCTTGGGAAAAATATACATAAGCACCGCACCAACACTCCCTCTGTGCGGCGGCTTGCATGTGTCTCTTCCTTGTAGAGCAACATGCACGAATCTACACGGTGATGTCATCACATTAATTGCTAATTTGGAAAACTCTAAATGATTTATCTCCTAAACTGTTAATCTAATTAGTGGTCTGTTTTTACTGTTGAGTTTGTCTTGACGAGGGCTTTAAAATTAGATCTTATGTTGTTATATTTCAATAAAACTTTTTTGCCACGTCAGTTACCAGATTACGTTAACATAGTTACCTGATGAGCAATTAATAGTTACCATAATGATTATGTATAATTATAGATGACTTTCTACATATTTTGTTTGAATTCAAAATAATTTTCACTACCTTGTGAGAGACTTGAATGTGTCCAACAACTAAGATATGTATCATTTACAAAAATTTATATCATGCACACTGCATTGGTATAGAAAGACGTATATGAAACTAGCACACAATTTATTTTAATTTGACAACTAAGTGTTGAATAAGCTAGCGGGTATTGGACAACAATGACAACTAAGTAGTGCATTATCTCATAAATATGTGGAAAACAATCTAGCTAATACAAACAAACATGCTATCGTTTAATCCGGCAACTAAGTAATTGTAATCTGGCAACTATGTGATAGTACTCTAGCAATTGATGATGTAAAAAAAAGTTATCGAAACATATGAATATGAGATTTATTTTCGAAGATCTCGCCACGAGGAAGCTAACGGTAAAAATGGATGATCAATGAGGTTAACGGTTTAGAAGATGAAACTTTCTTAAAATTTAAAATCAAAAGAGTACTAATATCACATGCATGCACGTAAAGGGAGATAAGGAGCCGCAGCATAGCACGCTCCTTAATTCTTTACAATTTGTATATATAGTTTCATCAGTTTGTGCTCACTGATAATTCTGTACATGTTCGATTGTGAGATCCAACCAAATATGCTAATTCATTGGTTAATTGAGTGAGCCCTGGCTATACGTCGGTTGTATAATGGCCCTCGTCGATGGACAAAAAGTACCACTTTGTCACTAGGGGAGACGCACAAAGAGGAATAAGCTATTCGGTCTAGGCAGAAGCACTCTAAACTGAGTTAGTCAACCAATATCGAGACAGTGATAGAACCTAGTCCCGATCGAAGGTATTAACACATAATTTGGGTCAAGGCAACGCTTCCATGAGCTCCGATACCGCTCTAAGATCAAAACAATTTGCTTTAGGTTTCCTATTCCTCTTTCTACTAACCTCCTTGTCAGATCCTGAATTCCCTTTCAAACTACTTTCTTGCCTTCCTTCCTTGACCAATGTTATGGATGGTGCGGTGCAGTGGTTGAGAAAATAATTGGCCCTTCCTTCAACTTTCATCAAATGGTGTTGCATTGCAGAGAGGAACAAGGGATGAAATATGTAGATCTGATGTAGTCATATGAGAATGACGGGACGATGAGCTGCCGATCCATTCAATGGCTTGGCGTTGCCTTAATGTCACAAATCCGTTGCAACGCACAGGCAAATTCTGCACACGTGAGCTACCGATTCAATCCGATCCATCGAATGGCTTGGCAGTCGCCTTAATGTCACAAATGCGCTGCAGCGCACGAGCAAATTCGCTAGTAATTGTACAGCGCCCGTACTATTCAGGAAACATAGTACAAAAACCAAAACGTCTTATAAAATCAGAACAGAGGGAGCAGGTTTAAGAGACTACACACCACAGCATCCGGATTGCTCAAAACCCCAGAACCGTTGCTTTTGAACTTCTACATGTATGTAGAAATCAACCTGAGCCCGCGTTTATGGATATTATTCACACAACAGCGAGGCTAGATTTCTTTGTTATTATGGGTGGATAGGCAGTGCAGTCTAGGCTGTGGGTTATATGCGGCTCCAGCCCTACCCAAGTGTGATAAGACTGCACCCAGAAGAAAATGCCATTCCCAGGTCCAAATGACAAGACACTGGATTCTGCGATCCCACAAGGAATGGCCCTTCTATGCTGCAATCACTCTAGCAGCTTCACGCTTTGCACTAAACTCTGACTCCTCAGCTGTGAAGGGAAGTGGCTTTGTCGGGGCAGGTAATCGGCCAATGCTATCCACCTTATCTCGTTGCTTTGGTGGAGGCCTTGCCCCTTTTGGTACAAGGCGGCCCTTCTTCGCAAACCACTCTGGTTTCAGAAGTGCCCTGAACCCAAGCTTGTTATAGTACACCAACCTTACGGTTCCACCAGCTGCTTCAACTGCAGCTTTCGCCCTCGCGGTCGCCCTTGAGACCTGCCAATGCATTTGCGAGAAATTCATGTTGGTTTTTCAGTCACTGGCATCACAAATTTACATACTTATATGAACCGATATTGATACAGAAGGAAAGCAATGCTTGCTATATTAAAAGTTCAACTACCTCTACAAAGTAGACACTATCTGTAGTCGGCGCGATTGCGAGCTATGTACAGGCATGCAAATAAATAACAAGAAAAACCCCTGTGATCTCAGTTTAATTGATGAATGAAACTACAGAACAGATACATTACATGTTTGAATTTTGTGTCATCACATGCAACATGAAAAAGAACAGAAGCCTCTAAGGCAAAGGGGAGAAATAAATGCAGACTCCGAAAACATGCAAGTTATTCCCAACACTGAAGGGCATGAAATTACAAAAATCTATATATTCTTATGATTATTGTTATTTATAATGTTTAACTAATTCAAACTAGCTTATGCTTGCCTCAAGGTGAATCGGCCATTTAATTTCTTCTGCACCACGGCCCATTAACCGGATTCCATCCTTTATTTGCTTACCAATGGCACATGTATCCTGGTAAAGCACGACAAAGAGGCTGATGTTATAAAGAAGAGACAGAAACATAGCTAGTTGAAGGAAATGATTGTAAGTACCTTCAGTGTCTTCATTGTGATCAATTCAGAAGAGTCAATTTTTCCAGCAT
Source organism: Dactylis glomerata (assembly GCA_007115705.1). Lineage (NCBI taxonomy): Eukaryota > Viridiplantae > Streptophyta > Magnoliopsida > Poales > Poaceae > Dactylis > Dactylis glomerata. Next base: position 624,531 of record QXEO01000752.1, read on the forward strand.
TGATGAGCTTTGCAATTTTCCCCAGTCCACAGGGCTGACCACAGTGAAAGATAAATAACATCACATACTGTTGAAAGTAGCATTAGCAAATCAAAATTTGAACTTGAAGCGTAAGCAAAGTAATGGCCAAGTTGGTGTACAAGTTCTAGAACGAACAGCCAGTTGCCCAAACGAATGACAAATTCCAACTTTATTTTGTAGACACTAAACGCACTAGCATGGACCAACAATCATAAATTGCTCAAAACAATCACTGGATGAATTAGAAGAGACATGTAAAGAACCTAGTGGGAAAATAATTCCAGAAAATAGCAATATTGTACAAAGAGTTGCTCCTCAGCTAAGCAAGCTGAATTAAACCAGCGGTTATTATATGACTTAGCAGTAAATTAGTTTATAGCAAATACCTTCGGAAGGATTTGCCAACATATCACAGATGGCAAAGTTTTTCATGCTGTACTAGGTCATATGCTAGAGGTTATGCAACAGTCTATAACTATATAAGAATATGGCATGTCCTGTATGTGAGTTATGATTTGCTAACAAGTAAAGAACATTCTCGCACTTTCTGTTATCGATAAGGACATGTGAAGGTTTGCTTGTCCCATGAAAAGACATTCTCACAGTGCTCTTCACAATCTAATCTAATACATATGATGACACTTCTTTGCTACATGCACACACGCACAAAGTCTGGTTTTCTTGCACACTTAGATGGCACCAAATAATGCTCACCACCCAATAACATGAACTTCTATATCCATGCTACAAACAAATTGTGTAATGCGTGAACTTCAAATATAAGCCTTGATCTCCAGCCCAAACAAATATCAACCCTAGATCTCGTACAACCAATAGTTTACACTGAAATAGAACTGTACAATACCAATCCACATCCCGCCAATGAGTAGCAGCTGTGTCCAATTAGTGAACAGCACCTCAGGTCTTTCAGAGATTAGCACACCCCCAACCATCATCTTCACTCACCAAATCGAAGAAAAGCTTGGATACCAGTTCAATAAAGAAGCCACATATCTTGGCAGTTGGTCTGGATCAACCACTGCTCACATGCTTTACCGACTAGAAAATAGATGAGAGAAAATAGGAAATATGATGAAAGTGTTCACATGTAAGCCATGTTTTTTATGCTGCAAAGCTCGTGCTACACTTATTGTAGAGATGGACATATGCCATATAAATGAAACCATAATAATCTTGCTGCTCTGTCTCCTCAGTACTTTGAGTTATCTCAGCATAACCATTTTCCCCAGAGCTCATAAGTTCTTACAAATTAGCCACTGCTAGGTAAAAAGCCACGGAATCGCTTCTCGGTCGTCCTCACGGTGACCTGGAGACAAAACCCTACTTCCTCTCACCTCCCTTTCCCCTCTCTCCCTTGCCGCTGCTGGCGTGCCACCGGGCAAAGCCTGTACCGTGCCAGCAGCGGCAGGCCTTCCTTTCCCTGACGCAAGGACGGCCGTGTGGGGCGGCCATGTTGGTGGGACCTGGCGTGGCGGCAGCCGGCGTGCTTTGCCATGGGCGGCCTCTCGCAAGTGGAGGCGGCGGTAGGTGCTGGCACTCGCTCCTGCTGCGACCCATGGCAGTGGTGGTGGACCGAGGCCGCGCCTACAGGAGGTCTCAGCCAACGGCAATGGTCTGGTGCGTCACCCTGACTGGAGCTGGCAGTGGTGCAGGATGGGACAGCACCAAAAAGAGCTGGTGAGCGATGGCGGGGCTCCTGCCCTCAGCCCAGATCTGGGTCTGATTCGGGCTGGGTGGGCCCTGCTGTCTGCGTGGTTTCAGGAGTAGCAAGGTGCTGATTCGGGCCAGCAGGCCTAGATCCGATGACCGCCTGCCTCCTGGCATCTTCATCCAGGAGCTGCGTATTTGACGCTCGTTGTTCTGCATTGTCTATGGACTGATTGGCTGACCTAACCTCTCCCACCAGTTCCGGTGGAGTTGTCTTGGTGCTGCTTGCCACGTTATTGGTGCGACATCTTGGATGCCAGGACGGGGACCCCGGCAGGTGGGACTGCGCAGGCGTCTCTTCGGCGAGCGATGTGACAGTGGTGGTGGCCTTGCACTTTGGCCATGGGGATGGCGAGGAGTAGGTGGCAGGGGATCCTGGTGTTGACACCGTTTTGGCAAAGGCAGCTCCCAGATCATGTTTCAAAGGCCTTACTCAGGGACAATGGGCAGTTCGAAATACCAGGCGTGGTTCAAGGGTTTTTCGGGGCGAAAGCTCAGCGCTTTGGCGCCATCGGCGGTGATGCCTGCGGGTGCCGTAACCCTCTTGGGAGTGCCAGTGTGGGAACCTTCTGCACATGTAGGCTCCGGGTGAAAACCTTTGACCGTCTTGTCTCGCCAACAGCAGCGCATTGAGTTTTTACCCTCTTGGGGGGCGTCAGCGCGGAGCTCCGGTCCCATCAGTCCTGTTCCGGTGTCTCTGGTGGAAAGTTCAGTTCTTCGTGTTCTTTTTTGTTTATCTTTGATTTGCTTTGTAAGAGGGAATCCTCGTCAGTCATCACTTTGTATCAGTTTGGCCGTTTGGCTTTATTTATAATAAAGCGGGACGGAAGCCTGTTTCGAGGAGGTAAAATCCCACTATCCCAGATGCTCATAACAAAAGATTTCTTCTTTCACCTGCATTCGCCATAATTTTAAGTGTCTATTCGTAACGCATATTAAGCTACTACCTCCGTTTCAAAATGTAGTATGTTTTGGGTAACTAAATTAGCTTTTCTAAAACATACTACATTTCAGAACGGTGATAATACATTGATGCTGCCTTTGGTACCTTTAATCACATAGTTGTACTCCTTGAACAAAATGATGTAGAGGTCACCTCAGATGTACCACTATAAATAGTGCAATAGTGAGTTTGTTTCCTCAGAGCTAGGAAGACAAACAAGATCCTAACATAACACTCGGAATAAGAGGTACTTAGTAAATTCATAATATGTGAACTCCGTGCATGGAACACAGTCAAGCACCTTACGTGCAAGAATGTTGTCCCATATCATCCAACCAAAGCAACAATCTAAGATATAACTGGAGCACATACATGGCAAAGGTCGCATTGCTGCACGGAAAACAGAGCAACGGAAATGCAAGAGAGGCTTGGACCTGGAACGTGAGTGAGAAGCGGTTCTTGAAGCCGCGGCGCGGCAGACGGCGGCGCAGTGGGGTCTGGCCGCCCTCGAAGCCGAATCGAGCGGTACCACGCGCCTTCTGGCCCTTGTGCCCGCGACCCGCCGTCTTGCCCTTTCCTGAGCCGATCCCGCGGCCCTTGCGCGTCTTCTGCTTCGTCGCCCCAGGGTTATCGCGGAGGTCGTTCAGCCTCAGCAGGCTCCTAACCGTCCGCAGCGGCCGTGGCGCCCACAGTGGTCGTGCCGCCGGCACCGGCGCTGACTGGGTGGCGCAGAAGTGCGATGCGAGCCTTGGGGCGTAGAAGAGATGTGCGGGTGGGGCTGGAAGCAGGTGCCGGTGCGGATGCAGGAGACGGCGGGAATGCAGGGTGGCGGTGGGGATGGTGCGGAGAAGCTCGGTGATGCGGCGCAACATGGCTGCTCCTTTCGGCTGGCGGCTTCCTCCACCGATCTGGGTGCGAGGGGGGTTTAGGGCAACTCCAGTGACACGATGCGACCTGACCCCCAGCATCTCAGAGTGCAAGCGGGGCGGGTTGCGGCTGACCGCTATACTGCAGAGCGGGACGTTGTCAGATGTGCGGGATGCTCGCGGCTTGCCGCACATACCATCAGACTCAACGCGGGACAATGCGGCAGCCTGCGTCATCCTGCATCAGCCCGCTGCTCGATCGCTGTAAAGCAGCTAGCTAGCTGATCGATTGATCGCTCGACTTAACGCGGGACTATACCGCTAGACTCGATGCTTTAAATCAGCTAGAGCTAGCTAGCGATCGCGATCGCTGTAATAGCTAGCTAGCTTATCCATCGGAATAGTAGCTAGCTAGCTGGCCCACTGCTGTCTGTGAACTGTGATTACTTTGAGCAAGAAAATGGTCTCTTCATTTTGCCAAGTAATAGTCATAAAGACATACAGTACTTAAACATCAAGTTACAACCTACTGTACATTATATCAAGTGCAATACAGTTTTGAAACATCAAGCTGAAAAAAAACCAAGTACAAGAGCATGGTGATACAGAAAGAAGACAACATTGGCTTGGCTTTGAGATTTGTTTCCACTAGCATCTTGTATGATCTTCAGAGATGCTACTGCTGCTGCTGACTAGCAAGCCATCTACTAATGCTAAAAGAAGGGACATGCTGGACATGAACAAAAACTACATGGACGTGCTATCTTCAGCTGCTATGCAGTAGAACATTCAGTAGCTATACTAGCTTCAAGATGGTCATACTAGATTAAGCTGCGCATATGAACTTTAACCAGCAAAGGCCTAGCTAAGATATATATCCTTGCAAAGAGTTCATGATGTAAATGTACTTCTATATGTTCTGGCCGGTAAGAATATGTACGGTACAAATACAATAAACAAATTATCAATCTGCACAACCATGCCTCATGTATCAGTATATGTATGGTCGTCCGGCCGGAAAACTACTATCTGGTTAAATGAAACTTGGTATAATAAAATATACATTATCAGAAATTGTTCAAGAAAACTACTATCTGGTTAAATGAAACTTGGCATAATATATAATAACATATTACCAGAGGAACAGAATTTTATAGGTAATATGAATTGGATAATAAATAAGAACATATTACCAGAGGTACAAAACTTTTATAAGTAAATCAAGCAATGTTGCTAACTTAACAGCCTTGCTGTGTGGACTAGTAACTTAATAGCCTTGCAGGCCAGGCTTGTCTACATGTTTCTACTTATTCCTTCACTGACTGCATCAATCAAATTAAATGCCCTCAGGATGCATAAATCCATAAAATAATTTACATGTTCGTTTGCAGCAAGATTCCACTGGGAACTAAAAATTCATATGCACAGCAGCAGAAAAAACATATCGAATCTAGGAAGACAATTGACCAAGGTAGTTCAGTTCAGCCTGCACATCAGATTCAGAGACAGATCCATAAATGAAGGAGATATTCAGTAACAAGGGATTCAGAAAATTCATTAACAGTAGCGTAAACCTGAAGTTATTGTACAGTCCCTGGTTCTTAAAACAGAACAAAGTAATATTTGCTGTGAAATCGAAGTATCAAAGCGGGCAAGAATACAAAGTTCAGTTATATTCCTAAACAGAGACTGTTGAAACAAGAATATATTAGCATGTAAATGATCAGACCATGTTAGCATAGTAAGCATGGCTTCAGCCTTCAGACGTGACTTTCCCTATCTATACATTACAGAGCTAGGCGTTGCTGATTGCACATTGAGAATCATTGGTCGATCAGCTTAACATTATAGATGAACAATGGGCATATTCAGAGTACCACCTTTCAGCAAAAGCACATTCAGATTTCAACACTGAGAATGCCATGCTACTGCTTGCAAAAATGCAGTTACAGCAAGAAGATGAAAAAAATGCAAGTACCGAAAATACTGAATATTGAAAAACGGTCCACACAAAGAATACTGAATAATGCAGTATTGCACATTTAGTGGGTAACTTGCTCAAAAGTTCAGGTGATTCAATATACAATGTCAATTGGGAATATTTCTTCAAATTCCCAACTCAGAATTGATGAATTTGGCATCCAGGACTCTATAAACTCATTAAAGTAACCATGCAGCTTGAATAAAACCAGATCATAAACGCCACTATTCACACAAGAAATTAAGAACCAAATCCTAACAGCATGGAGAGTACCATCCCAGATTACCAGATGCAAGAGGGAGCTGCAGTGACTTCTCCAGATGAAATTTCGTTCTTGGAGGAGATTGGGGGAGAGGCTAGAGGAACACCTTCTCCATCAAGGACCTGACATGGAGATGGCGGCGGCGGCGCCGTCGATCCCGGCAGAACTTCGAGCAATTTAAGGATCTGTCGCCGGCGTCGAGGTCGCCCAACCTAGCGAGGACGAGAGGGAGGGCAGAGGGAGAAGAGGTTGGGCCTCGGATGGGGCGGCTGCGCCCGCGAGAGGGAGCTGAGGTCCGGCGGCCTAGGCGAGACAGGGGGAGACGAGCGCTTCGGTCGGTGGCGACGGTGGGAGCTAGCGGGCTATGCAGGATGGCGGACTGGTGGCGGATAATGCGGTCACGCCGCTTCAGCCCGCTAGAAACAGAGCGGTCAGCCCAGCGGTGATTTGCGGGCCGACTTTGCGGGGCGACGCAGCGGCGCAGCGGGATGTCCCGCCCCGCTTGAAACCTGCAGCATCCACCGTCCACCGAAATCCAACGGCACGAACAACTCAAAGCCCAAACGACTAAGGCCTCGTTTGGCGGAGGTGTTTTGACAGGGTTATTAAACTTGTGCGATTCAACCACTGGAAATGCTCGGGACTTCATCTTTAACATAACTAACTTAGTTCTCCACCTACCAGACCTAGTGGTAGTTCTTTTCCCTGCAGCCGCCGCCGCTTTGACCTAGCAGCCGCCTCCAAGCTTCGCCTCCTCCATAGATCGGTTCCCCCTCCTCCGACCGGCTTCGCCGGTGTCGGGAGGGGTGGAAAACCCGATCTATGGGTGGAGATTTCAATAAAAAAGTATTTTCCAAAGAATAGGTTAGTTTTTTGGTAGCCATCTTCGTTTTCTTCTACGTCAATGGAGATGTCATCGTTCATAATAAGTGACCTTCAGCTCTTCGTTCGGCGACGAGATCTTCTTCCCGACGTCAATGGTGGTGCTGTAAGATTACAGTTTTTTAGGTACGGTCTTCAAGATCTTGCTTCGCCAGATCGGTTTTGGATTGTTTCTCCTGGTTGCCGCGAGGAGGGTTATCCTCGCAATATTTGTCCCGACTGCTACGTCTTTTACAATGGTGATTCGTACGCTCGGCTTTCCAGCGACGTTGATAAGGCTGTTCGGTTTCTCTTCCCTGAAATACTGGTGTTGGTACTCTTGCCGATGTGGTATGATTGCTTTAATGGTTGCGTGCGTGCACGTAGCTGACAAGGGTATAGCTAATAGAGCCCGTTAGTTGAGTACCCCTAAGGCCCGTATAGCTAGGCCCAATTGTAATGATAGTCGAATACGAGTCTTTACCGTATGTCGATATTTGTAATCTGTATCGGACCCTACCCGATCCTCGAGACCTAGCCACCTATATATAGGGGCCAGGAGGGGACGGTGTAGGGCAGATTGAAAGCAAGCCCGGTTGAACACCCAAGTTTACTTTCGACACACACCTATCTCGACTAACTTTACCTTCGAGTTCATCTGACGCCCTATCTCCCCGATCCTAAGTCCTTCATTTAGGACATTTGTCGAGTTAACCCTCGTCAATTGGCACCGACCGTGGGGACCTGGGCGTTGGAATCATGAATTCGACGGCTTTTTTGCTTTTAGCCAACAGCGGTTCAGAACTCGACGGAAGTCAAGAGATGGAGTTAACCATTGGAAGTTTGAGCATCATCGTTGGGCCATCGGGTTCATCCCGCCTCTCGGATTCGACGAAACCAGATCCGTCGGCAAACAAGCCCGAAACAAAGGAAACATTGGAATCATCAGAAGGCTCTTCCAGCGAGGCAAACTCGTCGGTCAGTTTCGACAAAAAACCAATCGCAGAAGACGACAAAATTTAGAAAAAATTCGACTCAGAAGAAAGAGCGTACCAGACGCACAACAACGCAAAGGATTTCGCCGTGGGAAGCAGAGGCGTCTCCAAGGTACATCAGTTATGCGTCATTATCACTCAAGCAGAAGAAGAAAACAATAGCAAAGGAAATGAGAATGTCGACAGGCAAGTCGACAAAGTAAAAGATCACAACAAAAAGGAAAAGGAGAAAGTCCATGTCTCAGCTGGCGAATGGAGGATGATCAAGTCAGCTATCAACCACGGTAAAGAAGTACCCGAAGGATCGAGAAGAGAAGTACTAATGGGATATCAGTATGCATTATACCAGCATAGGAAGAAACTAAGGGAGGAAAGAGATATGGTTTTTCAAGATAATAACAGTATATCAAGGGAGGAATACTGGGAAGACTACAGTGAAGATTCAGAATACAGCAGAGAAAGGCGTGGAGACCCGAAACACAACAGGGGGGCGACAGCATGCGGCAGAGAAGAAGGGTACTCAAGGAGCCCTACCCCACAGCTAGAAGAGGAGGAAGATGACTTCATACAAAAAACGCCAGAAGCAGCACTAGTAGCAGCACAAGCGTATTTACTAGCTACAAGACCAGAACCTGGAGACCCACGAGAAGATATGCACCGAGCCGCGATACGAAGCCTCGGAATAGTAGAAGGAAAGATCAGGGAACAAGGTCCAGAGACAAAATCGACTAGCTGCAAGGGAAATCGAAAGGAGAAGTTCAGATACAATTCCAAAGATAACGAGTATAGCGAGTCGTCAGAAGAGAAAAAATGACAGAAAAGGAAGGAGGACGCAAGAAGTATAATAGCACAAGCTCGAGTAAATAAATCGCGTCATGCTTGGAGGGAAGAGAATTACGAGGATGACGATAAAGATATGGGTGCGTTATGCTTTACCCGCAGGGTTCGCAAAACACGGGTACCCAAAGGATTCAAATTACCACACGACCAACCTAAGTATGATGGGTCGCAAGAACCTACCCTATGGTTATCGGATTATCTACAAGCAGTGCAGATATTGGGGGGGAACAAAGGCAACTGCAATGCAAAGTTTGCAACTGCACCTCACCGGCGCCGCACGGTCCTGGTTGAATACCCTACCCAACAAATCCATCGGAAGTTGGGAGGAACTCGAAAGTCAATTCACAAGAAATTTTCGTTCCACCTACAAGCGCCCAGCATCACTGGAGGAAGTTAAAACATGTGTGCAGAGGAAAGGCGAAACGCTACGTTCTTATATACAACGCTGGAGTATAATCAAAAACTCAGCAGAGGACGTCTCCGACGAACGAGCAATAGACGCCTTTTCGGCCGGACTTCGTCGCTCAGATCTCGTGGAAGAAATAGGAAGAACAAGACCTACGACAGTAGCCGAGCTAATGGAACAAGCCAACAAATTCGCTGATGGAGAGGACGCGTATAACAACAAAAGAGGACGTTCACCAGAAGTCGATAGAATAAGTAGACAAAGGAGGCGACACCATAGCAGGGATAACCAAGGAAGGCGAAATCAGGTAGCCGCGGGTTACGTACTAGAAGAAGAGGAAGGATATGAAAGCAGGAGGTTTCAGGCAAAAGGAGTAGAAAAATCGAGATACTCCGGTCCTTCGGCCGAGGATATGCTATACGGACCTTGTCGAATCCACTACGCGTATCTCGACGGGAAAAGAGTCTCAAATCACCAGATGAAGGATTGCAGGACATTCCTAAGGTTGCAAAGCGCCATGGGCTCAAAACAAGAAGGGAGGCAAGGAGAAAGACACAGATATCAAGGATATCAAATGCAAAAGAGGGCACGGCATGGTGGAACCCGGAGTCCCCTTGGGTTTATGGTTTGGTATCTGTGCCATTATCTTTTAGCTGGCTTCAGGAAAATACAAGATTGTGTCATGGAAGAAGAAGAGTTTGAAGGCCTCGAAGATTAGCTCGTTTTTTCTTAGACTTTATTTTGTAATCGCTGGAGATAGCTTATATATCTCTACTATGTACCGTTCGTTGCTATAATATATCATGGTATTGTTTCAAAAAAAACTTAGTTCTCCACCTCCACCCGAGTACATTCCGCTGAAGGATCTCAAGAAGCAGAAGAGACTGGCAAGGGGAGAGTGTTCAGAGTGCTTAAGCAAATGAGGCGGGCTCCGGGTCGGAGCGCCGCCCGTCGCAATAAGTTGTGCAAGCTGGAACAGTCGTGGTGTGGGCACCGCCGCGATCATTAGGGAGCTTCGTGATTTCGCGAAGACGTATGTCCCTACCGTGCTCTGTGTTGTTGAAACCCAGGTTCATCGAGCGCAAGTTGAAGGTCTTAGAGGTACACTAGGTTATGACAAAGCCTTTTGCGGTTAACAGTGCAGGCCGAAAGGGAGGAATTGTAATCTATTGGAATAAAAAAACAAACATGGAGATTTTACCGTATTCGCAGTACCATATTGATGCCATTGTCACGGAAAGCGGTGGAGAGCCGTGGCGCCTTACATGTGTTTACGGGGAGGCACAAACGCATTTGCGATTTAAAACATGGGACATGTTGAAGTATATAAAATCATCATACCCTCACCCTTGGTTATGTATCGGTGATTTTAATGAGGTGCTACATCAATCGGAGCATGAAGGAGTGCAAGAGCGCAGTTTGGCGCAAATAGCTGGGTTCCGAGAGATGGTGGATGTGTGTGGACTTCGTGATCTTGGATGTGAAGGATGGCGTTGGACGTTTGAGAAGAAGGTGGCTGGTGGTTCTTTATGCAGGGTGCGCCTTGATCGGGCTCTGGCCACGGCTGATTGGTGCGATCGGTTTCCAAACGCTACTCTGGAGAACTTGGTGGCTGCCTCATCAGACCATGGGCCCATCCTTTTGCGGTGGAATCAGCAGGAGGACCAGAGGGTGAGGAGGAAAGGAGGAAGGTTCAGGTATGAAATGATGTGGGAAACTCACTCTGAATTTACTCCGATGATGCAGCAGGTGTGGCAAGACGCGGGGGCTGCGACTACGGCTGTGGACCTCCAACGGAAGCTTACTGATGTGTCCAATCAGCTATAGGGGTGGGGCCGAAACACTTTTGGCCATGTTATACTTGAGCTAGGGCAGCTCAAGGAGGAGCTACAGACGTTCCAAGCTGATCCGAGTCGAGTTGGGCCGTCGCATGCAAAAATTAAGGTGACCGATCGGATTGTGGAGTTAAATCACAGGGAGGAAGTGATGTGGCAGCAGAGATCACGTGTCCAATGGCTTTAGGCAGGAGATAAGAATACTAAATTCTTTCATATGCGAGCAAGCCAGCGGAGAAAGAAGAACAAGATTAGCAAGCTCAAGAAACCCGATGGTACAACAACAGAGGATACAAAGGAGATTGGGAGGATGACTACGAGGTTCTACCAGGACCTCTATCGGTCAAAGGGGACGCACAACATGGGGGCGGTCCTGGATACCGTGCCAATCAAGGTTACCCCAGCTATGAATGATGACCTTCTGAAGCCTTTTGTAGAGAAGGAGGTGAAGAAAACGTTGTTTCAGATGTTTCCTACAAAGGCACCAGGGCCAGATGGATTCCCAGCACACTTTCTCCAACGACATTGGGATGTGTGTGGTGCCGAGGTGACCTTAGTTGTATTGCGGATACTAAGAGGGAAGGATGATCCATCGGTGATAAATAAAAACATTCATTGTGTTGATACCAAAAGTGGCTAATCCAGAGGAGTTGGGTCAGTTCCGCCCAATAAGTTTGTGCAATGTGTTGTACAAAATAGCGTCAAAGGTTACTGCCAATAGATTGAAAATTATTCTGCCTCAAATTATATTAGAAGAGCAGTCAGCCTTTGTACCAGGACGTTTGATAACGGACAATATTATTTCAGCTTTTGAGTGTCTACATTTTATGAAGCGCAAGAGAGCAAAAAATTTGCGATGTTGTGCACTCAAGTTGGATATGAAGAAAGCTTATGACCGGGTGGAGTGGAGTTATCTACATGCCATTATGGTTAAGTTAGGCTTTCACCAGTTATGGGTGGAGATGGTGATGCGGTTGGTCACTACTCTCACCTTCTTAGTTCTTTTTAACGGAGATCACCTCGAGGGTTTTTCACCATCCAGTGGGATTCGACAAGGAGATCCTATCTCTCCTTATTTTTTTTATTGGCAGCAGAGGGCCTTTCGTGCCTGTTAAAATCAAGAGTGGAGTCATCAAGCTTAAGTGGGATAAAGGTGGCACCATCAGCTCTGATGGTTTGCCATTTACTCTTCGCAGATGACAGCCTGCTGTTTTTCAAAGCAACTAGGGAAAGTGCACAGGAGATAAATGATATTCTACAATTATACTGCAGTGCTTCGGGTTAGCAGGTGAATCTGGATAAATCGTCCATACATTTTGCTAAAGGCTGTCCACATCCTTTGAGGCAAGAAATAATGGACTGCCTTGATGTTCACAATGTTACTCTCAGTGAGAGGTATTTGGGGATGCCATCTGATGTGGGCACTTCTGTTAATGGCTCTTTCAAGTACTTAAAAGATCGAGTTTGGAAGAGGGTCCAAGTATGGCTGGAAATGTTGTTATCTATGGCAGGCAAGGAAGTGCTGATAAAAGGAGTGGCACAGGCGATACCCACATATTCCATGGCATGTTTCAGATTGCCTAGGGGTCTTTGTCACCATATAAATAGTCTCTTGTGGAATTTTTGGTCGGGAAGCAAGGGAGGCAAAAGACACACCTGTTGGGTGGCGTGGGATAATATGACAATGCCGAAGCATATGGGAGGTTTAGGGTTTCGAGACATTGAGCTCTTTAACCTCGCCCTCTTGGCTAAACAGGCATGGAGATTAGTACAAGAACCGACTTCATTGAGTGCACTGATCCTTAAGGCCGTGTATTTCCCCAACGGAGGCTTTCTTGATGCAGAGTTGGGGGCTTCGCCCTCCAAAATCTGGCAATCTATCCTCGATGGCCACTCGGTGTTGAATCTAGGTATGATCAAAAGAATTGGCAATGGGGAAGATACTGAGATTTGGGGATCCAATTGGATTCCAAGGGACGGCCATTTACGGGTGATTACTTGTGTTATGGATGCTGCTAACCAGGTACCACCACAATGTGTGAGTGATTTGATTGATCAAACTTCTATGTCGTGGAACCGTGAGCTTCTTCATGCAGCCTTCTTGCCTATGGATTATGAACTCATCGAAAATATTCCATTGAACACAAGGCAACAGACAGACTTCTGGGCTTGGCATTATGAACGGAAGAGGATTTTTATAGTCAAATCGGCCTACAAACTCCTAGTGCAAACTAGGGAGAACCGGACTGACTGGTGATGTCTACGCACGCGACTGTTCCTCTAGACAATGTTGGGCCTCCAAGTGCAGAGGTTTGTAGAACAGCAACAAGTTTCCCTTAAGTGGATCACCCAAGGTTTATCGAACTCAGGGAGGAGGAGGTCAAAGCTATCCCTCTCAAACAACCCTATAATTACGATGCAAGAAGTCTCTTGTGTCCCCAACACACCCAATACACTTGTCAGATGTATAGGTGCACTAGTTCGGCGAAGAGATAGTGAAATACAAGTAATATGGATGATTATGAGTAGTAAATGTAATCTGAAATAAATATCGCTGCGAGCAAACATGTAAGAAAACTGAATGTAAATGGTGTTTCAATGCTTAGAAACAAGGCCTAGTGATCATACTTTCACTAGTGGACACTCTCAACAAAGATAACATAATTGAACACATAAATACTAACTTCACTATGCCACTCTAAACTATTCTCAAATGGATAATGAACACTAATCATGCGTAGGGCTACGAAGCACTCCTCAAAGTTCGCATTTCCCCAAACTAGATTGCCCCCACACTATCACCTTGAGCGCACTAGATGGTTCCAACAAACACCAACAATCATAGAGACACTAGCCAAAAAGACATACACAATGTGCACACTGTCACCTTCACATCATGATACAAGGTGTCTCCGGAGATTACAATAATAAAGCATGGGAGTAGCATAATATCTGAAGTATAGCATCTACCAATTCAACTAGATACAAAGCTCATGATCACATATAGATCACATCATGGGAGAGAGAGATGAACCACATAGCTACCGGTAGAGCCCTCAGCCCCGGGGGAGAACTACTCCCTCCTCATCATGGGAGACATCAACGTTGGTCGAGATGGCGGTGAAGTCAATGGAGACGGCGGTGGAGGTGACAACGTTGATGGAGATGGCTCCGGGGGCACTTCCCCATCCCGGCAGGGTGCCGGAAGAGAGACTTCTGTCTCCCGAAATTCATTGGTGGCAGTGGCAGAGCTGCGAGACTTCTTCTAGAAAATTGCCGAACTCCCTAGGGTTTTCCCTCATGAGGCTTTATATAGGCGGAGAGGCGGCGTCAGGAAGTGGACCAGGGGGGCTCACCCCCTGGTGGCGCAGCCAGGAGGGGAGGCGCGCCACCCCCTGGTGTGGTGGCCCTCTGGCCCCCCTCCGGCTCTCCTTTGGTCTTCGTCCTTCGTCCGGGAAAAATAGACGTTCGGCTTTTGTTTCGTCCAATTCCAAGAATATTTCTTGTGTATCTTTTCTGAAACACAAAAACAGCAAAAAAACAGGGAACTGGCACTGTGGCATCTCGTCAATAGTTTAGTTCTGGAAAATGCATGAAAACGCCACGAAGTGTAACAAAACACAAAGCAAATGGTGCATAAACAAGCATGGAGCATCAAAAATTATAGATACGTTTGAGACGTATCAAGCATCCCCAAGCTTAACTCCTGCTCATCCTCGAGTAGGTAAGTGATAACAAAACTATAATTTTTGAGGTGACATGCACCATCACAATCTTGATCAACGAAGTAAAGCATTGAGTGCTGAGATCAAAGTACTTAAAACATGGGCATAAGAGACATAATCTTGACAATAAAACTTAGCAACCATGTTATAACATGAAAAGTAACACAAACGAAAGATCATGAGTAATGAAATATTGAAAGTCAAGTGTGTGTTCAAATCATATAGAAAAACATAGCAAAGTGGTTTTTAGCTTGTCCTTCATGGATTAGCAAAACATAAATGCATAGGACACCTTCAAGTTTAAGAGGGCGACTAGACACAAATAATTTAAGAACAAGCGAAACCATAATCATGAATCAATCAATGATAAACTTTGGGACTATGCACATTAAACTCAGAATGACAACTATGCTCTCTTAGACGGTGCATAAAGGTAGAAGGTGGAGACTCAACATAAAAGTAAAAGAAAGGCCCTTCGCAGAGGGAAGCAGTGATTAAACATGTGCTAGAGCTTTTCATTTGTAAAACAGAGAGAATTTTTTTTGAGAGGTGGTTGTTCTTGTCAATGACTGGCAATGGGGTTCTTACTATCTTCCATACAAAGCAAGTTTTTGAGAGAGAGATTGGCACTTTGGTGCTCTTTTATGAAGCTTGGCACTCCTCCCCACCTTTTCCTTTCACAAACCATGGCTAACCAATTCCATCGGGTGCCCACCAACTTTCACATACCATGGAGGAGTGCCTTTTTTTTCTTTTCCTTTTTCCCTTTTTTTCTTTTTTGGAATAAAACAATATGGAAGATAGCAAATCCGACCACTACGTCCCCATGAGCTAAAAACAGTGTCACAAAATGAGAAGTATTTTGAAGGTTTTTTGAAAGGTAGCACATGAAAATTTACTTGGAATGGCTTGAAAATACCATGCATAGGAGTTTATAGTGGACTCATTGGAAAACTTGGTTTTTGGGAGTTGGATGCACGAGTAGAGCTCATACTCAGTATAAAATGAAGGCTAGCAAAAGACTGGGAGCGACCAACTAAGAGAGCAATAACAGCCATAATCATGCATAGAGACAAAACATCATTAACCAAAGCATAAAGTGGTATCACAAGTCAAAAACCAAATGATCATAGAGGCTATATGGCGACTTGTTAGAGTCAAACATGTTGTAAGCATGCGCCAAGTCAACCCAAAAAAGCCTCAAAGGAGAAAACCACAACAACATGCTCCCATATAATAAAAACAACGCATGATTTTTTTTAAATGCTCATTAAGCAATCTCAGTCATTTGAGACAAGTCATGATACAGCAAAAACTACTAAGTATACTATCAAAATGACATCAAGCATAACATGCAAAAGTCTAAGCCGCAGTCTAAACAAGCTCCCATTTGTACCACTATAGGCATGAAACTTTTTTCTCTTTTCCAACACCATTCAAACCTTTTTGAAACCACTCTTTTAGATGAAAACCAACATAGGCCAGTGGTCTAAATACACCTTGATGCAAAGATAAAACAAGATCTGAACAAAAATCAAGGCGAAAAACGAAAGCTAAATGCAGTTCTAGAAAAAGAAAACACTCGTTGAACGATAAGAGTGAAAAATAGAGTGTTCTTGGCAATGAAAAATGAAGTATGTCTCCCTCCAAAACAAACATGAAGTGATCCAACCATTTATTGGAGCAAACAAAACAAAAGAAAACTGAAAGCAAAAGTAAAGACGCTCCAAGAAAAACGCATAGTATACGAAGCAATAAAAATATAGTGTCTTGAAAGGTGACCTGATTTTTGCCGATGAAGAAGGGGTGCCTCAGGGGCATCCCCAAGCTTTGACGCTTGTACCTCTTGGATATTTCTTGGGGTGACATGGGCATCCCCAAGTTTGAGCTTTTGTCCATACTTCATCTCATCTCATCACTCTCCATTCCCTACACTTGAAAACTTCATACAAAACTTCACACAATTCTATTAGCAACATTAGTATAAGCATGATAATAAATCTACTCTTTTGGTTCAGTTTCAAACTCAAATATACCATCCATTAAAGCATAAGCCACTGTAGCAACTTTCTCAAAAGTTCCGTGATCAAAAGAACTCAAAAAGAAAGCGATCGAGAGGCAAACACAAATAGTGGCAGAATGTGTCAAAACAGAACAGCTGACAAAGATCGATTTTTTGAGGACCTTTTGTTGCTCAAATCGAAAAGTGCAAAACTAATGAAAGTTTGGAAATAACCTGAGGCATATGCACAAGAAATCGCAGATCAAAAAGATATTCTGAGAATTTTCACGAATTTTTACGGTGCAGCGTAGAAATCTGTTTCAGGACAACAACTTTCCCAAATCTTACCTCCCTCAAATTAGAGGTTCTTCTTGGCACAAAAACGAAATAAAAAATGATAAGGAGAGGTCATTACTGTAGTAATAACTTCCAAGACTCAACAAAAAGAAAAAGTATTGAAAGGAAAACATTGGGTTATCTCCCAAGAGTGCTTTTCTTTAACGCCTTTGAGCTAGGCGCAGTAATTTGAAAAGATGCTCATGTAGGCACCAGAAAAGAGCTTAAGGCAAAGGCTCCATAAAAGAACTTGAAGCAAGAGAGAGCATCAAAAACGAAAAAATTTAAATCTAAACCACTTCCTATGAAAAAGATTCTTGTAAAGAGACAAGTCATGAAAGCGCAAAGCAACAAGCATAGGAAGGCAAAATAAGTATGTGACGCCCCAAAATCGGCACCTTGCGAATTACAGCAATCACGCCACAATTCGCACGATGTCACTTTGGGAAACACCCATCAAGTGAAATGTGCATGTCGCAACATACACATTAGGCGGGTGGAATCAAGGTAGCAACAGTTACACAAGTTCACGATAGAACCCACAAAAGAATATATAATAACCATAAAGACTCCACGAGTCAAGAATCCAAATATACATACAAAGATCCAAATCATACATAAAGCAAAATAGTATCCGAGTATGGACAAGAATACAAATGGGCCTAAGAGGCCTGAAGATAAACGATGGCGTCCATAACCCTGCCCAGGCCAAGCCGGAAGGGTAACCTTGCTAACGTCGTCGCTCCCGTGTACCTGTCTTCAAACCTGCTCCGGCGAATATCCAAGACGAGCAGCAATAAGTACGAAGTACTTAGCAAGACTTCAAGACGTATAAAGCATAGTCAACAAGTTGCCTTTGTACGTGAGGTACGCAAACAAGCTCGAGAGACTCAAAAGGACGTCGGCTGTAGGGTGGGGTTAAGCGGCTGCAAGCAAGCACTAAAGAACCTATAGAGACACTCTACAACTTCCGTCTAATCAGAATAAGATAAGAGAGCACATAAAGTAAAGAACTAGAATACTACGACAAACATAACCCAGCCGATGGATCACCTCATCGCAACCACACGAAAAAGCAATATCAAAGGCACTCACACAGTTGACAATTTTATAACAATTTAATATTGTAGTAGAACTATTTACTATGCCACTTTTTATCATTAATTAGGTGCAAGTTGTTCTATGATAGAGTAGAACGGCTCCAAGTCGTCCATAACCGCGGACACGGCTTTTTGAAAAGATTTACCCTGCAGGAGTGCACCAATGTACCCATACACGCTCGATCAATCCAACCTAGACAAGGGATGGATATCACGATGAGACCGTTGCTAATTCTAGAAGAGAGTTTAGGGGGGCCACCCAACTAAGCTACCCGTAACGAAGTTGGCCGAGCTTCGGAGACAGACTCAGAAGTTTGCGCCGGCGGCTAAGTCTGGAGGAGGACTCTTTCGAGAGGCATCAACCAGCTTCGCATAAAAACGTCCCGCAGTCAAATAAACCTGCCAACCTTATGAGGTGACACAACCACACCCTATCGAGGGGGGGCTTAGAGACTCCGCCACCATGAAAGGTGACTCCACCCAAATCCAAATCCAAATGTAAATACGGTGTTGTGGCCCCGGTAAACTAACTTGAGAAAAAGTAGTAAGTCAAGGGAGATCCCACGGCATCTCCACGAGTGGTTAGTGCGCTCATCTTAGAACAGTTCATGCGAACTCGGGGTCCTAGGGGACACAAGTGAGCCATCGTAAAACGGGCAAAATGACTCACCGATGCCTCTGCTTTAACAAGTGTAGTTGTAACATAATTAAATCATGTTTACTTCCAACATCTAATATCCAACTTATCTCCAATTCATATCCATCTCATATATCAAGTAGAGCATGTGATAAACCTCCCGACAACCCGATAAGATAAAACCACTTAAAACAACCTAAGCATGCCTACGACTCACAAGGCCAACTCAAACAACAAACAAAAGGTAATAGGCGGGAGATGGCGAGTATATAGTTTTGCTTTGGGGAAACAGGTGGATAGGATACGTGACTCGAATAATCATCAAAACACAAGGCTAGCATAAAGCATAAAGCATAAACACAAATAGGTAATAAGTACCCCTATAGGTAGGTAAGGGGTGGGAAAGCTTGCCTGGAAAAATTGTCGAAGAACACCCGAAGAACTTGTCGTTGCTCACAATACCACGAAGCGTCCTATCCGGGAAGAAGCAAATTGCTACAACAAACAATGGATGCAACACTTACTACTAAGGCAAAAGAATCAGCATGATTATGTGCAAGCATGCATGACATAGCAATTATGATGCAATGCATCTTATCCAAATTAAGCGGAATCGAAATCCCGACACACACATATAAGGTTCAAGTTGTTTTACTACATGGCATTTTAATTGTTGATTAGCATGGAAAAACAAGGTTTAGGTGAGCTACACAAAATTAAATGAAGCGGGGAAAACATTAGAAGCATTTCCCATATACTTTATATGTTACTTATTAGATGTAATGCAAACTATCACGCCACGACATGATGCAAGATGCAAATAATTATATGAATCGCAAATTCAGATTCTATGCATTTTTCTGATAAAATTTCATATAAAATACTTTTTATTTCGAATTATAGTTTAGAAGTTATTAATTTAGCAAGACTCAAACATTTGCAGGAGTGTTCAGAAAAAAAAACAGAAACTGGGCTGGACCTGAGCCCGAGTGGCGTCGGATAGTAGCTGTCGCATGCCAGCGATGGGATGCTCCGAGCGGATCTAGGCTGAGGCCCAACAGCTGCGGATCTGAGCAAAAGAGATAAAAAGAGGTGGTTTTTAACATGCACCGCAGGGAGTTCAAACTCAGGACCTGCCGATGGGTAACAACGGTGCTCACCACTGTACTACTAAAACAGATCTAAACAAAGAATGAAACCAAAGTTTATAGTGTCGCGATATGGGAAGATAGCCTGATGAAACTGAATCTCGAACGGTGTTCGCTGCATACGAACAGATACACGGACAGAGACGAACCAAACCCGCCGTTGGGAAGGGGCGACCTTGCAGAGGACGGAGACTCGAAGAGGATGCGTGCAGGCATGCGTGCTTGCTGGGGAGGGGAGTGGCTGAACCTGCACGAGCTCCTGCGAGAGCTCCAGCGAACATTCCATGGCGGAACACGTCAGGTCAGAAGGGGGGGACAGAAACACGACGAGAACTCGACGTCAGAGAAGGGGAAAATAACGGAGGGCTCACCAGGAGGTCTTGGGCGTGCTCAGAGAGGTCGGAGGAGGGCCGTAGCGGCCTGATTTCGCCGGTATCCAGGGAGGAAGAAGAGGCTGCGCCAGTCGCTGTAGTCGGTCTTGGTTCGATTCCTTCATGGCGGACGGTGATGACGACGTTTCGAACAGCTTGGAGTTCTCGAGTATGCGCGCTGGAGACCACGGAAGCAGGGCGATGGTGAGGTGGTGGTGGTGACGTTCGGTAGCTTGCAGAACAGAAGAAATCGAGGGGGGAAGAGGTGAAACATATCTGATGGCGGCGGCGGTCTAGGGGGAAGGGGCGCTAGGGTTTCCAGGGCCTTCGGTTTGGAGGGGATTAAAGGGTAGAGGGAGTGGTTGATACTGAGGGGAAAAGGAGGTCGTCATGCGTGTTCCCTCTATGTGGAGAAGACGACAATAATAAGGAGAGGGTACTGCTTCGCAGAGGATAGGAACGATGGACCCAAGGGATTCGACTGAGTTTTTCTTCTTCCTTTTCCTGATTTGCCTTCGTCTCTTCTTTTGTTTGTCTTGCAGCATGCTTTTGGGACACAGATGATGGAGGATAAGAGGGGTTCTAGGAGATTTGCAAACATGTTTCCAAACTAGATTTTGATTTGAAACAATTTCCAAAGATTGCAAATATTAAAGTTTTATTTTTAAAATAGGAAAAGAAGAAGAGTGTTTATTATAAAACCATATGAGATAAAGATAGGGTTTACCAAAAGAATTTTGATTTTGACAAAAGCATGCAAGGTGTAGATGCATGATGATGCATGACGCCAAAAAGAAAAAGAACAAGCAATTCTAATATTGGGGATTTTTTCGGGTCGTTACAAAGTACAACTTCAAGAATTCCAACAAAAAGAGGGGAAACTCAATATTGTTGAGATCCATCAAACCATGTTTCCCTCTCTCATAATAACTTTTAGTAGCATCATGAATAGAATTAACAGTATAACTATCACATAAAACATCCTTATCATGAGCCATATGCGTAAAAGAATTAATACTCCCCACATGAACATAGTCATTCTTGAAAATCGCAGTAGGAGCAAATTCAACAAAATTATTCTCATAACCATAATCATCAAAAATAGGAGGCATATTGTAATCATACCTTGTTTTCTCCTTAATGGTAGGTGAACTGAAAATATCATACTCATCATTGTAATCATCATAAGCAATAGAACAACTATCTTCCAAAGTGTGTTCATATATAAACATATCATCATTGGAAGGAACATGGATAGCACTAATGGTACAACAACTATTAACCTCATAATTTTCAGAATCGGTACCAAAAAGATTTTCAATATCGAAAGTAGAGTGCTTTTCCCAATCATGATCACTAATATATGTAACAGGCACAGGAACATCATCGAGTTTAGACTCATCAAAAACTATAATAGGAGCAACATGCTTAGGGGAAGATACCGTTTCCTCTCTCCTTTTACTCCTCTTCTTCTTCTTCTTCTTCTTCTTCTTCTTGTTCTTGTTCTTCTTGTTCTTCTTCTCTTCTTTAGGAGGAAGAGGCTTGAAAGGAAGCTTCTCCACATAATCTGGTTTATTGACAGAAACGACAGAAGAAACTTTGGAGGATTCCTCCTTTTTATTAATAAGATTGAAACACAAATCAGACCTGTCATATTTTGGTAAAACATCCTCTTTTATAACATTTTGTATGTAAGTATTTGCGCGACAATCTTTAACACAATAAAGATGACAACCATTCAGGATGCTATTAATATCAAAAGCACTCATATCTACCAAAGAAGTTTTTCTAGATAAATCTTCACACCCCAAAAATAGAGTAAGCTCATCATGCTGATTGAGAGTGATCTTGTCATCACAATACAAACTTGCGGTACTCATTGGATTAGAAAGGTCATTATTATGGCCTGAGCATTGAAAATTAAAATGACCCTCTTCATAGAAAAGTTCACAAATAAAAGGATAAAGGGCACATACCTTTTCACCAAGATCATCTAGAGCCTTGTTCCACATTTGGGTTTCTTCATTCCTGTGGTGGATACAATAATCTTCTTTGTCATGACTCTTTTCACAAGGTCTAAGTGCTCCACAAAAATTAACATGCTTATAAGAAATAGTACTTTCAGAAGTTTGAGCATGTTCATTGCAATCATCAATAACAATTTTATTTTCCATGCTAGTGTCTTTAAAAGGTTCATGATACACGTCCCCATTTCCCTTAGGAACATTAATATGGGAAGCAAAGGCTCTAAAGCAATCAACCACAATTTGAGGATCAAGACCATATTTAGCACTAAGCTCTTGAAAATTAGCAGTTTCAGCGAAAGACTTAATGCAATCATACTCATAATTTATACCTGATCCTTTACCTTTGTCGCTATCCCAATCTTCGATATTGCTTTGAATTGTTTCAAGCAAATCCCACTTGGCGTCAACCTCCTTGCTTGTGAATGATCTCTCAAAACAGGCATCTAGATAGTCCCTGTAATGTCCTGAAAGCCTTGCATGAAAATTATTAATAACAATATTACGGGGAAGATCATGAATGGGACATTTGAGCATTAGTGACTTCAATCTTCCCCACGCTTGGGCAATGCTTTCTCCATCATGAGGATGAAAATTATAAATATAATTCCTATATTTATGAACCTCACTAGAAGGATAGAATTTAGAATAAAAGAGATGCACAATTTCTTTCTAGCCAATAGGTCGGCCATCCTTCAGCGTCTTATACCATTCCGTAGCTCTGCCCTTCAGTGATAAAGAAAATAGCTTCCTCTTAACTTGGTTCATTGAAATAACTGCACACTTGAACAACTTGCATAATTCATGTATAAAGAGCAAATGATCACCCGGATGGACAGTTCCATCCCCTAAATATCAGTTATTCATAGCACGTTCAACAATTTTCATAGGTATTTTAAAGGAACGAGGATCACAAACATCATTAGAATCATAACATATGGGAGATAAAATATCATCAGAGCGAATTTTCTCCACTGAAGTCGGGGAACTAAAAATATCATGCTTAACAAAACCAGCTTCCCCAAGCTTAGACTTTTCTATAGCATTAGCAATAACGGTGTTCAAAGAATTCATACAAATAACATTGCTATGCGAATAAAGCTCCAAAGGTTTTTCAAACACTTCATGTCCTAACTCAGGAAAAAATACTATAAAACTCTTTGTTTTCCATTAAGCCTAACTAGTGAAAATAAAAACAGGAAACAAAAAGATATAATTGCAGAATCTAAAGGAAATAACTTCGAGCGCTCACCAGCAACTAAAAGACTTAGTAGCCAGAGGATGTGAGTACCTTTTACCTTACCTCCCCGGCAACGGCGCCAGAAAAGAGCTTGATGTCTATGCATGCGTCTGTTCATGTAGACAGTGTTGGGCCTCAAAGTGCGGAGGTTTGTAGAATAGCAGCAAGTTTCCCTTAAGTGGATCACCCAAGGTTTATCAAACTCAGGGAGGAGGAGGTCAAAGCTATCCCTCTCAAACAACCCTGCAATTACGATGCAGGAAGTCTCTTGTGTCCCCAACACACCCAATACACTTGTCAGATGTATAGGTGCACTAGTTCGGTAGAGATAGTGAAATACAAGCAAGGTAGTCAGAGTCGGGATTCGGAGTCGGATCGATTTTCCTTCGATAGAATCGAGTCGTTGAATCGAATCGTAGAATCCCGGATTCTACCAGATTTTTCATCCAAGAGTTTATCCATGCAGAAATTTTGTATGCTAGTACAGAAAAGGTGAAAAATACTAAGCATTAAAATTTCTAGCAATATGGTTTACACTAATATAAAGTAAAGAAAACTCACTAGTGCAAATTTTTCAATGAAAAGTTAATGTATAATTAACCCTTCCATGTAATTACTATTGAGACCTTGGTGAGATCATACACAACGTATACTATGTATGGTATTGCATATTAATTATTTGACATATATTATATCACAAATATATGCCTACTACTTCTATAGAAAGTAATTTTCATTTTGTATATAATTATGGAGCATATATCAAAGAAAAAGTACATACCTTCATAATCATCAAATTACAAATTTATTAAATAAAAACATTAAAGTATTGAAGTAGCATGCCACTTTCCAAGCCGATGTAGGTCTCTAGCAATCTACGTTGATGGCTCCTTCTGATGAGGCGTACTTTAGACATCGATCAATCACATCATGTCTCCAAACTTTCTTGCAATATGCTTTAAAACGATCAATTGAGGGTTTGTAAGAGGAGTACATAGCTTTGATATTGTAAGGTTTTTTGTAAGGGAGATAAAACATCCTATGGCTAATCATTTGGGGCTAGGGAAGTAAATAAAGGGTTGTGAGGCAAGTGAAAATGGTTTGGGAGGTTGACATAGTATACTACTATAGTTAAGAGGATGACTCGACTAATCATTCAGAATCGGTAAAGTCCATAAAAAGGATCGAGATTTTGCAATATTGTATAGGATTCTATGATCTGGATCGGGACTCGGCATGGATTCTGCCAGGTTGGGATTCATAGTGGGATTTGGATCAACATGATGTTGTAGGGTCGTAAAATCGTAGGATTCCAGGACTTGGATCGGGATTCTGACTACCTTGAATACAAGTAATATGGATGATTATGAGTAGTAAATGTAATCTAAAATAAATATCGCTGCGAGCAAACATGTAACAAAACTGAATGTAAACAGTGTTTCAATGCTTAGAAACAAGGCCTAGGGATCATACTTTCACTAGTGGACACGCTCAACAAAGATAACATAATTAAACATATAAATACTAACTTCACTATGCCACTCTAAACTATTCTCCAATGGATAACGAACACTAATCATGTGTAGGGCTACGAAGCACTCCTCAAAGTTCGCATGTCCCCAAACTAGATTGCCCCACACTATCACCTTGACCGCACTAGATGGTTCCAACAAACACCAACAATCATAGAGACACTAGCCAAAAAGATACACACAATGCGCACACTGTCACCTTCACATCATGATACAAGGTGTCTCCGGAGATTACAATAATAAAGCATGGGAGTAGCATAATATCTGAAGTATAGCATCTACCAATTCAACTAGATACAAAGCTCACGATCACATATAGATCACATCATGGGAGAGAGAGAGATGAACCACATAGCTACTGGTAGAGCCCTCAGCCCCGGGGGAGAACTACTCCCTCCTCATCATGGGAGACAACAACGTTGGTGGATATGGCAGTGAAGTCGATGGAGACGGCGGTGGAGGCGATAGCGTCGATGGAGATGGCTCCGGGGGACTTCCCCGTCCCGACAGGGTGCCGGAATAGAGACTTCTGTCCCCTCAAATTCATCGGTGGCGGTGGCGCAGCTGCGGGACTTCTTCTGGAAAATTGCCGATCCCCCTAGGGTTTTCCGTCAGGAGGCTTTATATAGGCGGAGAGGTAGCGTCAGGAAGTGGACCAGGAGGGCTCACCTCCTGGTGGCGCAGCTAGTAGGAGGGCGCGCCACCCCCTGGTGTGGTGGCCCTCTGGCCCCCCTCCGGCTCTCCTTCGGTCTTTGTCCTTCGTCCAGGAAAAATAGGAGGTTCCGCTTTTGTTTCGTCCAATTCTGAGAATATTTCCTGTGTAGCTTTTCTGAAACACAAAAACAGAAGAAAATAGGGAACTGGCACTATGGCATCTCGTCAATAGGTTAGTTCCAGAAAACGCATGAAAACGCCACAAAGTGTAACAAAACACAGAGCAAATGGTGCATAAACAAGCATGGAGCATCAAAAATTATAGATATGTTTGAGACGTATCACCTGGCTAGATGGTACTGCTTCGTCCTCAAATTTCAGAGAGGAGGAGCGGAGCTGGACCAATCTGTGGAAGATTAAGGTCCCTTCTAAACTGAAGGTTTTCTTGTGGAGGTTGGCACGACAATCGCTGCCTATCGCAGACGTGTTAAATCATCGAAACATGGCTACCCACAACTCATGTGTTGTTTGCGGTGAACAAGACTCCTGGAGACATTTGTTGTTGGAGTGTCACCATGCAAGAAGTGTGTGGGCTCTTGCACTGGAGGAGATTAGTGACTATGCCACAAATTTGCAGGAACCGCATGCTAGAGCTTGGCTAGCTTCGGTCTTCAAAGATCTATCAAAGGAGGAAGCAACCCGAGTGGTTGTTCATCTCTGGGCACTATGGTATGCGAGGCGCAAAATTATCCATGAAGGGGAGTACCAGAGTCCGTTATCCACTCATTATTTTGTGGAGAGGTTCTTGAGTGATCTCAATGTCACGGAACATGTACCACCTCTAGGTAAAGGGACGGAGGCTCAAGGACTAGAGTGGATTGCTCCACCAGCCGGTTTGGCGAAAATAAATGTTGACGCGGTTGTGACCAAGAACACCGGACATGATGCCATGGCTGCTGTGGCTCGATCGATGGAGGGTGTCTTCCTGGGTGCTTTGGTCGTGGTCACCGAGGGTTTATCTGATCCGGAGGTGCTGGAGACTTTGGCGTGTCATGAAGGGTTAGCTCTAGCTTCAGATCTTCTCTGGACAAAGTTTTGAGTCGCTTCGGACTGCTCAAATGTGATCAAGAGTTTGGAAGGATCAGGTTGTGGTGTTTATGGACACATTGTGCAAGAGATTCAGGAGCGAGCGGGTGAGTTTGCACAACTCAGTTCATTCATGAAGGAAGGTCCCAATGGCGACGCACATAGGCTGGTGAGGGGTTCGATTTCTCGCGATGTTGGCCGCCCATGTGTGGTTTTTAGCTCCACCAGATGGTCTGTAATAGCTACATTATGAATTAATATAGTAAGTGTGAGTTCTAAAAAAAACTAACTTAGTTCTCTAAAAAGACTTATATTTTAGAACGAAGGTAATAGTAAACTAGGAAAGCTTGGCGCAACGGCACGCCGCGCCCTTAGCAGCTATATTGTTCGTTGGAGTATTGTAGAATTATTATAATATATCGGTTTCTAAAGTACTGCATAGGTGTTTGTGTGGAAGACTGTTGAATTAACCTAAAAAGATACTGTAGCGGCATGGTTTAAAAAAAATATTGTCGCACACGTAGCTCATCATGATGCGATGGAAAAAGAGGGTAGTATGATGTGATGGAAAAGAAAAAAATTGTTGAAACATTATCATAAATTTTTTTTGCTGAAGAATTACTGGAAGCAATCAGTAGAAGAAGATAATGTTATTTTGTCGAACAAAAGAGACGATGAATAGTGTAGTATTTTATTTCACAAAATTACCATAGGAGAATCGTGAAGCTAGTACGAAAGAAACCACTTACCCGTAAACAGTTACAAACAAAAAGTTATGGTAAAAAATAGGTTACATGCACCTTTGAAGAAATACCATGGGAAAATTACAGAAAGCGAATTAGGTGCCACTAAAAAAAATTATTGGGTAGTTACGACCAAAAAATTTACTGCTATTACGACAAAAAAATTACTGCTGATGTTGAAGATTTGCGTCAAATAATTATGTCGAAATATTATCGCCCATGTACTGAAGAATTATCGCTTGTGTGCGGTTGACAAAATACTACGGTGAATTACAAACCATGGAAGAATCATCGTTGAATAATTACCATTACCACTGAGAAGTTCCGGTCAAAAAATTACCGTCAGAGAATTACTATACACGCATAGTAGAAACATTATTGTAAAAAAACTATGGTTGAAAAGTTACGCACCGTTCAAGAAATATTGTTGCATAATTATGATCGAAGATTTACCAGCGAGATATGATGGTTGGAAACCAGAATTGAAAAGTTGTGATAAAAAATAAACGTCAAAGAATTACTGTTCACATGTAATCAGAAAACTATCATTGAAAAAGTACGATTAAAAAATGACACGCTGCCGCCAACATACTGTTGTAAAATTACTACCAAATATTTACCGTGAAAAAATAGTGGTCAAATAACTGCGTCCAAAAGTAATAGAAAGGAATAAGAAAAAGACACAGTTCACTGTCACTGTTCATGTACCCATGGACAGTAACTTGCTGACTTGGGACGTCTGAGAGAGCATGAAAACACGAGGAGAGGAGGGTGCGGCCATCGGAGGAGGACGTGGGCTGTAGCCATGATCCATGGGGATTGGGGAGGAAGGCAAGATAGAGATTGGGGACTGAGCTGTTTGGTAGTGGAGATGGCACGCCGCTTTGACCGCGTGGTGGGAACGAAGAAAATGAGCAGCGCTTTAACTATGCCACTATACAAACATTAAACTTACTGGGTAGAAAGAATTTTCAGATTCCTTCTTACTCATGTGAAATATGTCATTAGAATCATGAAGAAACTTTGGTGCATCTTTTCTGGAGCTGCCCTTTCTCACAGGAATGCTGAGATTTTATTTGTCCAACAAGAGAAAGAAACCTGTCAGTCTTAGAAGCCTTTGCTGATGTGAAAACAAAGCTAAGTGTTCCTTTCTCCTTAGAAATAATTATTTTAGAAGCCTTTGCTGATGTGAAAACAAAGCTAAGTGTTCCTTTCTCCTTAGAAATAATTATTTTAGCAGCCTGGAGTATTTAGATGATTAGGAACAACAAGATCTTCAATAATCAAATTCCAACTTTCAGAAATTGGAAGGATTTCTTTATTCAAGAATTGAGAATGGTTGCTTACAGAATGAAGAAGAAGCATATTCAAAGTTTTAAGGAATGGCTTCAGTCTCAATTGTAGTTCGGTTGTATTTTAGCTTTGACTCTTTTTTTGTTTGGTTAGTTAGCTGCTTTTTTACTCTTTACTTGTACATCCTCCTGTAAACTAATAATCTTATAAAAATTGCAGTGGGCTCCCCCCACTGTTTTCACCTTCAAAAAACTATACAAACATTAAAAACAGATGTATCATGTCATGATTGACCAAAAACAGAAAATCTACAGTAACATAACAAAAACAAGAAGATGGAATCGCTTATTTGGCTCACTAATAGCATCACTAAACTGATTTGCCTTTATATATGTATCTATATGCATGTGCGTTGCAACGGGTTCAATGTAGTTGTGTGGAAGGATCTGCCGGATGAGCCAGGCTCTGTTAGGGTTCGATGCAAATAAAAAAAAAATCTACGCAACCCCGAATTGCCTAAGGATCTATCTATTAGTAATGTTGTAACGGAAAACAGATGTTCGGCGACATACCCTTGAAGACCGAACGCGGGAATCACGCCTCTACACATGCGTTGATGATGAAGCCGACATAGCCGACCTCATGGTCGTTGAAGATCTTGGACCAACGACTCTGCCGCCACACAAGTAGCACCTCTGCGTACTTCCACACGTACAGTGATCACGATGACCCCCAGAATCCCTGATCCAGCCAAGATTGCAGAATTAGATGGCATTGGATGGAATCTAGAAACTCCGCAGCACGACGACGTGCAGCGGTGGTGTGATCTCTAACTTACCCAGCCCTTTGGGAGGTCGCGCTGGATAGAGAGAGGTGGTGGAGAGGGGCGGCGCACCAAGTGGAGGAGAGGAGGCTTGTGGCCTTCTGTTGTGTGTTCTCTCCTCTCCCTGGGGCCCCTTTATATAGTGGGGAGGGGGAGCACCAACCCCTCCACCAAGACAGCCCTAGGGCGGCGGCCAAGGGGAGACGCGACAGCTAGGGTGGGGCCAGACTACTCCCACCGCCCCAAACCCTAACCCTAGCCCGCCGGCTAGGGACCAAGGGCCCAGGGCACCCCTCTCCCTTATCCAATAAGGGAGGCACATATGGTCATATTGGGCTTCCCTCCGGGAGGGGCTCAATAAGGTGGGTTGCATATGATTAATTATTTAATCAATATTAATTTATTTAATTAATATTTATTAACCCATTATTAATTCCCCGCTAATGTAAAACACTTTCGGACTCCATCGGAACTATTCCAGACTTTGCTAAAACTATTCCGGACTCCACCGAAACTATTTCGGATTATATCAGAACAATTCCATCTCTCATATATCATCACACAATGTTTCCAAATATTACCAAAACCATCTCAAGCATCGTGAACCCTTAAGTGTGTTACGCAACGGTTCGAGAACACTATAGACATTACCGAGAAATCTCTCCGGTAAATGATCAACAATCAGATCTGGATATCCATAATGATCCATGTGCATTCTACGAATTTTCTTTTATTCGTTGAACCATCAAAGCTGATGTACCTTTCCCTTTGTCTTGTTGATACTAGCATAGTACAAGACTGATCGTCGGTGGCGAGGGTTAACTTGGCAAATGTCCTAGATGAAGGACTTATGATCGGGGGAAAGGCGACAACTAGAGATTCCAGGAGCGAGATTGGCACACGACGTATCCAGGTTCATGTCCTCGCGGTGGAGGATCACTACGTCCTACTAGCAATCTAGTATATGATCACAATGGTGTTTACATGGAGCCGCCGTAGGCGGAGTTGTCTATCTAATCTCTCTCTAATCTATCTTGTCTCTCTAATATTGCTTGTAATATAAGATCTATGATCTCTAAATCTAAGTTGAGTTGTCTCTAGGGGCGCCCCTGCCTAGCTTTATATATGCAACCAGGCTAAGAGCATCTCCATCCGTTTGGGCTCCCCAGGCCGAAATCCGACGCTATTTAGCGTGGCGATTTTTTACATATATAGGCCAAATTCGTAATATATTTGAATTCGGCCTAACCTAAACTAAAAACACGCGTTCTACATGCCCAAATGGCGGTAGAAACGCGTGTAGTCGCCGCCGTCGTCGTCGCTGGAGTCGCCGGCGTCGTCCTGCGGCGGCGGCTGGCTGCTCTGGCTGGGGGTCCAACGGCTGGACCCCTATCCAGCGTCGCCGAAGCGCGGCGGTGTCGGCCGGTACAGGTCGTCATCGCTGGAATCTTCCAGCTTGACGACCGGCGCGCCTCTGGCCGGAAGAGCGGCGGCTTCGGCGTGGCGCCGCACCTGCGCCAGGTCGAGCAGCCGCCGCTGCTGCTCCGCCTGCTCCCTCTCCCAGTCCTGCCTGGACCAGGCGAGCGCCGCGTCCATCGGCATGGTGTTCTCAACGGGGACGAGGTCGGCGAGCGACTTGGCGATCGCCTCGCGCATTGCCGCTTCCTCGGTGCGCGCGGCCTCCGCGTCGGCGAGCTTGAACGCGGCCTTGCCGTCGTCCTTCCGCGGCTTCCGCTTGCGGTTGCGCGGCGGCGACGAGGTGCGCACCCCCTCGCGGATGACGAGGGCGCCGCTGCTGCGCCTCGGCGGCACAGACGGCAGCTTCTGCTTCACGGTCCTCGGCGTCGATGCCGACGACCGCGATGCCGACCTTGAGGCCGACCCAGAGGACGCCGGCCCGGAGGATCGGGATGCCATCTGCCGTGGCATCCACGAGCTCCCGCGGCGCCGCGACAATGTCGGTGGCTATGGCGGTGGCATCCTGAGGACCGGTGAGTTCCCGTGCTCGATGTGCGCAAGAACGGCCTCAAGGGTGCGGCCGGGCACGCTCCACTGATACGTCTCCAACGTATCTACAAGTTTTGATGCTCCATGCTTGTTTTTACACCATTTGCCTACTGTTTCGTTACACTTCGTGGCACTTTTATGCATTTTCCGGAACTAACCTATTAACAAGTCGCCACAGTGCCAGTTCCCTGTTTTTTTTTGCTGTTTTTGTGTTTCAGAAGTGATACACAGGAAATATTCTCGGAATTGGACGAAACAAGTTCCTGAAGTCTTATTTTTCCTGGAAGCTTCCAGAGATCCGAAGAGGAGATGGAGTTGGGCCATGAGGGAGCCACACACCAGGGCGGCGCGGCCCAGGCCCTGGCCGCGCCCCTAGGTGTGAGACCACCTTGGTCCACTTCTGACGATGCCCCTTCACCTATAAAGACCCCCCAACGGAAAAAACCTAAGGACCCGATCAATTTTCCAGAACACATCGCGATCCGCCGCCGCCGTCGACCCGAAGATCGGGAGGGTCCAGAAGCTCTTCCCGGCACCCTGCCGGAGAGGGGAATCGCCACCGGAGGTCTTCTTCATCGCCATGCTTGCCTCCGGAGCGATGAGTGAGTAGTCTACCATGGACTATGGGTCCATAGCAGTAGCTAGATGGTTGTCTTCTCCACCATGTGCTTCATGTTTAGATCTCATGAGCTGCCCTACATGATTGAGATCACCGTTATGTAATTCTACATGTTTGGTTTATTGGGATCCGATGAATATTGGTGTTATGATTGAGTTGCTATACTGAAATATATCTTATGTTATCTCTATGTTGTTTATGATCTTGCATGCTCTCCGTTGTTAGAAGCTATCTTGGCCGAGTAGTTGCTAGTGACTCCAAGAGGGGGTATTTATGCTCGATAGTGGGTTCATGCCTCTATTTAATCTGGGGGAGTGACAGAAACCTCTAAGGTTGTAGATGTGCTGTTGCTACTAGGGAGAAAACAACATTCATATGCTCGAAGGGCATATGCTTTGTTTACATTACACACTTTGCTTAATGCAATTATATGTTGTTCGCAACTTAATACTTGTGGAGTTCTAGAATTGATTCGCCACAAGTGGATTATTAGTCATAGATGCGGTTGGATGGCGGTCTATGTATTTTGTTGTAATGCCCAGAATAAATCGCATAGTGATCTTCTTGACATATCACGTTTATCTTTATTCTATCAATTGCCCAACTGTAATTTGTTTACCCAGCATGTGTTATTTATCTTATGGAGAGACACCACTAGTGAACTGTGGACCCCGGTCCTATTTCCATTATATTGCTATCACCTGTTTACTTTACTCGCACTGTTTACTTTACTCGCATACTTCTACTGTTTTCCACTCGATACGCTCATAACCTTTGTTTCAAGCAAACCGGTGAGATTGACAACCTCATCGCAAGTTGGGAACAAAGTACTTGGTTGTGTGTGTGCAGGTTCCACGTTGCAGCTAGCAAAGCAAAGCTTGGACGAGGCGCCATATATAAATTGTCTGAAGCTGTCGCTAAGCCAGTCCGCATCACCTTCAGTCGCATTATCTGCTTTTCTCCTGATCGACATACCTTGGTTTCTTAACTGAGGGAAAACTTGCTGCTATATTCATCAAAACCTTCTCTTGGGGTTTTCCAACTGGCCGGTCATTTACTACAAGCCAACAAGTTTTCTGGCACCATCATCACCGCGCCATCAACAAGTTTTCTGGCGCCATTGCCGGGGAAGAGTGGAAGACCTCTGCAAGGGGAGTTTTTTGCACACACATCCTTTACTTTGTTTTATTGTTTTGCTTTACTTTATTTTTAGTTGCATCGTTTTATATCAAAAACCCAAAAAAATTAGAATCCTTGGTAGTTATTTTTACTTGTTTACTTTAGTTTTGCTGAAATGGCTAATCCTGAAAGCACCAAGTTGTGTGACTTTACTAGCACGAACAATAGTGATTTTATCTGCACTCCTATTGCACCACCTGCTCCTGCTGCAAACTTTTATGAGATTAAGCCTGCTTTGTTGAACCTTGTTATGAAAGAGCAATTTTCTGATGCTAGTACTAAAGATGCTGCAGCTCATCTCAACAATTTTGTTAAGCTATGTGAGATGCAGAAATATAAGGATGTAGAAAGTGATATTATTAAGCTCAAGTTGTTTCCTTTTTCTTTGAGAGGAAAAGCTAAGGATTGGTTGCTATCTTTGACTAAGAATAGTATTGATTTATGGGCTAAGTGTAAGGATGCTTTTATTGGTAGATACTATCCTCCTGCTAAGATTATATCCTTGCGTAGCAATATTATGAAGTTTACTCAGTTTGATAATGAACATGTTGCTCAAGCTTGGGAAAGAATGAAATCTATGATAAAGAATTGCCCCACTCATGGACTGACTACTTGGATGATTGTCCAAACTTTTTATGCAGGACTGAATTTTTCTTCGAGGAACCTACTTGATTCAGCTGCTGGAGGCACTTTTATGTCCCTTACCTTGGGCGCCGCAACAAAGCTACTCGACAACATGATGGTAAATTATTCCGAATGGCACACCGAGAGAGCTCCACAAGGTAAGAAGGTAAATTCTGTTGAGGAAACCTCTTCCTTGAATGATAAGATTGATACCATTATGGCTATGCTTGCTAATGATAGGACTCATGTTGATCCTAATAATGTTCCTTTAGCCTCTTTGGTTGCTCAAGAAGAGCATGTTGATGTGAATTTCATTAGAAACAACAATGCTTATAGGAACAATTTTGCTAGTAACAATTATAGGCCATTTCCCTCTAATGGTGAAAATGGCTATCTTGGTAGACCTAAAATGCCTAGTGAAGAGAGGTTTTTAGAACTTGAAAAGGCTACCAAGAATTTTATGCAAATGCAATATGAGCAAAATAAGTTGTTTACTAAGACTATGGAGGAGCAATCAGCTCTGTTGAGGACTATTAGTCATCAACTTGAAAATTTAAACAAGGCTATTCCTGAGTTGCAAGCTAAGGTTTCCAAAGCCGAAACCGATATTTCATCTTTGTCTAATGTGCAATCCTGTTTAGTTAATAGAATGTCCGCTAAGCCCGATCCTTTTGCTACTGCTAATGCTATCCAAGTTGGAATTGATGAAAATATTAGATTGTTAGCGGAATTGCATGCCAGGTGGGAAAGAGAAGATGAGATGGCTAGAGAGATGAAGGTATGTACCATTACTACCTCTAATGATGTTGCTCCTAATTCTAGGAATCCTCTTACTTTGATCGGTGTAGAGAAAACTCCCACTCCTTGTGTTAAAAAGCCTAAAACTGCCAAAACTTTTTCTCAAAAGAGTGCTGAAATTTTTCGGAGTGTAGGAGATGATAGCTCTATTTCTTTTAATGATTTTGATGTTGATGGCTGCAATATATCGGAAGTTATTTTGTTCTTGCAAAAGCTTGCTTTGACTCCCAATGCTAGTTCCTTAAATATTGCTTTTACTAAGCATATTACCAATGCTCTCATGAAAATTAGGGATGAAAAGTTGCAGCAAAAAGCTTCTGTTCCCAAGAAGTTAGAAGATGGTTGGGAACCCATCATTGATATGCATGTTAGTGGTTTTGATTGCCATGCTTTATGTGATCTAGGTGCTAGTATTTCTATCATGCCTAGAAAGATTTATGACATGCTTGATTTACCACCGCTTGAAAAGTGTTATTATGATGTTCCTATTGCTGATGTTGCTAAGAAGAAACCTTTGGGAAGGATTAATGATGTTCTTATTGTGGTTAACAATAACCTTGTTCCCGTTGATTTTCTCGTTATGGACGTTGAATGCCATGCTTCATGTCCTATTATTTTGGGAAGACCCTTTCTTCGAACTATAGGTGCCATTATTGATATGAGAGAAGGCACCATCAAATATCAATTCCCACTCAAGAAAGGTATGGAACACTTCCCTAGGCAAAGAAAGAAATTACTTTTTGACTCTATTCTTAGAGCAAATTATGAGCTTGATGCTTCATCACTTGATGTTACTTGATTCGCAATTTTCTGCGCCTAGCTCAAAGGCGTTAAAGAAAAGCACTCTTGGGAAATAACCCAATGTTTTATTTCTAGTACTTTTTCTTTTATTTGAGTCTTGGAAGTCATTACTACTGTAATGACCTCTCCTTATCCTTTTTATTTCATTGTTGTGCCAAGAGAAGCCTCTAATTTGAGTGAGGTAAAGATTTGGGGATGTTGCTGTCCTAAAACTGTTTTTGGTGCTGCACCGTAAAAATTCGTATAAATTCTCTGTATATCTTTTGGACCTGCGATTTCTTGTACATATGCCCCAGGTTATATCCAAACTTTCGTTAGTTGAACACTTTTTGATTTGAGCAACAGAAAACCCCTCAAAAATTCGATCTTTAGCTGTTCTGTTTTGACAGATTTCTGCCACTATTTGTGTTTGCCACTTTATCGCTTTCTTTTGAGTTCTTTTGATCACGGAACTTTTGGGGAAGTTGCTACAGTAGTATATGCTATATATGTGGTGGTTTTGGGGTGAAACCTGAAGCAAAAAGAGGTTGATTATATGTTATGCCTGCACTAATGTTGCTAATAGAATTGTGTTTAGTTTTGTATGAAGGAAGTTTTCAAGTGTAGGGATTGGAGAATGATGAGATGAGTTGAAGAATGGACAAAAGCTCAAGCTTGGGGATGCCCATGCATCACCCCAAGAAATATCCAAGAAGTACAAGCGTCAAAGCTTGAGGATGCCCCCGAGGCACCCCTTCTTCATCGGCAAAAATCAGGTCACCTTTCAAGACACTATATTTTTATTGCTTCATGCACTATGTGTTTTTCTTGGAGCGTCAGTTGTTTTAGTTTTCTTAGTTAGTTTAGTTTTGTTTGCTGCAATAAATGGTTGGACCCCAACAAATTTCCTTTGGAGGAGATGTACTCGTTTTCATTTGCCAAGGACACTCCGTTTTTCATTCTTACAATTTCACCGAGTGTTCTTCTTTTTCTGCTACTGCTTTTGGTTTTCATTTTCGCCTTAATTTGCATTCAGACCTTGTCATATCTTTTCATCAAGGTGTATTTTTGCCTCTGATCTTTATTGGTTTTCATCAAAAGAGGTGTCTTAAAAAATTTCAAATGGTGTTGGAAAAGAGAAAAAGCTTTATGCAAAATAGTGGTACAAGAAGGTGCTTGTGTAGACTGCGGCTTAGGCTTTTTCATGTCATGCTTGATGTCTTTTTGATAGTATGCTTAGTGGTTTTGCTGTAGCATGACTTGTCTCAAATAACTGAGATTGCTTAATGAGCCTTTGAAAAAATCATGCGTTGTTTTTATTGTATGGAAGCATTATTTTGGTTTTCTCCTTGATGCTTTATTTGGGTTGACTTGGCACATGATCACACATGTTAGACTCTTACAAAGTCGCCAATAGCCTTCATGATCATTTAGTTTTTGACTTTTGATGCCATCTTATGCTTCTTTTAATGTCGCTTTGTCGCTTTGCATGATTATGGCCATTATTGCTCTCTTAGTTGGTCGCTCCCAGTCTTTTGCTAGCCCTCGCCTTGTACTGAGTATGAGCTCTACTCGTGCATCCAACTCCTAAAAGCCAAAGTTTTCCATTGTGTCCACCATACATACCTACTAGCAATTTGCTATTCCAAGTAAATTTGACTTGCTTTTATCTTCTCTTCAAATTAAACTCTTACCAGTGTTATGCGAAAATTGGTCAGTAAAGCTCTCACGAACCAGAAGGCACACTTTACTTTTTCCTGTTCTTAAAAATTTGACATTGTGGTATCTTATGTGGAGTTGTTATGCTTGCAAGTTGTAAGTTGGATTCTAGCCCAACCATGCTGTCATGGGGCAAGCTTTCAACATTGCACTTCTTATTTGAGTTGATATCGTGATCTTTTGTTTATGGATGCCCGTGGTGTGAAATAAGTTGGGAATCTTGTGGGGATCATGGAATTTGTATATGTGTTAGGGAAATGCCTGGGCCGCCAATCTAAGCCATGCATAATTCATGGTGGAAATTTGCAGCATACCCATGGTGGACATTCGACAACGCATCTCACAATAAAAAGCTAAACAAATGGCAAATAAAAGAGATGTCGAGGTGTTCATTGTCTGCTTGTCCTGTCATTTTGATGTGGGCTTGTTCCATGTCATCGGGCACGGAGGTACCCCGTTGGCGGTTTTCGATGATACATATATACTTACAATGACAAGAGCCTTGCTTGGGACTCTAAGTTGAGTAGCATGAGGTTTGGGTACTCGTATTCACGGGACACGAGGTTTTTGACTTATGATTTGTCAAGCATATGCATCATAATTGTTCTCGCATTAACTCTAACCATTCAAGATGCTTATGATGGGGGCAATGAGAGCTCAAAGCCGGTAAGTACCATAATTTTTGAAGGTCTATAAAACTTGCAATCATTGCTTCCCTCCGCGAAGGGCCTTTCTTTTACTTTTTTGTTGAGTCACCACCTTCTTTCTTTATGCACCATAAGAGAGCAAAGTTGTCATTCTTAGTATAATGTGCATTGTCCCAAAGTTTTCATTGATTGATTCATATTGTTGGTTTCACTTGTTCCCAAATTATTTGTATCTAGCCGCCCTCTTAAACTTGAAGGTGTCCTATGCATTTATGTTTTGCTCTCTTTGAAGGACAAGCTGAAAACCATTTGTATGTTTTCCTTATGATTTGAACACATGTTTGACTTTCATTGTTTCATTTTCATGATCTTTTGTTTGTGTTCATTTTCATGTTTACAACATGGTTGCAAAGTTCTTATTGTCAAGATTATATCTTCATGCCCATGTTTTAAGTTCTTATGATCCCAGCTCACAAATGCTTACATATGTGATCAAGATTGTGTAGGTGCATGTCACCTCAAAAATTATTCTTTGTTATCACTTACCTACTCAAGGACGAGCAGGAGTTAAGCTTGGGGATGCTTGATACGTCTCCAACGTATCTATAATTTTTGATGCTCCATGCTTGTTTTTACACCATTTGCCTACTGTTTCGTTACACTTCGTGGCACTTTTATGCATTTTCCGGAACTAACCTATTAACAAGTCGCCACAGTGCCAGTTCCCTGTTTTCTGCTATTTTTGTGTTTCAGAAGTGATACACAGGAAATATTCTCGGAATTGGACGAAACAAGTTCCTGAAGTCTTATTTTTCTCGGAAGCTTCCAGAGATCCGAAGAGGAGACGGAGTGGGGCCACGAGGGGGCCACACACCAGGGCGGCGTGGCCCAGGCCCTGGCTGCACCCCCTAGGTGTGAGACCACCTCGGTCCACTTCTGACGATGCCCCTTCGCCTATAAAGAACCCCCGACGGAAAAAACCTAAGGACCCGATCAATTTTCCAGAACACATCGCGATCCGCCGCCGCCGTCGACCCAAAGATCGGGAGGGTCCAGAAGCTCTTCCCGGCACCCTGCCAGAGAGGGGAATCGCCACCGGAGGTCTTCTTCATCGCCATGCTTGCCTCCGGAGCGATGAGTGAGTAGTCTACCTTGGACTATGGGTCCATAGCAGTAGCTAGATGGTTGTCTTCTCCACCATGTGCTTCATGTTTAGATCTCATGAGCTGCCCTACATGATTGAGATCACCGTTATGTAATTCTACATGTTTGGTTTGTTGGTATCCCATGAATATTGGTGTTATGATTGAGTTGCTATACTAAAATATATCTTATGTTATCTCTATGTTGTTTATGATCTTGCATGCTCTCCGTTGTTAGTAGCTATCTTGGCCGAGTAGTTGCTAGTGACTCCAAGAGGGGGTATTTATGCTCGATAGTGGGTTCATGCCTCTATTTAATCTGAGGGAGTGACAGAAACCTCTAAGGTTGTAGATGTGCTGTTGCTACTAGGGAGAAAACAACATTCATATGCTCGAGGGCATATGCTTTGTTTACATTACACACTTTGCTTAATGCAATTATCTGTTGTTCGCAACTTAATACTTGTGGAGTTCTTGGATTGATTCACCACAAGTGGATTATTAGTCATAGATGCCGTTGGATGGCGGTCTATGTATTTTGTTGTAATGCCCAAAGTAAATCGCATAGTGATCTTCTTGACATATCACGTTTATCTTTATTCTATCAATTGCCCAACTGTAATTTGTTTACCCAGCATGTGTTATTTATCTTATGGAGAGACACCACTAGTGAACTGTGGACCCCGGTCCTATTTCCATCATATTGCTATCACCTGTTTACTTTACTCGCACTGTTTACTTTACTTACATACTTCTACTGTTTTCCACTCGATACGCTCATAACCTTTGTTTCAAGCAAACCGGTGAGATTGACAACCTCATCGCAAGTTGGGAACAAAGTACTTGGTTGTGTGTGTGCAGGTTCCACGTTGCAGCTAGCAAAGCAAAGCTTGGACGAGGCGCCATATATAAATTGTCCGAAGCTGTCGCTAAGCCAGTCTGCATCACCTTCAGTCGCATTATCTGCTTTTCTCCTGATCGACATACCTTGGTTTCTTAACCGAGGGAAAACTTGCTGCTATATTCATCAAAACCTTCTCTTGGGGTTTTCCAACTGGCCGGTCATTTACTACAAGCCAACAAGTTTTCTGGCACCATCATCACCGCGCCATCATCCACCAGCGGCGGCGGCCGGGCGCGCTCCACCAGCGGTGGTGGCCGGCAGTGTTGTTGCGCGCAGGAGGAGGGGGAGGGCCGTCGTACGCGACGAGTTCACGCTCATACCTTCGCCGGAAGAACGTGTTCCACACCGGGTAGTTGTCCGGGTAGAAGCGAGGGTCGGCGCGTTGCTCGTCGCTCATGCCCTCGAGGATCTCGTCGATGGCGGCGCCCTGTGGCGGCGGTGGGATCGGGATGCCTCCCGCGCTCAGACGCCATCCTCCGAGCGCGCAGAAGTCAGGCGGCGCCGGGTAGCCTGCCACGTACAGCAGTCGGCCCTCCCACTGGTGCAGGGAGCGTCGGCCAAAGCCGTTGTTGGCCGCGCCATTGTCGGAGCCGTAGCCCGCCATTGCTCGCCTGGAGGAGGTGGAGAGTGGATTGGGGAGAAGTGGTGGAATGTGGCCGGCCAGGCGCGCCGTAGCCCATGATATATAGGCGGCCGCACATTAACTCGTCTCGCCGCGTGGCTACACGTCCATCGGTGGCAGGCTTTTATAGCGCACAGAAGACGATGTGCGTGGAAGACGACGATGCACGGAAGACGATGTGATGAGGACGACGACCGCCCTCTCTCGCTGACAAGTTGGGGTCACACAACGCGCGGGAAGTTTCCTCGCTGTTTCGCGTGCATTTCTTTCGTCCGAAGTCCCCGAGCGCGCCCCGGAAGGCCGGGGATGGCCTGGGCTCGCCGGATGGATGAAGGCCCAAATCCGGGCGAAAAGGAGGAACCGGGGGTGCGATTGGGCCATTTTTCTCCGTCCGGATGAAAAAGGGTGCCGGGGGCCTCGTCGGGCTCGTGGCTGGAGATGCTCTAAGGTTTTACAAGTGTCCTAGTCGAATACATACTAGAGTTGCCTTTCTTTGTCTCCAAGTCGATCTTGTAGAGTCCTTGTACTTGTCCACTTCCATAATGGGCTGGACCCAGTATACTAATCCGTGTGTACCCAAAGGGCTGTAATATTCCAGGATTAGAGGTCACAAAAATAGAGGAAATTGATGTGTGCATTGCATTCATGCATAGAAAATCTGGGGAATTTTCGCGCTTTTAAATAAAATATATCAAAGTGATTGGAGTTTCACTTGAGTTGATGGAATATAAGTAGCTCATCAACTGGATCGTGATAAACTTCAACATGACCTTTGTTAAAACCTTGTTTTGGGTAGAGATAACAACAATGTTTCTATGAGAGTAAAGTGAGGTACAACAATAAGATTACCACCTCATCTTATTAACCAATACCCATTGCTACCATGATCATCATGGTATTCATTAAACTTAAATCAGTGAAACCTATCTATCACAAAGTAATTCAACACAAGTCTTATCTTCAAATCCTTACCTATATTGTATTCTCAAACATTCAAATCTACTCCTCTTCTGAACAAGAAGAGAGAAACCATATCCATTTAGAGTTATTCTCATCTTATGGATAGAACCCTAGGAAATAGTTTAGAAACTCGGAGGAAGGAGAGGTTAACCCAATAAAATAGATCCATTATGGGAGTTGAGGAAGGAAATAAGATGATCATGTCAAGTATATGATTATGCCTATTGATGGAAAGTATTTAGGATATCTATGAACTCTAGTGTGATAAGCAGATATCATCCTAAAACCAAGAGTGGAGTAGGAACCCAACTTGAACATATGTCACTTAGGGGATACCCATATTATGGAAGCAATATGGGAAACCTTGATCTATGTAGATGTTCCCATTAAGTAGATCAACTGGATATAGGTTGAGCAGATCCTAAGCCTTAACCTAGAATCTTATTTAGGCTAGAGCTTATGTTACATTGATCCCATTTTAGCATTATGCACTATTTCTTGAATGAGGGTAATACCATGTCATCAGAATCCATACCCTTTTTCCCATCCATATGGCTTATGCATCACTTGTGATCATAAGTACAATCTTATCATACCTTTAACCCAATAATTGTTTCCAGGTGACAAGGGTGTAGATAATAGAGCCCGTCGGTTGAGTACCCCTAAGGCCCGTTAAGCTAGGCCCAATTGTAACACTAGTCGAAATACGAGTTCTTACTGTATGTCGATATTGTAATTTGTATCGGACCCTACCCGATCCTCGAGACCTGGCCACCTATATATAGGGGCCAAGAGGGGACGGTGTAGGCCAGATTGAAAGCAAGCCAGGTTTTACACCCACGTTTACTTTCAGAGCCACCTTGTTTGACTGAGTTTACCTTCGAGTTCATCCGATGCCCTATCTCCCCGATCCTAAGTCCTTCATCTAGGACATTTGTCGAGTTAACCCCTCGTCACCAGGTAACAATACCAAGTAGACCACTCACCTCATGGTATATATGTGGACCTCGGATAAACAAAGCTTTCTTGTGGAGAGAGAGATATCAAGTGTCTTCAATTAAAAGATCAAGAAACTAATAATAAGAACATAAAATAGGTCCTTGGAACATGTCCATGTTAGAAAAGTGGGGCAATCATAAGATGATTTATTTTAATAAATCATCTGTTAGAAGAGCAAGTACTAAAATTGAAGACATCTATTTCATTCTTACAAAAAGAGGATATCAATGAATCACTCACAAATGCCCATACAAATATTTTTATTACAAGATACTGTCTAGTTGATGCCCTAGATTCAAATTAGAAATCATCCCATATTCAAAACCTACAAAAATAGAATTGAATTCAAATTAGAGTTTTCAAAACAGCAAAATAAAAAAAATGGAAAAAAGAGAAAGGACTTACCTGGCCGTAGCCCATCAAGGCAGCCCAACACCCCAGCCACCGCAGCCCAGTCCGTGTACCCCTTCGTCATCATCTACCTCGAGATGTAAAACTGCTCGGTGGAGCAGTGGAGGCCGTTCATCGCTGGCGGTGCGCCAAGATCCGTGCTGCCATTTCCCTAAAGCCTATAAGAAGATCTCGCCGCCGCGGATAAGACTTGGACTCTTCACTCCATCCCCTCTCTTGCTCTTGTTCCATTTCTCTGGCAGGTTTCTGAAACCCTAGCTGCGGCGCTGCTGCTACAGGCGTCCCCGAGCTACCACGTGCATCTCTGAAGCTCCACCGTGACACCATCGTCCTCCTCATCAAGCCAATCAAGCCCAGAAGCCTTTAATCGTCACCTGCGAGCTCGGGATCCCAAAGTCCTGCACCATCAATCTCGTGTTCCCTCCAACCTCTCCGACAAGCTCCTCAGCTTCATGGTGAGCTACTGAAACTTTTCGAGATCTCCCATTCTCAATTTCATGCACCGAAACGACTCACCGTCGGACGCCAT
This sequence comes from Dactylis glomerata, assembly GCA_007115705.1. Lineage (NCBI taxonomy): Eukaryota > Viridiplantae > Streptophyta > Magnoliopsida > Poales > Poaceae > Dactylis > Dactylis glomerata. The sequence continues at coordinate 667,923 of QXEO01000752.1, forward strand.
CGAATACTGTCGCTCGGACTCGCCGCCGGCAATGCTCCTATGGCCAAAAATTAGCGGCGCTGGCACCGTTCGACTCGCCTTGTTCGTCCGAACCTGATACACCAAACCCTCTTAATTTGACCTAAATCCTCGAATTCGTGATCAACCTGTGAGCTCCGGTGGTGGATGACATCATCACCTTGACCAGTCTACATTTTGACTTGGTCTTTCCAATGTGGCATATGACTTGGCCACTGTCCCCACCTGTCAGTAGCAGTGGTTAGGGTACTAGTCGGTGTAAAAAGGGTTTCCTTGATTAGTACATTTCAGAAAATGTTTATAACCTCGAAAATTCATAACTTGTTCAATTCAAATCAGAAAAAGACAAACAATATATCAACATGTTCACAAAAATAAAATCTATCTGTTTAAATTATAACCTTGAATGCTTGTCTGAAATAATTTTGAACTAAATTTGAAAACTTGTTTAAGTAGTATTTGAATTCAAACCCAACTTTGATAATTCAAACAAAATTGTCAAATATTAAATAAAATTTTGACAACTTAACTAATGTTATTTCAATTAATATTTATTCATCCCAAAAATAATAATTCTAAACTTTACTATTAGGATTTTAAACCCTAAAATGATTTTTCATAAACAAATTTGAAATACTAAAATTTGGGGAAAATCATAAACTTGTATAAGAATTATTTCTTTACTCTAAAATTGTTATTTCAACAATTGATTCATTGAAAGGAAAATTTAAAAACTCTTTAATCAATTGTAATCACTTAAAATTGGATTCAAACTCTAAAACCTATAAACAGAAATAACCAGGCTTTCCAAATTATTTTTGAATACTAATAGAAACCTAAAATGAACTTCTAATACTATAACTCATTAAGGAAGATGTTCTTCAAAATCTATTCTTTTGAAGTACATATACTTTAAGCATCCACCATTTCTTTTAAGTACTAAAGCTAATAAATGCCATCATGTAATAATATTGCCATTTAATTTAGCTCAACCTTGTATTGATGTGTTGCTGTGATTTATTTCAATCATGCATTCCCATAGTCAACTAAATGTTTGCAAACCATTAGTTGCAACTTAAAATTGTTACATTCATGTATTCACCTTAATCATCATTCTCTTAGCAAAGAATGATGATAAAACCTAAACCAATCACCATGTTTCTAGCTTTATTCTTTCACTTATAAAGAATCATGAGATAACCTAAAATCCTTAATAACCTTGTTTTGGAGTGAATCTAAAAGTGCAACTGATAAGGATACAATCATGGATCATGCTGATTTTGAGTGTTTGAGCTGGAAGGAAATATTGAGTCTAATTGATGATTATTATAAGGTGAATTCTTTCCTAGTTGAAAAGAATGTCTTGATATCTCCGAATTATATACTACCTAAAAGTGATGTACTATGTTGTATTTAGGTACGTCATCTGTCAAGATATCGCCAGCGGGAGGAGAGGGAGGACGGCGATCGAGAGACAAGTGGAGATCAAGTCTGGATGAGCACGAGCACGTGATGGCGCACTAGGACTACCTTCGACACGATGTCTACACGTCTAAGGCGCGCTATACACATGGCCTGCATGCTAAAATTAGGCCGAACCCATATATGGGTCGGTATGTACCCGTTTGAGTCGAACCGAGTCAGTTTGGGCCCAAACCAGGCATGTTTTGGGCCAGGTCTTTGCTGAGGTCGCCCGGCTGCCTATAAGTACCCCTGGGCACCCCCTCAATTAGGGTGAGACCACGTTTTAGACAAAATACTCTTGTTGAACTGCTGCAAGCATTCATCTTGAATTCCTCTCGCCAATTCATCGATTGGGAGAATTAAACTACTGCAAGTTTAGTGTAATCTGTTGTTCCACTGGGAATTAGTAGATTGCAAACTACCGTTTCGTGGTCGACGGCTACGTGCGCAAGTGTGTGGAGTCGTGAATATCCTACAGGGTTTGAGAGCTGTTGCATTGGCATCAGGGTTCAAGCGAGGAGAGTTCATCGGTGACACCAAGTTATCCCCGACAATCATCCGCTGCCATCATCACCATCGCATCGCTCACGAGAAGATCGAGCCATGCAGAAACAAATATGTATATATAGTGAAACACTCTACTCACTCAACTGACAAGAAAAGATGAATCTTACCGTTCCAAGGTGAATAGCGATGCTTACCAAATCGGATAAACGACCAATGCTCTGATGTGAAGAAGTGAATACCGAGGGTAGAATAGCGATCACACGACAAACCAGGAATATATGGTGGAGCTGTAGGTATGGTATCCTAAGTACACCGCAAATAAGTCCTAGTGCTGATCGTATGACAAGACCCACGGAAACACACACGGTGGAGATAAGCGAGGCAAAGCAACTCTGAAAAAGAGCTCAAGAGATAGAAGTGACAACGCACAATAGCTCGTGTTGCAATGCACAAAAGAGACGCTAGCAAGGGCTCGACGAACAGACACAAGATTGCGCACACGGCAGCAGCCTGATGAGCACGAAGTAGCTAGTCTCGTATGGGTAAGCTCCTAACACGATGCTGTAGACAGGCTATAGCTAAAGCGATCAAAATCGTGTAGAAAAGGACGCTATGTGGACACAGTGGTAACACGCTGTCACGGAAGAGAAATCGACAAAAAACGTGTCACGGCAGAGATATACGACGCCGGAAACGCACAGTAGCGCGACGGCGACGCGAAACGGACAAAGTAGTTTGTCTCTTTTTTTTTAAATAGGCGCGGCGTGTACTGTTCAGATTGATGCAGTATACGTCCCCTTTTTTTTGAACTAAAACAATCTGACCAATTGCCTCTTGGGCCGGCCTGCTCGCTTGGGGGAAAACAGCCTCTGCAGAGCGCGCGCGCACCCCCAGACGACCTCCGCGGTTCGGCGCGCGAGCGAGCGAGGGCCTCGCCTGGGGGCAGACAGCCTCCGCCCCTGGGCGAGCGATGCGGCATGAATTTTTTTTTTATTACGAGCGATCGATGCAGGTACTCAATCGCAAAGCTGGACTCCCGATCCGATTTGCACAGCGCCGCCCTCGCTCCTCGTGTTTTTTTTTTGACTTTTTGCGGCCAAGCTGGAAACGCTCAAGGCGATTGCAGCGATACGCTCAAGGCCAAGCTGGACTCACCGTCTTTGGATCCGATCTACACGCTGACGCTCTTTGTTTTTTTACCCTGCTAGCGATCGGATCTGGGAATGTGTAACTCAAAAACTGCTTTGCTGATCGGATCTGGACGTGCATGAGAGCAACTCCAAACAAAACGTTCAGACTAAGAAAAAGACCAAGATCAACGAGACTTCAAACGAGATCTAAACTCGAAACTAAGATGCAGAAAAGATCGGTGAACCTAGACTCCTACAAATTGGAAGAAAAGATACGCGAAAAGACGATCAGCGACTAAAACTCAATACGGTGCAATCTAGGCTATGGCAGAAACTAAGAACCCTAATTTTTTTTGGCTTTTTCTGGATAGGACTGAAAACAAAAACGAATTATGTGGGTGGATTTGTGGATGCTCACCGAGTAAACCGTGGAAATCTGATACCAAGATGATAAGGGGTGGCCCGATCTTCTCGTGAGCGATGCGATGGTGACGATGGCAGCGGATGATTGTCGGGGATAACTTGGTGTCACCGATGAACTCTCCTCGCTTGAACCCTGATGCCAATGCAACAGCTCTCAAACCCTGTAGGATATTCACGACTCCACACACTTGCGCACGTAGCCGTCGACCACGAAACGGTAGTTTGCAATCTACTAATTCCCAGTGGAACAACAGATTACACTAAACTTGCAGTAGTTTAATTCTCCCAATCGATGAATTGGCGAGAGGAATTCAAGATGAATGCTTGCAGCAGTTCAACAAGAGTATTTTGTCTAAAACGTGGTCTCACCCTAATTGAGGGGGTGCCCAGGGGTACTTATAGGAAGCCGGGCGACCTCAGCAAAGACCTGGCCCAAAACATGCCTGGTTTGGGCCCAAACTGACTCGGTTCGACTCAAACGGGTACATACCGACCCATATATGGGTTCGGCCTAATTTTAGCATGCAGGCCATGTGTATAGCGCGCCTTAGACGTGTAGACATCATGTCGAAGGTAGTCCTAGTGCGCCATCACGTGCTCGTGCTCATCCAGACTTGATCTCCACTTGTCTCTCGATCGCCGTCCTCCCTCTCCTCCCGCTGGCGATATCTTGACAGATGACGTACCTAAATACAACATAGTACATCACTTTTAGGTAGTATATAATTCGGAGATATCAAGACATTCTTTTCAACTAGGAAAGAATTCACCTTATAATAATCATCAATTAGACTCAATATTTCCTTCCAGCTCAAACACTCAAAATCAGCATGATCCATGATTGTATCCTTATCAGCAACATATCCTATAGAACTCATCACAACTCAACAAATCCTAAATCATCAGGGCTAGGTTACGCTTAGAGCGATGCATAGCATATATTATGCATATCATGCTGCAGTTCTTTTAACATCATCTTTACCAGATCATGGTGTTATTTCAGAATTTGGATTTATTACGTATCGAAGACCTTGACTTGCATAATCTTGCAATCAAAAAGGCAAGTTCACTCTTGCTCAGGCCTCTTGATTATTTTTATCAAATTAGTTGCAAATATATACATGTGGTATTACTACTGCATCTAAAAGCAAAAGGTTATCTTTTCATAATTAATATGACTAGCTGGTTATCGACCCGAGTGGTGGTAACCTAGGATGGCTTGCAAATGGAACCATGGTATGATTATTGTGGTGGAGGTTCCATTTGCACGGGAAAGTGAACCCTAGGACTTAACAACCAATGCCGTAGTTATTCTTGCGCCGTAAAAACCGCATTGTCCAAGAGACTTGGAATGGGACGGGAAAGTCATCTGTCTCTTCTTCCATTCGCATGTCAACGGGCACTCAGCTACCGTACGTAGTATGTCTGGCGGACTACTTGCACATGGGTGGGACCCCTTCCCGCAGCCACTGGTGTCTAGGATGGTCCGCAAGAGGCCCCTGGGTACTTCATCGTGAGGGGTGAATATCGGGGTTTGACCCTCTTGGCAGAGTTGGGGTGGGCATGCATTGTGCGAAGAAGGACGGCGAATGGCTTGGATCAATGATTGGGCCCCACACCAAGGAAGTGTGGACGAGGCTCACGACTCGGTTGTGCAGCAATGCTTTGATCTTTTTTGGAATGACGCACCTCTGTGGAGTGTAAAAGGATGTGACATGTTACCCCTTGTTTCGGGAAGGAGCTGCAAACGCTGCAGGAAAGGTGCTTTCAAGGCACTAGTATCCTGTGTTAGCTGTCGGGCATAGATTTCAGAATAAAAGCAACCTCCTGAAGAAATGTTTACAAAAAACTTGCATTGCCAAATGACTCTTGGGTCTAAGGTTGTAGTTAGTGCATCAAACACCTTATACCCTATATGAACTTGTTGGGTAATGCTCGTTACTCACCCCACTACCTCTTAACCCTTGCTTAGATTGGAGGCAACTCAAGGAGGCAACCTCAAGACACTAAAGATGGAGATAAAGCATTCTACCAACGTCAGGATTAGTGATGGAGCCAGCATCTATGCCAAAGCTTGGTGGAAAACTAGCGTAGGAATAGAAGAGAATCAATTCTCTAATCCTAGAACCTAAGTAGTTAGAATATTCCTGTAGTTGAGTAGTAAGCCAATTGCATTAGTTGTAGCTTTAGTTTAGTCTTTGTTGTATTCTTTCTCGGTTGTACTCGCGAGAACTAAACCTCTACCTATTGAGGAGGTTCTGAAGATCTTCTGTATGCTGTAAATTGTAATCCTATAGACATACTATGGACCTGCGATGTTTCTGTTGTACCACTCTGATGGATGTAATACTAGTGAGACAGTGTTTCATTGGTGTTATGTCAATGACTTGCATATGACATATGTAGTGGTATGCTGGGTCACCGCAAGGGCATACCCACGTTAGTATCCCCTGAGACTCTACTTGAGTTGCAAACTCGGATTGAGTCTCCAAACTTTAACTTCTTCAATCGTCGACTTCTTCAAACTTCGACTTCTTCAAACTTTGACTTCTTGAAATCTTGGACTTCTTTAAACTTTGATTTCTCCAAACTTCGGTTTCTGCAATCTTTGATTTCTTCAATCTTCGACTTGGCTAATGCAATGGCCGAAATCGTCGAGTTCTTGAATCCGCTCTCCAATGGGAGTGAAATGTCGAGTTTATTTTCTGGTGCTTGCCACCGATAATGGAATCGAAATTTTCTTCATCGTTCTTCTCGAAGTAATTCTTTATCGGGTGCGCGACCAGCGCTCCCGATGCGAGTAGCCCCCAAGGCTATGGTCGGGTACTTGTAGTCGATCATAGGCTCAAATTTTCTTCCTCTTCATCTCTTCTTGTAGAATTCTTTCTCAAAATTTCAATCTATCAGGTGCGCGGCCAGCGCTCGCGATGGGAGTAGCCCCCGAGTCTATGTTTGGGTACTTGTAGCCGGGCATAGACTCAAGTTGTACCTCTCGAAGAAGTTTGACTCCTGTTGGAGGTCTTGATGAATTTGTCGACTCCTGCAGAAAATTGTAAAGAGTTGTGAAATACTTTGTCAAAGAAATATTGTGTTTTGCAGCTTGTAATGATGATATATAGTATGTAAAATATGAATCATAGTTTTTTTGTATAATTTATTTATCGTACGCAAGACCCTTTCGTTAGCCTAATGCCTTTGAGGCTCGATCAGCTACTTAGGTAATATGTAATTTGATGTGTTTGCCGTATTTGAATTTCAGGATGTAGTTTACTTGGTAAACCTTTTCGTTAGCCTAACGCCCAAGGTCTCTGTGCCTTGCCAATCTGTTAATTGAGCTTTTGCAACTATGTCAGACTTTCAAGGATTCAACGAGGGTCACCAGCTACTCGGGCTTTCACAAATTTTCGAAGTTAATGATATGCGGAGCCCCCGAGTATCGGGTGCGGAAAAAGTAAATGATAATCGACTCTTGGAATAGGAAAACTTAGCTTTTATCGAGTGCGGCATAGTCGCGGCCGTGGTTGAGGATGTAGAGGTAGGCGAGTTGTTGTCGTAGAATCACAACCACGATCAGAGGCGAAGTTGTTGTCGATCGCCTGACCGTTGTTGGGAGCATCGTGTTGCTGATATCGACAAAATCGCAGGTCTTGAACGCGAGCTTCTGCACACAGAGGAGAGGTGATGTCGAGCCCCCGAGTAATGCTAAATGCGCGAGTGTGCGACGATGAGCCCCCGAGCGTGGCAAGCCGAAGTCAACGATGTTGAAGATGAAATAGTCGAAATAATTTTCTCCAAGTTGTCCAAGCGGCCTGGTAACTTGTCGGTTGCAGACTTTTGCCAAATTTTTTTCTATTTTTTCCTCCAAGCAAGTAGCTTGATGATGTCTTCTTTTATTGTTGCTCTACGTGAAGTAGTAGGCTTGGATTCCTTGGCCAATTTTCCTGGTCGCGATCGTCACCAAACTGAGCTAGTATCCACTTTTTCCTTCTTCTTCGTGTATTCACGTGTGGTAGGTCTAGTGCTTGATCCGCTTCAATAGATTCAAAGTTGACGAGGCTGATTGGGACTTTGGTCTATGCTACTCCTTGAAACTTGAACCGGGTTGGATGTTCTACATGGCGTGCGACCGGTCGAGATGCACGGTAGGCACAAGGTCATGTGAGCAACTCCTGCCTCAAGCCTTATCCACGCGGCTTCCGAGTAATTAAATTTCGTAGTAGGAAATCACGGGCAGAAACCGATCAGCCCTTGGATTGGTCACCAGAGATCGTTTCCGATGAAACTTCAACTGATTAAATACGACCTTGATCACATCGATAACCAGCAGCGCGCGCAGTGCTAATGTCGAGCTCTTGGCTAGCTCGGCAGTTTAATTCTTCGGGTGCTCTCATACGAGATTGAAAAATCTGATTCTTCGGGTGTTCTCATGCTGACTCAGATTTTAGCCGACCTGTGCCATGAAGGAGAGGAGTTTCATTTGAAGAAATTGTCGATGATGCGGACGAGTCTGCTGGATCCGATGTGATCTGGCCGCCGCGCAGAAGAAGATGATCCGTTGACATGTGATCTAGAGGTGATGATGAGATCCCACTCGGATAACAAAATCCAGTCATTACAATTCCCACGGTCGGCGACAATTGACGAGGGTTAACTCGGCAAATGTTCTAGATGAAAGACTTAGGATCGGGGGAAAGACGACAACTAGAGATTCCAGGAGAGAGATTGGCACACGATGTACCTAGGTTCACGTTCCCATGGTGGAGGATCGCTATGTCCTGCTAGAAATCTAGTATATGATCACAATGTTGTTTACATGGGGCCGCCGTAGGCGACATTGTCTATCTACACTAGTGGAAAACACGCCTTCAGTCCCGGTTGGTTTCGGGCTTCAGTCCCGATTGCGCAACCGGGACTAACCAACCGGGACTGGAGCCCTATCTTTAGTCCCGGTTGCTATACGAACCGGGATTAAAGAGCGACCACATGGCAGGGGCCAGACGCTCGTGGACGTAGGATCTTTAGTCCCGGTTCGTGTTACGAACCGGGACTAAAGAGCCCACACGTGGTAGCCTTTGCTTCTTCTTTATTTTTCTGGATTTCAATTGTTATTTAGGGGTTTAGGGTTTATTTGTATTTTGCTCTATTCAGTTTTTTGATTCATTCCAAACAAGTTTTCGTATATACATATTCATACAATATTACAACATAATATACAAGCCGATACATATATAATATATCTTGTCCGCCGAGCATATACATACAAGTATATACAACTTGTTTACACACATAAGATCACGACTTGTTTAATTACACACATACAACTTGTCTAATCGAAACTGACATGAAATTCACCCTTTGGGTTAATGACATGGTCAAGCAGAAATCCGGCTATTTCCTCTTGAATTCCTATTATGCGTTCAGTCGGTGAGAGCCGATTCCGCTTTGCTTCGAACTACGAAGAAGAAGATCAATATGAATACAAATCATCATAACAAAATTGATGGCAATAAATGAATTTGTCAGTATATTGTTCACTTACTGTTTGAAAATCAATTCCTTCAGTGACCTGCACGCGAAGGTTCTCGCAAGCGTAGTATGCACATAAATTAGTCCCCGATGGCTACCTTGCACACTTTACGAGAATAGATTTTAGTCAGTGACATATCAAGATTGAAATTAAAGGGATGTGCGGACCTAGCTCGTACGACTTACCTCAATCGGACAGTAAATCAGCTCATTTTTTCATTCACCTTTTACTATGCGTATAAACCATTTCCAAACACTGCCGAGCAAACAAAATGAATAGATGAGTTATAAATGAATGAAAGAGACCGATATAATGTCGTAATGATTGAAGTTACCTATCCATCATATCAATGATGCTTTGGTATTCATTAAGTTGTTTATTCATCTAGTCAAAGATTTCAACCCTTCCATAGTCAGGTTCAATCTTTAGCAAAATCCAGTGGTAACTACGCGCAAGTTTAATTATATAAGTTAATAACTCATCAATTACACTTATAACATCGAGTAAGGAAAAGTAACTGTGTATAAGATAGTAACACTCACTTGAAGTTGTACGAAAACAGTATTCTAGTTCTGTATTCCTGCGTAAGTAAGAACTCTAGCAAGATATCTGATGACCCACAAGTATAGGGGTGTATTGTAGTACTTTCGATAAATAAGAGTGTCTAACCCAACGAGGAGCAGAAGGTGTTGACAAGTGGTTTTGATCAAGGATTCACTATAAATACTAGCAAACGGGTTTTCAGGGGTATTTGGTAATGCGAATAAATAAAGTGCGAGTAAATAAAAGACAGTAGCAATAATTGCAGCAAGTGGCCCAATCCTTTCTTTAGCAAAGGACAAGCCGGTTGTGTAACTTATGATAACCAAACGTTCTCGAGGACACACGGGAGTTTCTGTCAAGTGCTTTCGCTTCATACCGCTAAATAATCTTTATTGGTTTGATAAGTGTTATGGGGGTGAACATGTGCTAGCGCACTACCCTTACTAGGATAAATACACACTTCTGATTATACCCCTTGCAAGCATCCGCAAATACAAGAAAGTAATTAAGATAAATCTAACCACAGCCTTAAACTCTAAGATCCTACGCTCCCTGGTGTAATGGTTTCCCAACAGAGGTTTAGGTTTCTGTCACTCTAGCAACCCCACAATTGGTAGCCAAATACACAATGCATCTCACTAGGCCCATAAATGGTGAAGTATCATGTAGTCGACATTCACATGACACCACTAGTGAAATAGCACCACAACAAATAAATATCAAACCATTAAATATTACTCAACATAATTCTACTACTAACGACTTGACTTCTCCCATATCCTCAAGAACTAAACGAACTACTCACAAGACATCATATGGATCATAATCAGAGGTGAAATAATGGTAAATAACAATCTGAACATAAACCTTAATTCAACAGTTCCACTCAATAGCATCAACCACAAGAGTAATCAACACCGAGAAAGTTTCCCCTAAGAATTTGACAATATTCAACTCAAGATGTTACAGCGGGATCGCATGGTGATGGTGGAGATGAAGGTGCTGGTGATGGAGATGATGATGATGATCCCGATGAAGTCCGGTGCGATGGTGATGATGATGGCGACGATCTCCCCTCTCCGGGAAGGAATTTCCATGGCTGATTCCTGCCTGCTGGAGAGCTTTTCTCTCTCTGGTGTTTTCCGCCCCGCGGCGGTGTCTCTCTCTGAGCCCCCCCTTGACTTTGGTTTTCGGGGACAATGAAATACGTGAAGGGGCGATTGCAGAAGTGGGCCAGGGTGGCCACACAACAGGCTGGCGCGGCCAGGGGTCAGGCCGCGCCCCCTGTGTGTGTGCCTGCCCCGTGGCTCCTCTCGACTCCTCCTTCTGGCTTCTTCAGTCTTCTGTTAAAATATAATTTTCTGGTATTTTTTTGGAATTTCTTGATCTTCCGAAATATGGTGTCTTGATAGTCCTTTTTCCAGCAGAATCCTGACTCCGACAGCAAATCCTCCAATGATCATCAAACATGTAAAAACAGAGGAAATAACATAAGTATCATCTCTAAATATGAAATATATCAATGAATAACAGTAAATTATGATACAAAATAGTGATGCAAAATGGACGTATCAACCCCCCAAGCTTAGACCTCGCTTGTCCCCAAGCGAAAACTAAACTCGGTAAACATGACCACAGGTTTATGGAGTGAAGTGTCGATAATCAAAATACGAACAAGAAGCATCACATTTACCAAGGCACAAATTATAATAGACAGCAACTTCCCTTTATATGATATAGACTTGCAATAAGTAAAAGGGAATCACAAACAAAGATGCACAAGGTAAACTATAATTGGTGGTGGCAAACCTTAGTTCTTGGTCAGAGAACAATGAACAAACTATACTTATTTTTGAACGGAGCCTTTTTAAAACAGAGCTAATATAGCAAAAACCATATGCTCAATGAAACAAACTTTTGCATTCATAGAAAGCTTTCAAAGATATATTCCTTCAGATAAAAGCATTGTACTAACAAAAGAAGTTAGTAAACATGATTAAACGGATCAACATATGGATGAGTGAAACATAACAACTCAAATGCTTGCTTGAGATAGAAGGGAATAGGTTGACTCAACATAAAAGTAAAAGATAGACCCTTCGCAGAGGGAAGCATGGATTAAACATGTGCTAGAGCTTTTGATTTGTAAAACAGAGGTAAAAATTTATTTTGAGAGGTGGTTGCTTTTGTCAACGACTAGCAACGGAGTTCTTGATATCTTCCATACTAAACAAGTGAGAGCGGTTCCGAGATGTTGATTAATTGGCACATTGGTGCTCTTTTATAACTTGGCACTCCTCCCCACCTTTTCCTTTCTCAAACCATGGCTAACCGATTCCATCGGGTGCCAACCAACATTCACATACCATGGAGGAGTGCCTTTTTCTTTTCTTTTTGAGATTACAATGGTCTGACTAGCTCTCTTGCAAAATTAATGACGAGCAGATGAAGCTGCCTAGTCGAGGGGTACTTAATTTAGTATGGAAGATAACAAACCCATCCACTACGTCCTCATGAGATGAAAACAGTGGCACAAAATGAGAAGTATTTGAAGGTTTTTGAAAGGTAGCACATGAAAATTTACTTGGAATGGCTTGAAATACCATGCATAGGAATTTATAGTGGACTCTTTGGAAGTAACTTGGCTTTTAGGAATTGGATGCACGAGAAGTATTCCCTCTCAGTACAGGTTTTTGGCTAGCAGGGATGGGTAGCAAGCATAAGAGTTGCATGAAACAAACAAACATACATATAATAGGAACAATCATGCAAACTTCCTTGAGGGTACAATGATTTTAATTTTGAGAATAATAATACTTATAAGCCAAACATGAAGGAAAACTGAACTGATGTAACTACAAGCACTTCTTTCTTCTTTTCTACTCAAACCTCAAGGTAATGTTGCTACTGACCAAGCTAAGTTTGCCAAAACCAACTAAATTTACTCATGCTCCCAAAGTGATACCAATACTAATCAACAAGACTAGTCATATAAGAAAAATTACAAACTAAAATAAAGTGTGCGGAAAGTAAACGATAAAACTTCTCATTAATATTTTATTACCGCAACTCACACCAAGGGATACATAGATAACCAACTGAGGATACTTCCACACTGCAAACTATTCTATAAGATAACTTCTCTATTCATGATATGACTCTACTTGAAAAGTAAATGAGTAAAAGATAATGATGTGATACCGCGGCACTCCCCCAAGCTTGGAACAAGCCAAGGGGATGCCTATACCGATGACGAATTACTCCTTCAGCGGTGGTGGGATCATCCTTGGGTCAATGAGATATTCCAGCATCCTACGAAGCCTGAGATTCTCTTCTTGAAGTATCTGTATCTCCCTCTCTAGAACTCGATATTGGGCACAAAGCTCGTCAGTGACTAGCATACCCTCTTTTATTACGGGCATGAAATTTAGATCCAAGACTGGAAACATTGGTCCCCGCATATCATGAGAAAAGGCACGTCCGGCGTTCATTGATCCTACAAAAGTAGAGTTTCTCGCCCTTGATTTTCCAGCCTCCTGTTCCGCTTTCAGCTTGGGGTCTTCTTCCCTAGGCCTCTTGCCCTTGTCGTCGCTTGAAGGAGCCATGGTGCTCTCAACACTAAGATCAACTCCTAACAGAAATAGCTTGAAACAAAAACACGACGAGAAAACGATATACATACCTCGGGTAATCCGGGGGGTTATATAGGCGAAAATTAAACATCGAAACCAAGTCATAGGAGGAAACCGGGACAGAAACGAGATCCGAGGTGCTCACACAAAAGGTGGGCACGGCCAGGGGTGGGCCCGCGCCCCCTATGTGTGAGGACACACCGGACTCCTTCTCCTTCCCGTTTTTGTCTCGTGATTTTTCATATTTAACAAAAACAATAAAAATATAACTAAAAAAGTTTAACGCGAACCTTTTCTGACTAGAACTGTTACCTATTCGAAAACGAACTCTGCAGGTTCCTGCATATTGTTCTAAATGAATTCTTCTGGAGAAACCGTTTGAATAACATCAACATATTCATTATAAGAATCTCCAACAATATAATGTTTGAGTCTTTGCCCATTCACCACTTGTGTAGTGTCATCTTTCAACGAAGCAATCTTTATCGCACCTAAGCGGTACACTTCCACAATAACATATGGTCCTTCCCATTTAGAGAGTAATTTTCCTGCAAAAAAATCTGAGATGAGACCTATACAAAAGAACTTTCTCACCAACATGAAACTCTCTCTTAAGAATTCTCTTATCATGCCATTGCTTGACTTTTTCTTTGAAAAGTCTGGCATTCTTGTAGGCTTCGTTTCTCCACTCATCTAGAGAACTCAAATCTAACAACCTTTTCTTACCAGCAAGTTTAAAATCCCTATTAAGCTCTTTCACTGCCCAGAAAGCTTTGTGTTCTAATTCTAAGGGCAAGTGACACGCTTTTCCGTAAACCATTTTTTAAGGAGACATGCCCATGGGGTTCTTATAAGCAGTTCTATAAGCCCATAAAGCATCGTTTAACTTGCTAGCCTAGTTTTTCCTAGATCTATTGACAGTCTTCTGCAAGATAGACTTGATCTCTCTATTTGAAAGCTCTACCTACCCACTAGTTTGGGGATGATAAGCAGAAGAAATTCTAGGATTAACATCATATCTAGCAAGAGTTTTTCTAAAACCGCCATGAATAAAATGAGAACCTCCATCAGTCATAAGATATCTAGGCACACCAAACCTAGGAAAAATAACATCCTTAAGCATTTTTAACGAGGTCTCACCATCGGCACTCTTTGTAGGTATGGCTTCTACCCACTTGGTAATATAATCAACAGCAACAAGTATATGAGTATAGCCTTTTGAAGGAGGAAAAGGACCCATAAACTGAAATCCCCAACAATCAAATGGTTCAATAACAAGAGTGTAACTCATAGGCATTTCATTACGTCTAGAAATATTACCAACTCTTTGACATTCATCACAAGATAAAATATACCTTCTAGCATCTTTAAAGAGGGTTGGCCAATAAAAACCTGATTGTAGAACCTTTTGCGCAGTTCTATCTCTAGCATGACGTCCTCCATAAGCACTTCCATGGCACTTTCTCAATATTTCTTGTTGTTCATATTCTGGTACACATCTTCGCATAATACCATCAACTCCTTCTTTATATAAGTGTGGGTCATCCCAAAAATAATGCCTCAAATCATAGAAGAATTTTCTTCTTTGCTGAGCTGTAAAGGTTGGAGGCAAATACTTGGAAACAATAAAATTAGCATAATCAGCATACCAAGGAAGGTCTCGCGAAGTTACATTTATTGAAGCCAACTGTTCATTTGGAAAACTATCATTAACAGGAATAGGGTCAAAACAAATGTTTTCCAATCTGGACAAATTGTCAGCAACAGGATTTTTAGCACCTTTCCTATCTACAATATGCAAATCAAACTCTTGTAAAAGCAACACCCATATAATAAGCCTAGGCTTAGCATCTTTCTTCGACATAAGATATCTAATAGCAGCGTGATCAGTATGAATACTAACTTTAGAATCAACAATGTAAGGTCTAAACTTATCACATGCAAAAACAACAGCAAGAAACTCTTTCTCAGTAGTAGCATAATTCCTCTGAGCAGCATCAAGAGTCTTACTAGCATAATGAATAAAATTCAACTTATTATCTACGCGCTGTCCAAGAATAGCACCAACAGCAAAATCACTAGCATCGCACATAATTTCAAAGGGTAAATTCCAATCAGGTGGTTGAATAATAGGAGCAGTAGTTAAAGCCTTCTTAAGAGTTTCAAAAGCTTCCTTACAATCATCATCAAAGACAAATGGTACATCTTTTTGAAGAAGATTAGTAAGAGGCTTTGAAATCTTAGAGAAATCATTAATAAACCTCCTATAGAAACCAGCATGACCAAGAATACTACGAATACCTTTAACATCTCTGGGACAGGGCATTTTCTCAATTGCTTCAACCTTTGCTCTGTCATCTTCAATACCTCTTTCAGAAATTTTGTGTCCAAGGACAATTCCTTCATTCACCATAAAGTGGCATTTCTCCCAATTAAGAATAAGATTAGTTTCTTCAAACCTCTGCAAAACTTTATCAAGATTGTGCAAACAATTATCAAAAGAAGTTCCATAGACAGAAAAATCGTCCATGAAAACCTCCACAATTTCTTCACAAAAACCATGAAAAATAGCAGACATGCATCTTTGAAAGGTAGCATGATGTGGGTTGGCTTTCGGACTCCACCACATCATGTGCGTCAACAATCAAGTCCGACATCATCGAGGCATGGAAGAGAAGGAAGAAGAGGAACCACCGAAAAGAAGCTTGGAAGCGCCGCAAGAATAGGCAGCAGCCGAAGCGGGACCGGCTAAAGCCGGTCCTACCCCGGCTAAAGCCGGCCCACCGGCTAAAGCCGGCCTTAACCCCGGCTATAGCCGGCCTGCTCGAGTCAGCTATGTCTTGGCCATGAAGCCACCTATGTTATCTATCTCCCTAGTGACCAAACTACCCCTAGCTTGTGGCTGCCTATATATATGGCTCCCCCTCCCCTAGAGATAAGATAGACATGAATTAAGATAAGAATTGGCATGATGCCTTCTCCTTGTGGGAACCCAACTAGATCTACATCTAGAAATCACCCTCTTTGTTTGGGATCTCTTCTATTTGGGGAATTCTACCTTGATTTGGATCTCTTGCATACAAGAGTGTGTAATTCTATCCAATTTATTGGTCTCTTCCCCTCTTGGAATTCTATCCCTTGCAAGTCAATCTCTCACAAGGAATTCTACTCTTGGAGTCTCTTCCTTGTGATTCTATTGAGTTGGTGAATCGGGCCAACGAAGACAACCGGTGTGTATCTTGTGTGTGTGTGTGTTTGCCTTCGATTTGTGTGTCGTGTTCTTCGTGTTCATCCTCTTTCCCCGCCATAAATCTCGTGAATCCGTGAAGATCGGGCCACACCCAAGAGGTCACCCCTCATCCTATGGTATCAGAGCCAGGTTTTGGTTGCCACAGATTTACTTTTGTTTGTGATTTCCACCATAAATTTCGAAAATCCAAAAAAAATAGCCCCAAATTGCCTCGAATTTTGATCTCTAGATTTGTTGAGTTTTTTGTGGTTTTGATCCATAGATTTGTTGCCTTGGGTGTTGATCTACATTGCCACAAATTTTCTAGCCCCAATTCCTCTTATTTCGGCCGGAATCAACGATTTTATCTTCCAATTTGCGCCCAATTCGACGAACATCTTGAGCAGAATTTCTCGAAAAAGCCTGAACCGGCTAAAGCCGGTCTGCACACCGGAAATAGCCGGACAGATCAAAAATCCGGACTCGAAAAATTCTGAACTGGCTAAAGCCGGCCCTGCACATCTCCTGGCCATCGCCATGTCCCGCTGCTCACCACCCTCTTGCTCAGCCTACCGCCCCAGCCGCCCGCACCTGCTCCTGTCCCGCACGCGCGGCTCCCGCTCATCTGCATCGCATCACCACCAACCACCTAGCTACCCACGCTCAGACCGCACCCGCTGCCACCTGCTTCCGCGTGCGCGCTCCTCCGCATAGCTCTGCTCCACGCGTGCTACACCTACACAAGCTAGACCTACACAAGCCGCCTCCGCCAGCTCGTTCCTGACCGCGGCCGCCCAACTCGCCCCGCCTTGCACCAGCTAGAACCCCAGCAGCAGCTCGGGCAACCACACCGGCTAAAGCCGGCCTACTTACTTTTGACCCCAATTTCACCCGTTTAACATCATAATACCCTTTGTTGACATCTTTTTGTCCCTTTGATACAAAAATCTAGCGTTATCTTGACATAAATTTTCGGACATTGACGTGTGTGTTCGGATTTTGGTCTTTGCGTGCCTTGTTCATGCCAAGTAATACCGCGCCTACATCAACATCGCGACGACGGCATTGGCACCCCGGAACTTCGACTAGTCTTTTGACTCCATCTTCATCGACATCGGCGCAAGTTGTGTGTTTTGACACCGCCTAACCTTCGCATAGGTATAACTTGCACCACCTTTGTAACCTCTTTTCTTCCTTTGTGTACCTATCCTATTGAGAGTGGCTTTCCAAGTGTTGCGAAGCATTGCACAAGTGTTCACGACCGTGAGAGGGTTTGTGTGTGTGCGTAAAGTTGAGCAAAGCTTCGAAGCAAGCTCGGTGAGAAAGATACACAAAAGAAGAAGAAGCCATTGTATGCCATACATAGATAGCAAATAAGCTTTTAAGCATCGAAACGCAAAAATACCAAAAAGAGTGTGTGTTCCACCGATACAAAGGAGTTCAAAGCTTGTAAGTAAAAAGAGAGAAAAGAGAAGAGTGGCATTTTGTGCAAATCTTGTTGCTTCTTTCTTATGCAACCAAGCTACGGTCTCTCTTGCGTTGGCGTGATACCAAGCTAATAGTCTTCGTTAGGACCATTTTGCTTCTTGCTCACTTCATTGGTCGCGCTAACCCCATTATATCTTTTTGTGTGTGTTTTCGTGTTTCCTTGATGTAGATCATCGTTCTTGACATTTGCTTTTGGATTTTACCCACATTTGACAATAGACTTTTCTTTTGATCATTTTCGTTTGGCATTTCACATTTCTTACCCATCCACTATATAGCCTTTTGCGTGTGTTCTAACTTGTGCACCACGGTTGTCCTTTCGGTGTTTCATCCATTCAATAGTTTCTACGGGAAGTGTTCTAATTGTAGTTTTCTAACCCCCACCACTTCTACATATATATATCTTGCCTTGTGTGAGCTATGTCTAGGCTCAATGGACGCTATCATGGAAAGTTCACGGAGGACGACATCGACTACTACTCACACATGGAGGGCATGGGCGACAACTTCGACTACATGAGCAAGGTGGACAAGAAACAGTACATCGACGACAACTTCGACTACATGAGCAAGGTGGACAAGAAACACTACATCAATGACAACTTCGACTACATGAGCAAGGTGGACAAGAAACACTACATCGATGACAACTTCAACTACATGAGCAAGGTGTCCAAGGAACACTACGACAAGCGTGCATTGGCACATCAAGATACTCGAGACCATCACATAGTTCACCAAGCACAACGCCAACATGATCTTCCTCATCACACAAGGTTGAGCTCATCAAGATCTTCTTCACGCTCCAATCATGTGGGTGACCATGAGCGTCGTCGCCAACCTCAAGAGCATGGTGCAAACCACAAACAACCTACATGGTGTCCATGCCATGATTCCTATGAAGATGCTAAGCTATGAGTGCTTCACTTTATCACCTATTGCATGCAATATGTTGAACAATTGCTCTTTCCCATATATTGTTTGCAATGATGACAATGATACTTTGGTTGTGACAACCTTGTCGAACAATTTCTCTTTCCCTAGGTTTGTCAACAACAAGGATAAAATTTTGAAAATGTTTTGTGCACAATGCTTGCAATATTCTTCCATTAATGCAACCAAAATGTTGAACACTTGCTCTTTCAAATGCTTGGTTTGCACTAATGTTATTATGTTTGACAATGAGAAGGCCCCTATAGCTCTCTCAACTAATAAATATTTTGCATTTGCACATGATACGCATGTTCCCACATATACTTTGCATAATCACCATGAATATTATGATATCTTGCTTGAGGCTAATGGTGTTGTGCAAATAAAGAGATGCATCATGATGGATGATATATTCATCTACCATGCACACACATTGTTTTGGCTATCTTTTGTGTGTGTAGGTACGCGGATAACAATGTCAACCTCGATTGAGCACGAGTTGGCAAAAAGAGCTCTTGAGAGCATAATACTTGTGAGTTCAAACTCAAACTCCGCTCGCATACCCTTCACATGCTATGCATCAAACATGTTGAAAAATTTCTCTTCCATATGGATTCTTTGCAAGCATGTTGATGATTTTGGTGCCACTTGTGACAATCATGCTCCCATGATTTTGAACATTGATGCTTTATGTGTTGCAACATACATGTGGACCAATTTCTCTTCCTTTTGTTTTGTGTGCAACCACATTGCTATATTGGTCATGACTTGTCACATGTGTTCCCGCTTTTAGTTCATTGGTGTTGCATCCAACAAGTTGACAAATTGCTCTTTCTTTTGGTTGGGATGCATAACCACTTGTGATAACAATATGTTCTCCTACTTGTGGATGAATATGATTTGTGTTGCAACAAATATGATGAAAACTTGCTCTTTCTTATGGTTTATTTGCACACATGTTGTGGATGATTTTGACATCTTGCCGTATTTGTTTTTGCCAAACTCTCCTCTTATTGCTTCAAGGATGTTGACTACTTGCTCTTTCCAAAGCCTTGAGTGCAATAATATGCATATCTTTCAACATGAGATGGATACCATGGTTTTCTCAAATTTTGATGGAGTTTTTGTGTTTCCACATTTGGAAGATGTTCAAACAACTTGCTTACACATAGACCTTGCATATGTATTCCCTTTATTATACTTGTGTTGTGCTAATGGTGTTGTGAACAAGAATGGACATGTCCTTGATGATATGGTCCCCTATCACACACACACATACTTTGCTTGGTCTTTGTTGTGCATAGGTACACATGGATTCTATTGGTGGATGCGTTCCCGCGAGTGGTTTCAATCAAACACTTCTACAACGAGAGCACATCAACAAATTAGCCTCATGAAAGGTGAAGGAACATTGAAGAGTTGCCAAACCGATCTTCGCAAGTACGACCACATGGCGCACTTTAAGTACAATCGCCTACATCTACCTCCCCTACATGATGATGTTGAGTCAACATCGAGGACGATGTTTTTTGAAGCGGGGGGAGATGATGTGGGGTGGCTTTCGGACTCCACCACATCATGTGCATCAACAATCAAGTCTGACATCATCGAGGCGTGGAAGAGAAGAAAGAAGAGGAACCACCGGAAAGAAGCATGGAAGCGCCACAAGAATAGGCGGCAGCCGAAGCGGGACCGGCTAAAGCTAGTCCTACCCCGGCTAAAGCCGGCCTTAACCCCGGCTATAGCCGGCCTGCTTGAGTCAGCTATGTCTTGGCCATGAAGCCACCTATGTTATCTATCTCCCTAGTGACCAAACTACCCCTAGCTCATGGCTGCCTATATATATGGCTCCCCCTCCCCTAGAGATAAGATAGACATGAATTAAGATAAGAATTGGCATGATGCCTTCTCCCTTGTGGGAACCCAACTAGATCTACATCTAGAAATCACCCTCTTTGTTTGGGATCTCTTCTATTTGGGGAATTCTACCTTGATTTGGATCTCTTGCATACAAGAGTGTGTAATTCTATCCAATTGATTGGTCTCTTCCCCTCTTGGAATTCTCCCTTGCAAGTCAATCTCTCACAAGGAATTCTACTCTTGGAGTCTCTTCCTTGTGATTCTATTGAGTTGGTGAATCGGGCCAACGAGGACAACCGGTGTGTATCTTGTGTGTGTGTGTTTGCCTTCGATTTGTGTGTTGTGTTCTTCGTGTTCATCCTCTTTCCCCGCCATAAATCTTGTGAATCCGTGAAGATCGGGCCACACCCAAGAGGTCACCCCTCATCATAGCAGGAGCATTGCATAAACCAAACGGCATACGTCTATAAGCATAAGTTCCATAAGGACAAGTAAAAGTGATTTTCTCTTGATGTTCCTTTCTAACAGCAATCTGAGAGAAACCGGAATAACCATCAAGAAAACAAAAGTGAGTCTTCTTAGACAACCTCTCTAACATTTGACCTATAAACAGTAAAGGATAATGATCTTTCTTGGTAACTTTGTTTACCTTTCTAAAATCAATGCACATCCTATAGCCAACTACTACCCTTTGAGGAATAAGCTCGTTATTCTCATTAGGCACAACAGTCATACCTCCTTTGATGAGGGGTGACCTCTTGGGTGTGGCCCGATCTTCACGGATTCACGAGATTTGTGGCGGGGAATGAGGATGAACACGAAGAACATGATGAACAAATCAAAGGCAAACACACACACACACACACACACACAATATACACACCGGTTGTCCTCGTTGGCCCGATTCACCAACTCAATAGAATCACAAGGAAGAGACTCCAAGAGTAGAATTCCTTGTGAGAGATTGATTTGCTAGGAGTAGAATTCCACTTGGGGAAGAGACCAAATCAATGGATAGAATTACACACAAAAGTATGCAAGAGATCCACTACAAGGTAGAATTCCCCAAATAGAAGAGACCCCAAACAAAGAGGGATGATGGTTTACTCTAGATTTGAGATCTAGGAGCAAGTTCCCTAAGGGAGAGGGCATGAAGCCATGTTTATCTTAATTCTTATTTAAGTCTTGAGTGGGGAAAGAGGGCCATATAAATAGGCAGCCACGTCCTGGGGGCAACTTGGTAATTTAGGGAAAATTATAAGGGTGGCTTCAGGGCCAAAGTTGCGCTGACTCGACCAGGCCGGCTTTAGCCGGAGTTAAGTCCGGCTTTAGCCGGTATGACTGGCTAAGCCGGTGGCCGGCTATAGGCGGTGTCGTGGCCGGCTTTGGACGGTTCGTTGCTTGCGCCGACTTCTTTTTCCGGCGTTTCCAAGCTTCCTCTTCGTGTTCTCCGATCTTGGTCGCCTCTCCATGTGGGTCGTAACGGACTGCACAAATGATATTGCCATGAGGTAGCGAACCATTCAATGTATGTTCGAGATCAAGTGTGTTTAGGAGCGAGTTCACCTTATCATGTAGGGCTTTAGCTCGAGCTCTTGTCATGGGTCCTTGCGGGGGACTTGGTGGTCTTGAGGCGGAGGTGTCCGAAGGCCACCCCGTATCATCTCTCCCCTCTTGGGAAAGAGTTGATCTTGACTCTTCATTGACCATATCAGCATGAAAGGGGAAAAGATCCTTGATGTTGAAAGTGTTGCTCACTAGGTACTTGGATGTTGGAATGTCGATGACGTAGGCGTTGTTGTTGATGCGCTTGAGAACCTTGTAGGGACCATCACTTCGAGGCTTGAGTTTTGAATTTCTTTCATGGGGAAAATGATCCTTGCTCAAATGAATCCAAACAAGGTCGCCCTCCTCGAAGATGCGTGGATTCTTGCTCTTGTTGATCTTAGCGGCATGGCGCATCACATGGTCTTCAATTGTCTTCCGTGTGTCATCATCCAAGTTCTTCATGATGTCGGCGCGCTTGGTGATGTCCATGTTGACGCGCTCGTGAAGTGGTAGTGGAAGAAGGTCGAGTGCCGTTGGTGGATTGAACCCATAGACGATCTCGAAGGGGCTTCGCTTGGTGAGGCTATGTTGAGCACGGTTGTAGGCGAACTCCGCGTGAGGAATGCACTCCTCCCATGACTTGGTGTTCTTCTTGATCAACACGTGTAGAACATTTCCAAGGCTCCGACTCACCACTTCGGTTTGTCCGTCCGTTTGGGGATGGGATGATGAAGAAAAGAGGAGCTTGATCCCTAGCTTGGCCATTAGGGTCTTCCACAAGTAGCTCATGAACTTGACGTCCCGATCCGACCCGATGCTTGATGGAATCCCGTGAAGTCTAATGATATCCCTGAAAAACAAGTTAGCAATATGTGAAGCATCATCGGTCTTATGACATGGAATAAAATGTGCCATTTTGGAAAAATGGTCTATGACCACATATATTGAGTCATGACCATTGCATGTACATGGCAAACCCAAGACAAAATCCATACTAATGTCCGACCATGGTGTATGTGGAATAGGCAAAGGCATATAGAGACCAAAGGAATTAGTTTTGGACTTAGCTTGTATGCATGTAGTGCATCGTTGGACATGCCTCTCGACGTCGCGGTACATTCTTGGCCAAAAGTAGTGTGTTGAAAGCATGGCATAAGTCTTCTCACGTCCGAAATGTCCCATGAGTCCTCCACCATGTGCCTCTTGCAATAACAACATACGAAGAGAGGACTCAGGAACGCATAATTTGTTAGCCTTAAAAAGGAAACTGTCATGAAAATAGAAATCATCGACCCTTCGGAAGTTCGAGCATTGTTCAAATATGGTTCCAAAGAAAGAATCGGAAGGATACAAATTCGGTAGCTCATCCAAACCCAAAATATGTGTGTCAATGCGAGTGAGAAGGGTGGTATTTTTGCGGGATAGAGCATCCGCGACCACGTTTTCTTTGCCCTTTTTGTACTTGATGACATAAGGGAAAGATTCAATGAATTCAACCCACTTCGCATGACACTTGTTCAAATTTGCTTGGTTTTTCAAAAACTTCAAGGATTCGTGGTCCGAATAGATGACAAATTCTTTTGGCTAAAGATAATGTTGCCAAACTTACAAAACATGAACAAGAGCAAAGAGTTCTTTGTCATAAATTGAATAGTTGAGGCATGCACCATCCAACTTTTCACTATGATAAGCAACGGGGCATCCGTTTTGCATGAGAACACCACCGATTCCAATTCCACTAGCATCACATTCAATTTCAAAGGTTTGTTGGAAATCAGGTAAAATAAGCAATGGTGCCTCCGTAAGGCATTTCTTTAGTTCATCGAAAGCATGTTGTTGAGCTTTGCCCCAAACAAAAGGTACATTTTTCTTTGTAAGCTCGTTTAGAGGGCAAGCAATTGTGCTAAAATCTTTAACAAAGTGATGGTAAAATCCGGCTAGGCCATTGATGTCTACACACGCTTCTGTTCTTATAGACAGTGTTGGGCCTCCAAGTGCAGAGGTTTGAAGAGCAGCAGCAAGTTTCCCTTAAGTGGATCACCCAAGGTTTATCGAACTCAGGGAGGAAGAGGTCAAAGCTATCCCTCTCAAGCAACCCTGCAATTACGATACAGAAAGTCTCTTGTGTCCCCAACACACCCAATACACTTTTCAGATGTATAGGTGCACTAGTTCGGCGAAGAGATAGTGAAATACAAGTGGTATGGACGATTATAAGTAGTAAATACAATCTGGAATAAAAATGGCAGCAAGCAAACAAGTAACAAAATAGTGAGTAAATGGTGTGCAAAGCTTGGAAACAAGGCCTAGGGATCATACTTTCACTAGTGGACACACTCCCAACAAATATAACATAATTGAACAAACAAATAACTTCTCTTCACTATGATACTCTGAATTACTCTCCTATTGAATAACACTAATCATTGCGTAGGGCTACGAAGCACTCCTCAAAGTTCATCAAGTACTTGACAAACACCACTCATAGAGATATCCAAATCAAATCACAACTCAAGATAGATATTATTGCAACTTAGACCAAGTACTAACAGGGTGCACACACTGTCAACATTACACCATGAAAGGAGGAATAGATTACTTCAATACTATCATAGTGATAATTATTCTCATAATCCATAAAAGATCACAATCGTAGCCTAGACCAAGTACCACCATGATGCACGCACTGTCACCGTTACACCATGGCAGGAGGAATAGATTACTTTAATAACACACTAGAGTACACATAATGAAGAAGAGTAACATCTACTTATTCAACATGATACAAAGCTCACGATCACATAAAGATCACATCATGGGAGAGAGAGGTGAACCACATAGCTACCGGTAGAGCCCTCAGCCCCGGGGGAGAACTACTCCCTCCTCATCATAGGAGACAACAAGGTTGATGGAGATGGCGGTGAGGTCGATGGAGACGGCGGAGATGGCGATGGAGACCGATGGAGATGGCTCCGGGGGCACTTCCCCGTCCCGGCAGGGTGCCGGAACAGAGACTTCTGTCCCCCGAAATTTGTCTTCGACGGTGGCGGGGCTACAAAACTGTTCTGGGAAAAACGTCGACTCCCTTAGGGTTTTCCGTCCCGAGGCTTCTTATAGGCGAAGGGGCATCGTCAGGAGTGGCCCCAGGCCTCCTCACACCTAGGCGGCACGATCAGGGCCTGGGCCGCGCCGGCCTAGTGTGAGGCTGGCCTGTGGCCCCTCTCCTCCGCCTCTTCGGATCTCTGGAAGCTTCCGGGAAAAATAAGACTTCAGGAACTTGTTTCGTCCAATTCAGAGAATATTTCCTGTGTATCACTTCTGAAACACAAAAATAGCAGAAAACAGGGAACTGGCACTGTGGCGACTTGTTAATAGGTTAGTTCCGGAAATCGCATAAAAACGCCATGAAGTGTAACGAAACACAAGGCAAATGGTGTAAAAACAAGCATGGAGCATCAAAAATTATAGATACATTTGAGACGTATCAGCCATGAAAACTTCTCACTTGGCCAACCGTTGTTGGTGTTGGCCAATTCCGGATGGCCTCAATTTTGGAATTGTCTACTTCAATGCCATTGTGAGAGATAACGAATCCAAGAAGAACCAATTTGTTTTGAGCAAAGTTACACTTTGGGAGGTTTGCATAAAGCTTTTCTTTGTGAAGAACGTGCAAAACTTGCTCAACATGGGAAACATGATTCGAAAATGACTTGCTATAAATGAGGATGTCGTCTAAATAAACCACAACAAATTTGCCAATGAAAGATCTCAAAATGTGGTTCATAAGACGCATAAAAGTCGATGGTGCATTAGACAATCCAAAAGGCATGACAAGCCATTCATAGAGACCAAGTTTGGTCTTGAATGCCATCTTCCACTCATCACCTATGGCCATGCGTATTTGATGGTATCCACTACGAAGATCAATTTTAGAAAATATAGTGGAACCCGCAAGCTCATCAAGCATGTCGTCTAAACGAGGAATAGGATGGCGATAACGAACGGTAATGGCATTGATGGGATGACAATCCATACACATTCAAAGTGTGTCATCACTCTTGGGGACAAGAATTACCAGGACGGCACAAGGAGATAGGCTTTCACGAACATACCCTTTTTGTAGAAGGTCATGAATTTGACGTTCGATTTCCTTTGTCTCTTCCGGATTTGTGCGGTATGCGATGCGGTTTGGAAGGGGGGCGCCCGGAATGAGGTCGATCCGATGTTCGATGCCGCGTAGCAGTGGTAGTCCATGAGGAAGTTCGTCCGGAAAGACATCTTGAAATTCCTTCAAAAGAGAAAACAAAGGAGAAGGAATCGTGGAATGATCATTAGTAGTTAGAACGGTGCCCTTGCAAATGAGCACAAAGTGCAAGGTGGATGGGTTGTGGTGTAAATCCCTCATCTCACTTTTGGTGGCAATCAAGGCATGGATGTTTTTATCGCTCATGTATGGCTTGTGGCGCTCAGTTTCTTTGTTGTGGCTAGGTCGCTCATCGCTCAACTCACTTGGAATGGAAACTTGTTGTACCCTCGCTAAAGCCTTTGCATTGTCCGCAATGATTTGGCTAGGAGTCATCGGGCGAAGCGTGAAGGTCTTGTCGTCTTCCTTGAAGGTGTAAGCATTGGAATAGCCATTGTGTATGGCCTTCTTGTCAAATTGCCAAGGGCGGCCGAGGAGTACGTGGCACACCGTCATTGGAACAATGTCACACTCCACCGTGTCTTCATAAGCTCCAATCTTGAATGTAACAAAGACAGTGTGTTCAATCTTGACATTGCTGTTGTCGCTTAACCATTGCACATGGTAAGGGTGAGCATGCTTGCGTAGTTGGAGATTGAACTTGGAGCATAACTCGGTGCTTGCAAGGTTGTGGCAACTTCCTCCATCAATGATTACCTTGATTGACTTCCCATGAATGCCGGCTTTTGTTTGGAAGATGTTGCATCTTTGGTCTTCCAAGTCTTGAGAGTGAGTAGTCAAAACCTTTGTGACGACAAGGGATGGGCTAGTGTCATGAGTGCATAGCACATGTTCCTCTTCATCACCCATGTCATCCGCTTCCATGGCGACAGCTGCTTGGATAAAAGCTTCATACTCGTCTTCATCATAGTAGTCAATGGTGCCATTGTCTTTGGTGATCATCACCCTAGTGTTTTTGCACTCAAATGACTTGTGTCCTTGAACGCCACACTTGAAGCAAGTTACTTTGGGTGGTGCCGATGATGCTTTGGAGGAGGTTGTTGTAGAAGGTGCGGGAACTTGAGTTGTTGGTTGTGGTGGTTTGGAGAAAGGCTTGGACGAAGATGCAAATGATGGCTTGTATGTTGGTGGAGTGCTTGCCAAAGAGTTGCGGGAGGCGAAGAAACCTTTGGTGCGCTCATACTTGGCATCATCTTGGAGTTGGCGCTCGGCTCGAGTTGCTTTGTGTACAAGATCACACACGGTGGTGTAAGGTAGGAACTCCACAATGCGCTTGATGGGATGGTTCAATCCATTGAAGAAGCATGCCAATGTTTGTTCTTCTTTCTCCTCTAACTTGAGGCGCATCATCGTCAATTGCATTTCTTTGTAGTATTCTTCCACGGACTTGGAGCCTTGAGTTAACTTTTGAAGCTTGTTGAAAAGGTCACGGTTGTAATGATCCGGTATGAAGCGGGTTTGCATTTCAAGCTTCATGTCTTCCCAAGTGTCAATTGGTTCCTTTAGGTCTTCTTCACGTTTGGCCATCACTTGCTCCCACCAAATATTGGCGTAGCCCTCAAACTCAAGGGAAGCCAATGTGACTTTCTTCTCTTCGGAGTAATTGTGCATTTGGAAGATCTTGTCAACCTTGATGGCCAATGAGAAGTAAGCATCGGCGCCGTCGTCGCCTGTGAACTTTGGTATGGTGAACTTGAGTTTGCCAAACTTGTCGTCCGCATCATATGGGCGGCGAGGAGGTCATGATTCATCATCATCATCAAATGGTCGACACGGAGGTCTTACAAAAGCGTGTAGGTCTTGGTCACGGTGGCGATGTTGTGGTTGGAGATGCGGTTCCTCATCATTGTGTGGCCGGTGTCGGCGAGGTTGCATGCTATCTTCACTTAACGCCCCTTGGCGATCATGTTGAAGGTGAAACTCATGGCGGCGATGGTGGTCATGGTATCAGCGTCCATCTTGATCATGGAGAATTGGGCGGTGACCATCATGGTCATGTGGGAGATGACGTCGACCATCTTATTGTGGAGGTCGACCGACGGGCCCGGTGGCATGGGGAACTTGTGGACGGTCCACATGGAGAAGTTGTCATTCTTGATTGAGAATCGATTGGGCGTCACAGTGAGCTTGACCTTGAGGAGGATGCTCCGCTTGGGGTTGGTCTTGATTGACAATGTGGGGATCTCCTTGGTGTGCTTGGCCTTGGGGTGGTTGGTCCGCTAGTTGACGCTCGTGATTCACACGACGGGAAGCGTCATGCTGTGGTTGCTTGTGTGGAGGATGAGGTTGTTGGAGACGCACTTGGTCATCCACATGGTTGGAGCAGGAAGAAGACCTTGACGAGCGTGATCTTGAGCGGTGATGTTGGCGCGCCGAGTTGTCGAAAGATGACATGAATTGCTCCAATCTTGTGGAGAGCGTTGCTTCCGACTCCTTCATCATTGCTCCAAGTCTTGCTTCGAGCCTTGCGGACGAGTCCTCAATCCTTTCGTTGAGCGTGGCGCGCACGTTCCCAATACTTGCTTCGAGCCTTGCGTGCGAGTCCTCAATCCGTTCGTTGAGCGTGGCATGCGAGTCCCCCGTTCTTGCTTTGAGCCTTGCGTGCGAGTCCCCCATTCTTGCGTCGAGCCTTGCGTGCGAGTCCTCAAGCCCGTCGAACCTTTTGTTGATGTCGCGCTTGAAGATGGCGAGGTTCTTGTCGGTGGCTTGTTGATGTGCTTGTGTGGTGAATAAATGATTGTCATTGGCGAGCATGTTGGCATCAAGTCGTTGGAGTGAGGCATTGATGTCCCCGAACGTTGAAGCATTGGTAGCTTGGAGGGTGTCGAGGCGCTTGGCCAAGGACTCCTCACCTTGTTCCGAGGTGTCTCCTAGGCATGGTCACAAAAGAAAAGAAATTGGTGGAAAGGTGAGTTGGTTAGAGGAAAATACACTTGAAACACGTCCCGTAAAAACTATTGAATTGATGAAAACACCCAAGGACAACCGTTGTGCACAAGTTAGAACACACGCAAAGAGGCTCTCTAGTGGATGGGAACGAAAAATGGCAATGCCAAACGAAAATGATCAAAAGAAAAGTGTATTGTGAAATGTGGAGATGATGCAAAAATTTCAAAAGTCAAAAGGGCGATCAAAAAGAACACACACGTGGAGATGGATGGGGTTAGTGCGATGGACAAAATGAGCACTACAAAATTTTCCTAACGAAGACTACGCTCAATGTCGCACTAACACTCGAGAGATCGTGGCTTGGTTGCAAAAAGGAGAAGCACCGAGATTCGCACACTTGCCTCTCTTCTCACACTCTCTTTTGCTTACAAGCTTGTGGACTCTTTTGTATTTGTGGACTATGGATGACACACACACTATATGTTTCTTCTCTTCCTTTCTCCTCTTTTTTGGATTGGAAATATCTCTTTTCTCTTGCTCTTGGTCCACTTCAAACTTGGTATAGACACACACTCTCACAATGCGGGGTCAAGTGTACGATGCTTCGCAACACTAAGAAAGCCACTCTCAAAGGACAAGGTCACCAAAAGAAGAGATGTTTTGCAAGGAGAAGAAAAATCTGCGCGTACCAGTCTAGGCCGGCTTTAGCCGGTGTGTGGGCCGGCTTTAGCCGGTGTACATGCCGGCTTTAGCCGGTTCGGTCTTTTTCGAGAAAATTGGATAGGCCGGCTATTTGCTGTGCAGACCGGCTTTAGCCGGATCGGACATTTTCGCGCGAACATGTCATCTTTTGTGGCGGAAATTGGGCACAAAAATCCTCAAATCCGAAAGAATTAGGAAGAATTAGGCCAAGGGAACGCAAAGGAAGGTAGATCAGCACTTGAGACACGAAATCCTTGGATCAAAACCACAAAAAACTCAACAAATCTTGAGATCAAAATTCGAGGCAATTTGGGGCTATTTTTTGTATTTTCGAAATTTATGGTGGAAATCACAAACAAGAGTAAATCCGTGGCAACAAAAAGCTGCCGATACCATATGATGAGGGGTGACCTCTTGGGTGTGGCCCGATCTTCACAGATTCACGAGATTTGTGGCGGGGAACAAGGATGAACACGAAGAACACGATGAACAAATCGAAGGCAAACACACACACACAAGATACACACCGGTTGTCCTTGTTGGCCCGATTCACCAACTCAATAGAATCACAAGGAAGAGACTCCAAGAGTATAATTCCTTGTGAGAGATTGATTTGCTAGGAGTAGAATTCCACTTGGGGAAGAGACCAAATCAATGGATAGAATCACACACAAAAGTATGCAAGAGATCCACTACAAGGTAGAATTCCCCAAATAGAAGAGACCCCAAACAAAGAGGGATGATGGTTTACTCTAGATTTGAGATCTAGGAGCAAGTTCCCTAAGGGAGAGGGCATGAAGCCATGTTTATCTTAATTCTTATCTAAGTCTTAAGTGGGGAAAGAGGGCCATATAAATAGGCAGCCACGTCCTGGGGGCAACTTGGTAATTTAGGGAAAATTACAAGGGTGGCTTCAGGGCCAAAGTCGCGCTGACTCGAGTGTGTTTAGGAGCGAGTTCACCTTATCATGTAGGGCTTTAGCTCGAGCTCTTGTCATGGGTCCTTGCGGGGGACTTGGTGGTCTTGAGGTGGAGGTGTCTGAAGGCCACCCCGTATCATCCTTTCGTAGGAACACAATGAACAGGACTTACCCATCTAATATCAGCAATAGGATAAATAATACCAGCATCAAGGAGCTTCAATACCTCATTTCTTACCACTTCCTTCATCTTGGGAATTAAGCGGCGTTGATGTTCGACAACTGGCTTTGCGTCTTCCTCCATATTAATAGCGTGCTGACATAAAGTGGGAGAAATCCCTTTCAAATCATCGAGAGTATATCCCATAGCTCCTCGATGTTTCCTCAATATCTCCAATAACCTTTCTTCTTCCTTCCCTGAAAGTTTAGAACTGATAATAACAGGATATATTTTCTTATCATCTATATAAGCATACTTAAGATCATCAGTGATAAGGATCACGCCGGTGATCCTTAGAGTTTTGTCTTGATCTTTCACAGCGAGTCTATCCGAATAGAAATCTTCCAATAACGTGAAGAACGTCACCTGAAGAAGAGGAACGAATCCAGCAAGCAACGTGATGAAGATCACCACGCCTCAAACCACAGCTCGATAATCCTTGATGACGCAAGAACCCTCGCAGCAATCTTTATTAGATAACACGGCAGCGCCGTTTCCCCGAAGGGATGATACACGGTGGAGCACACGATGGTTTTTGACTAAACAACTGAACTCCCCCAACCCTAGACAGTTGGCCTCCTTATATAGATGGCCAGAAAACTATTAGGCTTGGACAGGCCCAAACCCAAAACACACATAAACCTAAGTGGCCCATAACATGACCTGACACACGAAATAACATAAACAGGTATATAAATTGCTGACACAACCTTAGACTAAATTATCTCATATCGTAGGTCGTCCTGGTGTGCCAATCTGAAATGAGCTTCCCTCATCTTGGTGGAGTCCTGAAATTGGGCTTCACCTCCTCCTTCATGCCCATATCAATCAGGTAAAGGTTTTAATTCAAAAACAGGATCTTCCTTAGGTGGCAAAGTGGTACCAAGATCCTCCACAGGTAAATTGTGCTTAATCAACGGTGGTTGACGAAGGAAAATATCGTCAATCTCTTCTCTTTCCTTCCTGTAAACATCACTTTCATGGTCCTCCATGAATTGCTGCAAAGCATTATTAGGAGCAAGGGCAATAGAAGCAAGCTGTTCAACTCGAAAATTTTCATTAGGCATGTCATTTTCATAAGAAGTCTTAGCAAACTTAGAAAAATTAAACTCATAAGATTCTCCATTAAACTTAGTGAAAATTTTCTCCTTCTTACAGTCTATCATAGCACCACAAGTATTCAAAAAGGGTCTACCAAAAATAATAGGACAAGTTTTACTAGCTTCCGTACCAAGTACTAGGAAATCAGTAGGATATTTAGTCTTACCGCATAGAACTTCCACATCTCGAACAATACCAAGAGGCCAAATAGTCTCTCTGTTAGCAAGCTAAACAACCACATCAATATCCTCAAGTGCACAAGGGCCAATCTCATGCATAATTTCTCTGTAAATCTCTAAAGGAATGGCACTTGAACTTGCACCAATGTCACATAAACCATAATAGCAATGATCTCCAATCCTGACAGAAATAACAGGAACACTTGTTTTCCTATGCCTATTAGGATGTGAAATAATGTTAGTAGCATCTTCACAAAAGATAATATGTTCATCCCCTACATCTTTAGTAACAAGGTCCTTCACTATAGCCACAGGAGACTTAATACTAATTTGCTCATCAGGTTCTACAGCTTTCTTAGTACTTTTATTAGACACACTTACCAAAGTAGAATGCTCTTTTACCTTAGCAGGGAAAGGTGTCTTCTCAAAATAAGGTTTAGGCAAAATGCTATCAACAGTACAAACTTCAGTAGCTGCAGCCGGAATATGACTAATGGAATCTTTATAAGGTGCATGATATTTGTTCCAATCTTGCTTTGGAACATCAAGATAAGAGGCAAAAGCCTTAAAACAGTTAGCAAGTATTTGAGAATCAAGACCATAAGCGGTGCTAATATTATGAAAGTCATCGATTCCCATAAAAGTTTTAATGCATTCATAATCATAATTTATACCTGACTTCCTACCTTTGTCGTTTTTGCATCCTTCAGCATTTTCTTAGATATGGTCAAGAAGTTTCCACTTAGCATCTTCTTTCATATGAGTAAATGATCCAAAACAAGAAGCATCCAAATAATCCTTATCATGAAGAGCAAGCCTCGCATAAAAATTATCAATAACAATATTACTGGGGAGCTCATGAATGGGACATTTGAGCATTAGTAACTTCAATCTCCCCCACGCTTGGGCAATACTTTCTCCATCATGAGGCAAAAGTTATATATTCGATTACGATCTTTATGAATTTCCCTTGGAGGATAAAACTTGGAATAAAAGAGAGGCACAATTTCCTCTCATGCAATAGATGGACCATCTTTAAGCAGTCGATACCACTCCTCAGCTCTGCCTTTCAGTGATAAAGAGAATAGCTTCCTCTTAACTTTGCTTGATGAAATACCTGCACACTTGAACAACTCACATAATTCATGTATAAAAAGTAAGTGATCACCCGGATGGACAGTTCCATCTCCTGAATAGCAGTTATCCATAACACGTTCAACAATTTTCATAGGTATTTTAAAAGGATCTAACTGAGCAGGTGGTGGTGGTGGTGGTTCATCCACATGTGCGGCAATGGTAGTAGTGTTCCCGAATAGGAACCCAAATGGAGAACTCTCCATAGCAAACTAAAATAAAAATAAAAGGCAAAAATAAAAACAATACTCACAGCGACGGTTACCTTTACCAATTCCACTCTTCAATAGTGCTTCACTCCCCGGCAACAGCGCCAGAAAATAGTCTTGATGACCCACAAGTATAGGGGGTGTATCATAGTACTTTCGATAAATAAGAGTGTCAAACCCAACGAGGAGCAGAAGGTGTTGACAAGTGGTTTTGATCAAGGATTCACTGTAAATACTAGCAAACGGGTTTTCAGGGGTATTTGGTAATGCGAATAAATAAAGTGCGAGTAAATAAAAGACAGTAGCAATAATTGTAGCAAGTGGCCCAATCCTTTCTTTAGCAAAGGACAAGCCGGTTGTGTAACTTATGATAACCAAACATTCTCGAGGACACACGGGAGTTTCTGTCAAGTGCTTTCGCTTCATACCGCTAAATAATCTTTATTGGTTTGATAAGTGTTATGGAGGTGAACCTGTGCTAGCGCACTACCCTTACTAGGATAAGTACACACTTGTGATTATACCCCTTGCAAGCATCCGCAAATACAAGGAAGTAATTAAGATAAATCTAACCACAACCTTAAACTCTAAGATCCTACGCTCCCTGGTGTAATGGTTTCCCAACGGGGTTTAGGTTTCTGTCACTCCAGCAACCCCACAATTGGTAGCCAAATACACAATGCATCTCACTAGGCCCATAAATGGTCAAGTATCATGTAGTCGATGTTCACATGACACCACTAGTGAAATAGCACCACAACAAATAAATATCAAACCATTAAATATTACTCAACATAATTCCACCACTAACGACTTGACTTCTCCCATGTCGTCAAGAACTAAACGAACTACTCACAAGACATCATATGGATCATAATCAGAGGTGAAATAATGGTAAATAACAATCCGAGCATAAACCTTAATTCAACGGTTCCACTCAATAGCATCAACCACAAGAGTAATCAACACCGGGAAAGTTTCCCCTAAGAATTTTACAAGATTCAACTCAAGATGTTACAGCGGGATGGCGTGGTGATGGTGGAGATGAAGGTGCTGGTGATGGAGATGATGATGATGATCCCGATGAAGTCCGGTGCGATGGTGATGACGATGGCGACGATCTCCCCTCTCTGGGAAGGAATTTCCTCGGCAGATTCCTGCCTGCCGGAGAGCTTTTCTCTCTCTGGTGTTTTCCGCCCCGTGATGCCGAGTAAATGACCGGCCAGTTGGGAACCCCAAGAGGAAGGTGTGACGAATATAGCATCAAGATTTTCCCTCAGTACAAAACCAAGGTTTATCATTCAGGAGAGGAAGGAGCCAATACGACTGAAGGTGATGCCCGCTAGCTTGCGACAGCTACAGACAATTTATAGGGCGCCTCGTCCGAGCTTTGCTTCGCGAGCGGCAACGTGGAACCTGCACACAACACAACCAAATACTTTGTTCCCAACTTACGATGAGGTTGTCAATCTCACCGGTTTGCTTGAAATAAAGGGTATGAGCATATCGAGTGGAAAATAGTGATAGTATGCGAGTAAAGTAAACAGTGCGAGTAAAGTAAACAGGTGATAGCAATATGAAGGAAATAGGACCGGGGTCCACAGCTCACTAGTGGTGTCTCTCCATAAGATAAAATAATACAAGCTGGGTAAACAAGTTACAGTTGGGCAATTGATAGAATAAAGACAACGTGCATATGATGAGAGGATCACTATGAGATTTACTCTGGGCATTACAACAAGATACATAGACCGCCATCCAACTGCATCTATGACTAATAATCCACTTGTGGCGAATCAATCCTAGAACTCCACAAGTATTAAGTTGCGAACAACAGATAATTGCATTAAGCAAAGTGTGTAATGTAAACAAAGCATATGCCCTCGAGCATATGAATGTTGTTTTCCCCCTAGTAGCAACAACACATCTACAACCTTAGAGGTTTCTGTCACTCCCCCAGATTAAATAGAGGCATGAACCCACTATCGAGCATAAATACCCCCTCTTGGAGTCACTAGCAACTACTTGGCCAAGATAGCTACTAACAACGGAGAGCATGCAAGATCATAAACAACATAGAGATAACATAAGATAAATTTCAGTACATCAACTCAAGCATAACACCAATATTCATCGGATCCCAACAAACCAAACATGTAGAATTACATAACGGTGATCTCAATCATGTAAGGCAGCTCATGAGATCTAAACATGAAGCACATGGTGGAGAAGACAACCATCTAGCTACTGCTATGGACCCATAGTCCAAGGTATCATACTCACTCATCGCTCCGGAGGCAAGCATGGCGATGAAGAAGACCTCCGGTGGTGATTCCCCTCTCCGGCAGGGTGCCGAGAAGAGCTTCTGGACCCTCCCGATCTTCGGGTCGACGGCGGCGGCGGATCGCGATGTGTTCTGGAAAAATGATCGGTTCTTTAGGTTTTTCCCGTCGGGAGGTCTTTATAGGCGAAGGGGCATCGTCAGGAGTGGACCGAGGTGGCTTCACACATAGGGGGCGCGGCTCAGCCCCTGGCCGCGCCGCCCTGGTGTGTGGGCCCCTCGTGGCCCCACTCCGTCTCCTCTTCGGTTCTCTGGAAGCTTCGGTGAAATTCTGGGCGGCTGGCTTTGGTTTCGTCCAATTCCGAGAATATTTCCTGTGTAGCTTTTCTGAAACACAAAAACAGCAGAAAATAGGGAACTGGCACTGTGGCGACTTGTTAATAGGTTAGTTTTGGAAAATGCATAAAAGTGCCACGAAGTGTAACGAAACACTAAGCAAATGGTGTAAAAACAAGCATGGAGCATCAAAAATTATGGATACGTTGGAGACGTATCAGCATCCCCAAGCTTAACTCCTGCTCGTCCTCGAGTAGGTAAGTGTTAACAAAAGAAATAATTTTTGAGGTGACATGCACCTACACAATCTTGATCATGTATGTAAGCGTTGTGCACTGGGATCAAAAGAACTTAAAACATGGGCATGAAAGATATGATCTTGATAGAAGAAACTTAGCAACCATGTTATAACATAAAAATGAACACAAACAAAAGATCATGAAAATGAAACAATGAAAGTCAAACGTGTGTTCAAATCATAAGGAAAAACATACAAATGGTTTTCAGCTTGTCCTTCATGGAGAGCAAAACATAAATGCATAGGACACCTTCAAGTTTAAGAGGGCGACTAGATACAAATAATTTAAGAACAAGTGAAACCAACATCATGAATCAATCAATGAAAACTTTGGGACAATGCACATTATACTAAGAATGACAACTATGCTCTCTTAATGGTGCATAAAGATAGAAGGTGGTGACTCAACATAAAAGTAAAAGAAAGGCCCTTCGCGGAGGGAAGCAGTGATTGCAAGTTTTATAAACCTTCAAAAATTATGGTACTTACCGGCTTTGAGCTCTCATTGCCCCCATCATAAGCATCTTGAATGGTTAAAGTTAATGCAAGAACACTTATGCTGCATATGCTTGACAAATCATAAGTTGAAAACCTCGTGTCCCGTGAATATGAGTACCCAAACCTCATGCTACTTTACTTAGAGTCCCAAGCAAGGCTCTTATCATGTTAAGTATACACGTATCATCGAGAACTGCCAACGGGGTACCTCCGTGCCCGATGACATGGAATAAGCCCACATCAAAATGACAGGACAAGCAGACAATGAACACCTCGACATATCTTTTATTTACCATTTGTATAGCTTTTTATTTTGAGATGCGTCGTCGAATGTCCACTATGGGCATGCTGCAAATTTCCACCATGAATTATGCATGGCTTAGATTGGTGGCCCAGGCGTTTCTCTAACACATATACAAGCTCCATGATCCCGCAAGATTCCCAATTCATTTCACATCGCGAGTATCCATAAATAAAAGATCACGATATCAACTCAAATAAGAAGTGCAATGTTGAAAGCTTGCCCCATGACGGCATGGTTGGGCTAATTCCCAACTTACAACTTGCAAGCATAACAACTCAACATAAGAGACCACAATGTCAAATTTTTAAGAATGAGAAAAAGTAAAGTGTGCCATCCGGTTCGTGAGAGCTTTACTGACCAATTTTCGCATAACACTGGTAAGAGTTTAATTTGAAGAGTAGATAAAAGCAAGTCAAATGTACTTTGGAATAGCAAATTGCTAATAGGTATGTATGATGGACACTTTGGCAAACTTGGTTTTTAGGAGTTGGATGCACGAGTAGAGCTCATACTCAGTACAAGGCGAGGGCTAGCAAAAGACTGGGAGCGACCAACTAAGAGAGCAATAACGGCCATAATCATGCAGAGCGACAAAGCGACATTAAAAGAAGCATAAGATGGCATCAAAAGTCAAAAAATAAATGATCATAGAAGCTATTGGCGACTTTGTAAGAGCCTAACATGTGTGAGCATGCGCCAAGTCAACCCAAATAAAGCATCAAGGAGAAAACCAAAATAATGCTTCCAAACGATAAAAAAACAACGCATGATTTTTCAAAGGCTCATTAAGCAATCTCAGTTATTTGAGACAAGTCATGCTACAGAAAAACCACTAAGCATACTATCAAAAAGACATCAAGCACGACATGCAAAAGCCTAGGCCACAGTCTACACAAGCTCCTTCTTGTACCACTTTTTTGCATAAAGCTTTTTCTCTTTTCCAACACCATTCAAACTTTTTATAAACACCTCTTTTGATGAAAACCAATAAGGACCAGAGGAAAAAATACACCTTGATGAAAAGATATAACAAGATCTGAACACATATCAAGGCGAAAAATGAAAACTAAACGCAGTTCTAGAAAAAGAAGAACACTCGTTGAAATTATAAGAATGAAAAACGGAGTGTTCTTGGCAAATGGAAAGCAAGGCAACTTCTCCAAAAGAAATTTGTTGGGGTCCAACCATTTATTGCAGCAAACTTAACTAAACTAATACTGAAATTTAAAAACAACTGACGCTCCAAGAAAAACGCATAATGCATGAAGTAATAAAAATATAGTGTCTTGAAAGGTGACCTGATTTTTGCCGATGAAGAAGGGGTGCCTCGGGGGCATCCCCAAGCTTTGACGCTTGTAATTCTTGGATATTTCTTGGGGTGATGCATGGGCATCCCCAAGCTTGAGCTTTTGTCCATTCTTCAACTCATCTCATCACTCTCTGATCCCTACACTTGAAAACTTCCTTCATACAAAACTAAACACAAATCTATTAGCAACATTAGTGTAAGCATAACATAGAATCAACACTTTTTGCTTCAGGTTTCAACCTAAAACCACCACATATAAAGCATATACTACTGTAGCAACTTCCCCAAAAGTTCCGTGATCAAAAGAACTCAAAAAGAAAGCGATAAAGCGGCAAACACAAATATTGGCAGAAATCTGTCAAAACAGAATAGCTGACAAAGGTGGAATTTTTGAGGGGTTTTATGTTGCTCAAATAAAAAAGTGTTAAACTAATGAAAGTTTGGATATAACCTGGGGCATATGCACAAGAAATCTCAGGTCCAAAAGATATACAAAGAATTTTCACGAATTTTTACGGTGCAGCACCGAAAACTGTTTTAGGACAGCAACATCCCCAAATCTTACCTCGCTCAAATTAGAGGCTTCTCTTGGCACAAAAACGAAATAAAAAGGATAAGGAGAGGTCATTACAGTAGTAATAACTTCCAAGACTCAAATAAAGGAAAAATAACTGAATGTAAAAACATTGGGTTATCTCCCAAGAGTGCTTTTCTTTAACGCCTTTGAGCTAGGCGTAGAAAATTGCGAATCAAGTAATATCAAGTGATGAAGTGCTAGGATCAGCGGGTGCCTTATGTCTTCCTTTCTTACCTTTGCTCTTGACTCTAGGAAAGACATGGCTATTGCAAGGTGGAGAGATAAATCTTGTATTGCCTTTTCCCACATCTATAACGCCGCCCAGGAGCTTCAGTAGGGATCTTCCAAGTGTGATTTGTCCTTTCCCTACACATTCAATAACAAGATAATCAGTAGATATCATTCTTCCTAGGACTTTTGTAAAAACTCCTTCAGCTATTCCAATAGGAAATATAGTGGCATTATTAGTAAGGGAAATTTCTTCTCCCCCCTCAAAAAGCTTCCAAAGACTCAAAGATTCATAAACATCCTTTGGCATAAGACAAAATTCAGACATAATATCACAACAAGCATGAAAAGTTTCACCACCAATGGTGATTTTTACCGTAGGATACCAACTCGAAGGTTCAGAATTTGTTGGCAGATAATCAAAATGTTGGCGCAAAGTATTGTAGCAAGTATTCAAACTAGCAGTGCAAGTCTCAAGAGCATCAAGTCTATTAAAAATGCACACAAGAGAGGAATCAAAATAGGTTGGCATGCTATAAATTGTAATCAACTTTTTTATAATATTGAAGGCTTGATCTCCATCACAATGAAGGAAATCTCCTTCTGCAGTAGCATCCAAAGCATATGTATAACGAAGAGCAAGTCCAAAGTAAAAGCAACTAAGAAGCAAACTCAAGGACATTTTCGGTTTAGTTTTTCCATGCCAATCATAAATTCTAGACCAAGCTTCCTTAAAACTTTCCTCCTCTTTTTGTTTGAAAGTGAAAATCATATCCTCGGGCGACATAGTAGTAGCAACTGAACTAAACATAATAAACAACTACAAAGGATTCTAATTTTTTTGGGTTTTTAATAAAATGATGCAAGTAAAAATAAAGTAAAGCAAAACTTAAAACAAAGTAAAGGATGTGCGTGCGAAAAACTCCCCTCGCAGAAGTCTTCTTCTTCCTCCCCGACAATGGCGCCAGAAAATATGCTTGATGCCGAGTAAATGACCGGCCAGTTGGGAACCCCAAGAGGAAGGTGTGATGAATATAGCAGCAAGATTTTCCCGTAGTAAGAAACCAAGGTTTATCGTTCAGGAGAGGAAGGAGCCAATACGACTGAAGGTGATGCCCGCTAGCTTGCGACAGCTACGGACAATTTATAAGGCGCCTCGTCCAAGCTTTGCTTCACCAGCGGCAACATGGAACCTGCACACAACACAACCAAATACTTTGTTCCCAACTTACGATGAGGTTGTCAATCTCACCGGTTTGCTTGAAACAAAGGGTATGAGCGTATCGAGTGGAAAATAGTGATAGTATGCGAGTAAAGTAAATAGTGCGAGTAAAGTAAACAGGTGATAGCAATATGAAGGAAATAGGACCGGGGTCCACAGTTCACTAGTGGTGTCTCTCCATAAGATAAAATAATACAAGCTGGGTAAACAAATTACAGTTGGGCAATTGATAGAATAAAGACAACGTGCATATGATGAGAGGATCACTGTGAGATTTACTCTGGGCATTACAACAAGATACATAGACCGCCATCCAACTGCATCTATGACTAATAATCCACTTGTGGCAAATCAATTCGAGAACTCCACAAGTATTAAGTTGTGAACAACAGATAACTGCATTAAGCAAAGTGTGTAATGTAAACAAAGCATATGCCCTCGAGCATATGAATGTTGTTTTCCCCCTAGTAGCAATAGCACATCTACAACCTTAGAGGTTTCTGTCACTCCCCCAGATTAAATAGAGGCATGAACCCACTATCGAGCATAAATACCCCCTCTTGGAGTCACTAGCAACTACTCGGCCAAGATAGCTACTAACAACGGAGAGCATGCAAGATCATAAACAACATAGAGATAACATAAGATAATATTCAGCACATCAACTCAATCATAACACCAATATTCATCGGATCCCAACAAACACAACATGTAGAATTACATAAAGGTAGTCTCGATCATGTAAAGCAGCTCACGAGATCTAAACATAAAGCACATGGTGGAGAAGACAACCATCTAGCTACTGCTATGGACCCATAGTCCAAGGTAGACTACTCACTCATTGCTCCGGAGGCAAGCATGGCGATGAAGAAGACCTTCGGTGGCGATTCCCCTCTCTGGCAGGGTGCCATGAAGAGCTTCTGGACCCTCCCGATCTTTGGGTCGACGGCGGCAGAGGATCGCGATGTGTTCTAGAAAAGTGATCGGTTCTTTAGGTTTTTCCCATCGGGGGCTCTTTATAGGCGAAGGGGCATCGTCGGGAGTGGACCGAGGTGGTCTCACACATAGGGGGCGCGGCCCAGCCCCTGGCCGGGCCGCCCTGGTGTGTGGCCCCTCGTGGCCCCACTCCATCTCATCTTCGGTTTTCTAGAAGCTTCGGTGAAATTCTGGGCGACTGGCTTTGGTTTCGTCTAATTCCGAGAATATTTCCTGTGTAGCTTTTCTGAAACACAAAAATAGCAGAAAACAGGGAACTGGCACTGTGGCGACTTGTTAATAGGTTAGTTTCGGAAAATGCATAAAAGTGCCACGAAGTGTAACGAAACACTAATTAAATGGTGTAAAAACAAGCATGGAGCATCAAAAATTATGGATACGTTGGAGACGTATCACCCCACAGAGGCGGCGGTGTCTCTCTCAGAGCCCCCCTTGACTTAGGTTTTCGGGGACGATGAAATACGCGAAGGGGCGATGGCAGAAGTGGGCCAGGGTGGCCACACAATAGGCCGGCGCGGCCAGGGGTCAGGCCGCGCCCCCTGTGTGTGTGCCTGCCCCGTGGCTCCCCTCAACTCCTCCTTCTGGCTTCTTCAGTCTTCTGGTAAAATATAATTTTCTGGTATTTTTCTAGAATTTCCTGATCTTCCGAAATATAGTGTCTTGATAGTCCTTTTTCCAGCAGAATCCTGACTCCGGCAGCAAATCCTCCAATGATCATCAAACATGTAAAAACAGAGGAAAGAACATAAGTATCATCTGTAAATGTGAAATATATCAATGAATAACAGTAAATTATGATACAAAATAGTGATGCAAAATGGACGTATCAATATCCTCCGTCTCCTTGCGTTTGTTCTGTACCGTCACTGCGTTAACTCAATTTGGATCAATGAATCCAAGTTGGAAGTCGTTCCTTTGCTTACATTGCATACTCTTCATTCTGCATAATAAACAGCGTAGTGAGGATAATTATATGCAAAGAACGAGTTGAGCTAGAGACTTATAGAAATAATGAATCACTTACAGAACATAGGCACTGACGAGAGATTTGTCGAGCGCGTCTTGATTGAATAGCTGAAAGAATTCATCAAACTCAATATGGACCAAGTCTTCACCTAAGAAATGGTCCCGTGTGATTTTCATAAGGAGAAATTCTTGCGCGCCCATTTCGGCATGCATGTACCACTTATGCAATTTTCGCATTTGTGTTGGTAGATTCCTTTCAATCTCAGTGGGACCAGACTCTTCCCCTTTTCATATTGCCGTGCTACAGGCGCCTTTGGGATATCTTCATACATCAATTGAGAAAGAGTCAAACCAGATTCAGCAGCAAAGTCAGCGTGACTGGGTTGAGCAACACTCCCACCAGCAGCACTAGCAAAGACCTTTAGCGGGGAGATTGAGTTTTTGGCCTGTGCAACGTCTCTTTTCCCTCTTGCAGTTGCGCTTGTCTTATTAGCTTCTTCTTTCGCATCTACCTGCTTATCCAAACAGCGCTTGTAGTCATCTGGCTTATTCAATTCATATTGCGAAGGTTGGGTAAGCATATCAAAGGCCCACTCCTTCTGTTTCGGAGTATATACCTGCTTTGGGGTAGGGGTCGGGCGTAGCGCTGTGAGCTTTCTTTTCACTTTGGCTCTGTCCTCCGCCTCAATTTCTTCAGCAGACTTCTCGACAGGAGAGGCGGCACCGCCTTAACTTTCTTGGCCCGTTTCGTCGGAGAGGCATTGCTAGTGGACATAGCAGCGTACTTGCCATAACTCTGGGACTTACGAGTGGGCAGAGGCGACGGAGGCGGCGGAGGCGGCTAACATTGAGGCGGAGATCAATGTGGACTCGGGGTATGGTTGTCGTCCCTGTCATCGTCGGGAGGTGGTGAATTGCGAGGACTCGGAGGAGAGGGTGGCCGCCTTGGCATCGAGCCTGGAAACACGATGTGTTTCTTATCCCAAAGAATGACACCACCCAATACTTCTCCAAGTGTTGCCTCCTCTTTAGGTCCAGCGACGTCAAGCTCGAGGGACTCATACCCTGGTACAATTGCATCCACCCCGACACGAGCATAGCCAACCGCCACCTTCATCGATATGTTCTTCAAGGGAACATGCATCTCACAGCTTG
The DNA here is from genome assembly GCA_007115705.1 of Dactylis glomerata. Classification (NCBI taxonomy): domain Eukaryota; kingdom Viridiplantae; phylum Streptophyta; class Magnoliopsida; order Poales; family Poaceae; genus Dactylis; species Dactylis glomerata. The sequence continues at coordinate 711,952 of QXEO01000752.1, forward strand.
TCTTCTTGCTGATATCATCCACGGGGTAGCGATCCATCGGTGCCTCATCGGCCCTGACCTCCATGGAAGCCACGCTACTTCTCCGCCGAGATCGGTCGCCTGATGCATGTTCTAGTTGTTGTTGATGCTGAGTTGCCCCTTGCGACTTTAATTCCTCTAGTGCCTTCTGCTGCTGTAAATACAACTCTCTCAGCTCAGCTTGTTGCCTTTCTATGCTCTCTATCCGTGTGGTCTCCTCCTGTGCCTTTCGCTTCTTCGCTCTCTCTTGGCTTCTATAAGTCTGGCTGTCTTCGGCGAACCCAGACCTCCACGGAATGGCAGAACCCAGACCTCGTGTTCGTCCTGTGTGTTCTTTGTTCTTGAGGGCCTTTGTCAGCTCGTCGTTCTCTCTGTCCGGCTTGAACGTCCACTCTTGAACCTCGGCGATTGTCTTGACAAGTTCTCCTAGGGGTTCAGCAATTTGTTTCTTCTTTTGGACTAATTTCCCTGTTCTCTCATCATAGACAGCCCCATGCGCAAGTGCCCAATTTCTTGACCTTTTGGGCCATTGTTTTGTTTCTGGTTCGATGCCTTTTTCTTGTAGGGCGGCCTCTTGCATATCCCACTTAGGCTTGGCCCTTTTGTAGCCACCTGGACCCAACGTATGGTGATATTTCTTTTTCGCGGCATTTAACTGATTTTTCTTACTCCTTAGCTTACCCAGTTCGGACTCCTTGTACTCCACAAATGCGTCCCAGTTATCCCGCAGGTTCTCATTGGGGCCAGTAAATTCTGGAGCTTGTCGATCGGCGTTGACATAGGCGGTCCATAACCTCTTCTTGTGGTTATTGAACTGTGCAGCCATCTTCTTGAGAGCCTACTCCCTGACTTTCTCCTTTTGTTTCTTTGTGACTTCCAGGGACTCGGTGGCCGGCAGATTGAAATGTGGAATGAGGGATTCCCAAAGTCCGTCTTTCAAGACCTTGGTGACATAATTGACTGCTGCACCCTCTTCTGGCTCTGCTTCTTCTGGCTCTCCCTTTGCCGCCTTGGGCTTATACCAATACTAAATGCTTATCGGGACCATGTCCCTGACAAGACATCCACATTGAGTAGTGAACGCATTTGCGACACTCTTGGGTTCCAACGGTTCGCCTTCATTTGAAAGACGCCCAATCGTGTAATGCTGATTGGATGCCAGCCGTTTGGCCGGGCCTCGCTTGTTTCTAGAAGATTCAGAGGTCTAAAAGAAGAAAACACTCGTTAATATATATATACCACAAAAATGGGTCATCTACTGATTCATGAATAGAGTCTTCATATATATATATATATATATATATATATATCTATATATAGAGTCGCGCTATTTGACACCCTGGGGGTAGAATACAGCAGTCAATTATGTCACCAAGGTCTTGAAAGATAGACTTTGGGAATCCCTCATTCCACATTTCAATCTGCCGGCCACCGAGTCCCTGGAAGTCACAGAGAAACAAAAGGAGAAAGTCAGGGAGTAGGCTCTCAAGAAGATGGCTGCACAGTTCAATAACCACAAGAAGAGGTTATGGACCGCCTATGTCAACGCCGATCGACAATCCATAACCTCTTCTTGTGGTTATTGAACTGTGCAGCTATCTTCTTGAGAGCCTACTCCCTGACTTTCTCCTTTTGTTTCTCTGTGACTTCCAGGGACTCGGTGGCCGGCAGATTGAAATGTGGAATGAGGGATTCCCAAAGTCTGTCTTTCAAGACCTTGGTGACATAATTGACTGCTGCACCCTCTTCTGGCTCTGCTTCTTCTGGCTCTCCCTTTGCCGCCTTGGGCTTATACCAATACTGAATGCTTATCGGGACCATGTCCCTGACAAGACATCCACATTGAGTAGTGAACGCATTTGCGACACTCTTGGGTTCCAACGGTTCGCCTTCATTTGAAAGACGCCCAATCGTGTAATGCTTAGCGTTTCTATATATATATATATAAGTCACGTCCAGTCCCTTGTGAGCCGTCCTCGCAATCATCATTTCTTTCCGATTCATACGGCTGCTCCTCCTCCATTCCCTCACCCGACTCGTTCAAAAATTCTGAGCCATCTCCTTCTGCACCGGTACCCTCTCCTATAATATTCAACATCTCGTCCTCACCTTCTCTCTCGGCGCCGAAATCCATATCTTAAATAATACACAAGAAAGATTAATATATTACATCGAGTAAACAATATACAACAGATAGATATAGATCAATAACATTACACGAATGCAGTATAATAACATATATAGATCAACAACATTACGCGGATGCAATACAATAACAAATAATCCACCAGTTACATAACACATCACAGTGGATGCAATACAATGTGGCTGAGGCAACCAACAAGTGACACCTCCCAGTGCCAGCCCGGCGGAGCCCACTCCCGAACATCGTCCATCTGGTCGAACGAGTGGGACATCGTGGCCGCTGACAAACAACTAAACAAACATATTCCTAATAACTCTATTTCACCTATTTGCTATTTCTATTCTATTTTTTTAACTAAACAAATTACATCATATTTCTTCTAACTATTTCTAACTAAAATAGACATTTAAAATAGCCCTAATTCAACTAACTATTTTTTCTACCTATTTTACTAACTATTTCTTCTAACTACTTTTCTAACTTATTTTCTAACTACTTTTCTAACTTTTTTCTAACTATTTCTCTAACTATTTCTTCTACTATTCTAACTAATTTTCTAACACATTTGCTAACATATTTTTCTAACTACTTTTCTAACACATTTGCTAACACATTTTTCTAACTACATTTGCTAACGAATTTTTCTAACTACATTTGCTAACTAATTTTCTAACACATTTGCTAACACATTTTTCTAACTAATTTTCTAACACATTTGCTAACATATTTTTCTAACTACATTATTCTAACTACTTTTCTAACACATTTGCTAACACATTTTTCTAACAACATTTGCTAACTAAATTTTCTAACTACATTTGCTAACTAATTTTCTAACACATTTTTCTAACTAACTTTCTAACATATTTGCTAACATATTTTTCTAAATACATTTGCTAACACATTTTTCTAACTACTTTTCTAACACATTTTTCTAACTACTTTTCTAACACATTTGCTGACATATTTTTCTAACTACATTTGCTAACATATTTTTCTAACTACTTTTCTAACACATTTTGCTAAAACATTTTCCTAACATTTTTTCTAACTATTTTTTTCTAACAAATCGGAGGGGGCCGGCGGGTGCTCACCGGAGGGGGCGTCGGATGGGGCTGCGGAGCGGTGGCGGCGCGACACAGTGGCGGAGCGGTGGCGGCGCGACGCGCGGTGGAGGAGCGGTGGCGGCCGGCGCGCGCGGTGACGACGACCTGCAGGCGCGCAGATGTGGCGGCGCGACGCGGTGGTGGAGCGGTGGCGGAGCGTCAATCGGCCGGGCGACCGCAGCGATGGGCGCGGGAGCTCGTCGGGGGCGTCGGCGTCGTCTGCGGTTTCGATCTGTGAATTGAAGAAGTGAGGAAGATGGGTGGCACGGCTTATATACCCCCCCTTTAGTCCTGGTTGGTGGCTTCAACCGGGACGAAAGGGGGGTCTTTAGTCCCGGTTGACGCCACCAACCGGGACTAAAGGGTCTTTAGTCCCGGTTGGTAGCTTCAACCGGGACTAAAGAGTTTTCGGCGGTTTGTGCCCGAGCCCCGACCTTTAGTCCCGGTTGATGAAATAAACCGGGACTAAAGGTGTAATAAATGCGCGCCAAGGGATAGATTTTTTCAGATTTCATTTCAAATATGAATTTTGAATTTTAAATTGAATAACTTCTACAGATTTTAGAATTTGATAAATTTTTGAATATGAAAAGTGTTTCAAATTGAATAACTAATTCAAAACCATTTTCTATTTTCAAAAAAAGTTATTCTAACTATTCAAACTATTAACTATTTTGCCATTTTCAATTAAAACTATATTGATTAATATTCTTTTTGCATATTTTAGAATTTGATAAAACTATGAATATGAAAAGTGTTTGAAATTGAATAACTAATTCAAAACTATTTTCTATTTTTAAAATCAATTATTCTAACTATTCAAAGTATTAACTTTTTTGCCATTTTCAATTAAAAATATATTGATTAATATTCTTTTTGTAGATTTTAGAATTTGATAAAACTTTGAATATGAAAAGTGTTTCAAACTGAATAAGTAATTCAAAACCATTTTATATTTTCAAAAAAAGTTATTCTAACTATTCAAACTATTAACTATTTTACCATTTTCAATTAAAACTATATTGATTAATATTCTTTTTGCATATTTTAGAATTTGATAAAACTATGAATATGAAAAGTGTTTGAAATTGAATAACTAATTCAAAACTATTTTCTATTTTTAAAATCAATTATTCTAACTATTCAAAGTATTAACTTTTTTGCCATTTTCAATTAAAAATATATTGATTAATATTCTTTTTGCCGATTTTAGAATTTGATAAAACTATGAATATGAATAGTGTTTCAAATTGAATAACTAATTCAAAACCATTTTCTATTTTCAAAAAAAGTTATTCTAATTAAAACTATATTGATTAATATTGCTTTTGCATATTTTAGAATTTGATAAAACTATGATTATGAAAAGTGTTTGAAATTGAATAAGTAATTCAAAACCCAAATTTATACATTGACATAAAAGGTTTAATACATTATTACACATCACCAACATCCCCATCTAGTGTTGGGGTTTCCTTCTGCACCGTAACCATGGAGTATCTTCTTTGTTTAAGAGGATGGTTGGGTTAGTGTTCACTCTGAAGGGCGGAATTTCATCAAACTTGTTATAATCTTCTGACATATCTGTCTTGTCCTCCACTCCCACGATGATTCTTTTCCCTGAAAGAACAATGTAGAGCTTTGGCTCATCATGTGATGTATTCGTTTTCTTATCTTTTCTTTTTCTCGGTTTGGTAGACATGTCCTTCACATAGAAAATCTGAGCGACGTCATTGGCTAGGACGAATGGTTCATCTCTATAACCAAGATTATTGAGATCCACCATTGTCATTCCGTACTGCTGGTCCACCTTTACCCCTCCTCTTGTCAGCTTGACCCATTTGCACCGAAACAAAGGGACCTTAAAAGACGGTCCATAGTCAAGTTCCCATATCTCCTCTATGTAACCATAGTATGTGTCCTTTGTCCCATTGTCGTTTGCTGCATCAAAGCGGACACCACTGTTTTGATTGGTGCTCTTTTTATCTTGGGCGACCGTGTAAAATGTATTCCCATTTATCTCGTAACCCTGGAAAGTCAATATAGTGGAAGATGGTTTCTTGGCCAACATGGATAGCTCATATCCAACAGTGGCGTCATTTATGAGAAGTGTTTGCAACCAACCACCAAAAGTCGCCATGTGCAACTTTGCAATCCAGGAGTCAGACTGCCCCGGGTTTTCCGAGAGTACAATATTCTTGTGTCGCTCCATATACGGCTCCACCAACGTGGAATTTCGTAAAACTATGTAGTGTGCTTCACTCAAAGAATGCCCGTCCATACAGTATGTTGATTTCATTCCTATCGTGCCTTTTCCACTCAGTCTCCCCTCATGCCGCGATTGAGGAAGACCAATCGGGTTCAGGTCAGGAACAAAGTCAACACAAAACTCAATGACCTCCTCTGTTAGATAGCCCTTGGAGATGCTTCCTTCTGGCCTAGCATGGTTATGCACATATTTCTTTAAGACTCCCATGAACCTCTCAAAGGGGAACATATTGTGCAGAAATACTGGACCGAGAATGGAAATCTCTTTGACTAGGTGAATTAAGAGATGCGTCATAATATTGAAGAAGGACGGTGGGAACACCAACTCGAAGCTGACAAGACATTGGGCCACATCATTCTGTAACCGTTGTAGATATTCTGGATTGATTACCTTCTGCGAAATTATATTGAGGAATGCACATAGCTTCACAATCGGTACTCAAACATTTCCGGTAGAATCCCTCTCAGTGCAACCGGAAGCAATTGCGTCATAAGCACGTGGCAGTCATGAGACTTTAGGTTTTGGAATTTTTTCTCTGCCATATTTATTATTCCCTTTATATTTGACGAGAATCCAGATGGGACCTTGATACTGCTCAGGCATTCAAAAAATATTTCCTTCTCTTCTTTCGTAAGAGTGTAGCTCGCAGGACCCTTAAAATCCTCTGGATGCATGCCGTCTCTTCTTTTCATACGGTGCTAGTCCTCACGTGCTTCCGGTGTATCTTTTGTCTTCCCATACAAGCCCAAGAAGCCTAGTAGGTTCACGCAAACATTCTTCGTCACGTGCATCACGTCGATTACAGAGCGGACCTCTAGGAATTTCCAATACTCAAGCTCCCAAAATATAGATTTCTTCTTCCACATGGGTGCGTGTATGCTAGCGTCATTCGGAACAGACAGACTGCCATGACCCTTTCCACAGATTACTTTTAAATCTTTGACCATATCAAATATATCATCACCAGTATGGCGTTTAGGCTTGCCTCAAACTTCTGCCTCGCCGTTGAAATGCTTGCCTTTTTTCTTCAATTGATGTTTGGGCGAAAGAAATCGACGATGCCCCAAATACACCACCTTCTTACTTTTATCCAAATATATACTATCGATCTCACCTAAACAGTGCGTGCATGCATTGTATGCCTTGTTTGTCTGTCCTGAAAGGTTATTAAGAGCAGGCCAATCATTGATGGTTATGAACAACAACGCTCGTAGATCAAATTCCTCTTGTTTGTACTCATCCCACACACGTACACCTGGTTTGGCCCACAGCTGTAAAAGTTCGTCAACTAATGGCCTTAGGTACACATCAATGTCGTTGCCGGGTTGCTTCAGACCTTGGATGAGCACTGGCATCATAATAAACTTTCGCTTCATGCACAACCAAGGAGGAAGGTTATAGATACATAGAGTCACGGGCCAGGTGCTATGACTGCAGCTCTGCTCTCCAAAAGGATTCATGCCATCTGTACTTAGACCAAACCTTAAGTTCCGTGCGTCTTCCGTAAACTCTGGGAAATCTCTGTCGATTTTTCTCCACTGCGACCCATCAGCGGGGTGTCTCAACATCTCGACACTCTTATGGTCTTCTTTGTGCCACCGCAACAACTTGGCATGCTCTTTGTTTCTGAACAAACGTTTCAACCGTGGTATTATAGGTGCATACCACGTCACCTTGGCAGGAACCCTCTTCCTGGGGCGCTCACCCTCAACATCACCAGGGTCATCTCGCCTGATCTTATACCGAAATGCACTGCACACGGGGCATGCATTCAAATTCTTGTACTCACCGCGGTAGAGAATACAACCATTAATGCATGCATGTATCTTCTGCACCTCCAATCCTAGAGGGCAGACAATCTTCTTTGCTTCATACGTACTGGCGGGCAATTCGTTATCCTTTGGAAGCATCTTCTTCATAATTTTCAGCAACTTTTCAAATCCCTTGTCAGATAAACCACTCTCTGCTTTCCATTGCAGCAATTCCAGCGTGCTTCCTAGCTCTTTCTGGCCGTCTTCGCAATTTGGGTACAAATTCTTTTTGTGATCATCTAACATGCGTTCCAACTTCTCCCTCTCCTTTTAACTTTCACAGTCAATCTGTGCATCAACAATGACCTGACCAAGATCATCAGCGGGCACATCTGATGCCCGTTCTTCACCTTCTTTTTCTTCTTCATTATCTTCCATTGCAGTATTGGTGGTTTCAGGGAACTCAAGATAGTTGTCATCATTCTCTTCTTCATCGTTGTCTTCCATCATAACCCCTCTCTCCCCATGCTTGGTCCAACAATTATAGCCGGACATGAAACCGAACCGGAATAGGTGGATGTGAAGGGTCTTTGTGGAGGGGTAATCCTTCTCATTTCGACAAACACCGCATGGACAACACATAAAACCATTCCGCTTGGTTGCCTCAGCCACATTGAGAAAAGAATGCACGCCTTTAATGAAATCTCCAGAGCGTCGATCGGCGTACATCCATGCTCGGCTCATCTGCATTATATAAGTGACAAGGGTATAACTAATAGAGCCCGTTAGTTGAGTACCCCTGAGGCCCGTTAAGCTAGGCCCAATTGTAATGATAGTCGAGATACGAGTTCTTATCGTATGTCGATATTGTAATCTGTATCAGACCCTACCCGATCCTCGAGACCTGGCCACCTATATATAGGGGCCAGGAGGGGACGGTGTAGGCCAGATTGAAAGCAAGCCAGGTTAAACACCCAAGTTTACTTTTGATATACACTTATTTCGATTAACCTTTACCTTCGAGTTCATCCGACGCCCTATTCCCCCGATCCTAAGTCCTTCATCTAGGACATTTGTCGAGTTAACCCTCGTCAATTGGCGCCGACCGTGGGGACCTTGGGCATTGGAATCATAAATTCGACGGCTTTTTCGCTTTTAGCCAACAGCAGTTCAGAACTCGACGGAAGTCAAGAGATGGAGTTAACAATTGGAAGTTTGAGCATCCTCATCGGACCATCGGGTTCATCTCGCCTTTCAGATCCGACGAAACAAAATCCGTCGGCAAGTGAGCCCGAAACAGTAGCAATGATGGAGTATTCCGAAGGCTCTTCCAGCGAAGTAAACTCGCCGGTCAGCTTAGGAGAAGTACAAAAAGGAAAAAATCGCAGGAGGCGACGAAACAATGGAAAATTTCACCGTTGGGGTCCAACTCGAAGATCTCACGATCTGCCTCAACGATATATCAGACAAGTCAACAGACACATGGAAGACAGGGCTAGAGCTTTCTGAAGATGGTGACTCGATCTTCTCAAGCTTCAATAGTAATATCGGCAAACAATGACAGGTGCTCGCCATTGTGGGAGACAACTTAGAAGAATTCGACGAAAACAACAATCTAGTACTAAACCCAGCAAATATCGACAGAGGAGCAAATCACCTAGCAGAAGGGCAAACAGCAGAATCCCTCACAACCAGGGAAAAAATTCGACTATCAGTCGACGAATGGAGGATAATAAGAGAAGCCGTAGAACACGGCACGCCAATACCATCAAATTCCAGCAAAGACATGCTTATGGGGTATCACTATGCCCTAAGGCAGCAGGCAAAGCAATTAGCACAGGAGAAAATAGAGATACAGAGAAGAAAAGACTCAGCCATTGCAGCTAGCAACGCCGCTCGTAAAGCGCAAAGCGACGCGTCATATAGTAACGCAAGGAGAAATCGTCGGCATGGTTCAAGGTACAACAACCTCGAATACTCCGACAGACAAAGCATCTCCAAAAACCTTGACTCGTCCTTCCTATCGGTCGACGAGCAAGGAAACATCGTACCAAAAACTCCCGAAGCAGCATTAGTAGCAGCCCAAGCATATCTGCTCATAACTCGACCAAGCCCGGGAGATCCCAGGGAACATATGCACAGGGCAGCATTGAACGGACTAAACATGGTGGGCCACAAGCTATCAGCAAAAGGAGAAGAAGCACATCACCACAAAGAAGCACACAAGCCGAGATCACCTCGCCGTCACAACAGTCCTCGGCGCAGAAATAGCAATCAGCGATCTCGATCGCCGTCGCCAAAACAACATGGAAGAACCCGAAGATCCCGATCTCCGAACGAAAATCGCGACTATAAAGATGACGAAAAAGAGATGGGGGCATTGTGCTTTACCCGCAGGGTTCGCACAGCACCAGTACCCAAGGGATTCAAATTACCTCACGATCAGCAAAAGTACGACGGATCATAGGAACCACAATCATGGCTCTCAGATTATCTACAAGTAGTGCAAATATTAGGAGGAACCAAAGAAACAGCAATGCAAAGTTTGCAACTACACCTCACCGGCGCAGCAAGGTCATGGTTGAGCAAACTAGAGAAAGAAACTATTGGAAGCTGGGAAGACCTCACAAAGCAATTCACAAGCAACTTCAGGTCGACATACAAGCGGCCAGCATCAATAGAAGAAGTCAAAGCGTGTGTGCAACAACGCGACGAAACACTGCGGGCATACATCCAAAGATGGAGCCTTATCAAAAATTCGGCAGTCGAAGTTTCAGACGAAAGAGCAATAGATGCGTTCATCATTGGATTAAGGCGAAGAGACCTAGTCAAAGAGATGGGAAGAATTAAGCCAAAAACAGTATCAGATCTCATGGACGTAGCAAACAGATTTGCAGATGGAGAAGACGCATGCAACAATAAGCGAACGCGATCCCCAGAGGACGATAGAAGAAATAGATATGGAAGTCAAAGGAGACGGTCCCGAAATTACGACAACTACGGCTCCCATAGCCAAGTCGCCGCAGGATACAAAGACAACAGCTATCAAGGAAGTGATCGCAGAAGCTCGGGATATCGAAGCTACGGAAAGGAGGACTACAAAAAGATTCCTACGAGAGAACCCAGAGAGTACAACCCGTCACCAGAAGATATGCTCAACGGACCTTGTCATATACACTCAGCGTTCGTCAATGGGAAGCGGGTATCAAGGCACGCAATGAAGGATTGCACAACATTTTTAAAACTACAAGAGGCGGCACTAGACAAGCAAACCGAAGCAAGGCGACAAGGATTTGAAGGAAGCAACAATCCTCCGACAAAACAGCAAGGGAACAACGGAGCTACTCAAGGACAAGACCAGCAAAACCAGGGACACGACGACGACGAAGGGTAGGTTCCATCAAAAGGACACATCACAGCAATGATACAACCTGTGCCCAAGTCGAACAAAGAAGAAAAGAGTATCACTCGACAAGTCCACCTAGCAGTCATTTCACCTCCAGCTACAACAGAGTATCTGCATTGGTCAGAACAACCAATCGAGTTCAACAGAGAAGACCACCCTATAACAGTACCTTGGCCAGGAAACGCGCCTTTGGTACTCAAAGCTCAAATCGGCGCGTATGATGTCGACAGAATATTCATGGACGCAGGAAGTGGAATTAACCTGATATACGCAAAAACACTCAGCGCGTATGATTGTTCCTTCCACGGGATCATGCCAGGAAGTGCCAATTACCCACTGGGTTGAATAGCACTCAATGTTTGCTTCGGCAACCGACAAAACTACAGAAGAGAAAAGCTGGACTTCGAAGTCATGGATTGGCCATCCCAATATCACGCGATCCTCGGACGACCCGCGTTTTCGCGATTCATGGCAGTGCCTCACTATACATATTTGGTACTTAAAATGCCAGGACCAAGAGGAATAATTACAGTAAAAGGAAGTTTTGAAGTTTCAGATCTCTGCGACAGGGAGTTCCACAAGATGGCGCAAAACTTTGGCATGACAGCCAACTATGCAGAGAAGGCGAAAAGCACGACTACAGAAGGCGTCAAGCTACTCGAAGGACGCGTTGCAGAGCCTGAGATGAAGAAACCACGAGTAGGAGCATCAGGAGAAGACAAAGATACATGAGAAGAAGAGAATGCCATGACGGCATAAACATCAAGAACAACAGAATAGAGTAGAAGAATAAGGCTGTAAAAGCCACGAGTTATACCAGGGGCAATGCCCTCTAGATCCAGAACACTAGGTCATAGGCCGGATCTCTTGGGTCACCCCATGTATCTTACATTACAAATATAATAAAGACAAAACGTTCCTCATATTCGAGTTTACGAGTCTTTCAAAGGGAAAATGCGGCAAACGCACGAATCGTACGAAAACGCTCTGAGAATAAATTTCAGACATACAGTCGCGAAATAAGAAACTCTCGCGTTCCACATAAATATTACAACATCGGGTTGTCAGAATCGTCTACACCTAAAGGGTCTAAGTAGTGATACTCGCGGAAAAACGCGGCATCTTCTTGCAACAGCCTGGCTATAATTCGTCGGGCAGGCTGCAAGGTACTCTCCAAATGTACTCGAAGGCTAGCCCCACCCGGAGGATAGCTCAGCGACATAGAACTATAATTGAGTCTTGGCTACCACTTGCGTATCCATCCAAGAGCAAAATTGGCACCTGCCACTAAGTTCAGTTCTATCAATCTATGAATTCGCTGGCTGGATCTAAAAGTGTCGAGAAGAAGTGGGAAAGTCGCAGGCAGAGGATTGCGAGGAAGCATAACAGAGTGCATAGTCGTGAGAGCTTTCCTGCAACCATCAACCGACTCGCCAATGTGTTGAGCGTGATCTTGAAGCAGTATAATGGCTTACCGATGCCGAAGATCAGACCACAAAGTTTCAACATCTGCGGACATTTTTTCTAGAGCTGCATTTCATTCGGTAACCCGGCGATCCTCAGCAGCAAAATCCAAGCAAGTGCCTATGACGACAAGAGATATCATACAAACAACGGTGAAGCAAAAAAGAAAAAGATAAGTCGAAAGGAAACTTACATCGCAGCATCTCGCAGGCAGATTCGATAATACCAATGACAAAAGAGTCGCACTCTTCATGATGTACAATCTTCGCCATCAGACTAGATACCTTATCGTCAAGAATAGATACCTGCTTCATCAAACTAGAAGGTTTGCTAGCTTTATCAAAAGCCATCTGAGCTTGGCGTTTGGCTAAAGTCAGGCGAGCCTCAAGATCAGAAATCCTTGAAGAATACTCTGCGCATTGACTGCATCGACTAGGAGGCGACGAAATCGTCGAGCCAAACGTGCGGGCAGAGGAAGGAGCAGGCCCGCAAGTCAAAGGATCATTGATGTGCATCGACTGGAAGACAAAAGAAAAGAAAGGAGAAACATTTCAGAGAGACAGCACAAGACTTCATAAGAAGGAAACATATTTACATAAGTGCAAAACCCTTTGACTAAGGTTCTCGGGTTGCACGCGAACAAAAGTTTTTACATTCAAAAGGAGAAATTGAAAGCTATAAAGAAGCCGAGTCTACGCCACCTCAGCATTTTGCTCCGTGGCAGAAGAAGGCATGACAAATTCCTCGCCAACAGTTGACGAAGGCGCAGGATCTTCCGCCGCTGGAGGTGGCGCAGCAGATGCCGCGGAGGCTGCCGAAGGAGAAACAATTGCCGCCAATGCAGGCGCCGACTTCTTCGCTTTCTCAAAGAAAGCCTTCATTTCATCGCGAGTGTGGCCATGGGGAGAGCTCGCCTTCTCCCAGTCAAAGTCCGCACCGTGTGCAAAAGAAAGTGCGATGGCACCCTCAGCACCGCGCTTCAGAGAAAGCCCCTTAAGCTGGAGGGTGGGGTCTTCAGTTGTATCGAAGGCCTTGGCAAGTTTCTCCAAGTTGTCCTTCGGAACCTCCGCCTTCTTCTTCGGCCACAACCCGACGAACACCCGCGACAGAACGCGACTAACCAACTCAAAAGTCTCCTGGATAGATATCCAGTTTGCCTCGAGTAGGTTAACCGCGGTCAGCAGAGGATCATCGCCCGGTTGTAGAGACGACGAAGATACCCCAGTAAATCCTGCACAGCAAAAGAGGACAAAGGAAAAAAGGAAAGAAAAGTATCAGCAAGTATAACAACGCAGAAGGAGTCGAAATAAAAGACAAGGCGAAGTGTTTACCTTCAGCAGTAGCAGACATCGTGCGAAGATGCTCTGTCACGGCTTGCTCTCGCTGAGTACGCTCCTTGTTGGCATCGGCCAAAGCTTTTTCAGCTTTCTTCGCCTTACCAAGCGCTGATTTCTGCAACTTCTCAGCGTTTGCTTTGGCAGCGGCCGCAACATCGTACGCCTTCTGCGAGGCACTGAGCTCCGCCTCCAGCGATGCAATTCAAGCATTGGCGGTCGCTAGAGCAGCTACAGAAGAAGACGAAAAGGAGTCAGATTAACACCAAAGGATAAGAACTGAAGAAAAGTAATGCCTGGATGTCACAAGTGTACCTTCGGAAGCTTTCGCAACCTTTAAGTACTCCGCACATTCAGTGCCCAAGGCGACGAATCTTTGCAACAATGCCTGGGAAAAAGGGCGTGTAAGAACACAAATGAATACAAAGAGAGCAAGTAAACAGAAGCTACTTACGTCATTGGGAGAAATCATCGATGCATGGGCCTCAAGAGAGACATCAGTTTCTTTGGCCTTCTTCAAGCGTTTGAGATTTCGAGTTACAGGAATCTTCTTGACAGAAGCCCTGGTCACCCTCGCCGCAGCTTCTTGCTCGACAGGCTCATCAGCAATTGCAGGTGAAGTTGAAGGAGCAGCTAGAGCATCTTTTGGAGGCTCCTCGCCATCTCTACAAAAAGAAAAAGAAATTATGTATAACACGAAAGAAACAAGGCAAGAGAGGTGCAATTGAAGAACCCGAATAAAGCACTTACGATGCCAGGAGGTCGAAGTACTCCATATCTCCTGCAAGAATAGATGCCTTATCAGCCGCTGCAGAACTCGAAGAAGCAAATTCTTCGACTCGCTTCCTCTTCTTGTCGACACCAGCATCATCAGCAAGCACGGGGGGAGGCGATGTCGACGAGCTAGTTTCTTCTTCCGATTCTTCGACATCATCTCCGTCCTGATCCTCGTCAGCCTTGGGGGCTTCAGATACAGACGAGGCCAGATCAGCCGGAAGGGGCCCTGCCTCTGGAAGAGGAGGGTGCGAAATAAGGAATTGGTGCCCCTGCACATGAACAAGTTAACAGGTTAAGAAAGGCAAAGAAAAGCGCAACTCGAGGCAAATGATATTCAACAACAAGTGAACAAAAAGCAGAGCAGATACATACCTCGGGCAGAGGGTGCACGGAGTCGAAGTAATCCGCGGTCAAATCAGCAACCGCGTGTTCCTTGGTAAGCTTGGTGAGACTCCTGACTCGCTTGTCGACATCTTCTTTCTTCATCAAATCTTCAGAGACACGAGTAGGATCTTCCAAGCCAGAATAGCTCCAAAGATTGGTAAGGCGATGCTGTAGGGGTTGAACTCGACGTTGTACGAAGAACGCCATGAGTTGGATACCCGACAAAGCGCCTCCTTTGCCTCCTTTCAGAGCTTGAATGCGAGAGAGAAGGGGAAGAACTTGTTGTACTTCTACATCTGAGGGAAGTGCATCCCACGACGCCAATTTCTTTACTTCCCTGGAGGCGTCAAAGGGGGCTAGACCATATTGATCTTCAGGAGAGGCCTTGCGGTCTTTGATATAGAACCACTTGGTTCTCCACCCTTGGACAGACGCGGCCATGGAAAATTCAAGATATTGTGCCTCAGGACGCACCGAAACAACGGCTCCGCCCAGTTCGGGTTTTCTGGATAAAGCAACATTGGGGCGGAGCCGGAAGATCGACCTCCAGAGGAGAAAATGGGGCTCAATGCCCAGGAACGACTCGCAAAGAGTCACGAAGCAAGCAATGTGGAGAATGGAGTTTGGTGTGAGCTGGTGAAGCTGCTCACCGTAGACAAAGAGGAGCCCACGGAGAAACTCGTGGGCAGGTAGAGAAAGGCCGCGGAGGAGGAAAGCAAGGAACATTACCCGATAACCGCTCGGGGGCTCCGGGATCCGCTCAGTGCTTGGAAATTTGATGGAATCCTGGGCGGAGATGAGGCCGTCCGCCCTGGCTTTCTCCACCTCCTTCTTCGTGATGGCGGAGCGCACCCAGCTGGTGGCAGAAGAGGTCTTGGCCATGGTATTCTTGGTGGCTAGGTGTTTCACGCGCATCTAATACGCGAAGCGCTTGGGGGCTATGCACGAGAGGCGACGGAAGAGGAGATCAGCAATGGATGCGGCGGAGGGAACGAGCTGGTAAACAGTAAAATCCCCCACTATGCCCCTTATATACCTTCTAAGAGAAGGATCGTGGGCTGAGACGTGGCGCAAAGAGCGGAAACGGCAGCCCACTAACGGTCAAAAATTGCGAAAATTACAGTGCTGCCCATAAAACGGTTCGCACTCGTACAGAATGACGTACTCATTGACGTCATAAAGAAGATGATATAAGAAAGATCAAAAGCAAGAAGGATGGCGCCGACAAGTGCAAAATCTATAGACAAGACTATACACGAAGCACTTTCGATTATAGCCTTGGGGGCTACTACTTTCAAGAATGTTGAATACAACTTCTAACTGGAGTGGTAGACGCGTATTCGATGATAGGTTATCATTAAAATACTTCGAGTTGAAGTATGATGGACTACATTATATTTGAGCCTATACTCGAAAAAGTATTTTTCGACTATAGCCTCAGGGGCTACTCCCATCGGGAGCGCTGAGCGCGCACCCGACGATATTTCTTGGCAAGCATTGGAACATGTGAAGTGGAGGAGTGTTACTCCCATCGGGAGCGAGTTTTATGGTTGTTTAAACCCGAATATTTTCAGTCAAAATTTGACTGCGACATGAGATTCTCGAGTTGCGTTATCGCAACGAAACTCGAATGCCGTGACTTGTCACGAAGGTAAGACCCCGGGATCCGTCCTGTGTGGCCTAGTATACGCACATGGATGCGCTCTGCTGGTATGTATCCGTGTCTACGACGCGAAGAAAATCCTAGTGGACGCACTGGGTACCCTGAGAATCACTGGGATTCATTCTTTGTAAGTCCTAAATGCGGCAAAAGAGTGGGTTTGACCAGTATCCTGAATTCAAATCCAAGGGGATTGAATTTGAAGTAGGTGACAAGTATCTGTTCCGGCAGTTAACTGACCTCTTGATCCGTCAGAGTTGTAAGGCTTGTTCATCAAAACCCCTTGCGAAAAATTATCATGAAAATAAGTCGAAAGACCAAGTCGAAGATTTGAAGATATGAAGAAGTCGAAGAATTGATCAAGTCGAAGATTTAAAGATTAGAGATTCAACCCGAATCTGCAATTCTGATAGAATCTCAGGGGCTATTGACAAGGGTATAACTAATAGAGCCCGTTAGTTGAGTACCCCTGAGGCCCGTTAAGCTAGGCCCAATTGTAATGATAGTTGAGATACGAGTTCTTACCGTATGTCGATATTGTAATCTGTATCGGACCCTACCCGATCCTCGAGACCTGGCCACCTATATATAGGGGCCAGGAGGGGACGGTGTAGGCCAGATTGAAAGCAAGCCAGGTTAAACACCCAAGTTTACTTTCGATATACACTTATTTTGATTAACCTTTACCTTCGAGTTCATCTGACGCCCTATTCCCCCGATCCTAAGTCCTTCATCTAGGACATTTGTCGAGTTAACCCCCGTCAATAAGTATATATCAAACGCAAATCAAATATACGATTTCTATTTCTATCTCTAATTTTGTTTGTATGTCCATTTCTATATCTTTAATTTTATTTCTATCTCTATTTCTATCACTATTTTTATTTCTATATCTATTTCTATTATCTATATATTTCTATCTCAATTTCTAATTCTATCTCTATTTCTATCTCAATTTCTAATTCTATCTCTATTTCTATCACTATTTTTATTTCTATCTTAATTTCTATTTTCTATTTCTATTTTTATTTCTATCTCTATTTCTATCTCTATTTCTATCACTATTTTTATTTCTATCTCAATTTCTATTTTCTATTTCTATTTCTATCTCTATTTCTATCGCTATTTCTATTTTCTATCTCTATCTCAATTTCTATTTCTATGTCTATGTCTACTTCTATTTTTATTTTTAATTCTATATCTATCTCTATCTCTATCTCTCTATCTTTATTTTAATTTTCTATTTTATATTTCTATCTATATCTCTACCTCTATTTCTCCCTCTATCTTCATCTACTTCTACACATAATCAAATGAACATCTAAATAATTGCTCCCATAAAAAATTCACAAATCTCTCTACTTCTAGAGCATTAAATGAGCTAAATTACCAATGAAAGACAAAAGCTCAAAGTTCCTCACCTTTTAGTCCACTTAGATTGAAGTGGGGACACCAATTTGTGACAAAAAATGGTGGTCAAAGAGGATGAACTCAAGCTAGCTTGTTGCATGAAGAACACTTGTAGAGTGGAGAGGGGAAGTGGCTGGCTCGGGGAAGAAGAAGGGGATTTTTTATATAGAAAACTCATTATTCCCGGTTGGTAATAGCAAGCGGGACTAAAGGCTTGGTCTTTAGTCCCGGTTTCTAATACCAACCGGGACTAATGATCCTAGCAACGGCCGGATTCGACTCCAGACTCATTAGTCCCGGTTTGTAATACGAACCAGGACTAAAGGTTCAAAACGAACCAGGACTAATGGTTTCTGGGGTCCTGCGGTCGAAAAAGCGGTGGGGCCCAGGGCATCAGTCCCAGTTCAAAGAGCAACCGGGACTAATGCCCCAGGATATTAGCCTCGTTTTCTACTAGTGCTAATCTCTCTAATCTATCTTGTCTCTCTAATATTGCGTGTAATCTGAGATCTATGATCTATGAGATCTAAGTTGAGTTGTCTCTAGGGGCGCTCCTGCCTGGCTTTATATATGCAACTAGGCTAAGGTTTTACAAGTGTCCTAGTCGAATACGTACTAGAGTTGCCTTTCTTCGTCTCCAAGTCGATCTTGTCGAGTTCCTGTACTTGTCCACTTCCATAATGGGCTGGACCAGATATACTAATCCGTGGGTACCCGAAGGGCATACCCACAGTCAGTCGGTATCTCCATACCTCGTTCAATCTTGTTACCGACTAGTGTTGTTTAACTCGTGCCATGATATTCCATCTCCGTGACCTAGTCACATGATGCGCAGCTTTGATGTAATCTCATCGAGTGGGCCCAGAGTATCATATCCATCATGCGGATGAACAAATCCCGCTCTTGGTTCATACGCCTCAACATACTCCTTTGAAAAACCCTAGAGACACCTTTTCAGTCACCCTGTTACAGTGTGATGGTTGATGCAATCAAAGCTTTCTTTGAAAGTAGTGATTAAATATAACCTCATGGTCTAATGATTAAGTTACAACGCTTGCTTCATATCGCAACGTGAATATCATGACATGATCGTGCTGCAATACTAACTTTGGGTATGTCCACCATGGCATTACTCAATGGAATGATCTCATTGTCAATTGGCGTAATGCATCATGATTAGGAAACCTTGATCATCAGTTGAACAATGAACTAGCAATTAGAGGATTACTAGGGACTCTTATCATTTAATACCATACCTATATTAATGTTTTTGATTGACATATTTATAGCATAGTATTAAACTTATTATAAACTATATGAAATATGCAAATAAGTCCTTTATTATTTTCCTCTAGGGCATATTGCCCTCCCACTTGCACTAGAGTACAAATAATCCAGTCGCATTTGTTCACCAATCATGGAGCATATCAGTCATATGAACCTTTGATCATGCTTGCTTGTGAGGAGCTTTGCTTAGTGATCTGCACAACTCAGATCTTTTATATCCTTTGAAACTTGTCACTTTTGTTTGACACTTCACCATCATCTCATGATGTGTTAAGTTTATGTTTGGCACAAAAGTGAGACTTTGTATTCTGGTTTTGCAATGGTGTTTGATCAATCATTTTGATTTTCTCATATAGCCATGCGAAACAGAAACACACTCATTTCGAAGACGAACTTTCTTAGCCATAACATTATACTTGCCACTTTCAAGAGTAGCTATTAATTTATGTAGATTTAATCAAAATCGCATAAATGCAATCTCAATGCCCAGTCACGCTTTCATTAGCTTAAGATTTCAATCATTGAAGGAGTTTTATTTCCCAAATTTCTGAACATAGTGAACATTCACTTTCTTTCAGAAATTCATGCTTGGTTCTTCCATGGAACTTAAGGATAGGCTTTTCTTGGTTCAATGATTCTCTAATCATTTCAGACCTAGCCTTTCAACATTTGAACTTGGGTTGCATCTTTGTCTTTATGTAAAATATGTTCTTTTGGATAACACAAACAATGAGACGTATCCGTTAACTATTGTTAAATCCAGACTCAATATTTTTGTAGTCATTTAGTCAAAACCTTTTGACTCACACATTCTTGACACTAAGAATTATGACCAATATACATTCTGACTTAATGCTTTAAAAACGCCTCAATGGATGCTAATTTCTTCACTTATTAATTCTAATTAATAATTATGATACCAAGCGCACTTATTCATAATATGTCGTTCACATAGATGAAGTCTGTCATAACTCCCACTCAAAATATGTGCTCTTACATATAAAGTGAGCTTCCACTCAAAATATGTACTCTTACATATAAGGTGAGAATAAATCTATTTTTTATTGCTCCCACTCAGTTTAATGTAAATAGGTTTTTCTCGATGATTTTGCACTCTTCCAAAAATCCTTTGATGATATATCAAATCGAGATACCTTAAATGCGAGTTTATTAATTTTAATACTTCCTCCGTCCCGGTGTATAGGTCCTGCGCGTATTTCTAGATCATCATTTTGACAAATATATTACAAATTTTACAACATAAAAATTATATCATTAGAAAGTACATAATCTAAAGTTTTTAGTGAGATATATTTTATAGCATATATCATATATTACATTAGTCAAAATAACAACCTAGAGATACGTGCAAGACTTATACACCGAAACGGAGGGAGTACATTCGTTAAACCGTTGTCTTATCTTAAACTAATTTAATAATTTGCAATTTTGATAATCTATTGAATTCCTAACAGAATTTAGGTAAATACTACCCATCAGGGTCCGATGAGAAACAAAAAATCGGACTAATCCGACCCCGTCCAATTCTATTCCATCAGATGGCTCACGCGCAGCTTTGCATTTCATGGCGATTGTTTTTTCCCGTTAACGTCGCACCCCTATTCCTAAAAGGCCAGCGCTAGCCGTCAGTCGCCTGATGGCAGGCTAAAAATCGGTCGTACCGGCGCCGTCTGATCGCGATCCGGCGGGTGAAACAAGCCACGACATAGTTTTGCAGTTTAGCCCCTCGATTTTTACGAAATAAACCCGCGGTCCGATTGTAGGGATAGATTTGTGTTGAAACTTATATTTTAACCCCTTGCGTTTTGTAAAACAAACCCGGGGTCCTAACCTATCCACTCCACGGATACATTTGTTTCATATCTAGTATTACAATAAAAATTGTAACTCCGCGTACAAAAAATTTATAATATTACAATAAATTATTTGTAACAAATTTCAAAATGCAATGTTACAAAATATTTGTCAACAACAACTAGGTTCTTGTAGATTGATATGCAACAAAAATGCCAATACTTTCGACAAAATATCACAAACAATTACAACAAAAACCTATTTACGGCCATCAAGCAACCATATTTTGCTGAAAAAGATTAGATTACAACAAAAATCCATTTACAACAATAATTATTAATAAATTCACAAACATGGGTGTTTCCAACAGTTTGCAAAGATGTTTACAACAATAATCAATAATAAAAATTCATCATTTTTTTCATAGTTTCAACATTTACAGTTTCCACCGTCGGAATATCACTTTGCCACAACTTTTTTCTGTATTTTTAACAATATTCACCAATGAATACAACAAAAACAAAATAATAACATTTTCAATATCAGAATTTCGAAATCACTTTACGACAAATTACAGAGATATTATCAACAATAATTGCCAAAGAACCCAACAGATTACAAGTCGCTGGCTCTCACTAGGACGTGCTCGTCGGGAGTAGAACGAGTAGCTTTTATTTGCAACAATAAGAAGAGTTATTGAGATACAAAAGAATCTGCATATTAATTTTGAACAAAAATCAGTGATCTAAACTAGTGTTGTAGCTCTAAAGTACTGGTAAAAAGTTATTATGCATGTTTTAATAAGTTTTATATCTAGATGCTCCGTACAAGGTCCAATCTAGTGCTAAGTTAAAAAAAATGCATGCAGCATGCAGTCCTACACATGCATGCGGTCCACCTAACCGGTTACATCACGCGTGCACTGAGTCGCATGCATGCGGTCTGACAACATGCAGGACACGTTTCGGCTTTCACTGCAACAACTGATTTTCCGCACGGATCCGTCGCTATTTTCCTTCCCAAAATTAATGGCATGTTACTAATTTCGCTCCTCGCATGTCGCATCCTCCCTAATCAATCTGCTCACCGTTTCTCCTCTCCCCCACCGCATCGCCCTTCCTATCCCCACCGCACCGCACGGCCACCTTCCAATCCTAGTCGAGACTCGATACCTACGCCTCTACCTGGAAAGAGTCATGCTCCGACACCCATGTTGCTGTCCTGTTGCAGAGAATTTTGGGGATAGGAGACCCTTATTTCCGGCGGTCGACACAATAGTTATGGAGGAGGCTTGATGAATCAGCAGCGGAGGCAGCATCCACTAGCCTCTGTACTGCCTCGATCTTTTCAGCAACGACACAGAATCGGGATAAGGTAATTACAACAACCTAGATCCCAGTCTGTCCGTGAGATAGGTTGTCGTTCCTGGCTGCTTCGTTTGCTGATACATCTCATCAGCGATGAAATAATGCTCTTCCTCCACCGCCCTAGATAGTGCGTCCAATTTCTTCTCAATTTCATAGTAAAATCAATACCCTGCAAGCAATTGAGTACTATGCTTTTTCCACCGGCAGATTGCATCTTATCCTTATCGATCTATGATAGTCCCGATTGAAATTGGTTTGTACATCAAGGGAGTGCCCACGTTCTTGTTACGACCACGTCATCCACACACTCACGGGGAGAAGAAGAGCACGCGACATACGGAGAAGGCGTACTTAGGAAGGGCGTCAGCGGCACAGCGTGGACCATAAAAGGCCCAAAACCGAAAAATAACTGTCAGTTTACGGGTTTGGGCCAAAAAATGGCGCCGATCAGTGACCGTAAGAAATATTAGATCTGAAAATTGAATCAGGCTCTGAAGCTGCGCTTCATCCTTGGACTCTCTTCCTCCTCCTCCTTCCTCCCCTGTATCGCTACAATCTCTGTATCTAAGACTGAAATCAAGCATCGGTACCGTAACATCTGGTATCAGAGCAATCCTGATCCTGGAGTACCTTGAGCGCCCACGAGATATCACCAAGGCCGCGTAGAGGATCATGACGCTGGAGGAGCAGATCGCCGCACTCACCGCGTGGGTGAACGAAGGCCGCGCCGCCACGGAATCCAAGTTCAACGCGCTTCAAGCCTCGTTCGACAACTGGAAGCCGGTGGTTGCATATCTCCAAGTGATGAGGATACAATCATGGATCATGCTGATTTTGACTGTTTGAGCTGGAAGGAAATATTGAGTCTAATTGATGATTATTATAAGGTGAATTCTTTCCTAATTGAAAGAATGTCTTGATATCTCCGAATTATATGCTACCTAAAGCGATGCACTATGTTGTATTTAGGTATGTCATCTGTCAAGATATAGCCAGCGGGAGGAGAGGGAGGACGGCGATCGAGAGACAAGCGGAGATCAAGTCTGCATGAGCGAGAGCACGCGATGGCGCACTAGGACTACCTACGACACAATGTCTACATGTCTAAGGCGCGCCACACTCCTGCCCTGCGTGCCAAAATAGGCCGAACCCATGTATGGGTCGGTATGTACCAGTTTGAGTCGAACCGAGTCCGTTTGGGCCCAAAACAGGTTGGTTTTGGGCCAGGTCTTTGCCCAGGTCGCCCGGACCCCTTTAAGTACCCCTGGGGCGCCCCCTTGTGTCGTTTAGACTACGTTTAGATTACCCCCAAACATCAGAACGAAATTGCTTGTAAGCTTTCCTCTGAAATCATATATTCCTCTGTGTTTCGCTCGGAATATCTACCCCACTCCAAGTTTGTTTCGATCTGGAGTTTTGCTACTGAGAATTCAAGTGTGATCTGCTGTTCCATTGGGAATTAGGAGATTGCAGAACCGCTTCGTGGTCGGCGGCTACGTGCGCAGGTGTGTGGTGTCTTGAATATCCATAGGGTTGAAGATCTGTTGCATTGGCAACGGGGGAACAGCCGGAGAGTTCGTGTGCGTCTCACAGATTATCCACCAAGTTATCATCCATCTACATCGGCTCACTGAGTTCGTCTTCATTTGATCCCCCTGTTTTGATCTCCATAAGCCGGCGGCTGTACACGTTGTTCTTAACGAGAAGTCCTCGAACTAGCAATCAGATCCGATTGGAATTGCAGTCAAAAAAAAAGGACAGAACGCCCCAGCGTTCCTAGCGCCTGACCTCAGACCAAGTCTTTGGTCGAGCGTCACGCTCGCGCAGCGCGCCCCGGCACCGATCGCGAGTCCCCGAGAGTCCTCAACGCCAGCTAGCAGGCCTCAGCCCATTTAGACAAATCTGTAAAAAAAAAAGAGTAAAAAAAAAATCTGAATCGCTGCGTGGAGGAAGTATCAGGTGGAAACCGGTATCCAGTGCAAACATGGAAACCGGAATATGGGTCGTTGGATCTGGAGCGTGCGGGTGAGATCTGTACCAAACATTTTGCAGAAAACAGCCCGCCTGCCTGCTTGTATATTTGCCGAAACCCCCTTTACTTACTCGATCTTCGCAAACAAAAGTCCAGAAATGTGTGCTACAGATTCAGATAGATGAACTAAGAACCTAGTTCCGTATGAGCTCTAAAAGCGGCGGCGCTGGGTGTTAGGCGACCTTGCCTTCAAATCTTTCGTCTCTTGCATGTTAGAAATACAAGGTTGTGTTTCCCGGCGTTTTCACAATGAGACATACAAGATTTATACATAGTCATGTGCATCCACAATTCATATTCAGATCTTGCATTGTGCTCGTACGTCTAGCCAGAAATTGGTGCTGGATCCAAAGTAGTATTTGTCCAAAAAAAAGAATCGAAAGAATTTGACAGACATAAAGAACTCGTCTACGTCCGGACATCAAAGACGAGCTTGCTGGTTCGATCCAGAAATCCCGTACCTGAAGCTTTCCATGGCCACCGGGAATCCGGGATAAGGAGCTCGTCGTCACTCGTCACGGCCTCCCTGCCGCTGCCCTATTTGCTGCTTGTAGATTCGATCTAGAAATCCCACACCTGAACCTGGTAGATTTGAGGGCAATGTTGAGAGAGAGAGAGAGGATAGAGAAGGGATTTCGAATAAACAAAGAAGAAACAGCGCAGGCATCTTTTCGTAAAGTTCCCGTGTATAACATGGAACGTACATTTCGGATCCAACGGCCCATATTCCGGTTTCTATGTTTGCACTGGATACCGGTTTCCACCGGCGCGTGCGCTGGACCTCAGACATGCTCTGCGCTCTAGCGTGAGTCCTATTTTCACAAAAAAAAAGAGACAAACTTTTTTGTCCGTTTCGCATCGCCGTCGCACTGCCGTGTGTTTTCGGCGTCGTACATCTCTGCCGTTGACATATTTTTCATCGGTTTCTCATCCGCGACTGCGTGTTACCACTGTGTCCACATAACACCCTTTCTACACGATTTTGATCGCTTTAGCTACAGCCTATCTACAGCATCGTGTTAGGAGCTTACCCATACGAGACTAGCTACTTCGTGCTCATCAGGCTGCTGCCGTGTGCGCAATCTTGTGCCTGTTCATTGAGCCAGTGCTAGCGTCTCTCTTGTGCATTGCAACACGAGCTACTGTGCGTCGTCACTTATATCTTTTTGAGCTCACTTTTCAGAGTTGCTTTGCCCCGTTTATCTCCACCGTGTGTGTTTCTGTGGGTCTTTGTCATACGATCAGCACTAGGACTTGTATTTCGGTGTACTTAGGATTTCCTACCTACAGCTCCACCATATATATACCCTGGTTGTCGTGTGATAATCTTTCCCTCGGTATTCGCTTGATCACACACATGCACGTGGTTGTTTGCTGTGAGTGGTAAGTTGCTCTAATTCACTTTGGAACGGTAAGATTCATTGTCTTTTCAGTTTTGAGTGATTTGAGTGTTTCCACCATATATACACATTTTTTTTGCTGCACTAATCATGGCAGATGACGTTACGGATAATATGGAGGCTTGCAAATATCACTTCTTCCGTCGCAGATATTGTAGTGTCCCTTTTTGGGAGGAAGAACGTGGCGACTTTGACGGTGATGGGCTCTTTCACCATAGTGTGATGATTGGAGAGCGATGTGCTGCAATCACCATTGATAAAAACTCTACTGTCAATTTAATCAGCATTGAGGTCGTGGAGAAGTTGCACCTCGTGACACGTGCCAGTAAAGTGCCGTATCTATTGCATTCATCATATGGCACCTTGCTGATTTCACACATAGCTGAAGTTCCTCTTACTTTCGGAGGGCATACCGAGGTTGTTCCTTGTGGTGTATCTCCTATGCCACTTGACTCTTGTCACATTCTATTGGGATATCCTTCGTGCCACAACTATCAAGTTTAGCCTTGTCGTGATGTGGCAAAAGTTGCTTTCAAGTGGAATAAGAAGCGGCGTGCTTTGCTATGTCTAACAGCTAAACAGTTTCATAAGAATCATCTTCTTCGCAAGGAGAGGACAAAGGAGTTCTGCTTGTCGCCTAAGCACAAGGTCATGATGGATGGTGGCATTCCCATTATTTGCCATCTTGACCATGGTGTGTTTCACAACCCATGTGAGAATGAGAGCCACATAGCCAAATTGAGTGAGAGTGTTATAAAAAGTGAGCTGTGTGATTCCACCAAACGTGAGGTTGAGAGCATACACTTTGAGAGTATGAGCGAAAATGAAAACACAAGAGTAGTTGATGATAGGATATGTGAGGATATTGCAACTAATATAACTCTGTCTACTCCTAGTGTTGTTTCTTGTGATATGCAGGTTGCTTTTGAAGAAAGGGAGCCGCCTATTTTACAACCTGCATCACCGGTTTGTGCATTATCACTTGAGGAGGATGTTCTGGTGCCTACTTCTTCTGAGGAGCATGTCATTGACATAGGTACTGATTTGGAGCCACAACCAGCAACTATGGATAATCTTTGTGAGTCTACTCCTTTCTTGGTTCCTTCTAGTGATTTATCTTGCATTAATGTTTCAGCACCATGTGATAATTTGCATATTTCGAATTTTGATCATGTGGTAGTGCTGACACATAAGGAAGTACTTGCTCGAATACCATCGAATGAAATTGTGTATTCCATCATGCTAAAAGAACCTCTTAGTTTGCGTTGTGCTCTGAATAAGATTTCTGACATTTCATATTTGAATTCTCGCACACATGCCTATTGCTTCATGTTTTACTTGATTGGTGAATATAGCATGAATGATAATTTTCTAGTCGATCACATCTGCATAACTTGTGATAGAATTACTGAACTGAAACTTGATGTTCTCAGTCCTATATGCAATGTGTCGCAGTCCTTTTGTTGTGGGACACTAGATTATGTTCGAGATAGTATGCAACTATATTCTGGTCTAGTTGATATACTGCAACCAACCAACTTACTTTTACCTGTGTTGGAGTGTTCTAATTCTGCTAGAATAGAATCAGATTTCTCATATCCGTTTTCTTTGTTCCCACACATGCTGCATTTATATGCTACTAAAATATACTTCACTTATATTTGCAAATTGAGTTGTCTCTTATGCACTGCAAGTATTGATCATGATAGGTCTATTTGTTCTACATATCAGTGCAGCGCAGCTGAGGCATGGCATAAATCAATTTTGTTTTCACCTATTTTGGATTGGTTTGACCTTGTTCATCATAAATTTGATCATCGATCTTCTTTGAGAAACCTGAATTTCATACTGAACAACAAGATTCTATATCTCTTTGTTTTTCACCATGATCATGATTCTTTACACTTCACTTGTACCTGCAATTTAAGTTGCTTGATGTATAGTAGATATATTTTTCACGTGAACACAAATAATACAACATGTTATGTATACATATACTCTGCGTACACGTTGTTCTTCTTGTTCCTACCACTTTCAGCTTACCCAAAGCCGAGGACGGCTTTTCTTGAAGAAAGGGAGGATGATGAGGATACAATCATGGATCATGCTGATTTTGACTGTTTGAGCTGGAAGGAAATATTGAGTCTAATTGATGATTATTATAAGGTGAATTCTTTCCTAATTGAAAGAATGTCTTGATATCTCCGAATTATATACTACCTAAAGCGATGCACTATGTTGTATTTAGGTATGTCATCTGTCAAGATATCGCCAGCGGGAGGAGAGGGAGGACGGCGATCGAGAGACAAGCGGAGATCAAGTCTGCATGAGCGAGAGCACGCAATGGCGCACTAGGACTACCTACGACACAATGTCTACATGTCTAAGGCGCGCCACACTCCTGCCCTGCGTGCCAAAATAGGCCGAACCCATGTATGGGTCGGTATGTACCAGTTTGAGTCGAACCGAGTCCGTTTGGGCCCAAAACAGGTTGGTTTTGGGCCAGGTCTTTGCCCAGGTCGCCCGGACCCCTTTAAGTACCCCTGGGGCGCCCCCTTGTGTCGTTTAGACTACGTTTAGATTACCCCCAAACATCAGAACGAAATTGCTTGTAAGCTTTCCTCTGAAATCATATATTCCTCTGTGTTTCGTTCAGAATATCTACCCCACTCCAAGTTTGTTTCGATCTGGAGTTTTGCTACTGAGAATTCAAGTGTGATCTGCTGTTCCATTGGGAATTAGGAGATTGCAGAACCGCTTCGTGGTCGGCGGCTACGTGCGCAGGTGTGTGGTGTCTCGAATATCCATAGGGTTGAAGATCTGTTGCATTGGCAACGGGGGAACAGCCGGAGAGTTCGTGTGCGTCTCACAGATTATCCACCAAGTTATCATCCATCTACATCGGCTCACTGAGAAGATCGGGCAACCCCTTATCACCAAGGCCAAGTCGAGGCGCTGCGCATCCGCATTGATCGGTACACGCCGTACTTCGAGGGATCATCGACTTCGACCCCGACGACCGAAGCGGAAGCAGATCAAGGAGGCAGGACCGCGATGCGCCCCACCGACGGCGTCGTCTTCGGCGTCCCCTCCGGGCCAAGTGGCCATCACCTGCAACACGACACCGGGGGAAGCGTACTCGAGCCTGTTCCCGGTACCGTTCCTCCGTTCACAAGTGCGAACATTTTGCCCAGATCTGACCGTGGGGTGCATGATTCGTACGAGGGTAGAGATCACCGTAATTCCCACCACAATTGGGCTCTGCCGAAGCTGGATTTTCCAGTGTTCGACGGGGAAAATCCTTAGTTCTGGAAAACAAAGTGTGAAAAGTATTTTGCAGTGTATGGGTTGCAGGCTGAGCTGTGGGTACGGGTGGCTACGTTGCATTTCGCCAGCAACGCCGCTCGATGGTTGAAAGTTCATGAAAAGCAGGGTATAGTATGGAACTGGGAGAATATGTGTGAGCTTATCTTAGAAAAATTTGGTAGAGAACACTATCAACAATTGGTGCGTCAGTTTAACACGCTCAAGCAGACAAGCTCGGTTACTGATTACATGCAGCAATTCGAGGACCTGATGCACCAGATTCTAGCACATAATCCCGCCATAGATGCACTGTTTTTCACCCAGTTTTTAGAAGGTTTAAAATCTGAAGTAAAATCTGCTGTTGTGTTACATCGCCCGAGAGATCTGGATACTGCTTTTTCTCTCGCTACAATGCAGGAAGAGCTGCTGGAAGCGCAGCCGCAGTGGGATTTTCGACATCAGACGGCGGAGGCCATGGACGTTATCAGGCGCGTCCTCTCCTTGCGCTCGGTGCACCGCCGCCGTTGTAAGGGTAAATTGCCCCTAAGTGTGTTTTTGGTAATTAATGACAATCCCTATGGACTAATGTTTTCATTGAGATTTTTATGAAGGAATTGTTCATAGGAATTGCTTGAAGTCTATGTGTTGGATTCAAGGCTTGAATGCCATGAAGATAAAGATATATCTTAAGTATTGGCATCAAGATCATTGAATAGAAGAGATGAATCCAATATGATCAAGAAGAAGAAATAAAGATGTTGTTCTTGTGTAGAACTCAAGTATTCCATGCTCTAGCTTATGTACTAAGCCAAGGAGTCCCAAGATCTTGAGAGTTTGGTTACATGAGAAGAATTCAAGTTATGGCTCTATGTTGAGGTCACGATGGTCTCATGAGTTGAGCCATGGTTGACCAAGACTTAGAGCATGCAATCAAATGAAGAATTCCCTAAGCATCTCAAGAAGATCATATGTTTGAGGCTTGTCGTCCATTTGGTGATAATGGACTTGTGAAGATGAGTGTTAACAAAGCTATCCCATAATGGTTTATGGGGGAGCAAATTAAAGTCTTCACGAAGCAACAATGATCAAGTGAAGCATTCCGGCTTGATGAGAGCATGAAGCATCATCATCAAGATCAAGCGGGATGCTCAAGGCAAAGGTATGTCCTTGCTAGGTTTTCCTTTTACCGGTCTCAAGGTGTTTGTTGGGAGACCGGGTTATAGGATAGATAGCCGCACTATCAAGAGGGGCTTTCGGTTGGGTAACTTGATCTCATCGTCATAGGGAGCTCAATCCTTTGCATACTTTGCATCTTCCTAGTTTGTTGCTTCTTGGTGTTTCTCCATGTGAGGTTCTTGAGCTTGTTGCTAGCTTTCCAACAAGCCCAAGTTCATCGAAAACGGAATCCAAATGCATCTTCTATTGCGTTTTTGAGTTGAGAGGTTTTACCGGTTCTTCACTTTGGAAGGTTTCACACCTCTCCATATTTCGTATTTTTCCTCTTGACATTTCTTGGTGTTTCTCTGCATAAAGTTGTAGTACTTTTTCTAAGCTTTTCAAAAAGTCCAAGTTTGCTAAAAACGGAGTTCGGATGCAAAAGTTATCGCGTTTTTCGTATGAGGGTTTTTGCAGTTTTCCAAATCCGGAGTGACGTCCGGAGCTGCTCCGGGCTGCTCCGGGCTGAGCAGTGGCCGGGTACTCGCTCCGGAGTATCGACCGGAGCTGCTCCGGGCTCTGCTCCGGGCTGCTCCGGGCTGCTCCGGGCTGCTCCGGGATGACCGAAAAATCTCCCTAACGGGCAGTTTTCTTGCCCTATAAAAGGGGGCTTCTTCCCCAAAGGTTTTGCAAGTGTTCTAGGGTGTTCTTGAGCCTTTCTCTCACCTCCATTGTTGAACCTCTTGAGCTTTCTCCCTCTCTCTTCCCTCCAATGATTCTTGCATATTTTTGAGGGATTTGGAAGAGGAGATCTAGATCTACAATCTCCACCAACTCATTCCTCCTCTAAGTGAGGGGAACCTTTGGGATCTAGATCTTGGAGTCATTGGTTGACCTCCACCCTTGTTCTTCCTCTCTAACTCCTCCATAGCATTTGTTGCTTTGGTGGGATTTGAGAGAGAAGGATTTGAGCACTTTCCCTTGTGTTCTTGCTTTGCATCCTTGCATAGTGTTGAGCTCTCCATTACGATTTGTTCGAGTGAGAGACCGTGAGCTTGTTACTCTTGGAGGGTGACCTCCTAGTTGGCTCGGTG
This sequence comes from Dactylis glomerata, assembly GCA_007115705.1. NCBI lineage: Eukaryota > Viridiplantae > Streptophyta > Magnoliopsida > Poales > Poaceae > Dactylis > Dactylis glomerata. The sequence goes on from QXEO01000752.1 coordinate 743,133, forward strand.
ATTGTGCCACGGTGTCCTCTTCGTGGAAGATTGTGAAGAGGCCCGGGCTTCCCCTTCGTGGGAGTTGTGAAGTGGTTGTGGAGCTTGCCATCTCCGGAGTGGAGGAAAAGCTAACCATAAGAAGGGGTCCCTAGCTTCGTGGGGGACTCGGAGAAGAAGGTGAGCCTTCGTGGCGTTCGGGGGCCTTCGTGGTTACCCGCATCTCTCCAACGGTGATTAGCTTACTTTATGTAAGTGAACATCGGGATACATCTTCGTCTCCGCGTGCCTCGGTTATCTCTATACCCGAGTTTATTTCCTTGTGATAGCCATCGTGCTTGAAGTACTTATATCTTGTTTATCACTTGTGAATTATATCTTGTGCTATCTTGCTTATATCTAGTTGTTGTTGTTGCACTTAGTTGAGCCTAGCATATTTAGGTCTTGTGCTTGAAGAAAATAAACGTTAGTTTAATTCCGCATTCCATCAAGCCAATTCCGTAATTGTTTTTAAAACGCCTATTCACCCCCCCTCTAGGCGACATCTCGTCCTTTCAATTGGTATCAGAGCAAGGTCTCTCCTTGTTTAGGCTTCACCGCCTTGAGAGTAAAGATGTCGGCTAGTTATTTGGTGCACAATGACACAATTATTTTTGATGGCACAAATTATAACTTATGGAGAAATCGCATGCTTTGCAATCTTCGGACTTTGTGTCCAAATATAGAGCGATTTCTAGATGTAGGCTTTTCTCCTCCGATGGATCCTCAAAGTCTATCTATAGAGGATGAGAAAAATTTACATCTAGAAGCTCAAGTATTTAATGAAATTTTATTGTCTGTGAGCTCTATAGTTTATGTTTGCTTGATGGGTTCAAAGTGCAAGACGTCTCATGAGATATGGACCAAGCTAGAAGAGTCATTTGGTGGGTCCATTTCACTTGAGGTTGAAAGTGAACCCAAGGAGCTCTCTTCACCTTCACATCATGAAGAGCTCCAAGTTGCTTCCACATCCGGTCGTGATGATTGTTCAAGTTCTTCCACTTCACCAACATGTGACTTGTCACAAGGTAATGATACGGTGAGTGAAGAAATCATATGTGATGTTGGTAGTCTTGTTCTTTGCACCAATGATTCTATTTCTATAAATCCTAATGGTGTAGAGAGTTTGGACCTAAACACTTCTTGCAAGAAATTCTTTACTCATTCTTGTGTTAAAGGTCCTTGCATATCTCCTAAAATTTGCTTGATTAAATTTTGTGATGATATGCTTGTTTCTAGTTGTGACCATACTCAAAATGATTCTATTTCCCCTAGTTGTTGTATGACTAACCATGTAGAGGAAATTAAAGAAAAATTGGGTCACATAATTAAAGAAGAAATCAATAGAGGAACCAAGAAGGTTTCTATCAAGAGAAGGCAATGCTATGAATGCCACGAGTATGGACATCTCGCAAGAGCTTGTCCTACACTCGAAAATGAAGAATGTGCTTCTATTGAAGTTCCATCATCATCTACGCAAGTTCACATGTGCCTTATGGCAAGCGGTTCAAAGGTAACTCCTACTTTGAATCCCGACACATCTCCTTATGATGAGAGTGATGATGATGATGATAATGATGATGATAATGAAGCTTTCTTGCATGAGATGGGAATTGTGTATGCCTCTCTTCGTGGTAATAATGATGCTCGTGCTAAAGTCGAACACTTAATGGAAACCTTGTTTGACCACAAGGAGACCATTAAGGAATTGAACTCCCTTGTTAATAAGGGGAAACGGAGATTCAATCTCCTCAAGCAAGAGCTATCCGAAGAGAAGCATACTAATTCTTGCCTATCTCAATCTATTAAATCTTATGAGCTTACAAATGCTAAATCTATTAATGATGCTTGTGCTACTAACTCTATTTCTTGTGAAGCATCTATATTAAAGGAGAATGTTGAGCTAAGGGCTCAACTTGAGTTGCTAACAAGCAATTATAAGAAATTGGAGGAAAGCCATGAAAAGCTCTCGGGCTCTCATGGGGATCTCTTAATCTCTTATAATGGGCTAAAGTTAGCTCATGAGGCAAGTATCTCTAAGAAAACATCTTGTGAGCCTCATTTGGACATTAGCACCACTTTGAACCAAAATGCTATATTATCTTGTGCTAGTCCAAGTAATTTGTCTAGGCATAATATTGCTACATCTTGTGATGAATTACTTGCTATGCCTTGTTGCTCTAACAATGAAGCTTCGACCTCCTCTAGTACTTGTATTACTACTAACCTTGTAGAGGAAATCAAAGAGCTCAAGGCCCAAGTCACTAGTTTGGAGAAAGACTTGGATAAGCGTCATGAAGGGAAATCCACACTCGATAATATTTTGAGTGTGCAAAAATCCCCTAATGACAAGAGTGGACTTGGATTCAACTCCAATAACAAGAACAAGTCCAAGAGCAACAAGAAGAAGAAGGGCCAAGACCAAGTCAAGAATTTGGCCAAGATTGTTTGCTTCAAGTGCAAGATTGAAGGGCATCATGTGAGATCTTGCCCATTGAAGAAGAAGCACTTGAGTGAGAAGCAACAAGGGAAGCGGGCACAAGGTCAAGCTCAAGTTCGACCTCAAGTTGAAGATAGGCCACTTCCCAAGAAGAAACAAGATGAAGCTTCCCAAATCAAGAAATCAATGAAGAAGAGAAAGGGAAGCACTTGTTGCTATATTTGCCGTGAGAAGGGGCACTTTGCTTCTTCATGCTTAAGCGGTACCTTATCTAATCCTATCATTGTTGATGATGATTATTCTATTAGGAAAGATAAGGATGGCAATGTGTTTGCCAAGTTTGTTGGAACTCAAAGTGGTGTCAAGAAAAGAACCATTTGGGTTGCCAAGCCTATTGTTACTAACCTCTTAGGACCCAACTTGGTTGGGTACCAACAAGCTAAAACTTGATCAATAGGTGTTTATGGAGGGCATTGGAGACTTGGCTACCTCATGAAGAATTAAGGGATCTTCATTGATTTTATTTCATCAAGCCAATTCATTGACACTATCATCTTATATCCAATGTGCCTCTTTGCGGTAACTTGTACTTAACCTCTTTACATTGTAAGTTACTTGCCCCTTTGCATGTTTTGGTTTTGTACCAAGTATGTGTTTGTATATGTTGTTCCTTATACCTACTTATCTTGTGTATTCAAGTAGGTGTTGGGTGTTTGGCACATCATATACTTGTGTGTTTGCTTCGAGCCTCTAATGTATATTTATGGTATCTTATTTGGCTCTTATCGAGTGATTAATGGAACATCCCATTTTGGGGGAGTGATTTGCCATTGGCACCTCACAATCCTATAAATGTGTGCACATGAGTAATACCACTTAGTATTGATATTGCAAGATTATCTAGTCACTATGTGGTATGCCATGCTCATGAGAAATTCAAATTCTATATCTCCATTAATTATCTCTAGTTGGATTTTGTTTGCCTTTTGTTGAAAAGAATTTAATATCACATTATGGGGGAGTAATATGTCTTATGCATATCACAAGCCTAGGAAATGTGAACATTTGAGGTATTGCCACTTAGAGTTGATATTGTTAATTATCTTGTTCCTAGGTGGCATGTTTGCTCAAACAAGCTCCATTCTTTCTTAAAACATTTTGTTGCTCATTTCTTTGGTCTTGGTTTGAGTAAGAATTCTTGGTGCGGTTTCACTCAAATATATTTATATGTATATCATAAGTAGGAAGCCGTTTGCTTCTAGTTACTCTAATCATTGCTTTGCATGATTGTTTGACTATTTTTGGAGCTACCAAGAATCCTTTTTCGTGCATGGTGCTTAATTTGAATATTTAACCATATGCCTTTTATTGTGAAGTTGATCTTGAATATCTTTGCAATACACCACCGGGAAATAATTCCAATATGAACTTCTTGTCTTTGACAATTGGTATTCGTATATATGTGTGGTAATTCCTCTAGATCATCTTCACCTTGGAATTTGCATCTTCTTGCCCATATTTCTTGCCAAGAAATTATTTTGACTCCCATTGTCTTATTGCCTTCTTGAGGATCTTTTTGCTTGACTTTGTCTCATCTCTTGATCCCCATCAAGTGTGTGTTGTTGTAAGACAAACCTTTTCTTTTCGGTACTTATGCCATTGTGAAAAGTGTAGAGGGTTTGGTTTATTTGTTGGAACCTTGCTCTTTTGGGAGTTAGTTATCTCATTCCTTCTTCTATGATTTATTTGCTCGAATGAGATAAATTGTTGAGCATGCTTTTATTTATTTATTCTTTCATGCTCAATAAGTTGTTAGGTTCATTTGTTGAATTTTATGAATAAATCATTTGTTGATTTGTTCCCTTGATGTCATTTGGACAAATAATGTGTTTTGCCACACCTTTTATACCTCCTTGTATTCTTGGTGTTTTTGTCTAAATCGTATCCTCTTTGGATCTTGAAAGATAGGTGCATGCATATTCTCTTTATGCTTATTTTTGTATCTTAGTTCCTTTCTTTGATCCAATATATATGTTATACTCCATCAAATCCTAAATGGCTAAGATGTGCATGAAATTCAAATTTCATCTTTAACTATGCATATATTTCTATGGAGTCTATCATATGTATTGTGGTTAGTCTAACCACTTTGGACCCAATAAGTTTGGGGACCAAGATGTACTTAAATGTTGTCTTAGGTACATTGGAGATGCAATGGATGCTTGTCTCATTTATAAGGAAGGTGTTGTCACCATATGATTATTGGAGCCAAGCTAGGATGATCGATCGGTGAACTCTTATCTACTACATCACACCATTGCTATCTCGGTAACAAGTATAACATTCATGCATACTTTTCTAGCATCCCAACTCTTGTAGGTTGGTTCTTGGCATGATAATATTTATTTGCAAATGTTGCGGTTCTTGCAAAGGTATTATAAAGAAATATCTTTATTTCACATGTGAGCAAATTGAGATGATTGCATATGATGGGAAGTATATAAAATCATGTTTATGATTCACCAATCCCAAATATGCCATTTTAGCAATTTATTGCATATTAATTCCTCAACGCTCTCTCATGTACAATATAGATAATGTTGCAAGTTGTACCCTTCTTTATTATGCTTGTTGCCTTTCAAAGCATCCCAACTATCTTTTGATCCCTTATTGCTAGTTGTGATGGCTTTGATGATTTTGCGTGGGGAGTTTGTTAATATACCATAATGGAAAATGGAGCCTTGAGCTATATATGCTGTATAGCAAAGCTATTTGGTATATTCTATGACTCTCTCTTGGATATCATGTCTTCCTTAATTTCAACTAACCTCTTGTGTATACATGTTCCTTTGTGGATTGTTCATCGTGATTTTTTGTCCACTTAGAAATGTATATGCATAAGAGTGTTAATTTCTTCCCTTGATATCCTCGTTCTTTGCCGACCATCTTTCTTATCCATTTTGTTCTTGATGGTGTTGGTAAGAACTTGATTTATGAGTGCTTGTTTATTCTTTATTGCTTCTTCTCGCACTCATATCTCGTGAATCTTTTTGGACTAAATTTAACTTTGATAAGCGTATTGATCCTTTTGTATTATTTCGTGCTCATGTTTTGTTTTAAATGATATAGAGGGAGTGAGGATTCCATGTTTGTGCATATTGTATTCAAATGCAACAAAAATTCAAATTTATGCATGGACCTTGGGGAGCTTCCTTATTTCATTTAAAGCACCTAGTAGCTCTTATCATCACTTCTTCTTGTGTCCAATTGGTTCTTTGGGTCTTTTGATTGCTTGCTTGCTTCATTTGTTGAAGCTTCCTTCACTATGTCATCTTTTTGCAATCTTTGATCCTCAATATGGTTTGACTTCCTCCAAATATTGTTAATTTGATAAGTGCATATGATTTCACTCATTTTTATGAGAAATGCATATCTTGGGGAGGACCTCATACTATATTGGCCTTCTAAATTCCTTCATCCATTTTGGCAATCGTTGCCAATGGGGGAGAAGTTTAGAGGGTTTAAGGGAAATGGTTTTTATACTTAAGTTTGGTTGTGCTTAAGTGTTTGCCTTTCATGCATCTCTTCTTTGTTAGATGTTTTGCATGGTTGAATATATAGTGTAAACTCCATCAAAGGTTTATCTTGACAATGTATGCAATGAAATTCAAGTTCATCACACGTGCATATATTGTGGGGGAGTTTGCTCTATATATTTTGGTTGCACTCACATCAACCATATTTGTTGTAGTTTATGTGAGTACAATTGATTTTGATATGCGGTAGTAGCTTCGTGTTACTTGACCATATCAAATACAACCTCTTGTATGCAATTTATTCTCGGATAAGTTGCATATTAGTTTCTATCATTCATTATATAAACCCTCTTGTTGAGATTGTCATCAATTACCAAAATGGGGGAGATTGTAAGGGTAAATTGCCCCTAAGTGTGTTTTTGGTAATTAATGACAATCCCTATGGACTAATGTTTTCATTGAGATTTTTATGAAGGAATTGTTCATAGGAATTGCTTGAAGTCTATGTGTTGGATTCAAGGCTTGAATGCCATGAAGATAAAGATATATCTTAAGTATTGGCATCAATATCATTGAATAGAAGAGATGAATCCAATATGATCAAGAAGAAGAAATAAAGATGTTGTTCTTGTGTAGAACTCAAGTATTCCATGCTCTAGCTTATGTACTAAGCCAAGGAGTCCCAAGATCTTGAGAGTTTGGTTACATGAGAAGAATTCAAGTTATGGCTCTATGTTGAGGTCACGATGGTCTCATGAGTTGAGCCATGGTTGACCAAGACTTAGAGCATGCAATCAAATGAAGAATTCCCTAAGCATCTCAAGAAGATCATATGTTTGAGGCTTGTCGTCCATTTGGTGATAATGGACTTGTGAAGATGAGTGTTAACAAAGCTATCCCATAATGGTTTATGGGGGAGCAAATTAAAGTCTTCACGAAGCAACAATGATCAAGTGAAGCATTCCGGCTTGATGAGAGCATGAAGCATCATCATCAAGATCAAGCGGGATGCTCAAGGAAAAGGTATGTCCTTGCTAGGTTTTCCTTTTACCGGTCTCAAGGTGTTTGTTGGGAGACCGGGTTATAGGATAGATAGCCGCACTATCAAGAGGGGCTTTCGGTTGGGTAACTTGATCTCATCGTCATAGGGAGCTCAATCCTTTGCATACTTTGCATCTTCCTAGTTTGTTGCTTCTTGGTGTTTCTCCATGTGAGGTTCTTGAGCTTGTTGCTAGCTTTCCAACAAGCCCAAGTTCATCGAAAACGGAATCCAAATGCATCTTCTATTGCGTTTTTGAGTTGAGAGGTTTTACCGGTTCTTCACTTTGGAAGGTTTCACACCTCTCCATATTTCGTATTTTTCCTCTTGACATTTCTTGGTGTTTCTCTTCATAAAGTTGTAGTACTTTTTCTAAGCTTTTCAAAAAGTCCAAGTTTGCTAAAAACGGAGTTCGGATGCAAAAGTTATCGCGTTTTTCGTATGAGGGTTTTTGCAGTTTTCCAAATCCGGAGTGACGTCCGGAGCTGCTCCGGGCTGCTCCGGGCTGAGCAGTGGCCGGGTACTCGCTCCGGAGTATCGACCGGAGCTGCTCCGGGCTCTGCTCCGGGCTGCTCCGGGCTGCTCCGGGATGACCGAAAAATCTCCCTAACGGGCAGTTTTCTTGCCCTATAAAAGGGGGCTTCTTCCCCAACGGTTTTGCAAGTGTTCTAGGGTGTTCTTGAGCCTTTCTCTCACCTCCATTGTTGAACCTCTTGAGCTTTCTCCCTCTCTCTTCCCTCCAATGATTCTTGCATATTTTTGAGGGATTTGGAAGAGGAGATCTAGATCTACAATCTCCACCAACTCATTCCTCCTCTAAGTGAGGGGAACCTTTGGGATCTAGATCTTGGAGTCATTGGTTGACCTCCACCCTTGTTCTTCCTCTCCAACTCCTCCATAGCATTTGTTGCTTTGGTGGGATTTGAGAGAGAAGGATTTGAGCACTTTCCCTTGTGTTCTTGCTTTGCATCCTTGCATAGTGTTGAGCTCTCCATTACGATTTGTTCGAGTGAGAGACCGTGAGCTTGTTACTCTTGGAGGGTGACCTCCTAGTTGGCTCGGTGATTGTGCCACAGTGTCCTCTTCGTGGAAGATTGTGAAGAGGCCCGGGCTTCCCCTTCGTGGGAGTTGTGAAGTGGTTGTGGAGCTTGCCATCTCCGGAGTGGAGGAAAAGCTAACCATAAGAAGGGGTCCCTAGCTTCGTGGGGGACTCGGAGAAGAAGGTGAGCCTTCGTGGCGTTCGGGGGCCTTCGTGGTTACCCGCATCTCTCCAACGGTGATTAGCTTACTTTATGTAAGTGAACATCGGGATACATCTTCGTCTCCGCGTGCCTCGGTTATCTCTATACCCGAGTTTATTTCCTTGTGATAGCCATCGTGCTTGAAGTACTTATATCTTGTTTATCACTTGTGAATTATATCTTGTGCTATCTTGCTTATATCTAGTTGTTGTTGTTGCACTTAGTTGAGCCTAGCATATTTAGGTCTTGTGCTTGAAGAAAATAAACGTTAGTTTAATTCCGCATTCCATCAAGCCAATTCCGTAATTGTTTTTAAAACGCCTATTCACCCCCCTCTAGGCGACATCTCGTCCTTTCAGCCGTGACCCATGCTTCTTCCGCCTCCTGCTCCAGCTGATGACAGGCGTGGCGTGGAAGGTGCTCGTGCCGCCAATCGCCGCGCACCGGAGCAAAGGGCACGGTGAAGACCGTGTCGGGGCATTGCATGCCTACCGCCATGCGCGCGGGCTCTGCTTCAAATGCGGTGAGCGCTGGGGTCAAGGCCATCAGTGTGCGGCCACTGTCCAGCTGCATGTGGTCGAAGAACTGTTGGACTTGTTACAGGCCGAGCATCATGACCAAGTCGGGGCTGATGACAACTCTGAAGACGATATCCTCATGTCCATGTCCAAGCTGGCTACATCTGGTGCTACTACTCCCAGCACAATTCGTCTGGTTGGCATGATTGAAGATCAAGAGGTGCTGATTTTGGTCTATTCCGGGAGTTCTCACTATTTTCTAAATGCTTCAGTTGCCGTTAAACTTCAGATTCCGTCAGAAGCAATCCCTCCTGCTCGTGTGCGTGTCGCTGGCGGGGGCATTCTCTAGTGTGATCAGCAAATACCTGATTGTGTGTGGTGGGCACAGGGGCATTCCTTCCGAGCAGACTTGCGAATTCTGGATATTGGCTATTATGACATGGTACTTGGCATTGATTGGCTGGAATCCATTGGTGATATGAATGTGAATTGGGTGCAGAAATCTCTGCATTTTCAACATGCAGGACATCCGGTTACTTTGCAAGGACTATCGTCCGTTCCCAGCTCTACGTGTTCCTCTATCTCATTGGCTCAACTTCAGGCCATGGAGAAGACAAATTTTGTGCTCCACCTGGTGGCTGTTTGTACTGCTGAAGCCACTCTTGATCAGACAAGACCACCCCTAGCTGTTCAGCATCTTCTGGAAGAATTCGCCGAGATGTTTCTAGAACCAACCTCCTTACCTGCCGCCAAAGACTGGGATCATCATATCCCTTTGATACCTGGCGCTCGACCAGTATCTGCACGTACCGTTATACACCAGAACAGAAGACTGAAATCGAGGCACAAGTCACGGCTATGCTCATGGCAGGGTTGATCCAACCAAGCGCCAGCCCTTTCTCATCTCCAGTGTTATTGGTTTGCAAGAAGGACCTCTCTTGGTGTTTCTGCATTGATTATCGCTTGCTCAATTCCATTACGGTGAAGAACAAGTATCCCCTACCGGTCATAGACGAACTGCTCGACGAGTTAGCCAATGCCTGCTGTTTTTCCAAGTTGGATTTACGTGCCGGGTATCATCAGATTTAGCAACGACCAGGCGAAGAATATAAGACTGCCTTCCGCATGCATCAAGGTCATTTCGAGTTTCGGGTCATGCCTTTTGGTCTGACGAACGCGCTAGCCACTTTTCAAGGAGCAATGAACACTGTCTTAGCTCCTCTGCTTCGCCGAGGTGTCCTGGTGTTTCTGGATGACATCCTTGTGTATAGTTCCACCATTGAGGCTCATGTGCAACATTTGCGGCAAGTGCTCCAACTCTTACAGCAACATGGACTGAAAGCAAAGCTCTCTAAGTGTACTTTTGCACAACATGAACTGAGCTACCTGGGCCATCGTATCAGTGCTAATGGTGTCGCTACTGAACATGACAAGATCAGAACAGTTCAGCAATGGCCAATCCCAGTGAATCTTAAGGAATTGCGCGGCTTCCTCGGCCTCGCAGGCTATTATCGCAAATTTGTGAAGAACTTTGGCGTCATCAGTCATCCGCTCACCGACTTGCTTAAGAAGGGTACTCAGTTTCTTTGGACTTCTGTCACAGACACGGCCTTTTGTGAACGGAAGCGTGCACTGACAGAAGCTCCTCCAGTGTTGGCACTGCCGGATTTCACCAAACGCTTTGTTGTTGAGACTGACGCAAGCAGTACTGGTGTCGGCGCAGTCTTGATGCAGGATGGACACCCAATTGCATATCTGAGCAAGGCCTTGTGTCCCAAAAATCTGGGTTTATCAGCATATGAAAAAGAATGTCTGGCGCTTCTTCTGGCCGTTCATCATTGGCGCCCTTATTTACAGCACATCGAATTCACGATTCATACAGATCAAAAAAGCTTGCTTCACCTCTCTGATCAATGCTTGAATACCCCAATTCAATAGCGCGCGTTCACCAAATTACTGGGTCTTCAGTTCATCATTCAATACAAACAAGGGCTCGGCAACCGTGCCGCGGATGCTCTTTCTCATCGTCAACATGAAGAGCAACCAGTCAGCGATGCGTTGATGGCTATCACTATCTGTCGGCCGGCATGGCTTGAAACAATTCAAGCAAGTTATTTCAACAATGCAGATGCTCAGGCTCGGCTCACTCGTCTTAGTGCTGGCGACACTACAGAGGTGGATTATGAGCTCAAGGATGGGATAATTCATTTCCGTGGTTGCATCTGGATTGGGCACGACCTGGAAACTCAGCAACACTTGGTACACGCCCTTCATTCGAGTGTTGTGGGCGAGCATTCTGGCTTTCATGCCACATACCACAGAGTGAAGCGTCTCTTTGCTTGGTCTGGGATGAAGAACACTATCCAACAGTTTGTGCGTGCATGTGCCACCTGCCAGCAAGCCAAGACCGAGCGTCATTGACGAGGTTTTAACCCAGCAATGCCCATGTTAAAGGCTTTCGATTCATGGAGCGTATGTGGGCGCTTGGCGGATTCGACGGCTTCAAACAGAAATAGGGGTACACACAAATGTACCTAGGTTTGCCCCCCGGAGGGTAAAGACCTACATCCTGCTTGTCTGATCTTGTATTGCTGGTATATTTGGAGCTGTTACAATGGTGCGTAGATGGGATCCGTCCATGGTCGAAAAAGAGATGGCCTGTGCTAGCCTATGCGTGGAATCTATGCGAGGTTAGCCTGTCTAGGGGATGCCCTTGGTGGCTTTATATATGCAGCCAGTTAGGGTTTACAAGTAGTTTTTGCCTTCTACTCCAAGTCGAAGTGACAAGGGTATAGATAATAGAGCCCGTCAGTTGAGTACCCCTGAGGCCCGTTAAGCTAGGCCCAATTGTAATACTAGTCGAAATACGAGTTCTTACCGTATGTCGATATTGTAATCTTTATCGGATTCCACCCGATCCTTGAGACCTGGCCACCTATATAAAGGGGCCAGGAGGGGACGGTGTGGGACAGATTGAAAGCAAGCCAGGTTTTACCCCCACGTTTACTTTCATAGCCACCTTGTTTGACTGAGTTTACCTTTGAGTTCATCCGACGCCCTGTCTCCCCGATCCTAAGTCCTTCATCTAGGACATTTGTCGAGTTAACCCTCGTCAATTGGCGCCGACCGTGGGGACTCTGGGCGTTGGAATCATGAATTCGATGGCTTTTTCGCTTTTAGCCAACAGCAATCCAGAAGTCGACGAAAATCAAGAGATGGAATTGACGTTCGGAAGTCTAAGCTTCTACAACGGACCTTCGGGTTCAACTCGCCTTTCGGATTCGACGAAATTAGTTCCATCGGTGGGCAAAGCAGAGAGGATGACAGCATCTAGATCATCTGTAGGCTCTTCTAGCGAGGCAAACTCGCCAGTCAGCTTAGCAGCAACAGAAAATTTGCAGGGAAAATTAGAAGAACCCGACAAAATCGGGCAAGAGACCATTGTGGAAGAAGCAATGGGCAAATCAAGGGATATTGCCAGCAGAAGCAGCGGCATCTCCAGGAGCGTACACCAATTATGCGTTATCATCACAGAAGCAGCAAAAGAAGAAAACAATCACACTGGCAACAAGGAGGTCGACATGCAAGTCGACAAAATAAGGAGCAATGGCAAGAAAGAGAAGGAGAAAGTGCATGTTTCGGCTGGATAGTGGAGAATGATCATGACAGCTATCAACCATGGGACTGATGTACCCACAGATTCAAGAAGAGAAGTTTTAATGGGGTACCAATATGCGCTACACCAGCGCAGGAAAAAGTTAAGAAAGGAAAGAGACATGCTCATGAGAAGCCGAGGTGAGAATAGTATGACAAGCAGAGAATACTGGGATGAGTAAAGTGACGCATCAGAAAGCAGCATGGAGAGGCACAAAGACCCGAAGCACAATAGAAGGACAACAGCACGTGTAGTAGAAGAAAGCTATACGAGAAGCCCAAGCGCGAACCAACCATAAGAGGAGGAAGAATTCGTACAAGAAACACCAGAAGCAGCATTGATAGCAGCACAGGCATACCTATTAACCACGCAACCAAAACCTGGTGACCCACGGGAACAAATGCATCAGGCCGCGATACGGAGCCTCGGGTTAGTAGAAGAAAAGATAAAAGGCAATATCTCAGAGAAAAAGTCGACTCACCGTAGTGAAAGGAAAAAATAAGAGGTCAAGCGCAAATCTTCGCGGAACAAAACTAGCGAGTCCTCAGAGGACGAGAAAAGCCAAAAGAGGAAGGAGGATGCAAGGAATATAATAGCACAAGCAAGGGTAAATAACTCACGTTACGCGTGGAGGGAAGAAAACTACGAAGACGATGAAAAAGAGATGGGTGCGCGATGCTTTACCCGAAGGGTTCGCAAAACGCGGGTACCCAAAGGTTTAAAGTTGCCACATGACCAAGAGAAGTATGATGGGTTGCAAGAGCCAACTCTATGGTTGTCAGATTACCTGCAAGTAGTACAGATACTAGGAGGAACAAGAGCAACAGCCATGCAAAGTTTGCAGCTACACCTCAACGGCGCAGCACGGTCCTGGTTAAACACCCTACCCAATAATTCCATTGGAAGTTGGGGAGAATTAGAGAATCAATTCGCGAGAAATTTTCGCTCCACATATAAGCGCCCAGCATCGCTAGAAGAAGTCAAGTCATGCGTATAGCAGAAAGGCGAAACACTACGTTCTTATATACAATGCTGGAGTGTAATCAAAAACTCAGCAGAAGATGTCTCCGACGAAAGAGCGATAGATGCTTTTTCGAGCGGTCTTCGTCGTACAGACCTAGTGGAAGAGATAGGAAGAACAAGGCCAAGAACAGTATCTGAGCTAATGGAAACAGCCAACAGATTCGCCGATGGAGAAGACGCGTACAATAACAAAAGGGGGCGTTCACCGGAAGTCGACAAAACAAGCAGGCAAAGGCGAAGATACCGCAATGGCGACAACCACGGAAGGAGAAATCAGATAGCCGCAGGATATGACAGAAGGAATGAAGAAGGCTATGAAAACATCGAATTTCCTACGAGAGACAGCAGGGGAAAGGAGAAGCCAAGGTACTCGGGTCCTTCGGCAGAAGATATGCTATATGGTCCTTGTCGCATCCATTACGCTTACCTAGACGGAAAAAGAGTTTCCAACCACCAGATGAAGGATTCAAGCCAAGGAGCACTACAGGGAGGAAAAAGCATATGTCAAGGATACCAAATATAGCGACTCGCAAAACAGCTGGAGTCAAAAGTATATATATCAGCAATGATCCAACCAGTACCAAAGTCGAAGAAAGAAAGGAAGAGCATATCAAGACAGGTCAACCTGGCAATAACATCACCACCAGCTACTACGAAGTATCTAAAGTGGTCCGATCAACCAGTTAGGTTCAGCAGAGCAGACCACCCCGAGGAAAGTCCCCAGACCAGGTCACTCACCAATGGTGCTCAAAGCTCAAATAGGAGGATATGATGTCGGAAGAGTATTCATGGATGCATGAAGTGGTATAAACCTAATATACGCCAGAACGTTGAAAGCAATGTGCATATCATTGGAAAATCTAAAGCCAATAGATTGTTTTTTCCATAGAATAGTACCAGGAGCCACAAATTATCCTTTGGGCAAAATAGAACTCGACGTCTGTTTTGGCGACAGCAGCAATTATCGCAGAGAAAAGCTGGAGTTCGAAGTCATGGGCTGGCCCTCACAATACCATGCAATCCTAGGGCGCCCAGCATTTGCAAAATTCATGGCAGTACCTCACTACGCATATCTCACACTCAAGATCCCAGGACCTAAAGGAACGATCACGGTACAAGGAAGCTTTGAAGTATCCAACACTTGTGACAAAGAATTTAATAGGTTGGCGCAAACCTTCGGCATGATGGCAGAGTATGCAAGGCTAAAAGGCGAAACTGACCACAACGTGCTACCCGACGTCGGGCGATCCCTGCCAGATCAGGCTTTCGATGCAACTCAAGACTCGAAGAAAATACAGGTCCATCCGACGGACCCAAACAAGACCACCTCTATAGCGGTAAACTTGGATCCCGCATAGGAAAGCGCGCTCATCGAGTTTCTCCGTGAGCGCTGGGAAATTTTCGCCTAGTGCATGAATAATACGACGATCCAAGGCTTTCGTCGTGTTACAAGGAAAGTTATATAAGAAAAGTATATCAGGCGTCCTGCAACGATGCGTCACTCCTCAAGAAGGACAAGAAATCTTAAAGGATATTCATGCAGGAGTGTGTGGACATCACACGAGTAGCAGAGCTATCGCGACCAAAGCTTTTCGAGCAGGATTCTATTGGTTAACAGCCATCGAAGACGCAAAAGACATAGTTCAAAAGTGTGAAGCATGCCAAAGGTTCGCATCTCGGCCACATGCGCCAGTGATGGCGCGGTGATGAATAGTGCCAGAGAACTTGTTGGCATGTAGTTGATGAAGTAAATGACCGGCCAGTTGGAAACCCCAAGAGCAAGGTGTGATGAATATAGCAGCAAGTTTTTCCCTCAGTAAGAAACCAAGGTTATCAATCCAGTAGGAGGACGAAATACGACTGAAGGTGATGCCCACTAGTTGCGTGATGCTCTAACAAGGGTGCCATTAACGATAACTTGTTAGCACGTCTTCAACCAGTAGCAACGTGAAACCTGCACACAACACAACCAAATACTTTGTTCCCAACTTACGATGAGGTTGTCAATCTCACCGGTTTGCTTGAAACAAAGGGTATGAGCGTATCGAGTGGAAAGCAATAGTAATATGCGAGTAAAGTAAACAGTGCGAGTAAAGTAAATAGGTGATAGCAATATAAAGGAAATAGGACCGGGGTCCACAGTTTACTAGTGGTGTCTCTCCATAAGATAAAATAATACATGCTGGGTAAACAAATTACAGTTGGGCAATTGATAGAATAAAGACAACGTGCATATGTCGAGCGGATCACTATGAGATTTACTCTGGGCATTACAACAAGATACATAGACCGCCATCCAACTGCATCTATGACTAATAATCCACTTGTGGCGAATCAATTCGAGAACTCCACAAGTATTAAGTTGCGAACAACAAATAACTGCATTAAGCAAAGTGTGTAATGTAAACAAAGCATATACCCTCGAGCATATGAATGTTGTTTTCCCCCTAGTAGCAACAGCACATCTACAACCTTAGAGGTTTCTGTCACTCCCCCAGATTAAATAGAGGCATGAACCCACTATCGAGCATAAATACCCCCTCTTGGAGTCACTAGCAACTACTCGGCCAAGATAGCTACTAACAACGGAGAGCATGCAAGATCATAAACAACATAGAGATAACATAAGATAATATTTAGCACATCAACTCAATCATAACACCAATATTCATCGGATCCCAACAAACACAACATGTAGAATTACATAAAGGTAGTCTCGATCATGTAAAGCAGCTCACGAGATCTAAACATAAAGCACATGGTGGAGAAGACAACCATCTAGCTACTGCTATGGATCCATAGTCCAAGGTAGACTACTCACTCATCGCGCCGGAGGCAAGCATGGCGATGAAGAAGACCTCCGGTGGTGATTCCCCTCTCTGGCAGGGTGCCGAGAAGAGCTTCTGGACCCTCCCGATCTTCGGGTCAATGGCGGCGGCGGATCGCGATGTGTTCTGGAAAAGTGATCGGGTATTTAGTTTTTTCCCGTCGGGGGGTCTTTATAGGCAAAGGGGCAGCGTCAGAGGTGGACCAGGGGGCCCACACCACCAGGGGGAGCAGGCCAGCCCCAGGCCGCGCCACCCTATGGTGTGGCCGCCCTCTGGCTCGGCTCTGTCTCCTCTTCGGTGTTCTGGAAGCTTCGTGAAATATCTGTACGTCTGGCTTTTGTTTCGTCCAATTCTGAGAATATTTCCTGTGTAACATTTCTGAAACACAAAAACAGCAAAAAACAGGGAACTGGCACTGTGGCATCTCGTTAATAGGTTAGTTCCGGAAATTGCATAACAATGCCACGAAGTGTAACGAAACACTAAACAAATGGTGTAAAAACAAGCATGGAGCATCAAAAATTATGGATACGTTGGAGACGTATCAGCATCCCCGAGATTAACTCCTGCTCGTCCTCGAGTAGGTAAGTGATAACAAAAGAAATAATTTTTGAGGTGACATGCACCTACACAATCTTGACCATATATGTAAGCGTTATGCGCTGGGATCAAAGAACTTAAAACATGGGCATGAAAGACATAATCTTGATAGAAGAAACTTAGCAACCATGTTATAACATGAAAAAGAACACAAACAAGAGATCATGAAAATGAAACAATGAAAGTCAAACGTGTGTTCAAATCATATGGAAAAATATACAAATGGTTTTTAGCTTGTCCTTCATGAGAGAGCAAAACATAAATGCATAGGACACCTTCAAGTTTAAGAGGGCGACTAGATACAAGTAATTTGAGAACAAGTGAAACCAACAATATGAATCAATCAATGAAAACTTTGGAACAATGCACATTATACTCAGAATGACAACTATGCTCTCTTAATGGTGCATAAAGATAGAAGGTGGAGACTCAACATAAAAGTAAAAGAAAGGCCCTTCACGGAGGGAAGCAGTGATTGCAAATTTTATAAACCTTCAAAAATTATGGTACTTACCGGCTTTGAGCTCTCATTGCCCCCATCGTAAGCATCTTGAATGGTTAAAGTTAATGCGAGTACACTTATGCTGCATATGCTTGACAAATCATAAGTTGAAAACCTCGTGTCCCGTGAATACGAATACCCAAACCTCATGCTACTCGACTTAGAGTTCCAAGCAAGCTCTTGTCATTGTAAATATATGTGTATCATCGAGAACCGCCAACGGGGTACCTCCGTGCCCGATGACATGGAACAAGCCCACATCAAAATGATAGGACAAATAGACAATGAACACCTCAGCATCTCTTTTATTTACCATTTGTATAGCTTTTTATTGCGAGATGCGTCGTCGAATGTTCACTATGGGCATGCTGTAAATTTCCACCATGAATTATGCATGGCTTAGATTAGCGGCCCAGGCGTTTCCCTAACACATATAAAAACTCCATGATCCCGCAAGATTCCCAACTTATTTCACATCGCGAGTATCCATAAACAAAAGATCACGATATCAACTCAAATGAAAGATAGTGCAATGTTGAAAGCTTGCCCCATGACGGCATGGCTGGGCTAATTCCTAACTTACAACTTGCAAGCATAACAACTCAACATAAGAGACCACAATGTCAAAATTTTAAAACGAGAAAAGTAAAGTGTGCCATCCGGTTCGTGAGAGCTTTACTGACCAATTTTCGCATAACACCAAAAAGAGTTTAATTTGAAGGATAGATAAAAGCAAGTCAAATGTACTTTGGAATAGCAAATTGCTAATAGGTATATATGGTGGACACTTTGAACAACTTGGTTTTTAGGAGTTGGATGCACTAGTAGAGCTCATACTCAGTACAAAATGAGGGCTAGCAAAAGACTGGGAGCGACCAACTAAGAGAGCAATAATGGCCATAATCATGCATAGCGACAAAGCGACATTAAAAGAAGCATAAGATGGCATCAAAAGTCAAAAACTAAATGATCATAGAGGCTTATGGCGACCTTGTATGAGTCTAACATGTGTGAGCAAGCGCCAAGTCAACCCAAATAAAGCATCAAGGAGAAAACCAAAATAATGCTTCCAAATAATTAAAACAACGCATGATTTTTTCAAAGGCTCATTAATCAATCTCAGTTATTTGAGACAAGTCATGCTACAGCAAAACCACTAAGCATACTATCAAAAAGACATCAAGCAAAACATGCAAAAGCCTAGGCCGCAGTCTACACAAGCTCCTTCTTGTACCACTTTTTTGCATAAAGCTTTTTCTCTTTTTCAACACCATTCAAACTTTTTATAACCAACTCTTTTGATGAAAACCAATATAGACCAGAGGCAAAAATACACCTTGATAAAAAGATATAATAAGATCTGAACACAAATCAAGGCGAAAATCGAAAGTTAAACGCAGTTCTAGAAAAAGAGAACACTCATTGAAATTATAAGAATGAAAAACGGAGCGTTCTTGGCAAATGAAAAGCAAGGCAACTTCTCCAAAAGGAATTTGTTGGGGTCCAACCATTTATTGCAGCAAACAAAACAAACCTAAACTGAAAACTAAAAACAACTGACGCTCCAAGAAAAATGCATAATGCATGAAGCAAAAAAAATATAGTGTGTTGAAAGGTGACATGATTTTTGCCGATGAAGAAGGGGTGCCTCGGGGGCATCCCCAAGCTTTGACGCTTGTACTTCTTGGATATTTCTTGGGGTGCTAGGCACCCCCAAGCTTGAGCTTTTGTCCATTCTTCAACTCGTCCCATCATTCTCCAATCCCTACACTTGAAAACTTCCTTCATACAAAACTAAACACAAATCTATTAGCAACATTAGTGTAAGCATAATAATGAATCAACCCCTTTTTGCTTCAGGTTTCAACTCAAAACCACCACATATAAAGTATATAATACTGTAGCAACTTCCCCAAAAGTTCCGTGATCAAAAGAACTCAAAAAGAACGCGATAAAGCGGCAAACACAAATATTGGCAGAAATCTGTCAAAACAGAACAGCTGACAAATGTCGAATTTTTAAAGGGTTTTCTATTACTCAAATCAAAAAGTGTTAAACTAATGAAAGTTTGGATATAACCTGGGGCATATGTACAAGAAATCGCAGGTCCAAAAGATATACAAAGAATTTTCACAAATTTTTACGGTGCAGCACCAAAAACTGTTTCAGGATAGCAACATCCCCAAATCTTACCTCGCTCAAATTAGAGGCTTCTCTTGGCACAAAAACGAAATAAAAATGATAAGGAGAGGTCATTACAGTAGTAATAACTTCCAAGACTCAAATAAAATAAAAAGAACTAAAAATAAAAACATTGGGTTATCTCCTAAGAGTGCTTTTCTTTAACGCCTTTGAGCTAGGCGCAGAAAGTGCGAATCAAGTAATATCAAGTGATGAAGCATCAAGCTCATTATTTGCTCTAAGAATAGAGTCAAAAAGTAATTTCTTCCTCTTTCTAGGGAAGTGTTCCATACCTTTTTTGAGTGGGAATTGATATTTGATGGTGCCTTCCCTCATATCAATGATGGCACCTACAGTTCGAAGAAAGGGTCTTCCCAAAATAATAGGACATGAAGCATTGCATTCAACATCCATGACAAGAAAATCAACGGGAACAAGGTTATTGTTAACCACAATAAGAACATCATTAATTCTTCCCAAAGGTTTCTTCTTAGCAACATCAGCAATAGGAACATCATAATAATACTTTTCAAGCGGTGGTAAATCAAGCATGTCATAAATCTTTCTAGGCATGATAGAAATACTAGCACCTAGATCACATAAAGCATGGCAATCAAAACCATTAACATGCATATCAATGATGGGTTCCCAACCATCTTCTAACTTCTTGGGAACAGAAGCTTTTTGCTTCAACTTTTCATCCCTAATTTTCATGAGAGCATTGGTAATATGCTTAGTAAAAGCAACATTTAAAGAACTAGCATTAGGGGTCAAAGCAAGCTTTTGCAAGAACAAAATAACTTCAGATATATTGCAGCCATCAACATCAAAATCATTAAAGGAAATAGAGCTATCATCTCCTACACTCCGAAAAATTTCAGCACTCTTTTGAGAAAAAGTTTGGCAGTTTTAGGCTTTTTAACACAAGGAGTGGGAGTTTTCTCTACACCAATCAAAGTAAGAGGATTGCTAGCATTAGGGGCAACATCATTAGAGGTAGTAATGGTACATACCTTCATCTTTCTAGCCATCTCATCTTCTCTTTCCCACCTGGCATGCAATTATGCTAGCATCCTAACATTTTCATCAATTCTAACTTGGATAGCATTAGCAGTAGCAAAACATTGTTCTCTTTCACATCATTAGGCAACACTTTTAATTTCAGAAGTTCGACATCATGAGCAAGGCTATCAACTTTAGAAGCAAGAATATCAATTTTGCCTAACTTTTCCTCAACAGACTTGTCAAAAGCAGTTTGCTTACCGATGAAGTCCTTGAGCATTACCTCAAGCTCGGAGGGCGCGGCCCTAGTGTTGTTGGAGGAATTGCCATAAGAGTTACCATAACCATTACCATTGGTAGAAGGATACATCCTATACTTGTTACTAGCAAAATTGTTCCTATAAGCATTGTTGTTAAAATTATTGTTTCTAATGAAGTTTACATCAACATGCTCTTCTTGGGCAACCAAAGAGGCTAAAGGAACATTATTAGGATCTACATAAGTCCTATCATTAGAAAGCATAAGCATAATAGCATCAATCTTATCACTCAAGGAAGAGGTTTCCTCAACAGAATTTACCTTCTTACCTTGTGGAGCTCTCTCGGTGTGCCATTCAGAGTAGTTTACCATCATATTGTCGAGAAGCTTTGTTACGGCGCCCAAGGTAAGGGACATAAAAGTGCCTCCAGCAGCTGAACCAAGTAGGTTCCTTGAAGAAAAATTTAGTCCTGCATAAAAAGTTTGGACAATCATCCAAGTAGTCAGTCCATGAGTGGGACAATTCTTGATCATAGATTTCATTCTTTCCCAAGCTTGAGCAACATGTTCATTATCAAACTGACTAAACTTCATAATATTGCTACGCAAAGCTATAATCTTAGCAGGAGGATAGTATCTACCAATAAAAGCATCCTTACACTTAGCCCATGAATCAATACTATTTTTCGGCAAAGACAGCAATCAATCCTTAGCTTTTCCTCTCAAAGAAAAAGGAAACAACTTAAGCTTAATAATATCACTTTCAACATCCTTATATTTCTGCATCTCACATAGCTCAACAAAATTGTTGACATGAGCTGCAGCATCATCCTTACTACGACCAGAAAATTGCTCTTTCATAACAAGGTTCAACAAAGCAGGCTTAATCTCATAAAAATTTGCAGCAGGAGCAGGTGGCGCAATAGGAGTGCAGATAAAATCACTATTATTAGTGCTAGTAAAATCACACAACTTGGTGTTCTCAGGAGTAGCCATTCTAGCAAAACTAAAAGCAGACAAGTAAAAACAACTATCAAGGATACTAATTTTTTTGTGTTTTTGATAAAACAATGCAAGTAAAAATAAAGTAAAGCAAAACTTAAAACAAAGTAAAGGATGTGCGTGCGAAACTCCCCTTGCAGAAGTCTTCTTTCCTCCCCGGCAACAGTGCCAGAAAAACTTGATTGCGTTTGATGGTGCCAAGTTGACGGGGGAACGTGTATTTGATGTAGGAGCTTCTTCTTCTTCAGTCCCCGGGAACGGCGCCAGAAAAACTTGTTGATGGCGCGGTGATGAATAGTGCCAGAGAACTTGTTGGCGTGTAATTGATGAAGTAAATGACCGGCCAGTTGGAAACCCCAAGAGCAAGGTGTGATGAATATAGCAGCAAGTTTTTCCCTCAGTAAGAAACCAAGGTTATCAATCCAGTAGGAGGACGAAATACGACTGAAGGTGATGCCCACTAGTTGCGTCATGCTCTAACAAGGGCGCCGTTAACGATAACTTGTTAGCGCGTCTTCAACCAGTAGCAACATGGAACCTGCACACAACACAATCAAATACTTTGTTCCCAACTTACGACGAGGTTGTCAATCTCACCGGTTTGCTTGCAACAAAGGGTATGAGCGTATCGAGTGGAAAGCAATAGTAATATGCGAGTAAAGTAAACAGTGCGAGTAAAGTAAATAGGTGATAGCAATATAAAGGAAATAGGACCGGGGTCCATAGTTCACTAGTGGTGTCTCTCCATAAGATAAAATAATACATGCTGGGTAAACAAATTATAGTTGGGCAATTGATAGAATAAAGACAACGTGCTATGTCGAGAGGATCACTATGAGATTTACTCTGGGCATTACAACAAGATACATAGACCGCCATCCAACTGCATCTATGACTAATAATCCACTTGTGGCGAATCAATTCGAGAACTCCACAAGTATTAAGTTGCGAACAACAGATAACTGCATTAAGCAAAGTGTGTAATGTAAACAAAGCATATGCCCTCGAGCATATGAATGTTGTTTTCCCCCTAGTAGCAACAGCACATCTACAACCTTAGAGGTTTCTGTCACTCCCCCAGATTAAATAGAGGCATGAACCCACTATCGAGCATAAATACCCCCTCTTGGAGTCACTAGCAACTACTCGGCCAAGATAGCTACTAACAACGGAGAGCATGCAAGATCATAAACAACATAGAGATAACATAAGATAATATTCAGCACATCAACTCAATCATAACACCAATATTCATCGGATCCCAACAAACACAACATGTAGAATTACATAAAGGTAGTCTCGATCATGTAAAGCAGCTCACGAGATCTAAACATAAAGCACATGGTGGAGAAGACAACCATCTAGCTACTGCTATGGACACATAGTCCAAGGTAGACTACTCACTCATCGCGCCGGAGGCAAGCATGGCGATGAAGAAGACCTCCGGTGGCGATTCCCCTCTCCGGCAGGGTGCCGGGAAGAGCTTCTGGACCCTCCTGATCTTCGGGTCGACGGCGGCGGTGGATCGCGATGTGTTCTAGAAAAGTGATTGGGTATTTAGGTTTTTCCCGTCGGGGGGGGGTCTTTATAGGCGAAGGGGCAGCGTCAGAGGTGGACCAGGGGGCCCACACCACCAGGGGGCGTGGGCCAGCCCCAGGCCGTGCCGCCCTATGGTATGGCCGCCCTCTGGCTCGGCTCCAGTCTCCTCTTCGGTGTTCTGGAAGCTCCGTGACGTCTGGCTTTTATTTCGTCCAATTCCGAGAATATTTCCTGTGTAACATTTCTGAAACACAAAAATAGCAGAAAACAGGGAACTGGCACTGTGGCATCTCGTTAATAGGTTAGTTCTGGAAAATGCATAAAAATGCCACGAAGTGTAACGAAACACTAAACAAATGGTGTAAAAACAAGCATGGAGCATCAAAAATTATGGATACGTTGGAGACGTATCAGCCAGCAGCAGAGTTACAACCAATGCCATTATCCTGGCCCTTTGCGCAGTGGGGTCTCAACATGGTGGGAAAATTGCACAAGTCCTGGCCAGGAGGGCACGTTTATATGCTGGTGGCAGTCGACAAATTCACTAAGTGGGTAGAAGTAGCTCCAAGCCGCAATAAATTTCATCAATCTATAGTCTTTCGCTTCGGAGTACCAGACAGCATAATCATAGACAATGGTATAAATTTCACATCAAAGGAGTTCAAGGACTATTGCGAAGGATTGGGAATCAAATTGAAATTTGCATCTGTAGCACATCTAAAGACAAACGGGCAAGTCAAAAAAGCCAATGGCCTAATATGTAACGGGATAAAGAAACGGCTACTGGCACCCCTTGAGAAAGCCAAGCACGCTTGGATAGATGAGTTACCCTCCATACTCTAGAGTCTACGAACTACACCCAACGCAGCAACTCAAGAAACACCCTTTTCCTGGTCCACGATGCAGAAGCTGTGCTTCCAGTTGAAATAACTCATGAAGCTCCAAGAATCGCAGCATACGATGAGGCAACTTCCACAGAAGCACTTCAGGATGATGTCGATGCACTCGATGAGGTGAGAGATGTAGCGCTCGCCAGAGCTACTCAGTATCAGCAAAATTTGCGAAATTACCATAGCAGTCGAGTTCGTCCACGATCTTTCATGGTAGGAGATCTAGTTCTACGACTCAAGAAAGATGGCCATGGAAAACTCGAGTCCCCATGGGTGGGACCTTACATCGTGACAGAAGTGATACCAGGAGGAGCTTATTGACTACAAGACAAGAAAACAGGGCAAACGAGAGTAACCCGTGGAATGCAGAGCAGCTACGACGCTTCTACGCATAGGCGAAATAAAGCGACCAAGGAGTTTTTTCGAATTATGACCCTCTGAATCCAGAACATGAGGCCATATGTCGGGTTCATTGGGTGCAATCGACAAAATGTGTAAATATTTTACTTTACACTCAGGGGCTAAGACCCTCGAGTTGTACGAAATAATATTAGCAAGTTTTGTGATTATCTGCGACATATTACAAGGTGGATTGCAACCCGATATTTCAACAGCACAATATACGGTTCAAAGGAACCCGATAAAAATGCACATACCTCGGAACCCTGATTCGTTCCCATGGTCTATTCATAAACACATAATTCCAATACGATTACAGATAAGCACGACGAAGAAACAACTGGATTACATAAAGGAGAAAACTAGTGAAACTACATTTCGGCTTTATACTCCTTCTGGCACTGGGTGCAGTCGTAGATTCTCACGTCAAACGTCGACGTGCCAACATGGAAATCAAAGGTCATGAAGAACTGATGACCCACAAGTATAGGGGGTGTATCGTAGTACTTTCGATAAATAAGAGTGTCGAACCCAACGAGGAGCAGAAGGTGTTGATGAGTGGTTTTGATCAAGGATTCACTGTAAATACTAGCAAACAGGTTTTCAGGGGTATTTGGTAATACGAGTAAATAAAGTGCGAGTAAATAAAAGACAGTAGTAACAATTGCAGCAAGTGGCCCAATCCTTTCTTCAGCAAAGGACAAGCCGGTTGTGTACTTATAATAACCAAACGTTCTCGAGGACACACGGGAGTTTCTGTCAAGAACTTTCGCTTCATAAAGCCAATAGTCTTTATTGGTTTGATAGGTGTTATGGGGGAGAACCTGTGCTAGTGCACTACCCTTACTAGGATAAATACACACTTGTGATTATACCCCTTGCAAGCATCCGCAAATACAAGAAAGTAATTAAGATAAATCTAACCACAGCCTTAAACTCTAAGATCCTACGCTCCCTGGTGCAATGGTTTCCCAACGGAGGTTTAGGTTTCTGTCACTCCAGCAACCCCACAATTGGTAGCCAAATACACAATGCATCTCACTAGGCCCATAAATGGTGAAGTATCATGTAGTCGACGTTCACATGACACCACTAGTGAAATAGCACCACAACAATATCAAACCATTAAATATTTCTCAACAATAATTCACTACTAACATCTTAACTTCTCCCATGTCCTCAAGAACTAAATGAACTACTCACAAGACATCATATGGATCATGATCAGAGGTGAAATAATGGTAAATAACAATCTGAACATAAACCTTAATTCAACGGTTCCACTCAATAGCATCAACTACAAGAGTAATCAACACCGGGAAAGTTTCCCCTATGAATATAACAAGATCCAACTCAAGATGTTACAGTGGGATGGCGTGGTGATGGTGGAGATGAAGGTGCTGGTGATGGAGATGATGATGATGATCCCGATGAAGTCCGGTGCGATGGTGATGACGATGGCGACGATCCCCCCTCTCCGGGAAGGAATTTCCCCGGCAGATTTCTGCCTGCCGGAGAGCTTTTCTCTCTCTAGTGTTTTCCGCCCCGCAGAGACGGCGGTGTCTAACTTTGAGCCTCCTCCTTGACTTAGGTTTTCGGGGACGATGAACTACGCGAAGGGGCGAGACCAGAAGTGGGCCAGGGTGGCCTCACACAGGGCTGGCGCGGCCATGGGGCAGGACGCGCCGCCCTGGCATGAGGGCCCCTCCTGGCTCCTCTCGACTCCTTCTGGCTTCCTGAGTCTTCTGGGAAAATATAATTTCCTGGTATTTTTCTGGAATTTTCCTGATCTTCAAAATATGGTCCCTTGATGGTCCTTTTTCTAGCAGAATCCTGACTCCGGCAGCAAATACTTCAATGATCATCAAACATGTGAAAATAAAGGAAATAACATAAGTATCAACTCTAAATATGAAATATATCAATGAATAACAGTAAATTATGATACAAAATAGTGATGCAAAATGGACGTATCAACCCCCCCAAGCTTAGACCTCGCTTGTCCCCAAGCGAAAACTAAACTCGGTAAACATGACCACAGGTTTATGGAGTGAAGTGTCGATAATCAAAATACGGACAAGAAGCATCACATTCACCAAGGCACAAATTATAATAGGCAGCAACTTCCCTTTATAAGATACAGACTTGCAATAGGTAAAAGGGAATCACATGTAAAGATGCACAAGGTAAACTATAATTGGCAATGGCAAACCTTAGTTCTTGGTCAAAGAACGATGAACAAGCTATTCTTTCTTTTAAACGAAGCCTTTTAAAACAGAGCTAATATAGCAAAGACCATATGCTCAACAAAATACTTTTGCATTCATAGAAAGCTATCAAAGATATATTCCTTCAGACAAAAGCATTATACAAAACAAGGAAGATAGTAAACATGATTAAACTGATCAACATATGGATGAGTGAAACATAACAACTCAAATGCTTTCTTGAGATAGAGGGGAATAGGTTGACTCAACATAAAAGTAAAAGGTAGGCCCTTCGCAGAGGGAAGCAGGGATTAAACATGTGCTAGAGCTTTTCATTTGCAAAACAGAGGTAAAAAGTTATTTTGAGAGGTGGTTGCTTTTGTCAACGACTAGCAATGGAGTTCTTGATATCTTCCATACTAAACAAGTGAGAGCGGTTCCGAGATGTTTGATTAATTGGCACTTTGGTGCTCTTTTAGCATTGCACTCCTCCCCACCTTTTTCCTTTCTCAAACCATTGCTAACCGATTCCATCGGGTGCCAACCAACTTTCACATACCATGGAGGAGTGCTTTTCTTTTTCTTTTCTTTTTGAGATTATAATGGTCTGACCAGCTCCCTTGCAAAATTAATGACGAGCAGATGAAGCTGCCTAGTCGAGGGGTACTTAATTTAGTATGGAAGATAACAAACCCATCCACTACGTCCTCATGAGCTAAAAAACAGTGGCACAAAATGAGAAGTGTTTGAAGGTTTTTGAAAGGTAGCACATGAAAATTTACTTGGAATGGCTTGAAATACCATGCATAGGAATTTATAGTGGACTCTTTTGGAAGTGACTTGTCTTTTGGGAATTGGATGCACGAGAAGTATTTCCTCTCAGTACAGGTTTTTGGCTAGCAAGGCTGGGTAGCAAGCATAAGAGTTGCATGAAATAGACAAACATACATATAATAAGAACAATCATGCAAACTCCCTTGAAGGTACAATGATTTTGACTTTAGGAATAACAATGCTTATAAGCCAAACATGAAGGATAAACTGAAGTGATGTAACTACAAGCACTTCTTTATTCTTTTCTACTCAAACCTCAAGGTAAAGTTGCTACTGTCCAAGCTAGGTTTGCCAAAACCAACTAAATTTACTCATGCTCCCCAAGTGATACCAATACCAATCAACAAGACTAGTCATACAAGAGAGATTGCAAACTAACATAAAGTGTGCGGAAAGTAAACAATAAAACTTCTCATTAATATTTTATTACCGCCACTCACACCAAGGGATACATAGACAACCAACTAAGGAGGATACTTCCAAACTGCAAACTATTGTATAAGATAACTTCTCTATTCATGATATGACTCTACTTGAAAAGTAAATGAGCAAAAGGTAATGATGTGATACCGCGGCACTCCCCCAAGCTTGGAACAAGCCAAGGGGATGCCTATACCGATGACGAATTACTCCTTGGGCGGTGGCGGTGGATAATCTTTAATAAGCTTCTCAATCAAATCTTTCAGATCATCAATCTTGTGCTCGAGGTTACGAATCATCTCAGAATTGTGCTCAACGTGGTTCATGAACCTATCAGCAAGAGAATCCCAGCTCTTGGAATTATTTCCCCATCCTTCTTCATTCTTGGAGCTTTCTATCCCTGCATTGTTAGAACGATCTATATCCCAGCCAGAGGGTAATCGTGATTTGGTCACCTTTTGAAACTGATGTTCATGAATTAGAGTATGGAAAGGATTTTGGCCTGACGGAGATGTCCGTGGAGCTAAGGTGTGACGCGGCACACCCCCTCCGGTCCTTATGCGAGCACTCTTCTTGAACTTGTCATGATCTGTCACCACCCCTATGCTGGCAATCATGGTGTTTGGCCTTGAACTTTGATCTTCCTCCTCGTCTTCACTTTCACCCTCTTCTTTCAGCCGAAAGTCCTTGGTGTCATCTTCCAGAGGTGTCTTCTCCTTGTCATCGCTTGAAGAGGCCATGACTCCCCCAAGCTTAAGATCAACTCCTGACAGAAACAGCTCGAAACAAAACATGACGAGAAAACGATATACGGACCTCGGGGACTCCGGGGGATTAAATAGGCGAAAATTATACATCGAAATGAAATCACAGGAGGAAACCGGGACGGAAACGAGTTCCGGGGTGCTCTCACACCTGGGTGGCGCGGCCAGGGGTGGGCCCGCGCCACCTATGTGTGAGAAGCCCACGGACTCCTTTTCCTGCCCGTTTTCGTCTCGTGATTTTTCATATTTAGTAAAAACAGCAAAAATATTAAAGGACGAGCTTTTCGCGAAACTTCTCTGACTAGAACTATTACCTATTCGAAAACGAACTCCGCAGGTACCTGCAATTTGTCTTGGATGAATTCTTCTGGAGAAACTATTTTAATAACGTCAACATCTTCATTATAAGAATCTCCAGAAATATAATGTTTAAGTCTTTGCCCATTCACCACTTGTGTAGAGTCATCCTTTAGTGAAGCAATCTTAATAACACCTGAGCGATACACTTCCACAATAACATATGGTCCTTCCCATTTTGAAAGTAATTTTCCTACAAAAAATCTGAGACGAGACCTATACAATAGAACTTTCTCACCAACATGAAACTCTCTCTTAAGAATTCTCTTATCATGCCATTGCTTGACTTTCTCTTTGAAAAGTCTGGCATTCTCATACGCTTCGTTTCTCCACTCATCTAGAGAACTCAAATCTAACAACCTTTTCTTACCGGCTAGTTTAAAATCTCTATTAAGCTCTCTCACTGCCCAAAAAGCTTTGTGTTCTAATTCTAAGGGCAAGTGACACGCTTTTCCATAAACCATCTTATAAGGAGACATACCCATGGGGTTCTTATAAGCAGTTCTATAAGCCCATAAAGCATCGTTTAACTTACTAGCCCAATTTTTCCTAGATCTATTGACAGTCTTCTGCAAGATAGACTTGATCTCCCTATTTGAAAGCTCTACCTGCCCACTAGTTTGGGGATGATAAGCATAAGCAATTCTATGATTGACATCATATTTAGCAAGAGTTTTTCTAAAGCTACCGTGAATAAAATGAGAACCTCCGTCAGTCATAAGATATCTAGGCACACCAAACCTAGGAAAAATAACATCCTTGAGCATTTTTAATGAGGTCTTACCATCGGCACTCTTTGTAGGTATGGCTTCTACCCATTTAGTAACATAATCAACAACAACAAGTATATGGGTATAGCCTTTTGAAGGAGGAAAAGGACCCATAAAGTCAAATCCCCATCAATCAAACGGTTCAATAACAAGAGTGTAACTCATAGGCATTTCATTGCGTCTAGAAATATTACCAACTCTTTGACATTCATCGCAACATAAAACATACCTTCTGGCATCTTTAAAGAGGGTTGGCCAATAAAAACCTGATTGTAGAACCTTCTGCGCGGTTTTATCTCCAGCATGATGCCCTCCATAGGCGCTGCTATGGCATTTTCTTAATATCTCTTGTTGCTCATATTCCGGTACACATCTTCTCATGATACCATCAACTCCTTCTTTATATAAGTGTGGGTCATCCCAAAAATAATGCCTCAAATCATAGAAGAATTTTCTTCTTTGCTGAGCTGTAAAGGTTGGAGGCAAATACTTGGAAACAATAAAGTTAGCATAGTCAGCATACCAAGGAAGGTCTCGCAAAGTTACATTTATTGCAGCCAACTGTTCATTTGGAAAACTATCATTAACAGGAATAGGATCAAAAGAAATGTTTTCCAATCTAGACAAGTTGTCAGCCACAGGATTTTCAGCACCTTTCCTATCTACAATATGCAAATCAAACTCTTGTAAAAGCAACACCCATCTAATAAGCCTAGGCTTAGCATCCTTCTTAGTCATAAGATATCTAATAGCAGCGTGATCAGTATGAATAGTAACTTTAGAATCAACAATGTAAGATCTAAACTTATCACATGCAAAAACAATAGCAAGAAACTCTTTCTCAGTAGTAGCATAATTCTTCTGAGCAGCATCAAGAGTCATGCTAGCATAATGAATAACATTCAACTTATTATCAATGCGCTGTCCAAGAACAGCACCAACAGCAAAATCACTAGCATCACACATAATTTCAAAAGGTAAATTCCAATCAGGTGGTTGAACAATAGGAGCAGTAGTTAAAGCCTTCTTAAGAGTTTCAAAAGCTTCCTTACAATCATCATCAAAGACAAATGGTACATCTTTTTGAAGAAGATTAGTAAGAGACTTTGAAATCTTAGAGAAATCTTTAATAAACCTCCTATAGAAACCAGCATGACCAAGAATACTACGAATACCTTTAACATCTCGGGGACAGGGCATTTTCTTAATTGCCTCCACTTTTGCTCTGTCAACTTCAACACCTCTTTCAGAAATTTTATGTCCAAGGACAATTCCTTCATTCACCATAAAGTGGCATTTCTCCCAATTAAGAAGAAGGTTACTTTCTTTGCACCTCTGCAAAACTTTATCAAGGTTGTGCAAACAATTATCAAAAGAAGTTCCATAGACGGAAAAATCGTCCATGAAGACCTCCACAATTTCTTCATAAAAGCCATGGAAAATAGCAGACATGCATCTTTGAAAAGTAGCAGGAGCATTGCATAAACCAAACGGCATACGTCTATAAGCATAAGTTCCATAAGGACAAGTAAAAGTGGTTTTCTCTTGATCTTCCTTCTTAACAGCAATTTGAGAAAAACCAGAATAACCATCAAGGAAACAAAAATGAGTCTTCTTAGATAACCTTTCTAGCATTTGATCTATAAACGATAAAGGATAATGATCTTTCTTCGTAACTTTGTTTACCTTCCTATAATCAATGCACATCCTATAACCAACAACTACCCTTTGAGGAATAAGCTCGTTATTCTCATTAGGCACAACAGTCATACCTCCTTTCTTAGGAACACAATGAACAGGACTAACCCATCTACTATCAGCAATAGGATAAATAATACCAGCATCAAGGAGCTTTAATACCTCATTTCTTACCACATCCTTCATCTTGGGAATTAGGCGGCGTTGATGCTCCACAACTGGCTTCGCGTCTTTCTCCATATTAATGGCATGCTGACATAAAGTGGGAGAAATCCCTTTTAAATCATCAAGAGTATATCCCATAGCTCCTCGGTGTTTCCTCAATATCTCCAATAATCTTTCTTCTTCCTTTCCTGAAAGCTTAGAGCTAATAATAACATGATATATTTTCTTATCATCTATATAAGCATATTTAAGATTATCGGGCAAAGGCTTTAATTCGAAAACCGGATCTTCTTTAGGCGGCAAAGTGGTACCAAGATCCTCCACAGGAAGGTTATGCTTGATTAATGGTGGTTGACGAAGAAGAATGTCGTCAATCTCTTCTCTTTCCTTACTGAAAACATCACTTTCGTGATCTTCCATGAATTGCTGCAAGGCATTATTAGGAGCAAGAGCAATAGAAGCAAGTTGTTCAACTCGAAAATTTTCATTAGGCGTGTCATTTTCATAAGAAGTCTTAGCAAACTTGGAAAAATTAAACTCATAAGACTCTCCATTAAACTTAGTAAAAAAATTCTCCTTCTTACAATCTATCACGGCGCCACAAGTGTTCAAAAATGGTCTACCAAAAATAATAGGACAAGTTTTACTAGCCTCCTTACCAAGTACTAGAAAATCAGTGGGGTATTTAGTCTTACCGCAAAGAACTTCCACATCTCGAACAATACCAAGAGGCCAAACAGTCTCTCTGTTAGCAAGCTGAACAACCACATCAATATCTTCAAGTTCACAAGCGCCAATCTCGTGCATGATTTCTTTGTAAAGCTCTAAAGGAATAGCACTTGCACTAGCACCAATATCACATAAACCATAATAGAATGATCTCCAATCCTGACAGAAATAACCGAACACTTGTTTTCCTATGCTTTTTAGGATGTGAGAGAATGTTAGAAGCATCTTCACAAAAAAGAATATATTCATCCCCTACGTCTTTAGTAACAAGATCCTTCAATATAGCTACAGGAGACTTAATAGTAATTTGCTCATCAGGTTCTACAGCTTTCTTAGTACTTTTATTAGACACACTTACCAAAGTAGAATACTTCTTTACCTTGGCAGGGAAAGGTGTCTTCTCAAAATAAGGTTCAGGCACAATGCTATCAACAGTACAAACTTCAGTAGCTGCAGCAGGTATATGACTAATAGAATCTTTATAAGGCGCATGATATTTGTTCCAATATTTCTTTGGAACATCAAGATAACTGGCAAAGGCCTTAAGACAATTAGCAAGTATTTGTGAATCAAGACCATAAGCAGTGCTAACACTATGAAAGTCATCGGTTCCCATAAAAGATTTAATGCATTCATAATCATAGTTTATACCTGACTTCCTACCTTTGTCATTTTCCCAACCTTCAGCATTCTCTTGTATACGGTCAAGAAGTTTCCACTTAGCATCTTCTTTCATATGAGTAAATGATCCAAAGCAAGAAGCATCCAAATAATCCTTATCAGGAAGAGTAAGCCGCGCATAAAAATTATCAATAACAATATTATTGGGGAGCTCATGAATGGGGCATTTGAGCATTAGTAACTTCAATCTCCCCCACGCTTGGGCAATACTTTCTCCATCATGAGGCCAAAAATTATATATCCGGTTACGGTCTTTATGAATTTCACTTGGAGGATAAAACTTGGAATAAAAGAGAGGTACAATATCCTCCCATGCCATAGATGGACCATCTTGGAGTAGTCGATACCACTCTTCAGCTCTGCCTTTCAATGATAATGAGAATAATTTCTTCTTGACCTGGCTTGGTGAAATACCTGCACATCTGAACAACTCGCATAATTCATGTATAAATAATAAGTGATCACCTGGATGGACGGTTCCATCTCCTGAATAGCAGTTATCCATAATACGCCCAACAATTTTCATAGGTATTTTAAAAGGATCAATTTCAGCAGGTGGTGGCTGTGGTGGTTCATCCACATGTGCAGCAGTAGTAGTAGATGTGTTTCCAAATAGGAAACCAAATGGAGAGTTCTCAATAGCAAAGTAAAATAAAAATAAAAGACAAAATAAAAAAATACTCACAGCGACGGTTACCTTTACCAATTCCACTCTTCAATAGCGCTACACTCCCCGGCAACGGCGCCAGAAAATAGTCTTGATGACCCACAAGTATAGGGGGTGTATCGTAGTACTTTCGATAAATAAGAGTGTCGAACCCAACGAGGAGCAGAAGGTGTTGATGAGTGGTTTTGATCAAGGATTCACTGTAAATACTAGCAAACAGGTTTTCAGGGGTATTTGATAATACGAGTAAATAAAGTGCGAGTAAATAAAAGACAGTAGTAACAATTGCAGCAAGTGGCCCAATCCTTTCTTCAGCAAAGGACAAGCTGGTTGTGTACTTATAATAACCAAACGTTCTCGAGGACACATGGGAGTTTCTGTCAAGAGCTTTCGCTTCATAAAGCCAATAGTCTTTATTGGTTTGATAGGTGTTATGGGGGTGAACCTGTGCTAGCGCACTACCCTTACTAGGATAAATACACACTTGTGATTATACCCCTTGCAAGCATCCGCAAATACAAGAAAGTAATTAAGATAAATCTAACCACAGCCTTAAACTCTAAGATCCTACGCTCCCTGGTGCAATGGTTTCCCAATGGAGGTTTAGGTTTCTGTCACTCCAGCAACCCCACAATTGGTAGCCAAATACACAATGCATCTCACTAGGCCCATAAATGGTGAAGTATCATATAGTCGACGTTCACATGACACCACTAGTGAAATAGCACCACAACAATATCAAACTATTAAATATTTCTCAACAATAATTCACTATAACATCTTGACTTCTCCCATGTCCTCAAGAACTAAACGAACTACTCACAAGACATCATATGGATCATGACCAGAGGTGAAATAATGGTAAATAACAATCTAAACATAAACCTTAATTCAACGGTTCCACTCAATAGCATCAACTACAAGAGTAATCAACACCGAGAAAGTTTCCCCTATGAATATAACAAGATCCAACTCAAGATGTTACAGCGGGATGGCGTGGTGATGGTGGAGATGAAGGTGCTGGTGATGGAGATGATG
The DNA here is from genome assembly GCA_007115705.1 of Dactylis glomerata. NCBI lineage: Eukaryota > Viridiplantae > Streptophyta > Magnoliopsida > Poales > Poaceae > Dactylis > Dactylis glomerata. The sequence continues at coordinate 778,135 of QXEO01000752.1, forward strand.
ATGATGATGATCCCGATGAAGTCCTGTGCGATGGTGATGACGATGGCAACGATCCCCCCTCTCCGGGAAGGAATTTCCCCGACAGATTTCTGCCTGCCGGAGAGCTTTTCTCTCTCTGGTGTTTTCCGCCCCGCAGAGAAGGCGGTGTCTAACTCTGAGCCTCCTCCTTGACTTAGGTTTTCGGGGACGATGAAGTACGCGAAGGGGCGAGACCAGAAGTGGGCCAGGGTGGCCTCACACAGGGCTGGCGTGGCCAGGGGGCAGGCCGCGCCACCCTGGCATGAGGGCCCCTCCTGGCTCCTCTCGACTCCCTCTTCTGGCTTCCTGAGTCTTCTGGGAAAATATAATTTCCTGGTATTTTTCTGGAATTTTCCTAATCTTCAAAATATGGTCCCTTGATGGTCCTTTTTCCAGCAGAATCCTGACTCCGGCAGCAAATCCTTCAACGATCATCAAACATGTGAAAATAAAGGAAATAACATAAGTATCAACTCTAAATATGAAATATATCAATGAATAACAGTAAATTATGATACAAAATAGTGATGCAAAATGGACGTATCAAGAACCCCTGATGGAGGTCATGATCCTCCGCAAATCGCGACCAGCCGCCCTTGAAGAATTGTTCACCAGCGCCATCGTACCACACCTCCACTTCGTATGGGGTTCCTCCACCAGAGTGTTCACGGAGAACTGCTTCACGTAGTTCTCGCCCGTCCATGAATTTAGTAAAATTTAGTGGCAGGCGCTGAATTTCGCGGCACTGCGCGTTGCAGATGCAGAAGAAGGAATAGATTTTGGGCGAAGAAGAAGAAGCATCAGGGGAAGGAGCACTTGAACCTGGCGCAGCAGGGGGCGCCTTGGGTTTATTCTTGCTTCCGGCCGGATGGCCGGGGCATCGCTTCACCAGAGCAGACGATGATGCTACCGCAGCTGCAGAGATAATCTTGTTTGTACTACCGCGAGGATGGCCGCGACCCCGCTTCTCCACCGGGGCGCCAAGGTTCAAGCGAGATCCATCTGCATCGGCCATGGAGACAAGTGACAGGGACGAAAAACCCTAGATGGGTTAAGAAAGAAGAAGACGATGCGGCGGAGGAAAGCACTAGTGAAAGGATTAGGGTTTTTACCCTGGTCACGAGTGCTTTATTTATAAGCACGTGCTAATGGGCCTTTGGAGCGGCAAGGCCCAAAGTATAATTTTGGGTTTTTACAGTGCAAAAAAGTACAGAGGAATTAAACGTATCAAGGGAAAAGACGCGAGCAAAAAATAAAGAAAGCAGGGAATAAGAAAGTATCTGTCAAGAAACACAAGTTCACCTCATCTTCGACTCGGGGGCTTGTGTTGCGAAGAAGAAGGAAACCCATTGCAAAGGCAAAGAAAGTCGGCAAAATTATGTGAAAAAGAAATATAAGGAACAGATTTTATCTATTTTTTTGAGCCTATACCCGAAAATTTTGGCTATAGCCTCGGGGGCTACTCCCATCAGGAGCGCTGTCGCGCACCCGATAGAAAGAAGTTGACATGAAAGGACGGAAGGAAGTAGAAAAAGGTGATAAAGAAAAAAAGTTGATGAATGCAAGGTGTATGTATAATTGGTTGCTTTTTGTCAGCAATTTTTTTTGGCTACATTGTCGACAAAATAAAATGTCGATTACTCCCATCAGGAGATATTCATGAGAAGATAACTCAAAAAGTTATGTATATTGATTCAGTCAAAAAAGGCTGCGAAATATAATTCTCGAGTTGCGTCATCATGACAAAACTCGAATGCCGTGATATATCACGAAGGTAAGACCCTAGGATCCGTCCTGTGTGGCCCGGTATATGCACATGGATGCGCTCTGCTGGTATGTATCCGTGTCTACGATGCGAAGAAAAATCCTAGTGGACGCACTTGGTACCCTGAGAACCACTGGGACTCATTCTTTGTAAGTCCTAAATGTGGCAAAAGAATGGGTTTGACCGGTTTCCCGAATTCAAGTCCAAGGGGATTGAATTTGAAGTAGGTGACAAGTATCTGTTCTGGCAGTTGACTGACCTCTTGAGCCGTCAGAGTTGTCAGGCTTGTTCATCAAAACCCCTTGCGAGATATCATAATAAGAATAAGTCGAAAGACCAATTCGAAGATTTGAAGATATGAAGAACTCAAAGAAATGATCAAGTCGAAGATTTTAAGATTAGAGATTCAACCCAAATCTGCAATTCTGGTAGAATCTCAGGGGCTACTGACAAGGGTATAGATAATAGAGCCCGTCAGTTGAGTACCCCTGAGGCCCGTTAAGCTAGGGCCAATTGTAATACTAGTCGAAATACGAGTTCTTACCGTATATCGATATTGTAATCTGTATCGGATCCCACCCGATCCTTGAGACCTGGCCACCTATATAAAGGGGCCAGGAGGGGACAGTGTGGGATAGATTGAAAGCAAGCCATGTTTTACCCCCATGTTTACTTTCATAGTCACCTTGTTTGACTGAGTTTACCTTTGAGTTCATCCGACGCCCTGTCTCCCCGATCCTAAGTCCTTCATCTAGGACATTTGTCGAGTTAACCCTCGTCACGAAGTGTTGGGCCTTGTGGGCTTCATGTATCCTTTGAGCGGGCTTCTTCCTTGACAGGAACCAGGTAGGCTAATATGAGTACCCGAGGGGCCGTTCCCTCGTCACTAGCCCCCGAGTGTCTAGTCGAGTCATAGAATCGGGTAGAGACTCAAATCTTGCCTTGAAGTCGTAGTCTTGCATGTCGTGTGTGAGGGCACCAAATGAAGTTCTTGCATGTCGCGGTCAATGGAGTCGCACGGTAGCTGAATCGTTGTGATGATGTTGTTGAATGCTTGTTGTAGGCGATGTCATTGTCGAGCCCCCTAGTCTTTGATTATTGTAAGCGAAGAGGTTGATGTTGCTGGCGTGTGGCTGAATCGTTGTGATGATGTTGTCGAATGCTTGCTCTAGGCGATGTCGTTGTCGACACGGCGGACCTGAGTCAACATGGCGTAAAGTCTTCGGCGTCGAGCTGGAATGTGTCGAACCAAAGTTGACGTAGCAAACGGAGCGCCGTCGATGATTTAGAAGGCTGCTAAAGTTAACAGCGTAAGGCGTAGCCCCCGAGTGTGTTGCTAGCATTGGGTTGGAACACGCAGCTCCCGAGCGTGTTGCCAACGTCGGGGCGAATGAATACCAATGCGAGGCGCAGCCCCCGAGCGTGTTGCCAACACCGGGACGAATGAGTACCAATGCGAGGCGCAGCCCCGGAGCGTGTTGCCAATGCCGGGGCGAATAAATACCAATGCAAGGTGCAGCCCCCGAGTGTGTTGCCAACGCCGGGGCGAATGTATGAGTGGAACTAGCGAGACCTCGAAGCATGTTGGGTGAAGGCGTGGTACCCGACGCGTCCGTTAGGATACTTAGAGCGTCCGTAGGTTTGGAAATTATCTCAGCAGAGCGCGTATAGCTGCATTGCTGGGCCAACAGTATTGCTAACTGTGGACTTAATGCGTCCGTAGGCACGAAAATTATCTCAGCAGAGCGCGTATAGCTGCGTTGCCGGGCCAACAGTGTTGCTAACTGTGAACTTAATGCGTTCGTAGGCACAGAAATTGTCTCAGCAGAGCGCGTATAGCTGCATTGCCGGGCCAACAGTGTTGCTAACTATGGACTTAATGCGTCCATAGGTACAGAAATTGTCTAAGCAGAGTGCGTATAGCTGCGTTGCCGGGCCAACAGTGTTGTCAACTGTGGACTTGACGCGGAGGTCGAAAGTCCTTGGCGCGGGGGTTGAAGAATCTTGACGCGGAGGTCGAAGGTCCTTGGCACGGGGGTCGAAGAATCTTGACGCGGCGGTCGAAGGTCCTTGGCGCGGGAGTCGAAGAATCTTGATGACACGGGGGGTCGAATTTCTTGACGATGCATGGGTCGAATTTCTTGACAACGCGGGGGTCGAATTTCTTGATGACGCGGGGTCAAATTTCTTAACGACGGCGGGGTCAAAGTTCTTGACAACGTAGGGGTTGAATTTCTTGACAACACGGGGGTCGAATTTCTTGACAACGACGGGGTCGAATTTCTTGACGACGGCGGGGTCGAATTTCTTGACGATGGCGGGGTCGAATATCATGGTGACGGTAAGGTCGAATTTCGTCATGACGTAGGGGTCGAATTTCTTGATGATGTAGGGGTCGAATTTCCTGATGACGCAGGGGTCGAATTTCCTTCTCGAAGGTCATATCGACAGCGGTGAAGATCTTGATGCTTGATTCGAAGGTCATGACGATGATGTCGAAGATCTTGGCGATGGATTTGAAGGTCATGGCGATGAAGTCGAAGGTCATGATGATGGAGTCGAAAGTCGTGAGCGTGAGCTTCCACTCACAGAGGCGATGTGATGTCGAGCCCCGAGCGGTGCCGAGTGCGCAACGGCGAGCCCCCGAGCGAGGCGAGTGTGCAATGGAGAGTCCCGATATCGAGCCCCCAAGCACGGCGGCGGCGATGTTGCTCAGACCGCAGTCGATGAAGTAGCGGCGGCAGACTTGGTGCGAACGAAGTTGCGACGTCGTTGGTGCCGGTCGTGACGTTTGTACATCAATCTACACACAAAGTAGAGTAGACTGCGGGCCCAAGAAATTTTCTCGTAAAGTTAAATTTAGAAAAAGTGCAAATAATTAGATGGATATCACATAGTATTTTTTAGAACTTGATGCCGCCGTAGATCGATGAGCCCGAACGAAGTCGCCGCAGCCTGCTCAGTCAGACCGAGTCGCCGAGGATGATGGCGTTGATGTACAAAAAACTAGTTGATCCATGAGCATGCTGTCCATTCGGCTGATCGGAGATCTGCAAAATGGTGTTTTACCGGTCGAGAGCGTGCGGCACAACCAGCTTCATGATCACGCGCAGGTATCTTGAAGATGATTCGAAAATTCGATCTGGCGAGCGGCCCTGCATGGGATCAACCTGTTGTCGCCCGATCCAATCTTGCACCAAGACAAATCCATTGCTCTAAGCAACTAATGCACAAATAACCTTGTATGCATGCGGGGGATTAGGTCCAAGTAAAATAATTGATTAGTAGATTTATCCATGAGAGAGGAGAATAAGATTTGACTAGGAAACTTATCAGCCGTGGTAGCACGTGACCGATCGAGCGCACTGGAGCTTCTCATGTACAGGTTGTTGACCTGCGGAAGCATAAAGAATCTTGTGGCGCATCCGCACTTGATAGAGCTATGGCCTCTGATGGACGCTCGACACCCGCGCAAGTTGATCTTCGTATCAATTGCAGTAGATGTCGGAGAAGAGGACGAATAGCTGGATGCGATCTGGACAGCGGTGATCTTAATGAAGGAGCCGGCGAGCCCGTAGATCCAGCGCCCGCCATTCCCATGGTCGGCGCCAATTGACGAGGTTCTACCCGGCAATGTCCATGCTTGAGGGCTTTCGAGACATGGAGCGTGATACGTCTCAAACGTATCTATAACTTTTGATGCTCCATGCTTATTCTTACACCATTTGCTTAGTGTTTGTTACACTTTGTGGCATTTTTATGCATTTTCCGGAACTACCTATTAACGAGATGCCACAGTGCCAGTTCCCTGTTTTCTGCTGTTTTTGTGTTTCAGAAAAGTTATACAGGAAATATTCTCAGAATTGGACGAAACAAAAGCCGAACCTCATATTATTTAACGAAGCTTCCAGAAGACCGAAGAGGAGACGGAGGGGGGCCACACAGTAGGGCGGCGTGGCCAGCCCCTGGCCCGCGCCCCCTATGTGTGAGGCCGCCCTGGTCCACCTCTAACGTTTCCCCTTCGCCTATAAAGACCCCCCGAAGGGAAAACCCTAAACACCCGATCAATTTTCCAGAAACACATCGCGATCCGCCGCCGTCATCGACCCAAGATTGGGAGGGTCCAGAAGCTCTTCCCGACACCCTGCCGGAGAGGGGAATCGTCACCGGAGGTCTTCTTCATCGCCATGCTTGCCTCCGACGCGATGAGTGAGTAGTCTACCTTGGACTATGGGTCCATAGCAGTAGCTAGATGGTTGTCTTCTCCACCATGTGATTCATGTTTAGATCTCGTGAGCTGCTTTACATGATCGAGACTACCTTTATGTAATTCTACATGTTGTGTTTGTTGGGATCCGATGAATATTGGTGTTATGATTAAGTTGATGTTCTGAATTTTATCTTATGCTATCTCTATATTGTTTATGATCTTGCATACTCTCCGTTGTTAGTAGCTATCTTGGCCGTGTAGATACTAGTGACTCCAAGAGGGGGTATTTATGCTCGATAGTTGGGTTCATGCCTCTATTTAATCTGGGGAAGTGACAGAAACCTCTAAGGTTGTAGATGTGCTGTTGCCACTAGGGAGAAAACAACAATCTTGTGTCTAAGGACATCGGTTTTGTTTATGTTACACACTTTGCTTAATGCAATTATCTGTTGTTCGCAACTTAATATTCACGGGGTCCTCGGATGATTCCTCGTCGGTGGATTATTAGTCATAGATGCAGTTGGATGGCGGTCTATGTATTTTGTTGTAATGCCCAGAGTAAATCTCATAGTGATCCTCTTGACATATGCACGTTATCTTTATTCTATCAATTGCCCAACTGTAATTCTTTTACCTAGCATGTTGTTATTTATCTTATGGAGAGACACCACTAGTGAACTGTGGACCCCGGTCCAATTTCCTTTACATTGTTATCACCTGTTTACTTTACTCGCACTGTTTACTTTCTTGCATACTACTATTGCTTTCCACTTGATACACTCATTCCTTTGTTTACAGCAAATCAGTGAGATTGACAACCTCATCGTAAGTTGGGAGCAAAGTTCTTGGTTGTGTTGTGTGCAGGTTCCACGTTGCTACTAGTTGAAGACGCGCTAACAAGTATCATTAACGGCGCCCTTGCTAGAGTGTCACGAAGCTAGCAAGCATCACCTTCTGGAGTTTGGCTTTTTCCTACTGGACTGACAAACCTTGGTTTCTTACTGAGGGAAAATTTGCTACTGTGCTCATCATACCTTCCTCTTGGGGTTCCCAACTGGACGGTGATCGACATCAACACCGTGCCGCATCAAGCTAATTTTCTGGCGTCGTTACCGGGCAAAAAGAAGACTTCTGCAAGGGGAGTTTCGCACGCACATCCTTTACTTTGTTTTAGTTTTGCTTTACTTTATTTTTGTTTGCATCGTTTTATCAAAAACAAACAAAAATTAGTTTCCTTATAGTTGTTATTTCTGTGCTTTTAGTTCATTATGTTGTTCCCTAAGTACGTTTTGGAGGACATCTTAGTAGGTAGTGGTTCTATTATTGGGAAAAGTAACATCGAGGAGTTCTTTAATCATATTAGTATGCATAAAGATGTTGAGGATAAGTCTTTAGCCGAACTTGCTCCTAGTTATGAAGTTGCTTCTGCTTATTTAGTTCACATGTTGGAAGCTAGGTTTGCTAGCCATAATCCTTTTATACAACACATGTTTCTTAAGCTTCATGATATTGAAGACCTCGAAAAGAAAGAATTTATCTTGGAGACTTTGCGTAGAGAATTTAGAGATGTTGCCATTGAAGTTAGGAAAGTTTTTAAGCATTTTAATAACCTTGGCTCGCATGTAGAGGTTGTTGGTACAAACAATGAAGAAACCCAAATACCAATACCTAGCAAACTCTTAGGATTGTATGAAGCTTTTGAAAATAATTTTGATTGGATCTGTCCCAAAAATCTTTTTAGTGAATTGAGTGAACCAAAGCGTGATCACAAGGAGTCTTCAAAAACTTATGTGGATGCAATACAATGCCTTATTGAAAAGACTTCTGCAGTTGATCTTAATGCTTCTTTCGAAAATACTTGATTTGCACTTCTGCGCCTAGCTCAAAGGCGTTGAAGAAAAGCACTATTGGGAGATAACCCATTGTTTTACTTTCAGTTATTTTTCTTTTATTTGAGTATTTTAAGTTATTACTACTTTAATGACCTCTCCTTATCATTTTTATTTTGTTGTTGTGCCAAGAGAAGCCTCTAATTTGAGTGAGGTAAGATTTGGGGAAGTTGCTGTCCTGAAATAGATTTCGGTGCTGCACCGTAAAAATTCGTGAAAATTCGTAGAATATCTTTTTGACCTGAGATTTCTTGTGCATATGCCCCAGGTTATATCCAAACTTTCATTAGTTTAACACTTTTTGATTTGAGCAAAAGAAAACCCTCTAAAAAATCGACCTTTGTCGGCTGTTCTGTTTTGACAGATTTCTGCCACTATTTGTGTTTGCCTCTCGATCGCTTTATTTTTGAGTTCTTTTGATCATGGAACTTTTGGGAAAGTTGCTACAGTGGTATATGCTTTATATGTGGTGGTTTTGAGTTGAAATCTGAACCAAAAAGGGGTTGATTCAGTATGCTTTTTGGAAGCAATGTTTATGGAAACTAATGTGACACTAGAAGTGGTCAATGTTTCCTTTGTAAGCAATTTATAATATTTACTGGAAGCAATGTTGGTACAATTGGATATTTGTTGCATCTTTTCTATCGTTGCAAATAAAAAGCAGATGATCACAACTTCTAGTTATCTTCGAAGCAATCTCATTGGCCAACAGAAGCTAAACCTTCCTGGTAGGAAGCAAAATTAAGTAGCCCTCAAAATAAATTGTACCACGCTTAAAAAGTTGCTACCATTAACGGAAAACAAAGCTTCCATGGCATAAAAAGTATGTTCCCGTAACTGAAAAAACATTTTAATTTTTTTGTATGTGTCAACCGAAAACAAGTCATACTTTTCCATAATTTTTCTTTCTAAAAATCAGGGGTTCGCTTGGACAGATTGGCTTTTTAATTAGAAGTAGTTATTACCAAGAAAGTAATCAAAGCTCAACAACCGCGTTGGTCACATGCATGCATGATGTAGGACAAGCGCTCGATCTACTTCCATCGTACGGCTAGAGAGGAGTCCGATAAATAGCCAAGATCGGGATCCGATCCCTAGTGCTCCCCAAGACTTTAAGCATCGCTACCTTTTGTAGTCAACCCATTGAATTTGTCCAAACTTATTTATGACAAATCGAGCTTTTATGCCTTTCATTAAAGATTCATTTCTTACTTATAATCTTGCATTATTTAAAGAATTAAGTAATACATTTTACTTAATAAGATCGAGTAACAATTAACTATTAAATGTAATCTATAAGTTGACTCTAAGTCATTTCTCGCATTTAGGTCTGCCATCTTTTCTTCATGGTTTGTAGGTATGTCTAGTTTTAATTACTCGATAAGTAAATCATGAATTCCTTCTTGTGAACCGGCGCAATTTTATTCATAAATCCTATTTAATAAAGGACTTAATTATATGATCTCTATCATTAATTTCTCTTTTCTAATATAGACCTTCGCTCTAGAACTTATTCCATTACGCTATTATGATATTATAAAGATAAATTCAATTAGTTTAATTGATCCTTTATTTTATTCCAATTAACACTTTTACCGAGAAAACATTTTCTCTAAAGTGCACCAGTATCTTTTGCAACACAAATTTTGCATCTTTTGGTTTTGAGAAGACATGTCCATATTCACATAAGAACTTTTCATGAAGAATATGTCTCAGTTTCGAATTACCAAGAGTAACTGGAAGTCTCTCTATAAATCACAGTATAACTCATATAGTATTATTTATATGGCTTCCTAATTATTTAAAATGGAGTTATTTTAATGTGCTACTTTAAATGATAATTAAATGCCACAATAGATGATTTATTTTATTTCTTAAATAATGTCCAATTGAATATGATTTTAATGCACAAACTTTTCAACAACTTGAATTGTTTTAGCATCATTATTTGTTGAACTCATTCATCAAATTTCTTCCAAATCATAAGCTTTTACCTTAGTAATTTTCTATTGAATCAATTTGACTTAGTTTAAATCTTTCTTTATTCTTTTAAACTATTTGTACAACTCAAATAATTCAATTTATTTAGCAATCTGAATAATTACTAAATCTTTACTAAAGAATTTGTGAAATAATGATATATTTTAATTTTATGAAATACTACACATCATTTATGCATAATATCAATACTTGTGTATTTTACACTTTATACGAAGTGTTTTAACCATTTCAATAAATGAAGTGTGGATCGTATGTGAGATTGATCAATTATCAAAAACACATTTAATTCCATCGATATGAAATTACCACAAACATATATGTAATTGATACAATTCAAAACATATATTCAAATCTCATCGCTATGAAATTCGCATAAGTATTTTCATAAAAGAACTTAAATCTTTATTAAGCGCAGACAATATATAACAAAGACTTTGAATCATTACTTTATAAATGCTTGTAATTATATCAACAAGAATTAAATAAGAATAACTTATTCATAATCATTATGATCCAAAAGACTTTATTCATGGCACCAAAACAATGGATTTGTTCATTACACACGAATAAATTTGTCTCATAAACCTGAGACAATCACAAGGTCTGTAACTCAAATCGATTACAAAACTTTTATTCAAATTCCTAAAACTTGAAGATAAATGTCGAGGTAGATTGGCGCCGGTAAACATCAAGCATGCCCTCTTAGGGGTGCCATGGCCATCTCCTCCACAAACACCTTAATCCGCAGGTCCTGTTTTCACAAAACTGGAATTAGTATCATATACTCAAAGCTGCATAAGTGTTTATGAAATATTTATAACATTGCATATCTCATATACCTGCCAGATCGACGATCTCGCCTTGAATGGGTTCCACCTTCAAGGTCCTCACCCTTGCCACGAGCTCATGGAAAGTGGCTGATTCACCTCCTATTACAAAGTCTTCAACAAATCTCCTACATCTAGGAGGTAGCGAGCGAAGTACTGCTCCGTTGGCCAAAGGATCTGGTATCTCATGATCAAACTCCAGAATCAAGCGCCTATGGATTCCATGCATCTTAGCTAGATGTAAACCCACACTGGTGTGTTCCTCCATCTTAAGTGAGTAGAACTCATGCAGACAATTATACACCATCAACCTAAAGGGTTTCACATCATAGAAAACAAAAAAATTCCTACGAAGAAGAATAATAACAAGCCAAGATCTGATCTATGAGATGCAAAACAATGAGCGGGGAAATCAGATCTACATAACCTTGTAGATCGCACAGCGGAAACGTTCAGATGAACGTGGTAGCGTAGTCGTACTAGCATCTCCTCCTCGCGATCCGATCTGATCCAAGCGCCACAACAGGCGGCACCTCCGAGCGGTGCACACGTACAGCGAAATGACTCCTCATCCTCCTCAGTCCAACAAGGTGTGGTGGAGTGGTAGATGGGATTAGCAGCACGACAGCGTGGTGCTTATGGTGGAAGAGTATCGGCGGGCATGGCTACGCCTACGCGCACGAAGTGGAAGAAGAATCGGCAAAGGAACTAGTCAAACTAGGGCAAGAAAAGACTAGAGAAGACACAACGGACAGTGGCAGCGCGGCTTGATGTCTACGAATGCTTCTATTCTTGTAGACAATATTGGGCCTCCAAGTGCAGAGATTTGTAGAATAGCAGCAAGTTTCCCTTAAGTGGATCACCCAAGGTTTATCGAACTCAGGGAGGAAGAGGTCAAAGGTATCCCTCTCAAGCAACCCTGCAATTAAGATACAAGAAGTCTCTTGTGTCCCCAACACACCCAATACACTTGTCAGATGTATAGGTGCACTAGTTCGGCGAAGAGATAGTGAAATACAAGTAATATGGATGATTATGAGTGGTAATTGCAATCTGAAATAAAAAATTGCTGCGAGCAAACATGTAGAAGAACTAGTTGTAAACAGTGTTTCAATGCTTAGAAACAAGGCCTAGGGACCATACTTTCACTAGTGGACACTCTCAACAAAGATAACATAATTGAACACATAAATATCTTTCTTCACTATGCTACCCTGAACTACTCTCTGGTTGGATAACGAACACTAATCCAAGCATAGGGATATAAGAGCACTCCTTAAAGTTCGTATTACCCAAACTAGATTGCCCCACACCATCACCTTGAGTGCACTAGATGGTTCCAACAAACACCACAATTCATAGAGACATCCAACTCAAATAATAACTCATGATAAGTATTACTGTAAAATTTAGCCTAAGAGCCACACACGATGCGCACACTGTCAACTTCACATCATGGGACAAGGTGTATCCAAAGATTACACTAATAAAACCACTTGAGTAGCATAACAGATGAAGAGTAACATCTATGAATTCAACTAGATAAAAAGCTCATGATCACATATAGATCACACCATGGGAGAGAGAGATGAACTTCTGGTAGAGCCCTTAGCCTCGGGGGAGAACTACTCCCTCCTTATCATGGGAGACAGCAACCACGATGAAGATGGTGGTGAAGTCGATGGAGATGGCTCCTGGGGCAATTCCCCGTCCTAGTAGGATGCCGGAACAGAGACTTCTGTCCCCCAAAATTGGTCTTCAATGGCGGCAGTGATGCGGAACTTTTCGTGGATGGATGCCAATTCTTTTAGGGTTTTCATGTCGGAGGGAATTTATAGGCGGAAGGGCGATGTCAGAGGGTGGCCAGGGGGCCCACACCACCTGGTGGTGCGACCAGGGGGTGACCCGCGCCACCCTATGGTGTGGCCAGCCCCTGGCCCTCCCCCGTCTCTGCTTTGGACTCCGTCTTCATGTCAGGAAAAATAGGAGGTTTGGCTTTCGTTTTGTCCAATTCCGAGAAAATTTCATGTGTAACTTTTCTGAAATACAAAAATAGCAGAAAATAGGAACTGGCACTGTGGCATCTTGTTAATAGGTTAGTTCTAGAAAATGCATAAAAATGGCACAAAGTGTAAACAAAACATAAAGCAATTGGTGTAAAACAAGCATGGAGCATCAAAAATTATAGATACGTTTGCAACGTATCAAGCATCCCCAAGTGACAAGGGCATAGCCAATAGAGCTCGTTATCTTTGTACCCCTGAGGCCCGTTAAGATAGGCCAAGTCATATGCATAGTCAAAATACGAGTTGATATCGTATACGGACACTGTAATTTGTTTTGAACCTGACCGGATCCTTGCGACCTGGCCACCTATATATAGGGGCCAGGAGAGGCCGGCCAGGGACAAATTGAGATTGAGCCAATTGAGTACCATGCTTATTATCGATACATGCATAATCACGCATTGTTTGACTGACCTCTACCTTCGAGTTCATCCGACGCCCTCTTCCCCCAATCTTAAGTCCTTCATCTAGGACATTTGTCGAGTTAACCCTCATCAATTGGCACCGACCGTGAGGACTCTCGGCGTTGGAATCATGAATTCGACTGCTTTTTTGCTTCTAGCCAACAACAACTTGAAAGTCGACGGAAACGAGATATCCTTCGGGACCATAGATTTTCAACTTCATCCACCAACCGTTACTCCAGTCTTTGCAAGGTTGGATCAAGAGATGGACCTAACGATCGGAAGCCTAAACTTTCGCATCGGTTCTTTGGGTTCGACTCGCCTCTCAGATTCGACGAAATTGGATCCGGCGGTGGGAAAAACCATGACAATCGCAATGTCAGAATCATTGGTAGGCTCTTCCAGCGAGGTAAACTCGCAGGTCAGCTTTGCAACAGTGGAAAAAAGAGAAGAAAAAATCGAAGAACTCGACAAACTCATGGGAAACCTCGACATAGGCAATGGGTCACTTTGATCTTGACCAGAAGGACTTCACCACCCGAAGCGGCGGTGTCTCCGGCAATATACACCAGGTATGCGTCTTCATCACTAAAGCAGCAGAAGAAAACAATGACGCAGACAACCTAGTAGTCGACACACAGGGAAACAAACCAAGGAGTGATGTCTACGCATGCTTCTATTCTTGTAGACAGTGTTGGGCCTCCAAGTGCAGAGGTTTGTAGAACAGCAGCAAGTTCCCCTTAAGTGGATCACCCAAGGTTTATCGAACTCAGGGAGGAAGAGGTCAATGGTATCCCTCTCAAGCAACCCTACAATTACGATACAAGAAGTCTCTTGTGTCCCCAACACACCCAATACACTTGTCAGATGTATAGGTGCACTAGTTCAGCGAAGAGATAGTGAAATACAAGTAATATGGATGATTATAAGTAGTAGATGCAATCTGAAATAAATATCGCTGCGAGCAAACATGTAACAGAACTGAATGTAAACAGTGTTTCAATGCTTAGAAACAAGGCCTAGGGATCATACTTTCACTAGTGGACACTCTCAACAAAGATAACATAATTGAACACATAAATATCTATCTTCACCATGCCATTTTAAACTATTCTCCGATGGATAACAAACACTAATCATGTGTAGGGCTACGAAGCACTCCTTAAAGTTCGCATTTCCCCAAACTAGATTGCTCCACACTATCACCTTGAGCGCACTAGGTTGTTCCAACAAACACCAACAATTCATAGAGACACTAGCCAAAGAGACACACATAATGCGCACACTGTCACCTTCACATCATGGTACAAGGTGTCTCCGAAGATTACTATAATAAAGCACGGGAGTAGCATAGTATATGAAGAACAATATCTACCAATTCAACTAGATACAAAACTCATGATCACATATAGATCACATCATGGGAGAGAGAGGTGAACCACATAGCTACCGGTAGAGCCCTCAGCCCCGGGGGAGAACTACTCCCTCCTCATCATGGGAGACAACAACGTTGAGGGAGATGGTGGTGAAGTCGATGGAGACGGCGGTGGAGGTGATGGAGTTGATGGAGATGGCTCCGGGGGCACTTCCCCGTCCCGGCAGGGTGCCAGAACAGAGACTTCTGTCTCCTGAAATTGGTCTTCGATGGCGGAGGTGCTGCAGGACTTTACTGGGAAAAACGCCGATTGATTTGGGGTTTTCGCATCGGAGACCTTTTATAGGCGGAAGGGCAATGTCAGAGGGCAGCCAAGGGGCCCCACACCTGGTGGTGGCACGGACAGGGGGCACCCGCGCCACCCTATGGTGTGCCAGCCCCTGGCACCCCTCTGACTCTCCTTCGGACTTCAGTCTCGTGTCGGGAAAAATAAGAGGTTCGGGCTTCGTTTCATCCAATTCTGAGAATATTTCCTGTGTAACTTTTCTGAAACACAAAGAAAAACAGAAAACAGGGAACTGGCACTGTGGCATCTCGTCAATAGGTTTGTTCTGGAAAATGCATAAAAATGCCATGAAGTGTAACAAAACACAAAGCAAATGGTGCATAAACAAGCATGGAGCATCAAAAATTATAGATATGTTTGAGACGTATCAAGCATCCCCAAGCTTAACTCCTGCTCGTCTTGAGTAGGTAAGTGATAATAAAACAATAATTTTTGAGGTGACATGCACCAACAAAATCTTGATCAAACAATGTAAAGCATTGAGTGCTGAGATCAAAGTACTCTAAACATGGGCATAAAATTCATAATCTTGACAATAAAACTTAGCAACCATGTTATAACATGAAAATTAACACAAACAAAAGATCATGAGTAATAATGCATTGAAAGTCAAGTGTGTGTTTCGAGCATATAGAAAAACATAGAAAAGTGGTTTTCAGCTTGTCCTTTATGGAGTTGCAAAACATAAATGCATAGGACACCTTCAAGTTTAAGAGGGTGACTAGATACAAATAATTTAAGAACAAGCAAAACCATAATCATGAATCAATCACTAATAAATTTTTGGACTATGCACATTATACTCAAAATGACAACTATGCTCTCTTAGACGGTGCATAAAAGTAGAAGGTGGAGACTCAACATAAAAATAAAAGAAAGGCCCTTTGCAGAGGGAAGCAGTGATTGCAAGTTTTGTAAACCTCCAAAAATTATGATACTTACTAGCTTTGAGCTCTCATTGCCCCCATCATAGGCATCTTGAATGGTTAAGGTAAATGCGAGTACAATTATGAAGCATATGCTTAACAAATCATAAGTTGAAAATCTCATGTCCCGTGAAATACGAATATCCAAACCTCATGCTACTCGACTTAGGTCCCAAGCAAATTCTTGTCATTGTAAGCATACATGTTTCATTGAGAACACAAACGGGGTACCTCTTGCCCGATGACATGGAAACAAGCCCACATCAAAATGACAAGACAAACAGACAATGGACACCTCGACATCTCTTTTATTTACCATTGGTATTGCTTTTTATTTTGAGATGTGTCGTCGAATGTCCACTATGGGCATGCTATAAATTTCCACCATGAATGATGCATGGCTTAGATTAGCGGCCCAGACATTTCTCTAACACATATACAAACTCCATGAGCTCAGAAGTTTCCAACATATTTTACATCGCCAGATATCCATAAACAAAAGATCATGATATCAACTAAATAAGAGTAAGTGCAATGTTGAAAGCGTGCCCCATGACAGCATGGCTGAGCTAACTTCTAACTTACAACTTGCAAGCATAACATCAACATAAGAGAGCCACAATGGTCAAATTTATTAAAAGCAAGAAAGTAAATGTGCCATCAGGTTCGTGAGAGCTTTACTGACTAATTTTCACATAACAAAAAGTTTAATTTGAAGGATAGATAAAAGCAAGACGAATGTACTTGGAATAGCAAATTGCTAATAGGTAGATAGGGTGGACACATTGGAAAACTTTGGTTTTGGGGAGTTGGATGCACGAGTAGAGCTCATACTCAGTACAGATGAAGGCTAGCAAAAGACTGGGAGCGACCAACTAAGAGAGCAATAACGGCCATAATCATGCATAGCGATAAAACATTATTAACCAAAGCATAAAGTGGTATCACAAGTCAAAACTCAAATGATCATAGAGGCTTGAGGCGACTTATTTGTAGTCAAAGATAGTGTAAGCATGCGCCAAGTCAACCCAAATAAAGCATCAAAGGAGAAAACCACAATAATATGCTCCCATATAATAAAAACAACGCATGATTCTTTCAAAGGCACATTATGCAATCTCAGTCATTTGAGACAAGTCATGCTGCAGCAAAAAGTACTAAGCTTACTATCAAAATAACATCAAGCATGATATGTAAAAGTCTAAGCCACAGTGTAAACAAGCTCCCATTTGTACCACTATAGGCATGAAACTTTTTTCTCTTTTCCAACACCAATCAACCTTTTTGAATCAACTTTTAAAGATGAAAACCATCATAGACCAGAGGTCAAAATACACCTTGACACAAAGAAATAGCAAGATCTGAACAAAAAATCAAGGCTAAAAACGAAAGCTAAACGTAGTACTAGAAAAAGAGAACACTCGTTGAACAAAAAGAGTGAAAACTAGAGTGTTCTTGGCAATGAAAAACAGAGTGCATCTTCTCTAAAAGAAATATGTTGGGGTACAAACATTTATTGAAGCAAACAAAAAAAAGAAAACTGAAAGCGAAAGTAAAGAAGCTCCAAGAAAAACGCATAGAATACGAAGCAATAAAAATATAGTGTCTTGAAAGATGACCTGATTTTTGCCGATGAAGAAGGGGTGCCTCGGGGCATCCCCAAGCTTTGATGCTTGTACCTCTTGGATATTTCTTGGGGTGACATGGGCATCCCCAAGCTTGAGCTTTTGTCCATACTTCATCTCATCTCATCATTCTCCTTTCCCTACACTTGAAAACTTCCTTCATACAAAACTTCACACATATTAGCAACATTAGTGTAAGCATGATAGTAAATCTACTCTTTTGGTTCAGTTTTCAACTCAAGTATAACACCCATTAAAGCATAAGCTACTGTAGCAACTGCCTCAAAAGTTCCGTGATCAAAAGAACTCAAAAAGATAGCGATAGAGAGGCAAACACAAATAGTGGCAGAAATCTGTCAAAACAGAACAACTGGTAAAGATCGATTTTTCTAAGGATCTTCTGTTGCTAAAATCAAAAAGTGCAAAACTGAAGTTTGGAAATAACCTGGGGCATGTGCACAAGAAATCGCAAATCAAAAAGATGTTCTAAGAATTTTCACGAATTTTTACGGTACAGCGCAAAAATCTGTTTCAGGACAGCAACCCCAAATCTTACCTTCCTCCAATTAGAGGTTCTTCTTGGCACAAAAACGAAAAAAAAATTATAAGGAGAGGTCATTAAAGTAGTAATAACTTCCAAGACTCAACAAAAAGAAAAAGTACTGAAAATAAAACATTGGGTTATCTCCCAAGAGTGCTTTTCTTTAATGCCTTTGAGCTAGGCACAAAAATTTGAGAAGATGCTCACATAAGCACCACAAAAGAGCTTGAAACAAGAGAGAGCATCAAAAAGAAAATACGAAATACATTTAAATCTAAACCACTTCCTATGAAAAAGAGTCTTGTAAAGAAACAAGTCCTGAAAGCACAAAGCAACAAGCATAGGATGGCAAAACAAGTGCAACTTCAAGAATTTCAACATAAAGAGGGGAAACGTAATATTATTGAGATGCATAAAACCATGTTTCCCTCTCTTATAATAACTTTCAGTAGCATCATGAGTATAATTAACAATATAACTATCACATAAAACATTCTTGTTGTGAGCCACATGCATAAAAGAATTAACACTCCCCACATAAACATAGTCATTCTCATCACCATAATCATCAAAAATAGGAGGCATATTGTAATCATACCTAATTTTCTCCTCTATAGTAGGTGGACTAAAAATATCATACTCATCACTGTAATCATCATAAGCAATAGAATAGCTATCTTCCAAAGTGTGTTCATTTGTAAACATATCATAATTGGAAGTAACGTGGATAGCACTAATAGCACAACAATTATGAACATCATCATTTTCAGAATTGGTACCAAAAAGATTTTCAATATCAAAAGTAGTGTGCTTTTCCCAATCATGATCACTACTATAGGTAACAGGCATAGGAACATCATCGAGTTCAGACTCATCAGCAAAAACTATAATAGGAGCAACATGCTTAGGGGAAGATATCGTTTCCTCTCTCCTTTTACTCCTCCTCCTCCTCTTCTTCTTCTTCTCTTTAGGAGGGAGAGGCTTGAAAGGAAGCTTCTCCACATACCTTAGTTTATTGACAGAAATGATAGAAGAAACTTTGGAGGATTCCTCCTTCTCATTAATGAGAACAAAACACATATTAGTCCTGTCATATTTTGGTAAAGCCTCATCTTTTATAATATTTTGCATGTAAGTATTCGCGCGACAATTATCAAACAATAAAGATGGAAACCTTGAAGGAAACTATCCATATCAAAAGCACTAATATCTACCAAAGAAGTATTCCTTGATAACTCTTCACATCGCAAAAATAAAGTAAGCTCATCATGCTGATTGGGAGTGATCATGTCATCACAATACAAACTTGCAGTACTCATTGGATTAGAAAGGCTACTATCATGGCCTGAATAAAATAAAAATGACCCACTTTATAGCAAAGTTCACAAATAAAAGGATAGATGGCACACACCTTTTCACCAAGCTCATTTAGAGCTCTATCCCACATTCTAGTTTCTTCATTCCTGTGGTGGATACAATATTCTTCTTTGATTTGACTCTTTTCACAAGGTCTAAGTGCTCCACAAAAATTAACATGCTTATAAGAAATAGTACTTTCAGAAGTTTGAGCATGTTTATTGCAATCATCAATAACAATTTCACTTTCCATGCAAGTGTCTTTAAAAGGTTCATGATACACGTCCCAATTTCCTTTAGAAACATTAATATGAGAAGCAAAGGATCTATAGAAATCAACCATAATTTGAGAATCAAGGCCATATTTAGCACTAAGCTCTTGAAAGTTTCAGCGAAAGACTTAATGCAATCATACTCATAGTTTATACCTGGTTCTTTACCTTTGTCACAATCCCAATCTTCGATATTGCTTTGAATTGTTTCAAGCAGATCCCACTTGGCTTCAACCTCCTTGATTGTGAAAGACCCCTCAAAACAGGTGTCTAGATAGTCCTTGTAATGTCCTAACAGCCTTACATAAAAATTATTAATAACAATATTACGGGGAAGCTCATGAATGGGACATTTGAGCATTAGTGACTTCAATCTTCCCCACGCTTGGGCAATGCTTTCTCCATCATGAGGATGAAAATTATAAATATAATTCCTATCTTTATGAATCTCACTAGAAGGATAGAATTTAGAATAAAAGAGAGGTACAATTTCCTCCCAGCCAATAGATTGGCCATTCTTCAACATCTTATACCATTCCGCAGGTCTGCCCTTCAGTGATAAAGATAATAGCTTCCTCTTAACTTGGTTCATTGAAATACCTACACACTTGAACAACTCGCATAATTCATGTATAAAGAGCAAATGATCACCAGGATGGACAGTTCCATCTCCTAAATAGCAGTTATTCATAGCACGTTCAACAATTTTCATAGGTATTTTAAAAGTATGAGGATCACAAGCATCATTAGAATTATCACATATGGTAGATAAAATATCATCAGAGCAAATTTTCTCCTCTAAAGCTGGGGAACTAAAAATATCATGCTCATCAAAACTAGCTTCCCCAAGCTTAGACTTCTCTATAGCATTAGCAATAACGGTGTTCAAGGAATTCATACAAATAACATTGCTATTAGCATGCGAATAAAGCTCCAAAGGTTTTTCAATTTTCTCTTCAAACACTTCAAGTCCTAACTCAAGAAAAATACTATAAAACTCTTTGTTTTCCATTAAGCCTAACTAGTGAAAATAAAAACAAGAAACAAAAAATATAATTGCAGAATCTAAGGGAAATAACTTCGAGCACCCACACACGAGGATGTGAGTACCTTTTACCTTACCTCCCCGGCAACGACGCTAGAAAAGAGCTTGATGTCTACGCATGCTTCTATTCTTGTAGACAGTGTTGGGCCTCCAAGTGCAGAGGTTTGTAGAACAGCAGCAAGTTTCCCTTACGTGGATCACCCAAGGTTTACCGAACTCAGGGAGGAAGAGGTCAAAGGTATCCCTCTCAAGCAACCCTGCAATTACGATACAAGAAGTCTCTTGTGTCCCCAACACACCCAATACATTTGTCAGATGTATAGGTGCACTAGTTCGGCAAAGAGATAGTGAAATACAAGTAATATGGATGATTATAAGTAGTAGATGCAATCTGAAATAAATATTGCTGCGAGCAAACATGTAACATAACTGAATGTAAATGGTGTTTCAATGCTTAGAAACAAGGCCTAGGGATCATACTTTCACTAGTGGACACTCTCAACAAAGATAACATAATTGAACACATAAATATCTATCTTCAGAATGCCATTCTAAACTATTCTCCGATGGATAACAAACACTAATCATGTGTAGGGCTACGAAGCACTCCTTAAAGTTCGCATTTCCCCAAACTAGATTGCTCCACACTATCACCTTGATCGCACTAGATGGTTCCAACAAACACCAGCAATTCATAGAGACACTAGCCAAAGAGACACACATAATGCGCACACTGTCACCTTCACATCATGGTACAAGGTGTCTCCAGATATTACAATAATAAATCACGGGAGTAGCATAGTATATGAAGAAAAATATCTACCAATTCAACTAGATACAAAACTTATGATCACATAGATCACATCATGGGAGAGAGAGGTGAACAACATAGCTACCGGTAGAGCCCTCAGCCCCAGGGGAGAACTACTCCCTCCTCATCATGAGAGACAACAATGTTGATGCAGATGGCGGTGAAGTCGATGGAGACAGCGGTGGAGGCGATGGAGTCGATGGAGATGGCTCCGGGGGCACTTCCCCATCCCGGCATGGTGCCGGAACAGAGACTTCTGTCCCCCGAAATTGGTCTTCGACGGCGGCGGCACTGCAGAACTTTACTAGGAAAAACGCTGATTGATTTAGCGTTTTCGCGTCGGAGACCTTTTATAGGCGGAAGGGTGATGTCAGAGGGTAGCCAGGGGCCCCACACCTGTTGGTGGTGCGGCCAGGGGGCACCCGCGCCTCCCTATGGTGTGCCAGCCCCTGGCCCCCCTCCGGCTCTCCTTCGGACTTCGTCTCGTGTCGGAAAAAATAGGAGGTTTGGGCTTCGTTTCGTCCAATTCTGAGAATATTTCATGTGTAACTTTTCTGAAACACAAAAATAGCAGAAAATAGGGAACTAACACTATGGCATCTCGTCAATAGGTTATTTCTGTAAAATGCATAAAAACGCCACAAAGTGTAACAAAACACAAAGCAAATGGTGCATAAACAAGCATGGAGCATAAAAAATTATAGATACGTTTGAGACGTATCAAGGAGCAATAGTGGAAAAGAGAAGGAGAAAATATACATCTCCACCGGAGAGTGGAGAATTATCATGTCAGCAATTAATCACGACACGGATGTACCCGCAAATTCGAGGAGAGAAGTTTTAATGGGAAATCAGTATGCCCTGCATCAGCACAAACATAAACTGCGAGCAGAAAAAAAGTGAGCTGAGGAAAAGTCAGGAGAGCAACAGCACATCAAGAAGATCATATTGGAACAAATATAGTGAGACATCGAATTCTAGCAAAGAAAGACATCGCAAACCAAAGCATAGCAGGAAAAAAATAGCGCGAGGAAGGGAAGAAAAACGCGCAAGAAGTATCATCGCGCCGTTATCAGACGAAGAGGAAAACTTCATACACGAAACACCAGAAGCAGCCCTAGTGGCAGCACAAGCATATCTATTAACCACGCAGCTGGAATCCAGAGATCCACGGGAGCACATGCATCAAGCAGCCATAAAAAGTCTTGGGTTAGTGGAAGATAAGTTAAGGCAGCCCTCTTCAGAAAAGGAAGTCGACATATCACGAGGATCAGGGAAAGAAAAGTCGAAAGTACCAATCCTCGCAAAGCCAAATAAGCGACTCATCAGGCGACGAAAACCACAAGGCACGAATGGAGGATGCAAGGAATATTATAGCACAAACCAGGGTGAACAGAGCATGCTATGCGTGGAATGAAGAAAACTACGAGGACGACGAAAAGGAGATGGGCGCGCTATGCTTTACCCGAAGGGTTTGCAAAATGCGAGTACCCAAAGGATTCAAATTACCACACGATCAGCAGAAATACGATGGGTCACAAGAATCTAGGCTGTGGCTATCAGACTACCTTCAAGCAGTGCAAATACTTGTAGGAACAAGAGCAACAGGAATGCAAAGTTTACAACTACACCTCACCGGCGTAGCACGGTCCTGGTTAAGAACCTTACCCAACGATTCCATCGGGAGTTGGGGCAAACTAGAAAATCAATTCGCAAGAAATTTTCATTCGACATACAAACGTCCAGCGTCAATAGAAGAAGTCAAATATTGTATACAGAGAAAGGACGAGACTTTACGTTCATATATATAGCGATGGAGTATAATAAAAAACTCCGCAGAAGGCGTCTCTGACGAGCGAGCAGTAGATGCTTTTTCAGCTTGCCTTCGCCATTTGGATCTCGTGGAAGAATTAGGGAGAACAAGGCCCAAAACGGTGTCAGAATTAATAGAGATAGCAAGAAGATTCGCTGATGGAGAAGACGCCTACAACAATAAAAGGGCGCGTTCACCAGAAGTCGACAGAGCAAGAAGGCAAAGGCGCCGGTCTCGCAACAAGGGTGGCTGCATAAGATGCAACCAAGTAGCCGCAGGATACGAAAGGGGACACGAGGAAGGAAACGAGAGTAGAGAGTACCAAGACAAAAACAGCCACAAACGAGATAAGCTGAAATATTCTGATCCATCGACGGAAGACAAGCTTCATGGACCTTGCTGCATCCACTATGCGTACTTAGATGGCAAGAGAGTAACCAATCATCTGATGAGAGATTGCAGGACATTCCTAAGATTACAAGATGCAATGGAATTAAGCCAAGGAGCACATCGAGGAAATATAATACAGGGCAACGTAACCACAGGTCAAGGATATAAAGTACAAAATGATGCAGGTTATCTAGAGTCAAAGGTGTACATATCTACGATGATCTAGCCTGTCCCAAAATCGAAGAAAGAGCAGAAAAGTATATCAAGGCAAGTAAACCTAGCAATATTGTCACCACCAGCCACTACAGAATATCTGCGATGGTCCGACCAAACGATCAGGTTCAGTAGAGCGGACCACCCAAGGAAAGTACCTAGGCCAGGACACGCGCCAATGGTGTTGAAGGCGCAAATAGGAGGATACGACATCAGACGAGTATTTATGGACGTGGGCAGTGGCATAAACTTAATATACGTAAGGACCCTGAAGGCAATGAGCATCTCGCTGGAATGGTTGAAGCCAACATATTGCTCTTTTTATGGAAAAGTACCAGGAAGTGCAAACCACCCCTAGGGAAAATTGAACTCGACGTTTTCTTCGGCGATAGCGGTAACTTCCGCAGAGAAAAACTAGAATTCGAGGTGATGGACTGGCCCTCACAATACCACGCAATTCTGGGACGGCCAGCGTTTGCAAAGTTCATGGCAGTTCCTCACTATGCATACCTGGCACTCAAAATTCCAGGACCTAAGGGGGTCATCACAGTGCAGGGAAGCTTTGAAGTATCAAACACCTGTGACTTTCAACAAGATGGCGCAAACCTTCGGCATGACAGCTGAATATGCAAGACTCAAAGGCGAAACTGACCACATTGTACTACCCGATGTCGGTCGATCCCTGCCAAATCAGGCTTTCGATGCAACACAAGATTCTAAGAAAGTTCGGGTTCATCTCACGGACCCAAACAAGACCACTTCCATTGCAGTAAACCTGGATCCCGCATAGGAAAGTGTGCTCGTCGAGTTCCTCCATGAGCGCTGGGAAATCTTCGCCTAGTGTCCTTCCGACATGCCAGGGGTTCCCAGGGAACTCGTCGAGCACACACTCAATGTGGATCCAAAAGCAAGGCCAGTCAAGCAACCTCTATGGCGGTTCGATGAACCCAAAAGAAGAGCAATAGCAGCCGAACTACATAGGGTAGAAATCCAGGCTTCATCAGAGAAATCAAGGCATCAACGTGGGTGTCTAACCCAGTAATTGTACCAAAGAAGAATATGGACGTGCGACGGGTATGTGTCGACTACGCATCCCTCAACAAGCATTGTCCTAAGGATCCCTTTCCGCTACCTCACATAGATCAGATAATTGACTCAACAGCGGGGTGTGCGAGGCTTTCCTTTCTGGACGTATATTCAGGCTACAATCAGATCAAATTGAAGAAAGAAGACGAAGAAAAAACAACTTTCATCACACCATACATCGTCTTTTGTTACCAAGTCATGCCTTTTGGCCTCAAGAACGCAGGAGCAACTTATCAAAGGATGATGCAAAATTGCCTCGGAAGCCAAATAGGCCACAACATCCAAGTCTACATCGATGACGTGGTTAACACCACAAGAAAAGAGGAGGCTTTAATCAATGACCTGAAGGAAACTTTCGACAACCTCGACAGGTACAAGCTAAAGGTCAACCTGACAAAGTGTTCTTTTGGTATTTCCATAGGACAACTTCTGGGGTTCCTGGTATCGGCAAAAGGAATAGAGGCAAACCCAAAAAAAATTTAGGCGATACTAATGATGGGAATACCAGCTAAGCTCCACGAAGTACAGCAACTCGCAGGACGCGTAGCAACGCTAAGTCGATTCGTCGCACGGCTAGGAGAAAAGGCCCTCCCTTTTTACGCACTCATGAAAAAGTCAGACAAAAAATTCAAGTGGATAGAAGAGACAGATGCAGCGTTTTTACAACTGAAAAAGTGCTTTCCACACCACTAGTGCAGGTCCCACCAAAAGAAAGAGAGCCATTACTACTATACATCGCCGCTACACACCAGGTGGTGAGCACGGTGTTAGTAGTCGACCGAAGCGATGAAGGGAAGGCACACGGAGTTCAGCGACTAGTGTACTTCCTTAGCGAAGTCTTATCACCATCTAAACTGCGTTTCCCACATTACCAAAAATTAGCATACAATGTGTTCACAATAGCAAGGAAGCTACGACAGTACTTTGCAGTGCATCCAATCATAGTGGTTAATGAAGATCCACTATCAAACATACTGAATAACCCCAAAGCAACATGACGTGTCTCCTTATGGGGAATTGAACTATCCCCTCTAGACATCACGTACGAGAAAAGAAAAGCCATCAAATCCCAGGTGCTGCCAGACTTCACAACAGAGTGGCTAGAACTACAAAACATAGGACCACCTGACCTGTCGAGTGTTTGGACAATGTACTTCGATGGATAAAAAAGGGTTCAAGGAGCAGGAGCAGGAGTAGTTTTAGTATCTCCGCAAGGAGACAAGCTAAAATATGTGCTAAGGATGAGTTTCTCACAAGCTTCTAATAACGAAGACGAGTACGAGGCCCTGCTTCACGGTATGAAGATGGCCAAAGCATGTGGAGCAACTTGATCAAAAATATTTGGGGACCCGAATCTCGTGGTCCAGCAAGTGATGAACCGTTGTGACGCCGTTAGCGACAACATGACAGCATACCAAAATTTGTACTACTACCTGGAAGGAACTTTTGATGGGTGCGAAGTCTCACATATTAGCAGAGGCAACAATGAGGAAGCCGATAATCTAGCAAACATCGGGTCCCAATGCTTGCCCGTACCACCAGGAGTATTTTGGGAGGAAATCATCGAGAGATCAATAAAAGGCAGCAAAACTTCGAGTCCGAGAGAAGGCTTGGGGGCTAGCAAATCAGGAACGGAGAGTGCAGTAGAACCAGAGGAGGTCATGATGATTGAAGAAACTTGGATGCAGCCATACTTAGCATACATGATGAACAAAACACTACCCGAAGATAGAGTCAAAGCACGTAGGATAATACGACGATCCAAAGCTTTTGTCGTACTATAAGGAAAGTTGTACAAGAAAAGCATAACCGGCGTATTACAGCAATGTGTCACCCCTCAGGAAAGGCAAGTCATATTAAAAGACATCCACGCAGGAGTCTACGGCCATCATGCCAGTAGCAGAGCCATAGTAGCCAAAGCTTTTCGCGCGGGATTTTACTGGTTGACAGCAATCGAAGATGCGAAAGACATCATCCGAAGATGTGAGGCTTGCCAAAGATTTGCATCTCGACCACACGCACCAGCAGCAGAACTCCAGCCAATACAACTGTCGTGGCCCTTTGCACAATGGGGTTTGGACATGGTAGGGAAATTGCACAAGTCATGGCCAGGAGGACATGGCTATATGTTGGTAGCAGTCGATAAATTCACCAAATGGGTAGAGGCAGCCCCAGTAACAACTTAGGACTCCACAACAGCAATCAACTTCATCAAGTCGATAATATTTCGCTTTGGAGTACTGCACAACATCATCACAGATAATGGCATGAACTTCACGTCCAAGGAATTAAAAAATTATTGTGAGAGCATGGGGATCAAATTGAAGTTTGCATCTGTTGCACATCCAAAGACAAACGTGCAAGTTGAAAAAGCAAACGACCTAATATGCAACGGAATAAAGAAGAGGTTACTAGCACCACTGGAGAAAGCCAAGCACGCTTGGGTAGATGAGTTACCCTCCGTGCTCTGGAGTCTGAGAACTACGCCTAATGTAGCTACTCAAGAGACACCTTTCTTTCTGGTCCATGGCGCAGAAGCCGTGCTTCTAGTCGAAATTACTCATGAAGCCCCTAGAATTGCGACTTACGATGAAATGACTTCCATTGAGGCACTTCAAGATGACGTCGACGCACTCGATGAAGCAAGAGATGTAGCGCTAGCCAGAGCTACACAATATCAGCAAAGTCTATGAAATTATGACAATACTCGAGTTCGCCCCCGCTCTTTTCTAGTGGGAGATCTTAGTTTTACGACTCAAGCAGGATGGCCATGGCAAGTTAGAATCACCATCGGTGGGACCCTACATAGTGATAGAAGTCATACCAGGAGGAGCGTATCGACTGCAAGATAAGAAGACATGAAAAGACAAAAGCAACCCGTGGAAATAGAGCAACTTCAGCGTTTTTACGCATAGAAGGCGTCACTAGCAAAAATCTACGTCGGCAAGCATGAATTTTTTTGAGTTATCACCCTCTAAACCCAGAACATGAGGCCATAGGTCGGGTTTCTTGGGTTGATTTTATGATATGTAAAAGTATGTCAACATTTTCCGCTCGGGGGCTCTGACCCTCAAGTCGTTATAAACATTATGAGTATTATTGAGACCATGCTATTATGTCTTCTCACGAGTAATTATAGAGTTATCCACACAAAAAATTGGATAGACAAGTACACAAAGAAGGTACGACTGGCAGATACATAAAAAACGCATTGATACTCAAGTAAAACACCTCGAAACATTGTCTGTTCCCGTGGTCTTTCGGCAAGTATGATAACATAAGAATTGTTCACGTCAAATATTTATTACATAAAGGCGACCAAAGTGTGTAGCAAAAGGGTTACATCAAAGAACAGACAACATCTACTGAAAATGCACTTCGGCTTTGTACTTCCTCTGGCACTGTGTCCCGTCGAAGATCTTCACGTCAAACTTCGACATACCACAATGGTAGTTGAAGAGCATGAAAAAACCTTGATGCAGTTCATGATCCTCTGCAAATTGGGGCCAGCCGCCCCTGAAGTACATCTCGCCACGGCCGTCATAGTACACCTCCACTTCATATTCCTCCTCCAGATTCTTCGCGGAGGATAGCTTCACGGAGCTCGGGCCCGTCCATGAATTGAGTAAACTTCAAAGGAACACACTGTTGCTCACGGCATTGAGCACCAGCGATAACAAAAAAGGATAACAAATTGACAGGAGGAGGAGGAGGAGGAGGAGAAGCATTATGTTGTGCAGCAGGCGAATCCACAGATTGTCGAGCAAGAGAAGAAGAAGACTTTGGTTTATTATTACTCCCTAATCGATGGCCGGGGCGTCACTTCATCGGCATGGCAGATGATGAAGCCACCAAGGAAATATCCTTGGGCTTGTTTTTGCTGCCGCGAGGGCGACCACGCCCATGCATCTCCACCACAGTGCCGGTGTCCAGATCGATAACACCAGTGTCTGCCATCAGAAGATCCGCTAAATAGATTGGTCATGCAAGAGCAGAAGAAACCCTAAGCAAGATTTGGGGGGTGAAGACGATACGGTGGAGGATATATGCAGTACAGGAATTAGGGTTTCCCCGTGAAACAAAGGGCCCTTACTTATAAGTTACCCTTAGTTGGCCTTTGCAAACTAAAGGTCCAACGAGATCACGGGCCTTAAGTATTCCATCAAAAGTAATGGAAATAGTAGAAATATATAAAGGAAGAAAAAGGATTCAATAAATTACAAAAAGAAAAGCTGTCCAAAAGAGATATTTGAGTCTATAATAGGCTGCAAGCACCCCCTTATAGCCTCGGGGGCTTCTACCATCGGGAGCGCTAGTTG
The DNA here is from genome assembly GCA_007115705.1 of Dactylis glomerata. Lineage (NCBI taxonomy): Eukaryota > Viridiplantae > Streptophyta > Magnoliopsida > Poales > Poaceae > Dactylis > Dactylis glomerata. The sequence continues at coordinate 807,433 of QXEO01000752.1, forward strand.
CGCACCCGACGAAATTAACATAAGAATAACAAAGATGGGAAGATGAGATGACAGTATGGTTGAGCCTATACTTGAAAACCTTTCGACTATAGCTTCGGGGGCTACTACCATCGGGAGCACTGGCCGTGCACCCGATGACAATAGAAAACATCAACTACTGATCGGAACAGTCATCGACTTCATTGTCGACAAGATTAACTCAAGGTGGTTTCACTACCATTGGGAGAGATTTGCGACTAGTTGAAAAAACAACTCGAAGATTTTTGACATTGAAACAGTCAAAGAAGGCTAAAGTAATTAAAATTGTGATTCTCGAGTTGCGTCATCGCGACAAAACATGAATGCCATGATTATAACAGATCATGAAGGTAAGACCCCAGGATCCGTCCTTTGTGGCCTAGTATACACACCTAAATGCGCTCTGCTAGTAATTTTCCATATCTGCGATACGAAGAAAAATCCCGGTGGACGCATTGGGTACCCTGAGAATTACTGGAATCCTTTCTTTCTAAGTCCTAAAATGCGGCAAAAGATTGGGTTAGACCAGGTACCAAACTCAAGTCCAGGGGCTTGAGTCTGAAGTAGGTAGCAAGTTTCTGCTCCGGCAGAGATGTCAGGCTTGTTTACCAAAATCCTCTTGAGAAACAAAACAATATAAGTCATTTAAGAGAATACAAGAAAAATAAAAAGTCAAAGATTGATCAAGTCGAAGATATGAAGATTTGAGATTCAACCCGAATCTACAATTCTGGTAGAATCTCGGGGGCTACTGACAAGGGTATAGCCAATAGAGCCCGTTATCTTTGTACCCCTGAGGCCCGTTAAGATAGGCCCAGTCATAGGCATAGTCGAAATACGAGTTGATATTGTATATGGACATTGTAATTTGTATTGAACCCGACCGGATCCTTGAGACCTGGCCACCTATATATAGGGGCTAGGAGAGGCCGGCCAGGGACAGATTGAGATTGAGCCAATTGAGTACCACACTTATTCTCGATACACGCATAATCACGCCTTATTTGACTGACCTCTACCTTCGAGTTCATCCGACGCCCTCTTCCCCCGATCTTAAGTCCTTCATCTAGGACATTTGTTGAGTTAACCCTCGTCACCAAGCTTAACTCCTGCTCGTCCTCGAGTAGGTAAGGGATAACAAAAAATAATTTTTGAGGTGACATGCAGCCAACACAATCTTGATCAAGTCGATGTAAAGCATTGCAAGCTGAGATCAAAGTACTCTAACCATGGGCATAAGAGATATAATTGTAACAATAGAACTTAGCAACCATGTTACAACATGAAATGCAATACAAACAAAAGATCATGAATAATAATGCATTGAAAGTTATTTGTTTATTTGGAGCATAGAGAAAACATAGCAAAGTGGTATTCAGCTTGTCCTTCATGGAATAGCAAAACATAAATGCAAAGGACACCTTCAAAGTTCAAGAGGGTGACTAGATACAAATAATTTGAGAACAAGCAATACCATAATCATGAATCAATCAATAATAAATTTTGGGACTATGCGCATTATACTCAGAATGACAACTATGCTCTCTTAATCGGTGCATAAAGGTAGAATATGAAGATTCAACATAAAAGTAAAAGATAGGCCCTTCGCAGAGGGAAATAGTGATTGCAAGTTTTATAAACCTTCCAAAAATTATGGTACTTATTAGCTTTGAGCTCTCATTGCCCCTATCATTGGCATCTTGAGTGGTTAAGGTTAATGTGAGAACAAGTATGAGTTATATGCTTGACAAACCATAAGTTGAAAATCTCATGTCCCGTGAATACGAGTACCTAAACCGCATGCTACTCAACTTAGGTCCCAAGTAAGTTCTTGTCATTGTAAGCATACATGTATCATCGAGAACGCCAACGGGGTACCTCCTGCCCGATGATATGGAAGCTTTCCCATATAAAAATGACAGGACAAACAGACAATGAGCACCTCGACATCTCTTTTATTTACCATTGGGTATAGCTTTTTATTTTGAGATGCGTTGTCGAATGTCCATTATGGTTATGCTGTAAATTTCCACCATGAATGATGCATGGTTTATATTAGCGGCCCAGGCGTTTCTCTAACACATATACAAACTGCATGAGCTCACAAGTTTCCAACTTATTTCAAATCGCTAGGCATCCATAAACAAAAGATCATGATTTCAACTAAATAGGAATAAGTGCAATGTTGAAAACGTGCCCCATGAAAGCATGGCTGTGCTAATTCTCAACTTACAATTTGCAAACATACAAACTTCATAAGAGTATCACAATGGTCAAGTTTATTAAGTGCAAG